>CM023538.1:23386277-24586277 GCA_013350335.1 Chimonanthus salicifolius
TCACCAATGCACCAGCTGTATTCATGGATTTGATGAACAGGATCTTCCGTCCGTATTTGGACCAATTTGTTATTGTATTCATTGATGATATTTTGTTTTATTCCAAGACTCAGGAAGAACATGTTGAGCACCTGAGAATAGTTCTGGACACTTTGAGGAAGAACAAATTATATGTTACAGCCAGTAAATGTGAATTTTGGCTATCTAAGGTCAACTTTTTGGGACATGTTATATCAGAAGAAGGTATAGCTGTGGACCCGGCTAAGATGGAGGCAGTAAGAGACTGGAAAGCGCCAAAGAATGTAACCGAGATCCGAAGTTTCTTGGGATTGGCGGGTTATTACAGGAAATTTATCATGGACTTCTCTAAAATTGCATCTCCATTGATTGACTCACTCAGAAAGGAGTCAAATATGTATGGTCAGATCTGTGTAACCAGAGATTTGAAGAGCTGAAGACGAGACTTACCACTGCGCCTATCCTAATTTTGCTGGAAAGAGGCAAGTGTTATGAGGTGCAATGCGATGCTTCAGGAGAGGGACTGGGGTGTACACTCAGTCAAAGTAATCGTGTGGTGGCATTGGATCAAGACAATTAAAAATACATGAACGTCTCTATCCTACGCACGATCTGGAATTAGCCGCAGTGGTCTTCGCTCTCAAAAGCTGGAGACATTATCTTTATGGCGAGAAATTTGAAGTGTTTTCAAATCATAAAAGTTTGAAGTACTTGTTTGATCAGAAAGAGCTCAACTTAAGGCAGCGCAGATGGATGGAATATGAGTTCGCACTTCGTTATCACCCTGGCAAGGCGAACAAAGTGGCAGATGCCCTCAGTCGTTTATCACATGCATCAGTGGCATGTTTGATCAGGACAGAATGGGAAATGCTGAATACCATTCAAGAGTTTAAACTTTACCTCAATAAGCATGGGACTATATACAATTTGATCATACGATCCAACATGGTTACCAAGATTGAACAGGAACAGCGGACAGACCCGGAAGTGGAGGAGATTTGGTCTAGGATGTCTATTGGTGAAATCATACCAGAATGGGAATTATGATTGGGACAGGGTCTTCTATTCTGAGGAAGGATTTATGTACCTAAGAGCTACAGAAAGGAGTTATTGGTTGAGACACATCAGACCAAACTCTCTATTCATCTGGGAAACTTGTCAACAGGTCAAGACGGAACATCAGAAGCCACCAGGGTTACTCAAACCCTTACCAGTGCCGGGATGGAAATGGGAGCATATCTCCATGGACTTTGTAATAGGGATGCCACGGTCATCAAAGGGCAACGATGCAATATGGGTTGTAGTAGACCGACTGACCTAGACTGCACATTTCATTCCTATTAAGATGACAGACTCATCTGAGACTTTGGGTCGGCGGTATATTAAGGATATCATCAGATTGCATGGTATACCTCGGACTATTGTGTCTGACAGAGATGGTCGATTCACAGGCAGAGTATGGCAGAGCATGCAGTCGGCCATGGGAACAAACTTATTGATTAGTACGGCATTTCATCCACAGATTGATAGACAGTCTGAAAGGACAATACAGACATTGGAAGACATGCTGAGAGCATGTATGCTAGATTTCAAGGGTGGATGGGAGGATCACTTGCCGTTGGTAGAATTTTCATACAACAACAGTTACCAGGAAAGCCTCTAGATGGCACCATTTGAGGCATTATATGGTAGACCATGTAGGTCACCAGTGTGCTGGACAGAGGCCGGTGAGCCTGCACTGATTGGACTTGAGTTAGTTGCAAAAACTACAACGCAGATACAGTTGATACGGAAGCACCTATTGACTGCGCAGAGTCGTCAGAAGAGCTATGCTGACAAAAGGCGGAGGTTCCTTGAATGTGAGGTGGGAGACATGGTGTTCTTGAAAGTCTCGCCACGAAAGAGACACATGAGGTTTGGAAAGAAAGGGAAATTATCGCCAAGATATGTGGGACCGTTTTCAATCATAAGACGGATGGGGGACGTGGCTTATCAATTGGCACTCCCATCACAGTTGGCATCTTTACACGATGTATTCCATATATTGATGTTGAGAAAGTATAATCCTGATCCTTCTCACGTACTTAACGTGTAAGACATAGAGGTCCAGAGAGACGTGACATACGTCGAGAAGCCTGTCCGAGTGGTGGACACAGAGCAAAGGGTATTACGGAATCGAGCGATCCAGTTTGTCAAGATAGTATGGGATTGACATGGCATTGAGGAAGCTACATGGGAACTCGAATTGGAAATGAGGAAAGCTCATCCTGAGCTATTTAGGTAAATGTTTAAAACCCTACTTCACTCGATTTTCGGGACGAAAATTTTAAAAAGAGGATTGTATTGTAACACCTTGGATTTTCAATTTATTATTTTTATGAAATTTATCCATTTTTAATTGTGAATTTTAGATTGGATCTTATTTGGATAAGGAATTGGGCCATGACCCAATTAAGACCCAATTAATGGTAGGATTGGTTTCAATAAATCAAATAGGGCTGAAATTAATTTAGTATGCAATCCAAGATTATGCATGGCCGAATTTAGATGTAAAAATACATGCTTATGCGCATGAGATCTTTTAAAGGGTGTACATATTTTCTTAAAATAAATAAGGAAATATCTAAATTAAAAGGAGGGCTCACGACATTGCTATATGTATTTTAGCATTGGCCGATTGGAAGGTTACTAATCTAAGGAGGAGAAGTCGGCCATGGCTAATTAAAGCAAGGGAGGTCGGCATTGCATCTAAGGCAATGACTAAAATTACACAAGGGGCGCACGGCCCCAAGGGGGTAAGTCTATCTTAAGAACATTCTCAATTTGGATTAAGGAAAGCTTAAATAAAGGAGAGAAGGACAAGGGAGCAAGGTTTACAACTCATAGCCGAATTGTATTTTCCTCTCTCCCAATCACTCATTCTCTCACATTGCAAGAGCAGGAGAAGAAAGGGCAGCAACAAGAAGGAGTTCTTGTTTGGAGAAAAATTAAGAAGAAGGGAGAAAGATTAGACGAGCAAGGAATTGAAAAAAGGTTAGTATCTAAGTGTTTAAATAATTTTATTTTATGAAACAAAGGAACCATAGGGTTTGACCATGATTGTTGGCCGAACCCCATGGAGGAAGAGTAAGAGATGGATTAAAGGGTTAAATGGAGAGAAAGAACCATAGGGTTCGGCCATAGTGCATGGCTGAACCCCATGGAAAGATTTGATTTATTTTGTTGGGATTTGTATATTGAAAACCATGGAAGGAAAGTAGATGGAAATTGGGTGCATGTTCTCAGATTTTAGATCATGGAAATCTTTGATGGTTAAGTGGTTTGAAAATGTGGAGGAAAAGATGAATCGTACATGGCCGAACCCCATGTGAAAGGATGTTTATGAATTAATTTTAATGGAGATATGGTTGTTGGTTTTAGATTCAAGAAGACCATGAAAGAATATGGGTGGTCATGGCATGGCCGAACCATGATGTTATTATGGCTAAGTTGTTGGATCTAAAGTAATGAAAGGAAGAGGTGAGGTTCGGCCATGGTGTATGGCCGAACCCCACCAAACATTTTTATGGATTGGTGATCGATTTTCATTGGATCTAAACCAATGGCCAAGATCATGAACCATAGGTTCGGCCATGGTGTTTGGCCGAACCCCATGGGGTAATTTTGGAAGGTAGATGGATTTGGATGGCTAAAATTAGAAAGCTTCTAATTTTGGAAAGAAGGTTGCTAAAATTAGAAAGCTTCCATGTATGGAAGGGGTGGCTAAACTGGAAAGCACTCCAATTTTGGAAAGGAGCTTTCTAATCTAAGAAACTATCCAATTATGGAAAGTGGAATTTATTTATGGAAACCTTCCAAGAATAGAATGTGGAGTTTAATTAAGGAAACCTTCCAATTATGGAAGGTGTTTGCTAATTATGGAAGGGTGGAGATTATGTTGGAAACATCAAATTATGGGAAGTAATGTGAATGGAAAAATTGGATATCACATGGCCGAACCCCATGAATTAAATCTATGGTTTAGGTTTATGTATAATTGAATCAAGGGGGATGGATGGTATGAATTTAATGGCATAATTGGAAATTATACACCATAGGGTTCGGCCATGGTGTATGGCCAAACTCCATGGTCCGAATTAAGGGATCAAATGGTATTTTAAGGCATGGTTAAGGGCTGATTTATGAATCAAATTATGAACCTATGTTATGAGTTATGTTTTGTGTATTTTTAAAATAAAAGGGAAGGATACAAACATGTGTTATGAATTATTGATGAAGGTAGTGGCAAAATGGTAATTACATGCCAAAGTGGAGGATCATGGGTTCAGCCATGGTGTATGGCCGAACCCCATGAGTGGTGTTTGATGGACTTATTTGGTTAAAGTATTAATACAAGGTTTAAGTATGGTAAATTTAAATGAATGAGGGAACAATGGCATTATTGTAATTATGGACAAAAATGGTAGACCATGGGTTCGGCCATGGTGTATGGCCGAACCCCATGGGGTCTTGTTTAAGGACTTAGAACCTTGTAATTAAGTGGGACTAGGTGTTGATTTATCATTATATTATAAGGTAACGGGATCTCGCAAGCGGTGCGCGATCGGTGATCGAATCTTGGACGGAAACGCAAAGACTTGTGAACGGTATTTGGTAGGATTCCACCTCTTTGAAACCATGGTCTATGTACTTTATTTTACTTTATGTTTGATGAAAATATGTTTCAAAGGAATATGCTTTAAAATGTGATTTTAAATGCTATGTTTAAATTGTGTAAATAACATGGATTAATTATGTTTCAAAATGTGATTTAAAATGCTATGTTTATGTTATTAAAATAGCATGTGTTTCATTGGCATCTCATGCATGGCATGGGGTGGAGGATTTATAACCGGAGGGGTTACACTCCGTCAGGGTGTCCGAAAAACCTATGTGCGGTACCTTGATGTGCTTTTCCATCAGGAAGAAACCGGAGGGTCCACACTCTGCCGGGGCGTCCGGAAGACCTATGTGGTGGGTAAATTTATGTACATGTGATGGGTGGGACTCATTGCATGGCATGGATTTAACCTAGTTTTATATATTATGTTATAATATATGTTTTGTACTAACCATGTGTTAGCTATAACTGGAATACCTACTGGGCGCGTTGTTCTAACGCCCTACTTCTACCCTAGTTGATGATACAGGTATTCAGGGGAACAATGAACGTAAGACGGACCAGGCATAGGAGCTTGGAAGACTTATTTTACATACTTTGAATAAAGTTACTCATAAACTTGTATTTGAGTATTTGGATTTCGGAATGTAATAACTTAGATGGTCGAATGATTTAGTTTTATGGTTATGACGTTTTATTAATGATTAAGGACTTGACGTACTTTGCTATCTGAATGGAATAGAACTTGGTTCTATTATGATTCTGCATCGTGATGTTATGATTCCGCAAGTTATGATTTTATTCCGCAAGTTGATATTGCTATGTGTGAACCATTTTCCATGGACTTGATCCATGCACACATAGGGTTGGCTAGTTAAGGGTCAGACTTTGGAAGTTCGGACTTAGCTTGCGTCGTGACGTCCCGCACTCTATCACTCTACTCTGTTATAAAAAAAAATAATATATATATATATATATATACTCTGAATTTACTGGAAGAAGTGAGTGAAAAAGGGCGGGGCGTTACAAAGTGACATTAAGAAATTCTACTCTCATTAACTGAACTAAATTACAAGAACATTGAATTAAATACAAAAGAATAAAATAAAAAATAAAATAAAAACACTAACCTTAAAGACAAAATTCAAAAGCTCCAAAATTCTCCAATTTTCCTAAACTCTCAAGCTCCCAAAACTCCAAATTACCAAGGCCAGGTTCAAATTGTACATGTACTGGGGACCTCAGTTTACAGATGAAAGGAAGGGATAAATTAAGCAAGCTGTGAGACCCACTTCACTTTAGCTGATTCTTTGTATTGGCCGACTCTTCCCCTTCTTCTATTTTTATTTTTCATCAATGTAGATTTGGCCGACTCTTCCTCTTTAACATGGTTTGCCATGATTGTTGTTTTTTTTTTTTATAGAAGAAAACACAGGGGCCCTTCCTTTTATTCTCATCTTCCTTTCATTGGCTGCAATTAAAACACATCACCGATTCTTTCCTTTCTCTTTTATTTTTTTCTATTTTCTTTCATTAAGCATTGTCTCTAGATTAGATTTGCTGTAGGATTTCTCAGTTGCAACCACCCTTTGCTTCTACTGGTACACGACAAGGATTAGCCAGCCCTCTTCCTCTTAACACTGTTGATTCTGCAAAACACAAGAAAAACACTAGCTGCTACTTCCATCGCTGACATACTGCTCTCTAATGTCTCTACTTCTCATTCTCTATCTTCTTTCGATTGTTTCTGCTACATGAATAGCTCAGATCAGCCATGTTTATATGCACTCTGTTTGTTATTCGACATTTCAGTGCTTGACAGATTTATACTGCTCACTGCTAGGCTGATTTTATTCTCAACAGATTTCTCATTCAGATTGCAACAACTGTTTCTTGTCCTCTTAAGATTGGCTGTCTAAATTCTTCTCTGTTTCTGAGAAGGTGTTCCTCTCTTTGTCGCTTTCATACTAGGTGGTTCTTCAAAAGATTTGTTTGAATGCTGATTGCATCTTTTATGTCTTTATGTCTTCTTGTTTAAGCACTATTTTCTTATCTTTCCCTCTACTACAGTAACAATCCCAACAATTGATGGAACGAACTAGCTACATCAAGTCTTAACAACCATGTACAATTACCCTGTAGCATGTGGGGTCTTTCCTTATCCTCTTCTATCTGCACAATTTCTATTGCTTGTCTACCCTCCCATGCTGTGAAAGCTTGCCATGCTTCTTTTCCCACAAAAGGCGTTGGCGCCTTGATTGAAATCAACCGGTCATCTCACTGCGCTGAACTGAGAATTGATTTACTGCTGGCTTTAATTATTTGGTTTGCATTGACAGTGCCTTATCTTGGTTCTTCTTCTCTTTTGTTTTCTTATCTCTTATTTCATCGTTGACTGGCTGCTCTGTTCTCTCTATCATGTTGGTTGGCCTCTTGCTTTGAGCTCTCACACTTCATATTCTTCATGGACTTTTATTACGCTTTCAATTCAATGGAATTTTAATAAATTATTTTACCCTTACAATGAATTTCTAAAATGTATTGAAATAATCCAAACTCTCATTTACATAGATTTGGAATATTCAATTTACAATAACACCTTAAAATGTGGTAAAATAATTACTAAAAATCTAGACTTTCCAAAAATAGATTTGTCTTCTCAAAATTTGCATTTCTTCTCAATTTTCTTCGCATTTCTTGTATTCTTTCTATTTCCTACGAAACTATCAAAATCCTATTAAACATATCTAAAACACACAAAACAAGACCTAATTAGTCCAAATTCAGAGGTAAAATATATCAATTTCCCGTGTACCTAATATACATATTTCCAAGTTAGATTCCACTTGGTGTCAAACATATTTTGGACTAGCTTAGTTATCCATATGTGATGGCTAAGCGTAGGGATGCTCCACCTAAGGTTTGGGTTCTAACCAAGGTCATCTATGGCTAATTAGCTTCTGCGATTGCCATACACATGTTGATCCATTGAGTCTTCATATTTCAATCAACGCTTTAGTCTTGAGTCTTGAGCTTCTTCTCTTCAAGACATTGCGTCACCTAAGTCACGGAAAACATCTTTATATACATGTATATACAAGTATCTTCCAACATTGAGGAAGACACATCAATTCTTGTGTCCAATTTAGCATGGTATTGAGCCAGACAAATTAGATCATTTTCTTCCTCTTTTTTTCTGCTACAGGAACGGACACAAGACTCAAATTTTATACATGGGTTGTAGCTCTTGGTTTCCCGCTTTCGTGTCTTGTTGCCACCCTGAGCTCTTCTGGTTTTCAGATCATTGCAAAATCTGCCTTAGGCCCCAACTTCTACTGCTCTCCAGATCTTCCGCTTTGCCTCCAGCCAATCAAACTGACGATTTTTTTGGGTAGTCTTCATTGGATGGTGGGACGTTGAAACTTTGGCAGCCTTCTCCGATACCCGTTCTCTTTCAGATCTCTGGGAAGCATCCAACCTCCTGTTTTGACGAAACAAACATGGTTCTTTGACCGTTCTTATGCTCCTGCTGTATCGCTACTTACAACCACTGTTTACAGCCCTTGCCTGCAACTCTAGGCCTTCTTTGCAAAGCCTATTTGGGGGACACCTCTTATCCTCTCCAGAGATACTCCATCTGCAACCCTCTGCCCAGGCAGCACATAGGGACGCTTACACCTCTGCAGCTCCTCTTGCAGTTCTGCACAGAGACCCTTGATAGGCTTCCAACGATCAGATTCCAACAGTGTGGGTCTCAATAACTCTCTGTTCTTCAGTGCCATATTGTTCGCTGGTGAATCTTCCCTACACCTCTTGAGGCTCTCTATAACAGATCTCCTTTCTTGCTGGTCCGCCATTCTGCACGCCCGCAAGACCTTTCTTGATGCCGCAACAACTGTCGCTCGTCACTCAGATTCATCCCTAGTTTGATTGATATCTGTCTTGCTGTAAACCCAGTTTTATTTCCGAGTCTACATAGCACGTCGTCTGAACCTTGTTTCAGCGCTCATATTGCACTTGTGTCCTTCGCGGTCCATGCACGAATCACGCACATCCACGTGCATCTTTGCTCTCTCTAAGAACCGAAGACCTTTTTTTGTCAATTTGTTCTTTGTATCTGTTCTACACAGAGATCTTTTGTACTGTTCTTTTTCTTTGCTGTACTAAAAAAAAGAAAAGGAGAAAACAAAAACAAAGAAAAAGAAAAAGAAGGGTAAAGAGCAGGACAAAGCGACCTCGGCTGAACCTTTTTAGACCGACGACTCGGGTTCAGTGTTGCATTCCTAACAGATTTTTCAATCCCATGGCTGACATACATAGTGGTCATGCTCATTCTACTCCCAATGATACTGAACATGGTACTCCCAATGCTTCTGCTACCCTCCGGTTCGTCAGCTACTCTGATTATTCTAGGATCCTCTCATGATCGTTATTCCATTATTCACTCGGATAGTCCAACTATGGTGCTTGTTTCGCCTTCTCTTTCCAGTGATAATTACGACACTTGGTTGTGTGCCATTACGATGGTCTTGCGTGCAAAAAACAAGCTTGTTTTTGTAGATGACACTTTTGGATAAGCCGACTACACCTACTGAACTCGCTCAATGGGAGCGTTGCAATGATCTCATCAATTCTTGGCTTCTTAACTCAAGTTCTACTAAGATTCGCAACAGTATTTTATATGCTACCATTGCTTGAAAAATTTGGTTGGACCTCTCTGATTGCTTTACTCAATCCAATGCCCTGCATATATACCACTTGAAACAGTCTATCTCTTTCTTAAAACAAGAGCACCTCTTCGTTTCTGCTTACTACACTAGGTTGAACTCTTTATGGAACGAAACTAACTCTCTTGTCACTATACCTCCATGCACTTGTAGCCACAGGAAAGCTATCGTTGATTGTCTTCAGTGGGATAGGGCGATGGAGTTTTTACAAGCTCTTAATGATCATTTTGCGACCTTGCACAGTCAGATCCTTCTTATGGATCCCTTTCCAAGTATCACCAAAGTTTACTCTCTGGTACGTCAAGAAGAGAAACAACAGAAGATACATTCATCACACTCTCCACTCACAGATGCAGTGGCCCTTATTGCAAAACCCACCAACTATGGACGCACTTCCCAGTGAGGTAACCCGACCAACCATTGGCCTCGCTTTCATTGTATTCATTGTGGTCGAGATGGTTACACTCGGGACTATTGTTACAAGCTTGTTGGTTTTTCTTCCAAACCACCTAATGCACATGCTCTTGCCTCCAAATCTGACGATCATGCCCTGGTGACTCCACCCTCTCTCACTCAGGCACAATATGAACAATTATTAGCTATGCTCTCTTCAGGTAGTTTCTTTTTGAAATCTCCCTCTTGATTTTACAAATCATGTGGCATATGGTAAACATGATTCTACCAATATAAGCATGTATGCCACATAAATATCTTGTACATGATCAATCCGACAATCAAATAAGAACTGGATTAAAGGCAAGATACAAGGTGATTCCAACCATGCTTCAAATGTGTTAATCACTTTGTTAATCCATAACACATTTGCAGCAACCACTATAGGACTTGGAATCTAAAGTCCATGCATGTATGACTCATCAAACATAATATGTACTATGACAAAACAAATACAACCAAGGCTTGAAAGAATCAAGTGTGCCATGCCACAACACAAGGGTTGTTTGAACTCACATGAATGAAGATTTGAGTTCAACTACAATGTTCTAGAGATACTCCAATTTTGCACAATTCTTAGACCAATGTAGGGCATGAATAAGGTCCCATCCCTTAAGGATCCATACAAACTTTTGATCCGGACCTTTCTTCTCAAATCCATGAACCTTGGGCATTTTGGTTCTTCCATTATAAACATTTGGCCCAAGTTCAAGAGATTGAGACAAGACTCTCCTTTTGATGTTCATATTCATAAAATGAGAAGGTCTTAACCTATCTCTAATAAATGTACCAATGTAGGGATGATGCATCGTGTGAGGTGCAATGTGTTTTCTAGGTACATTCACAAATTGACTTACCTTATTTTTCTTTGCATGGTGTTAATGTCCCAATACCTCAATCTTTCTCTTCTTGCCACTTGGAGAAATACCATTAGCCACCTTTGATTTAACCTGCATTCTTTTTGTCTTGCACTCATGCTTGAAACACCTGGTTAATCCACAATAAAAGCATTTTATATTTGAAGTATGTGTGGTGTGGCTTTTTCTTAACATGGATTGGTTCATGGGCCTCTTTGGTTAGATTGAGAAATACCAAGACCATGCCAATCATCATGAGGCTTACCCAGATTAGGTTCTTCCAATTTTAGTTCACATTGGGTAGCCATGTCTTGAGATTTCTTAACATTTTTATCTCCAGGACATCTTCCAACTTCATTTAGCTTCAAGATATTGTTGTGTTTTAAATTTATACTCGCAAACACAAGAACAATTTATAATATAGCTTAGGAGTGCGAGGTCGAACCCATCGGAATTTAGGAAAATATATCCATGAAAAACATACAATTGAATTATATATTTTAAGAAATTTAGAAAATCATATAAATAAATCTTAAATATGCAATTATTTTTCTAATCTAGGAAATCTAGTTGTAATTTAGAAATATTCTAAAAATATAAAACAAGTCCAAAAATAGTAACAACATCTAAAATTAGAAATTAATAATTCAAGAGATCTAATTTTCATGGAAAGCACTAAATTCATCTAATTTCAATTAAGATGGTGGAATTAATCTAAAAATTATAAATAATCTCAATCTAACTTAGAATACAAAATTAAGATGCAATTAATTAATTACCAACCTAGTTCCCAATTTTCAAGAGTTTTAACTTATAGACCAAATAGAAATAAAAATTGAAAACAACTAAAATTACCTTCGTACATATTTACCGTAGAACTTGGATCAAATAATTAAGAAGGCATTATATCCATATCTCAAAAATAAAATCAAGGCCTAGAATATGGAGCTCACTTAAATTTCCAATCATGATTCTCATTATAATAATTATGAAATTCATTATACTAAAAAAATTCAATTCAAATCTTAGTCTAGATAAAATTTACACTTCTAATTCCAAATACAAATATTTCGTCCACCCTTAAAAAGAGCTTTGGATTGGAAAAAACATGTTCTACCTATCCTAAATATTTCATCCACTCTCCTCAAATATCTTGGAATAACTTCAATCATAACATCATATAAAGAATCAAAATAAAATCAAATTCTCATCATACATAAATTTAATAATTGGACGACCATAATTCTAAATAATCCACCCTTCATTTATTTATAAAATATGAAATTAAAAATACAACATAATAGAATTTTGGATTTAAAGAAATAAGAAAAATACATTGAAAATTAAAATCCACCAACCTTAGAACCCAATGTGGATCAAGAATCCCACAGTCTTTATCCTTCTCCTTCCTCTCCTCTCTTATGCACAACCTTTTATTCAATGCCCATGTTTAATTTTCTCAATGGGAGAGGGATAGTATTTATAGATGAAAGGAGATGGAGTGAATTAGTTGGATTTAAAGATTTAAATAAAGCAAGGGACACTTGGAGGGTTGATATGGTTTGTGCTAAACAATGAATGGCTTAAAGGAGGTAAGGAGATGAGAAAAAAAAAGGGTAAAATTCGTGCAAGGTGTGAACATAAAGGGGTTGAGTCGGCCATGGTATGAACACACCATGGAAAGTGGGTGCAAAATTCCATTTCTTACACATGTACCACCTTACAGCTCAATTTTGACCTAGTTAAATTCCGAATCACAACATTTCATAAACTACAAAGTTGAAGCCGGTAAAGTCTTCTTTATAACAACAACAAAAAAAAAAAAACTAATGCAATCGGATATCATAGTGGAAAGTAATCACCAAAATACTGAAGCTGTGTCAAAGTATTCCTTCTAAGTTCTTCCAAATTTATTAATTATTGTCTTTCTCTCTCCTCCGCTTGGCCTTGTCCGAAATTTTGCATGGTTGAGATCCTTGAATTTCACGTGCTTGAATTTGAATGCTTTATTTCTTCATATCTTCAATTATGAAATTTAATAATTTATTTCACCACTTGAAAATAATAATAAAAATCTAAAAAATTACTGAATTAATTCAAACTCTCATAAATGAATTTGAATTAATTACTTTACAATGAGACCCTAAATTGTGGTGAAATAAATATTAAAATTCATTTCATTCAAAGAATATCTCTTTCCAAAAATAGCAGCTTCCAAAAATAAATTTCTTCTCAATTTCTCCATTTTTCTTCCATTTAATCCTTATATCGTGTTTTTTCCAGACATACTTGTAAAACTCCAAAAATCTCATAAATGATATTAAAAACACTGAAAACAAGGGCTAACTTATCCAATATTCATGGGTAAAATAGTCAATTTACAGTGTTCATGCAACAAGTCTTGAAACCCTTAGCTTTCCACTAGTGAACTAGTTATAGTTTCGTGAGGGCTTCCAGTGATGATACCCACACACATCAAATTTCAACAAAAAATTCTAAACAAAAATTTAAATGTTATACAACTCCAAAATTATTTTACAAAACCTATATTCAGAGTGTAGTGTGTGATAGCCAAATATTAACATAACCTTCTTTTTCAAAATACGCACAAGTTTGGCAACCACTAGCTGAAAATGCGGTTAGACTCCAAATTTCACTAGATATATCTCTCAGAAGGACTTTCGCTTAGAGATTGGGTTAAATTTCTCTAAAATGATATGTGAGCAAAATTATTTTCATAAATGCAAATATCTCACATATTTATCAGCAAAGAACGACATATATCAAAGAAAACATAGATCTCATGAAAGGAAGTCATTTCCTGAGAATGTTGAAATAATACACTATCATTTTTCCTCCTCTATTCTCTACTTGTAACAACATATTAACTGAGGATCAATAAGACTTTATATGGGACGAAACGTGGCTTTGGACAGGGTCATATCAAAGAAGGATAAAAGATTCTTAAATAATACTTTGATCAGAAAAAGTTAGAGGTCTTCAATAATTCATAACCAGGATATTTTTTTCTCTATTTTTCTTTCAATACTTTCACAACATTTTTTTTTTCTTTCTCAAACTTTCTTTCACATCATTTTTCTGATGTATGGATTCCTTTTTTTTTTTCAAGTGCCATATTTTTCTCAAAGTACCATCCCAATAACAATCATCTCTAACCTTTCCTGGTTCCTTAGAATAGGTCAAAGATATTTCAATGAAGGCTCAAACTCCATAACCAAAGTTGGGTATGGTAAACATGGCTAACAACAAAACAAGCTAAATTTTAATTCAAGGTTCAAATGGGAACTAACATGATAATATGACCAAAATAGGTAGGCTTCAAAAGGTCAAACGATCCAAAATAATGGCATATATCATTAGCTTCAAATAAATTTAGAAAAAATTTAGGTATAATAATCCAAAATTAATGTCGTTCTCAATAATTTGACCAAAATTAATGAATAATGAGATCTTCAACAAAAATAATGCGCATATGAAAGAAAATAAGAATTTATTTATAATACAGAAAAATCGAATGGCTCAAAAGCTCACTAGTTATAAGTCTTCACTGGTATTCTTTTAGTGATTACTTCATTCATGAATATTCTTCTTCTTCAGGCTAAATTAATATGGCAGTGTAAAAATTGTTTCAAGCATAAATTTCATAAAATTCAATTGAAAAAACATGACATAAAATTTTTTATCCCCATATTAATGCTAAAATCGATTTTTTAAAACACAAACACAAGACTGATTTTTATTTTTTTCAATTTTTTTTTTTAAAAATGGACTAAAAAAATACACAAAACTGACATAGTGTAACACCTCAATACCCCCAAACTTAAATTGAACATTATCCTTAATGTACTCTAATCTACAGTGACCAGGTGCAAATTAGAAGAAAATATAATAACAGAACAACTTGAGTTGAGAAATACCTGAGATGGCTTTATTATTTCAAACTTGCAATAACAAATAGGCACAAAAGCACAAACACATAACAAAGACTCTAGACTGACAACAAACACACTAAAACTTACTCAACAAAAACGAAAGCCTACACAGACTTAGAGTTGCGGGTGGACATGGATGGAGATGGATGGACAAATAACAAAAGATCAAAACAAAATGAAGATCACACAATATATGACCTAAACTCTAAAAATTTTGAACATCACTCCCAAAAGGCATAGGTTCTAAATTGATTTTAACATACAATGCATGAACCACTTTCACTCATATTTTTTATTTTCAAGTTTTTGTTAATGCAATCCTAATCTAACAATGCAAGATTCAAAACAAATATGCAAATCATAATCAAATCACTAAGCTAATGCATGAGACTAACATCATAACATGCATGATCAAATTAAATACGCAATTTTTTTTTTGTTATACAAAAAAAAATGCAAACACCCTAAGAAAATCTATATGAATGCATGAAAAATTAAAATTCAAAGAAAATGAGCTTAGACACTTTAAGGACCCGGAATTTTAAATCCTCTGATTGTGTAATTTATTTATCATAGAGATGAAATATATGATTTTGGTCCAAATTAATGTAAATGTTTATTTAAAAGAAATAAAGGGAAACTAAAGTTTCCTCGGACGATACATTGACGTGGTCGATGTATCGGTAAAGCTCAATGTTCTTAGATGATGCATCGACTGGATCGATGTGTCGGGAAGGGCTAAGATCTAAACCGAAGTATAAGTTGTCCAAACGGTACATCGACGTGGTCGATGTATCGGTGGAAAAGATCATCAAATGGGTCGACCTCGACAAAGTAGATGTGTCTAGTAGACGGAATGTCTTCAACAAAAGCTCTGTCTACCACCGTCCAAACGCTTCATTCTTCTATGCATGGGTGTTCACAATGTCACGCCCCGACCCGAAAGGTGGGCCCGGAACGCGACTGATTTTTTTTTTTTTAAACTAAACTAACTCAAGCATTCTCACTAGGTCGGATCAACAGTTGGGCCCAAAGGTCACACATGATCTCAACATGTGGACTCAAAACATATGCCATAAGTCTACCCCAAGAGACACAAACATCAACACATAATTTCAACCATGAAATATTATTGAAACATCATCAGAGTAACTACGGATATATTGTAGTTTAATACATCACATTAACACAAATCAAGTACCACACCCGGTACTTTACAAAGACAAACAGTTCCAAGAACAAAAAAAAAAAGATAAGGGAATTCCCCTCAGTGGAAATCATAAAGCAATGTCGCAGCTTATCCACCCTAAGCTTCAAACCGAGGGTTCTCCTCCTCTGGTTCATCTCCTGAAAGGTGACTGGGGTGAGCTAACTACCCTAGTGAATGAAATATAACAGTGCAGTTTAAGTAAACATCAGGTTAGTAAATAATCAACAGTTGTAATAATATCTCATGCTTGACAATAAATTCAAGTATAATCTCATCATCATTTCCATTCTCATAATTCTTTCCATTACTGCTGTTATCCAACGTAACGCCTACACACTATGCTGAGACCATTGTATTAAGTCCCGACACGGTCAAAATACATCCTTGCAAGTACATCTCCGTCCCACATGGCCGATACTGACACTCCTCAAATTAGCAATTGTCGACACCCATGGTCCAGTAGACGTAGACCATCTCACACATGGCCGATATTGGTTCAATAGTCAACATCATAGCATTCATAAGCACATCTTACAACAGTGCATCATGTCTAGGCACATGGGTGGGTTCATCAACATGAAACCACTAATTACTCAAAGTCCATTTCCATAAACCTGTTTACACCTAGTGCAAAGTTAAGTTCCCTCACCGAAAATGTGTGGTTTCACGGTCTCTGTTCAACAAACAAACAAGTGCACAATCATTAACAGGTCCAACATACATAGCATTAAATGCGTACACATAAGTAGTATTTCAAAACCATACTCGTTTTCCCAAAAATCTCCAAGGTAAATGGAATTGAGTCTCCTATTTGGTTTCTAATAATTTTAAGTTATAATAATCCACAATAGAGAAATAATAAGGTGCTCAGTCCAAAACTCATATTGTCTTCTGGGCATGACCAGATTGACTTATTGAGTTAGGTTTAGATACTCAGGTCACTTCTCGGTTGTTTTCTGGATAGGACCAGATTTGACATGTTGAGTAAGGCCTCGAGGTCACTCAGTACCCAACAAATATAGCGTCGGCCTGGAAGTGAAGTCACTCAATACCCGACAAATATAGCGTCGGCCTGGAAGTGAAGTCACTCAATACCAGACAAATATAGCGTCGGCCTGGAAGTGAAGTCACTCAGTGCCCGACAAATATAGCGCCGGCCTAGAAGTGAAGTTACTCAATGCCCGACCAATAGAGTCGGCCTGGAAGTGAATACAATAGTATATACACTATAGTAATAAGAGAAGAGGGTTAGTACACTTTTAATTTAATAATGGGGTACAAACATCACATGCATCATCATACAATCAAACAAGATTTCATGTTTAAAAACTGGGTCCCTTGGAACAAGCCTCGGAATCAGGTACTGTGGCTTCAGATCATCCGAACCACTGCCTAAGCTAGTCACTGACTTCGGACTGTGGGTCTGCCTTCGGATAATCCCAAGATCTGGTTTCGGATCATCCGAAGGTCCTTCTGAACCGAAAAATCCGAAAAACTAGTGTCGGTGGGTCTGTGTGTCTCGGAACATACCGAGTGAGGCTCTGATCGTCCTGAGAGGGGTTCGGTCCTTTCGAACAAGGCTCGGAACATCCGGGCGAGACTGGTTAGCCTCAGACGCTTCGGGACTTCGGGTGAAGCTCGGAACGTCCGAAGGGTTTCTTTCGGATCGTCTGAAGGTTGCTACCCTCGGACCGTCCGAAGATCGACTCTCGAACCGTCCGAGAGTCGTCTTCCTCCACTGTCTGCAACAGCAGACACTTCATGAAATATGAATCCAGAAACAGTGGGTTTTCTGGATTCGATTTTCACATCAAACCGGTCAGATGGACTCCTCAGTGAGTCCTCTTTCCATAGGGAGTGATTTGGAGTTTTAAAACTAAATAGGCCATCAGATTTTAACACTAAAATCACACTGGTACAAGAAATTCCATGGCTTATCTTAAACTTCAAACTGGTTTTACACACTCAAAACTTGGCCAAATTTGGTTTTTCTTGATTCTAAACCGATTGAAGTTTAAAGAGGAACAAATTGGTTACCTTCACTTGAGTTCCTGGGCCGAAAAATCCAGTCTTTGAAAAACTTCCTTCCTAAGCTACGGTTGATAAAAGATGGAAAAACAGAGGCTGAGAGGAAAAGGATTGTTGGTCTTCAAAGAGCAGCTGAGAGACTGAGAGAAGAGAAGATTTGAGGGAGATTGAGAGCTGGGCTGAGGGGTGATCTTATAGAGATCACTGATCAATCGGAGCAGTTGCATGCAGCTGCTGCTTAAGTTTGAAACAGTAATCGGCAGAAGTTACCGTTGGTTGCAATTAAGTCCTCCACACTTCTGGTTTTGCAAAAAGGCCCTTATTTCATAAAAACTTGATTTTTAACTTAAAACATGATTTTAAAAGCTCAAAATTTTTAATCCAACCTGATAGATAATTTGGGTTTTAAAAACTCTAATTACCATAAAAATTTGGAGATTTAAAACTCACTAAAAACCATAGATTTAAATAAAAATACAATTTAACACTATTTACGTATTTTAACTTGTGTTAAATAAAACAATTTAAAAACCTCATTTTTGGGGTTTGAAAGAATAAAGTAGACCATACGAAAATGGTCTAGCATACCATACTTGTTTCAAAATTTATCTCATTTTCAAAACCATTTAAAAATATTTATTTCCCCTTTTCGGGGTTTTGACGGGCGGTTTTAAATGCTATTTTCTGAAAATAAAATGATTTTAAAATCAGAAATGAAAATCCTTGACTAAGGAGAATAATATCAACCAATAATAATCACATAATAACATAATGAATAAAATAATAACAATAAGCAGTAAATTAACATTTTGCCCCTCCAGCTGGACGAGCTGGATCACTGAGCTTTCGAGCTCAAATTGGGCCACACCTGGGCTTTTCACAAAGCCCTAACCGAAATCTTCAAGATTAACCGGTCTAAGCAGAAATTATTAAACTAATCACGCCTAATCTGGATCAGGGTATTACACACAATGTCTTTTACATTTTCCAAGCACTCAATTAAGGGTTTAAGACAATCAAAAGAGAAATATAAAAGAAGAGAAAACGAAGAGAAAGGGAAGAAAAGAAAGAGGAGGAAAGGAGAGAAAATAGAGAGAAAGAACAGAGTGCCTGAGTACCCCCTTTGCTCATTCGAGTGCACCCTCTCACTCACATCCTAACCTTCAACTCGACCGGGAAACCTTTTCACCTCACAAACTTCTTTTGTTCCTGGAAAGGAAGGAGATACCAAGCACGGTGAAGGAGAAATCGAGCAAGCAAGGAAGGTGGAGAACAAGGAGACAAGGGAGATCAGGTTTCACTCATTTCGGGTACACCTACGAATCGCTTGAGGTAAATGAATTTACAGTTCCTTTCAATGAAATAATAATATTATGGTGTTTAGAAAACATGTGTGCATCGGTTTGGAAAGAAAGGACCCAAGAATAATAAACACCTGGTTAAAGAGAAACCATGGAATATGGATCCATGACTTCTGGCTTGACCCAGTCTGCATATTGATTTCATCGATGTGTCATCTGGGGCGAGATTCCGGCACACATAAAACGATTAGTATGAAATTGAAACCCAAGACGACATATCAATGAAGTCTATGTATCGACCTGGGTATGACAGTAATGAAAAGAGCCAATGGCCGATGAATTAATCTTCAGACTCAACCCAGTCGACATATTGACCCTATCAATATGTCGTCTGGAACAAGGTCCAGTAGAGAAAAATTTAGGTGTATCGAACCAGACAGAGGACAGCACATCACCTGTGTTGATGTATCAGTATGAATGAAATGAAATTAGTTCCAACACGATGTATTGACTAGATCGATATGTCGACCTAGAAATGAAATAATCGGTTTAAGTGTACTGAAATAACATATCAACAAAGACTAGTTCACGGACTATACATCGACAGAATTAATGTATCGGCTTGTGAACAAAGATAGAATAATATGTTCAAATAAACCAAAAAGGCAGAGGACACATGTATCAATTTGATCAAGATGTATAGTTCGAGAACAATGGACAATGCATCGACTATGTCGATATATCGAATATATACATTTGTGTATATATCGACTGGAACGATATGTACTATCGGGAACAAAGAACAAACGTGAGTATGAATAGATCCCAAACCGATGTATCGACCAAAGCCATCATATCAGCCTGTAAATGTAGAATGAATATTAATATTAAGAGATCAAGACCCAGAGGACATGCCTACGAAGTCGACACCTCGGATATATGCATCTTCATATGTATCGACTGGGTCGATACATGTAACCTAAGAACAATTTGAAAACATGAACTGAAAACAGACCGAACAAATAGAGTCTAGTCGACATATCAAAATGATCGATGTGTCGACTGTGTCCAGAGGCGATATATCGATGGTATCGATGTGTCGACCTGAAACAGAGACAATTTTACAAGGTTAATGGATTTGCTTTTTAAAATGGAATCTTTTAGAATTGGTAAATCATATAGTGAATCTTTAAGTCTGGATTAGATCTACATATGTTAGACAAAGGATTTTATGTGATAGTGACACATAAACTGTAATTTGAAACATGTACATGGATAGAAGGAGTCAAAGGAGATTTCGACGCTATTCGAGCAAACGTGTGAATCGTATTTGGTTAATCACTGTTGATCAGGTAGGAGTTCCTACTTTATTGAAGCACAACGATGTGAATGGTTTTGGTAAATATTGATTTATGCGACTTGATTTTATTATAAATTCACAATGTTATGTAGAAATAATATTTGATGAAAGAAATTATTTGATGCATGGTTTTGGCATCATAATTGCACACATTACCTCATGCATGGTTGCATGGGAGGGTTGATCTTAGCGAGCCAAGAAGAACTGTCCGGACTTGCTTGGACTCGTATACAATAAGTTAAAATGTTAGACTTTGGCCTTGTCCCTTGGTATGAATAGTACGGCTTAGTTCGGCCAAAGAGCTCTTTGGTAGGCCCCGAAACCCTGCTTAGAGGGAAGAGACCACACTCCACCGATAGTCTCGGTTAATTTGTGGATGGGTAACAACACCCTGGTGGTTGCTGCCTCAAATGCTATGGACATAAGTGGCCAATATTGAGAATCATTATTTGAAGTGATTTGTTATAATCTTATTGCATGGAGATGGGTGGGCATATCATTAATATATGGCACCCATGGCATATCATTTTATGATTTCTGATTTATAGGACTTTGATACATCTTCTATGTTGAATTTGAGAAACATGTATTAACCATATTTAGAGATTTTCCTCATTGTTCTCTTTATTATATGATATTATGAGGTTTCACATTTTGTGCATTTTATGATCGGAGGTTCCTACTGAGCAAGTTGACTAAGCCCATACATTTTTCCCTAGATGTTAACACAGATCAGGGTAAAAGAGATGACGCTGGACCTAGTGGAAGTCATGCTTGATGAAGAGATGGATCTGGAGATACTTAGAGAATACCATAGTTCTTATTTTGATATTTTGATAGAGCTATGTAATTTCATAGGATCCAATGATGTAATAATTTAGATAACTTTTACTTTTGGATATGGTTTGATGTTTGATTTATATGGTTAAGTTATTTCCACTTTTGTTATTGAAATGTTCGGTATTATAATTCCGCAAAAAAAATGTCCACACATGTTATTTCACGAGTGTTATGCTGACACACGCATAATGCTAGATTGGGCTAGTCAAGGATTGGGTCTTTGGACTTGAACTCGGCTCGCGTCGTGATGTATCCGTTCTTTTTCCATATAAATTTTTTTTACTTTGATTTAATTAATGGAAAAAAGGTGGGTCATTACAGACACTTACTTAGTCTGCAGTGCTTTCTGCAAGAAATTTTTAGAGCGTTATTCAAAATCCATGCAAAATTTAACGCACCAAACCTAGGTGAAGACTCTGAATCTCATAAAAAATGTATGATCGTAAATTAATGCAATTGATCCTAATGTTATAACTAGTGGATGAAATTAACTTATTGGAACCTAATTAAGAGTTCTAAATTATATTAAGACCATAAAAAAAATTAAATTAACATCCACCAAATTAGTCAAAATTAGACTTTCAAGTTTAAGAATAATCCATTAAAGATCAAAGTTCTTCCATGATTTTTTTAAAATTAGACAACGTAATTGGAACCTTCCAAATTTAGATGAGGGTCTTAAATTAGAAATTTTCTAAGTTGAAAAACTGTCCAAAATTAGATATTTTCCAAAATTAGACACTGCCTATACATAGAAATTTCTAAAATTAGACAATTTTAGAACTTTCCATAGACAAAAATTCCAAAACTAAAACATCCCAAATTTAGATCTATTTTCTAAAAATAAAATGTGACTAAATTAAATTAAAATTATAAGATTAGAAAAAATCTCAATAGAGAAACTAGTAAATTTTTAGAAATTTCAAAAAATAAGAGTTTCTAAAAATGACAAGTTTCTAATTTTAACAATCTTTCCAAATTTAGATCATCTCCAGATTTTTGTTATTTCCAAAAACTTCTAATTTAGGTAACCTTCTAAAATTATAGTTTCTAAAAATAGAAACTTCTAATTTTAAAGAGTTGCCAAAAATAGAAATTTTCTAAAAATAACATTATCTCTAAAAATACATGATTCAATGGCAATTTTCTAAGTTTCCCGGCAATGGCGTCAAAAACTTGTTATGTTTTAAACTTATACTCGCAAGCGAACGAACCATTTATAATATAGCTTAGGAGTGCGAGGTCGAACCCATCGGAACTTAGGAAAATATATCTATTAAAAATATACCATTTAATTATTTATTTTAAGAAATTTAGAAAATTATAGAAATAAATCTTAAATATGGAATTATTTCTCTAATCTAGGAAATCTAATTTTAATTTATAAATATTCTAAAAACAGAAAACAAATCCAAAAATAGGAACAACATCTAAAATTAGAAATTAACCATTCAAGAGATCTAATTTTTATGGAAAACACAAAATTCATCTAATTTCAATTAAGATGGTGGAATTAATCTAAAAATTATAAATAATCTCAATCTAACTTAGAATACAAAATTAATGCAATTAATTATTTACCAACCTAGTTCCCAATTTTCAAGAGTTTGAATTTATAGAAAAAATAGAAATAAAAATTGAAAACAACTAAAATTACCTCTTTACATATTTACAGTGGAACGGAATAAAAAAATTAAGGAGGCATTATTAGCCATAAAATAAAATCAATACCTAGAATATGGAGCTCACTTAAATTATCAATCATGCATTCCAATTTTTCATTTATTAAAATTCTCATTATAATAATTATGAAATTCATTATACTGAGAAAATTCAATTGAACCCTTAGTCTAGATAAAATTTACACTTCTAATTCTAAATCCAAATATTTCGTCCGATCTTAAAAAGAGCCTTGGATTGGAAAAGCAAGTTCTACCTATTCTAAATATTTCATCCACTCTCCTCAAATATCTTAGAATAACTTCAATCATAATATCATATAAAGAATCAAAATAAAATCAAATTCTCATCATACATAAATTTAATAATTGGACGACCATAATTCTAAATAATCCACCCTTCATTTATTTATAAAATATGAAATTAAAAATACAGCATAATGGAATTTTGGAATTAAAGAAATAAGAAAAATACATTGAAAATTAAAATCCACCAACCTTAGAACCCAATGTGGATCAAGAATTCCACAGTCTTTCTCCTTCTCCTCTTCCTCTCCTCTCCTGTGCACAACCTTTTCTTCAATGCCCATGTTCAATTTTCTCAATGGGAGAGGGATAGTATTTATAGATGAAAGGAGATGGAGTGAATTAGTTGAATTTAAAGATTTAAATAAAGCAAGGGACACTTGGAGGGCTGCTATAGTTTGTGCTAAACATGGAATGGCTTAAAGGAGGTAAGGAGGTGAAAAAAAAACTGTAAAATTCGTGCAAGGTGTGAACACAAAGGAGTTGAGTCGGCCATGGTGTGAATACTCCATGGAAAGTGGATGCAAAATTCCATTTTTTTACATATGTACCATCTTACAGCTCAATTTTGACCTAGTTAAGTTCCGAATCATGAACTTTCGTAATCTGTAAAAGTTGTTGCCCTTGAAGTTTTCTTTTTAAACCAAAAATAATCAATAAAATCAGATATCGGAGTGGAAAGTTATGTCCAAAATACAGAAGTTGTGTCAAAATATTCCTTCTAAGTTCTTCCGAATTTATTAATTATTCTCTTTCTTGTTCCTCCACATGGCCTTGTTGCGAATTTTGCATGGTTGAGATCGTTGAATTTCATGTGCTTGAATTTGAATGCTTCATTTCTTCATATCTTCAATTTATGAAATTCAATAATGTATCTCACCACTTGAAAATAATAAAAAAATCTAAAAAATTACTTTATTTATTCAAACTCTTATAAATGGATTTGAATTCATTAGTTTACAATGAAACCCAAAATTATGGTGAAATAAATGTTAAAAATCCGTTCATTCTAAGAGTATCTCTTTTCAAAAATAGCAGTTTCTAAAATTAGATTTCTTCTCAATTTCTCCATTTTTCTTCCATTTAATCCTTATATCGCGTATTTTCCAAACATACTAGTAAAACTCCAGAAATCCCATTAATGATATTAAAAACACTTAAAATAAGGGCTAATTTATCCAATATTCAGGGGTAAATAGTCAATTTCCAATGTTCATTAGATATCATTTTCATAAATTTTCAATTTTTCTTGAAGCAGCTTTTGTGATTCTTTCAAATTCATGATTTAATAAATTGCACTTTTCAAATTTGAGGAGAAGGAATCATTTTCAATATTTGCATTTTGAAGTTGGGTAGAGAGTTTGGCATTCTCAATTTTAGCTTTATAAAGATCCTTAACCAATCTCATCCTCTCTAAATGCAAGGCATCATAGGATTCTTGAAGGTCATCATCATCGTCATCACGATCCTCTTCACTAACTTCTTCTTCACAAGAGGGATCACCTTGGTCATCACCAATGGAGGCCATAAAACATTTGAAAATTGCATTTTCACCTCTCACATGATTCTCCAATTTGTTTATGAGAGGTGTAGCCTCCCAATGAACTATCCAAAGATTTGCAAAAACTTTAATAATCTCTTATTGGATTGGGGTCCAATCTTCTACATCACATGATGCCAATATGTTCTCTATTTTTGTTTTCAAATACACCAAGATCGAATAAACAAACAATAGAGATTTATAAACAATTTTTCAGGCAACCATGGTGATGTTCTATCACGGATCAATTCGGATGGTTAGATCCTTATGAAGAGCACAAAACTTTGATACCGATTGTAAGTTCCCGGGTGTGCTAAAACACAGTGCAAGATTGACCTTAGGGTTGGGGGGGGGGGGGGGGGGGGGGGGTGTAAAGGGCAATCTCTTAATTTGCTGGTCCTTTAAAAATTACTTGATCAATTAAATAATTTGCAGCGGATAAATTAAATTAATCAAGATGTGTTGTGTGATAATAAAAGTGCATCAATTATAGATCAATCACACAAGCAAAGACCAAACACCCATAACACCATATTTGTAGTGATTCGGTTAATCAACCTATATCCACTGTTGGACTCACCAAACCTTGGGCTATCCCAATTCACTCTATAAGGAATTGCACCCTCACAAATAGAGTAGGAATTTCACCTATCTATTTTGATTGGGAATTTCACCCAAACCCTAAGATTTTGAATGGTTCGATTTAACCCGGTCTACGTCCTTATCCCTCTATTTTTTAGAGTGGTTCGACCCCTTGATCTAGTCCACTGTACAAGGTGATTTAGAAAATAAAATCGAACTAGAATCACTTGCCTTGTTGAGCTCTCCTGATGTAGACTTGTGTTTTTTGAAGAATCTCCCAATGTAATGTCGTTCGACGACAAAGATACGCTGAGTATGTGCAATCACAATCCTTGGGAGGTCTCTAAGAAATTGGGTAACCAATATCTATCCTAGAATATTTTGCTTTCCTCTCTCTCAATCCCAATCTAGGGAAGATTGGATTTTCAAATGATTCACCTATGTGAAGTGTATGGAGAGGATGTGGGATCTCTGGGAATGCCTTTGGACATTCCTCCTCAAAGCTCTCTCCAAGTGTCCAACCAAACCCATCAAAGTTTGGCGAATATATAGGCAAACACAAAAATCTCGACCCTGGGTTGTCAATGGGTCGACCTGGTCGACGGGTTGGTACTAGCATAGTGTCGTTGCAATATGACTATTAAGCTTCCAACGGATATAAAACGGTCACTACCGATGGGTCGGTCACCTCGATGGGTCGACATGACACATGTTCGCATTTCGATCTTGTCGAATGGGTCTGTCCAGAATCAGAGAGCAGCATAAAAATACAGAGCTTGCTCATCCAGGACCCTGAAAATACTGATCGACATGTCAGTCCATTGATGGGTCGGTCCTGGTACTCTCGATGGGTAGATAAACTCGATGTGTCAGTCTAAAAGTACCCCAGAGTTTTAAGTCCAGAACTCAAATCGACCCAGGTCATCATGTCGAGATCTCCGACAGGTCGAACTCGATTATAGGAGAGCATACTGAATTTACAGTTTGTTCTATCCAGAGGCTGCCCAAATCCAGTCGACATATCAATGACCACGATGGGTCTATCCTGTGTCACCGATGGGTCGATGCACTCAATATGCTCGAGCCCTGAATGACAGTCCTTCCAGTCCAGATCCCCTGTCAATCCGGTCGACATGTCGATGATTTCGATGGGTCTGTATTGTTTTCACCGATGGGTCGGTGGACTCAACGGGTCAACCTGACAGATTACCAGATTTTCAATGTTTATCCCATCTTGTTCTGTGACTGTCCAGGTACCATGTAGACTTGGATTAATTTTTACCAATAGGTCTAGGCAATGTCCTAAGGTATGGGTTCTGCCTAAAGTCATCTATGACCAATTTAGTTTTGTGATTGTCATACACATGGTGATGCTTGATTCTCCAACTTGATATTCAGTCTTCAACAACACTTGAGTCTTGAATTCTTGCTTCAATCTTCCGAGGCAATGCTTCTCCTAAGTCATGGAATTGACAAATAGGTGACTCGACAAGCGGAGGCACTAACACACCCCGACTCCATTTTTGCCTCTAGCATAGCTTATCAATTTGTTTTCTTTTGGTTTATCACTTGTTATCATGTAAAAGCTACAAATAAGTGCCTCATCTGACTGATTTCGACACCCTGGATATTAGAGAAAGAAACCGAAAGTTGATAAGTTCTCAAGTTTAAAGTTTTTTCCATTGCAAATAAGTGACATACGAAATTCTTAATTTCCTAGTTTTACATGAATTAAGTTGAAATTTCCTTTCCCATTTATAATTCGGTATTAAGTATCACTCTTGCTTAAATTTAATTGGAATTAGTTTGCCCTTTTCTTTTTCAATTTAATTCATCGAAATGGAAATTAGATTTCATTGAAAACTTATTCCATCAAGAATTGTTGTTAGTAAAACCTTGATTGGTTTCCACTTTGGATAGAAGTCCAATTAATCCATTGATATTTTATTTGTGGGCTAAGGATGGTTTCTACATGTGACGCCCCTCCCTCCGGTGCTTCGTTTAGATGTGATAATTCCACGGAGGTGAGCGAACGCCATGACATGAGTCAAGTTCAAAGGCTCGACCCTCGACTGGCCCAACCTAGTACGTGCATGGATTGAAATCCATGATAACATTTACACATGTTAGAATAAACAGCGGAAAATTAAAACATACATTTATAAACATAAAAGAGCTGGCATTTCAAATCAAAAGTAAGGATTTCCACATAAGTCAAGTACAAAACTCAAATGCACTAAGAATTAAAGTTGTTACATTCCCAAAACGAACTCTCCTACGAATTACATTGTCTTCAAACTACATCCAAATAAAATAAACTAAACTATCTATGTATCTCCTAGTGTAACTCTCGCTCAGGCCTGATTGACCACTTGGTTCGGCCTCGCTTCCCTTTCCTTGATCTGCATCTACATCTAAAAGGGGAAATTATGTGCTTAGTCAATGAGCCAAGTAGGAATTCTGTCTAAAGGAGTGCACTAAGAAGTGTTATGGTAAAATAACATATAACTCAAAATCAAAGTTAGATATTCATATAATATAACATAGTGCATTTCTCAAAGTAATTTCATATCATAGCAGAAATCTCCTTTTCAATTCACATTCGTTTCATGATAGAAAAATCATACTAAAAATACTGCATTTGATTTCACAATCATATCATTATGGAAATCTCATGTTCGAATCAGTTTCAATGCTTATCATGATGTAACATGTAATGGGTGCCATGAAGAATGAATGCCCTTCTATGTCCCATGCATCAACCATAAATCTTTTCATTCCAATGCTTTCTATCTTGGCCAATTATGTCCGCAGCAATCTTGGGGCACCGGCTGGGTGCTGCTACCCAATACCAACAACTTAACCGGAACTACAGGTGGAGTGTTTCCCTCCCATCCTGCGCATGTTTCGAGACTTCTCTGACCCAAGGGCTTCTTCATCCAATTCAATATGCCATATATTCAAAAACATTGACACGGCCAAATCTCAATGGTTTATTCAATTCATATCCATACAGATATATACACGAGACCAAAGCATGTCCGGACCGCTCATCTTTGGCTCAACTTATGCAATTCCCATCTCATGCAATGTACGTGAGGTATATGAATGTAAAATGATGACAAATCTCATTGCATTGTATAAACTCAAATCTTTTCAAGGCCTAAACATGATATCATATATTCAAAATATCTCAAATACTTCATATTCAAATAATACCATTCTTATAAATAACACCATATGATTTTAAAGGAAATCAATTCATCATTTTCATATTAGTAAAATACTATATTTAGGTCACAACTTTAGTGCTTCAAAGATGTAGGATAACCTACTTGATCGAAGGTGATCAGCAAAGAGAAATAAGTCACGAAGTCGCACGACCGATGTCGGGGTTACTCTCGATTCTTTGTTCATTTTCATGTATAAAAAAAAATAATAATCACGTCATTACGGTGTAAAATCCTCTAAATCAATTTAGGAAGATCCTCATTAGGGCCTAAAGATGAAATTGGTTAAAGTTAATGGAGTCAAAGTAATCCCACATAAATAATTTGGATAAGATGTATCAACCTTGTAAAACTGTTAAGGTCTCAAGTCGATACATTGACATTGTCGACATATCGACAATGACATAGTCGACACATCGACGCTCTCGATGTGTTGACCGAGGTTTTGGTCCCACAACTCTATATTTTTCAATTTTACTTTCACATTGATACCATCATCCCTTACGAAATATTGCCCAGGTTTGCTTGACATATTGACAATGTCAACATATCGGCCTGGGTTTGGTTTGTACTTTTTGTTGTTGGTCTCAGATCGATAGAATCGTGTTCGTCGATACACCGATCGGGCAGGGTCGACACATCGGTGAAATCAACATGTCGACCTGGGTCTAGTTTGTCTTCAGCTTACTCCCAGGCCGACACATCATCACTGACAATGTATCGCCCTGGAGTTCCTCGACACATTGACGAAATCGATGTATCATCCTGGAAATTCAATGTTCTTCCCTAGTTCATACATTTCTCCCGTTTTTCTTTGATTTCATTCAACCATCCTTGTATTTACATACTCTCTACGATCCTGATGGGTTTCCTTTAATCTAAATCACAAGTAAATCGACATACCTCAAGAGATCTCTGATTTAAGCTTCTTCCTCCTTGTTTTCTTTCCCTTTTCCTAGCTTTCTTCATTTCTCTTTGGTTTCTTCCTTGAGTTTTCAAGATGGGGAAACGGATTAGGTCACCACTGATTGAGAAAGGAGGAAGAGGGGGAGATTTGCTTGCCCTAGGTAAAAAACCAGTGAAAGAGGCGTGTAAGGTTGCCTCAGGCGTTTATAATGCATGAGTGTACGTGATATGGTGGTCGTGTGAGTTAATTTGTAAGACACCAAACACGATCAATATATCGACGTTGTCGATACATCAAGCGATGAGCTGGTCGACCCATCGGCAATGTTGATGCATCGACCTGGGCGAATCCTATACTTCTTTTCTTATTCTCAGACCGATACCATCGGTTCTGTCGACATATCGAACATGAGTTTCGTCGACACATCGGCGTTGTCGATCTGTCGACCTGGTAAATTCAAATTTTCCTTATTTAATTAATAACCTTCAAAATTCTTACCTATTTTCCAATCTTGAGTTTAAAACTCCAATTTTATTCAACTCATTCAAGAAAATTACACTACACTACTCAAACCCACATCAACTATTGGATTTCGTTAAATAAAATGAACTAATTTGATAAGATTCACAAGTTAAATAAAGCATGATGTTCACTTGATTTTTCCAAATAATATGTTTTATTTCAAATCTATGTTTAATTCATTTTTCTCAAGATTACATCATCTTAAAGGTACTAATTTAATTTATAACATATATTTTGTTATTTCATTTGGGTTCGATCTTGCACTCATATGCTATACTATCGAATGGTTTGTACGCTTGTGAGATTATAAATTAAAAACTTTGTACAATTTTCACATCAACAACTTTTTGGTGCCATTGCCAGGAAAAATCAAATTCTTTTTGAAAGAATGCTACTTTGGCAACTCATTAAAATTGGAAAATTTTTATATATGGAAAGTTCTAATTTTGGAAAGTTTCCTTAAATATGAGATGTTTGAAAATATCAATTTTTAGAATTAAACTATTTTTAAAGATTTGCTAACCTTTGAAACTGCTATATTTAGAATTTTCTATTTTTGGAAATTTTCTAATTGTTAGTTTCTTATTTTAGAAAATATGTGTTAATCTTTGAAATCTGTTTTATTTTGGAAAAAGTTATTTTTAGAAAGTTTCTAGTTTTAGAAAAATCTATTTTTGGTATTTTTCTATTTTTGGAAACCTTTCAATTTTAGAAAAATTCCCAAACTTAGAAATTTTCTAGATTTAGAAAATCTTATCTAACTTGTGAATCTTGTTAAATCAAGAAATCAAATCAAAGATTGGAAACATATAATTAAAATTAAATTGGTGAATCTCAATCTTAACTTTCTTAGTCTTGTTTCAATTAAACTTTCGATTTAGGATTTCGAATATTATATTTCTTTCACTAGTTGTAGTTTTAGGAAAAAATATTTAGTTTAGGATCATCCATTCTTTGATTTAGACTCTACACCAAGGCTTGTATGTTTTGTTTTGCAGGATTTTTAGATGCATGTTTAAAAATTGCTGAAAATATGCATATTAGGCTAAGGTGAGTAACTAATCGCATTCTTTTAATTTTTATTTTTATCATGCATTCATATAGAATTTTTTTAACGATGTTCATTAATTTCTTTGTTTTAATTAGTTTGCATTTAAGTTGCTCATGCATATTAGGGTGCTAGATTCATGCATTAGTATAATTGTTTTATTATTGTTTTGCATATTTGCTTGATGCTTGTGTGGTAAAGTAGGATTGCATCTTTCACAATATCTAGAAAAATAAGATAGTAAAATGGTTCATGCATTTCCTAATAAAATCAATTAAGGAACCATTAGGTTAGTTTTAGGGTTTCATGCTCACTAGGAATCTTCAATTCAAATCAATTTTTGGAACCAATGACTAGCTCATCTTCAATCATGGTTTTAGGATTAGTTCTCTCACCAAGGTGTAAAAAGCCTAAGGATAAGTGGAATATAAACAGATGCCAAGTCCTCCTCCATTTACCGGGGAACTTACCTGGCATGACTGTGGTTGAACTCTCATTGGAGACTTAGATTGTTTGGAAAGAAAAATAGGATCACGTCTAGAAACAATCTTTAGGGTCCTATTAGCCAATAAAAATTTGATTGCATTAGTGCAATTCAAATATAGATTTAGGCATGTTCTTGTGTGAATTGATTTGAACGCGAATGATCGTGTCTGTGTATTCTTAACTGGTCTCTTGACTCCACTAATCGTTTGGATAGAGTTACACCTCTTGTCAGTACATCGATTGTTGCTTTTGGAGCTCAGTCTAGCTCAGTCATAGACATGACAGTCCACCACTCTCATCATCATCATCTTCATTTTCATCACTACCATCATCATCTATGGCAGGGGAATTTGTGGAGGAAACTCTCAAGACTACTACTCACCAGTCACAACCAACACTCCATCATGTATAGTTATACCTGCAACCAATGTAACCTTTGAACTTAAGCCAACACTTTTACATCTTCTACCAGTTTTTCATGGTCTTGATAGAGAGGATCTATATCTCCATGTCAAAGAATTCTTAGAGATCTGCGCTACCAATAAATCCAAAGAATCACTGATGAATATATTCGACTTTGATTATTTCCTTTCTCTCTTAAAGAAAAAGCAAAATCATGATTAAATTCTTTACTTGTGAATATCATTACCACTTGGGATCAGTTGGTTAGTAAATTTTTGAACAATTTTTTCCCAGTATCTAAAACAGACGCCCTCAAGAAAGAAATGAGAAACTTTAATCAAAAGGAGGGTGAACAATTCTGTGAAGCTTGGGAAAGATTCAAAGATTTATTAGCATAATGTCCCCACCATGGCTTTGAAACGTGGAGACTTGTCCACTTTTTCTATGATAGTTTAACCACATCAACCCGTCAAATAAACATGGGGACTTTTTGAAGCTATCTGAGAGCAATGGATGGACATTCCTAGAAACATTTTGTGGAGAATTCTCAGAGATGGGATTTCTCCAAAAAGGAGAACTTACCACAAACCTCAAGGAAAGGGGGTTTGTACGAAGTTAGTAGTGACTTTGACGTTAAGTTAGCAATCGTAAACCTAACGGAAAAAAGTTGACTCATTAGCGATGACTCAGGCGATAAATCCATCAATAAGAGCGAATGCCCTAAATTGTTCTTCCCTAGGATCAAATGCTGAATGTTCAACCAAACATGCCAATGCACTCAATAATTTTGGAAGACAGCAAGGAACCCCATTCTCTGCCACATATAATCCTAATTGGCGAAATCAGTCCCAATTTCTCTTGGCGTCCGACTCAATCTCCAATGAATCAAAATCCTCCTCAATATCAAAATCAGCCATTCCAACCATCTCCAAATCAACCATACCCAAATCAATCATTTCATCCTTCACCTCAAAATCAACCTTATCATCCGCTCCAGCCAAATCAGTCTTATTAGTCTAATCCTTTACAACAACGTAAACCTTAGATTGAAGATACATTGTAGCAGTTCAAGCAAAATACTCAGCATGCTATGCACAAGCTTGAACATAGCTTGGACAATTAGCCACTGCTTTTGGTGATTGGGAAAATGGCAAATTTCCTAGTAAACCAATTCCAAATCCTAAGGGACAGTATGAGATTTCATCACCTAAACCAGACAATGTTAAATCAATTACTACCTTGAGGTCAGGGAAATAGGTACACAATAAAGTGGAAAAGCCTAAACCTGAAGAACAAATCAATGATTAATCAAAGCAACCGGATAACTCACTGAGTTCATCCCCAGTCCAAAATCCACCGGATTTCTCTGCTAAGAAAACAGTTCACCTAAGACTCCATACCCTCATAGGCTATCTGTAAAACAGAAGATACCTTATGGTGACATACTAAAGGTTTTCAAACATTTCAGTATCTGTTAGTGCCCTGGCTTGACCGAGTCTCTGTTTGTCAATTACATGACTCGGGTAGAAGCACTTGCCAAGAAGCTTGAAGACTCAAGATGATCGAAGAAGAAGATCATGCTCCACCAAGCTCAAAGGTCGTTGTCATGGCAATCATAAGAACAAATATATGGCCATAGATGATCCTATGTGGAATCCACAGCTGAGAGAGGACTACTGGGCTTAGTTGCATATGCTGGTAATAAACATAAAATGGCTAGAGAAGATGCTGAACAGTGAATTAGAAGTGAACTTGGAAACATGAATTATGTTCACTATCAGCACGACAAGTCTATCTCATCGACCCCTCGGTGCAGTCAGGATCGACCCATCGTGGTCAAAGACTGGTCGGCCAGATTGACATTGGTTCTAGAACTTCGAACTGTCATTCTGGAAATGCCTCTGACCGAGAGTCTCGTATGCACCGACCCCTCGTGATGAACTTGAATGACCCCTCGTGGTCAACGACTCATCGGTATAAAACTTATAAGTTCTGAACTTGGTACTTATAAGGGCTCTCGATAAAACAGACATATCGGCAATCAAAGAATGATTGAGAGATATAGGATCGACACCTCGGCAAAGGACGACAGGTCATTCTGGGTAACAGGTTTCTAAAGTGGAAACTACTGTCAAGCATGCTTTGCACCAGAACGAGCCTATTGTATGGATCGACCTCTCAGTACCATAAGTGTCGACCCATCGGCGACAACGACATGTCGGCCGGGAAGTAATAAAGTCGTTGAGGGTACATTTAATGCCCAACGGTCGGGTAGTTGAATGGTAACAAATATGAACACGGACCCATCAATGCCACCGACCTGTCGGTCTTGGACAATCAATATGACCGTTAAAAGTCCTCTATAAATATGAGTGTTGGGTGATCGATTTACTATCTTCCTTGAGATTAAAAGAGTTAAACACTCTAAGGAACAATCAACACTCTTGAGAGAAAGATCATAAACAACCAATCTAAGTGATTTTTTCAGCATTAAAAGGTGAATAAAAAATCTTATATCACATTTTTTCTTTATTTTTTTTATTTAAATTTATACAACCATGTTAAATTGAGTTAGAAAAGAAAAATTTTCACGAGTCTAGTAGTCAACAAAGGATTACTAGTGGAGACTTAATCCAATGAGCTTTAGAGCCAGTCTATTTTTCTGAGGGATTTAAGTCAATCCATTTTTATTTCGTTAGCGCTTCAAGTAACTGTGGATCTTATCATTCTTCAAATTTTGTCATAATTACTGAGAACAACATTAAAATTGAGTTAGTACATTTGATTTTTTTTTTGGAATTTATTTAAACAAGGAAATCACTGTATAAAACTTAGGATATGATTTAGACCATTTTTTTTAATCTTTTGAGCCTTCATTCCTACCTATTTTCGGTCAAATTTGATAGTTCCCAGTTGTAGCTTTTAAGTTAGCCTATTTTCTTGATCGGCCATGTTTACCAAACCCAACTCCGATTTTGGAGTCTGAGCTTCATTAAAAATATATCTGTGACCTATTCATTGAAAAGGTTAGAGATGACAAATATTGGGATGGTACTAAAAAACAAGGGCACAAGAAAAGAAAAGGAAGAAAATAGCACAAAAATAAGGGAACATCCTGACATCTAAAGAAGGATTCAAAAAAAAAAAAAAAGATAAATATTTTGAAAAGTGCTGAAAAGAAAAAAAAATAGAGGAAGAAATATCCCGTCATATATCTTAAAGATCTCTAACGTTTTGATCAAAATATTTATTCTTAGGGTCTTATTATACTTCTTTGATTTGACCAGATCCCAAGCCACGTTCATCCTATTAGGAAGTCCTATTGATCTTAAGTTGAAATATGGTATTTCATGTAGAGAATAAAGGAAGAAAAATGATATTGTATAACTCAATGTTCTCAGGAAAGTGGCGTCTATTCATGAGATCCAGTAATTATTTTCTTTGTCATGTGCCTATTTTTCTTAAACATATGTGAGAAATTTTGAATTTGAATACACAAACTCCGCTCACATATACTTTTGAGAGAAAATAACCCAACCACTGAGCGTTAATCTTTCTAAGAGATACCTAGTGAGGTTTGAAGTCAAAGCGTATCTTCCGATGTGGGTAACAAAATTTGTGTCTATTTGGAAAAGAAAACTAATTTTAATATTAGCTAAGCACGCACTACACTCCGAATATAAGTCTTATAAAATAAATTTTGGAATCGTATGATACTTAGATTTTTATGAACTTGTTTTTGCCGAATCTAAAACTAAGACTATACAAAATTGGATGTTTGTGGGTATCATCACTGCAAGCTTTCACGAGACTATAACTCATCCACTAGGGGTAACCTAGAGGTTTAAAGGCTTGTTGCATACGCTAAATGCAATCGAGAGTGCCAGTGAAAGTGGTGTACTTTTTTAGATTTAAAGTTACTTTTTTGGTCTAGGTTAGGTCCTGTAAAAAAATAAAACTTTAAGCTAGTATTAGGTGTATATTAGGAATTTTTTGTTTTTAGATTTTTAAACTTAGGTTTTTATTTTTAATTTTTGCTCGAGGACTAGCAAAGTCTAAGTTTGGGGGTATTTGTTGAGTCTAAAAATCTTACATTTTTAACCTTTAATTATGATTAAGTTGGCCTTGATTTTGTATATAAAATATACGTTTAATGGTTTTTTCTAGTTTTGTAGATAAAAAGATAGAAGAACATGACTCATGCATAAAACAGTAGATAATTGCCATAAGAGAACTTAAAATGGAGATTTTAGAATTTCATAATTAATTTATGCTACTTAAGGGTTTTTAATGTAAATTGGATAATTTGGATCCGTTTATGAGAGTCTAGATTTATTAAATATTTAGAATTATAGTGGTATTGATTAATTATTTAATTTTAAAATCGAAGTCTGCAATTAAAAGGCCAAGAGTTGAAATCAAGATTCATGGGCTAGAGATCCACTGCAATTGGGCCAAGCTTTGCTCCAAATGCCAGACATTAGGCCAGGCCAAGCACTTCAGGCGCATTTCTCAATGTGGTCCAGTCCAGAGTGAATTCAAGTCTAGCAAGCTTACGTCCAAGTTTTCAATTCAAATCCAAGTCCAATTCAAAGATCCAATGCTCCAGGTTCAAATTCAAGTTCACAAATCTAAAGCCCAAATCCATTTAGGTCCAAACCCAAAAGCCCATGTCCATGACCCATCTTACCCATCCAATTTCCAATCTCCCATCCACACCATCCATTAGCCCAATCAACCAATCCAAACCATTCACTTCATGCATCTCATTTATCCCATGCATTTCATATCATCAAACCCTAGATCCACTTAGTCAATCCAACATGTTCATGCATCATGATTAGATTTAGGACATCCAAACCATTCATCATATAGATTAACGTTAAGATTAGGATCATCCGTGCACCATCTATCCATCCATCCACTTAGATCCATCATGCATCATAGCCATTAGATCTAGGCCAATTAATCCTAGCCCTCCATTTCATGTTTTATCTCATTAAAACCTAGGCATCTCATTAAATCCTAGAATTTAGGTGTCCATGCGCATAAGCCAATGCTTCACACGATTTTACAAGATTTAGAAAACCTCCATGAGCATGATAATTCCTAGGATTCCTCTCCAAGCTTGCCACCTCACTTAGATCCTAACTTTTCTCCGAATCCAATCCAAATATAGCCATACACGATTTTACCACCTCAATATCCCCATCACACACGATTTTAGCACCTAAATCCTCTCCATGCACTTAGACCTAAAACCATCTAGATACACTCCTAGGATCCCTACACACCTCATCATCCCAATCCACCATAGCCACACACGATTTTTGCCTATCTCCTTTCTATCCCATTCGAATTTCATAGTCAACCCTCCACCTCATCATCTCATCATCTCATCCATTTAATCTTAGCCTTTCATATCATTGCACAACCCAAAACCCTAAAGCACAATACCAAATTCGAAAATCACAAGGCCCAAATCCTAATCCCATTTTCTCTCCTTCCTTGCTTGCACTACACTCCAAGCCAACCCGTCACACCAAATTCGTGTACACCTATAGAGAAGCCCTAGTTTTCTAGTATTTAATCCCAGCCACCCAATTTAAGTTAGATCTAATCCCAACCTTTCATCCACCAGCTTAAACCTAGATTTAATCTTGACTATCCATCCAATCCCAAGTCTTATAAATAGCCAAGTATCCCACATGTAAAACTCGAATTTGACTCTGGAGCCAAAGAAGACCAAAGGATTGAAGAGAAGACCAAGAGAAGACTCAAGGATACATAGAGAATTTCAATTTCACAAGTGAGTTTCTTTTGTAATTTCAATTTCCAAATATCTTGTATTCAATCAATCTTGTATTTAATTTTTCCAATAAATAATCAAAGGACAACCCGTTTAGAATCTTGAAACATCAAATTTCTAAATTCCTTTTATGATTGTCTTTGATTTGATTTAAAGATTGTATGATTTAATTATTTAATTGGACATGAGATAGTTAGGAACTTAGGTTAAGATTGCTAGATCTAAGTTACTAAGGTTTGGTTTTATAATTTAAACCTTATGATTTTAACATTGATAATAAACATGAACTGGAACTTAGATTTTTACGTGAACTTCAAACCTAGGTCATTTGTTTATTTAAATATTTTTGGCGATGAACGATCTTTTCCAAACAACCACTTTTACGTTACTGCGTTTTTATTTCTGTCAATCTCAATGGTTCTAGGTTTAATTGGTAAAAATAAATTATAAAAACGGTAAGGTATCTAATGGAGGGTTTGGATTCAAAGGTGGAGATGGATAAATGATATGATGAATGGCCTAGATCTAGTGCAAATTATGTATGTGATGGGTGAATGTGGAGGCTCTAGGGTTTTCCTAATGATGTGGATGGTTGTGATGAAATATCCTAAGGTCTAATGGCTTTAATGATGGATGGGTGATCTAATTGGATGGATGATTAGGTGATGCATGGATGGATGTAATCCTAAGGTAAATCTAGATGATGGATAAGTTGGTTGGTCTACATCTAATGTTAATGCATAAATGGATTGGATGTGAAGGTGGATCTAAGGTTTGACCTAATTTTAATGCATGAGATGGAGGGTTAAGATTTAGGGATGAAGATGAGTGGTTGAGATTGCATTCGAGAAGAGATTGGATGGTGCGAATTGATAAGGAAATGGACAAGGCTTGGGCGTGTGAATGGGCTATGGACTTGGGTTTTGGACATATAAATGAGCACATGGGCCTCAAGTGGACCTTGGATTTGAGCTTGAGGAATTGAGCCTTTGTTGAACTTTGGAATGCACATTGGCCTAGACCATTTGTGATATGTGCATGGACTACTTGTGGCCTTGCCCAATGTTAGCATGTGGAGCTTAGCTTGGCCCAATTGAAGTGGATCTCTGGCCCATTAATCTTGAATTTCAGCCTTTGCCTCTTGAATTGCAAGTTTTCTCTTCTAAAATTTAATAATTAAGTTCACCTCTTTACAATCTAGAATATTGATTAAGTCTAGACTCTCCTAACCAATTTACATAAAAAACCTAAAAGAGGCCCGAATTAATTACTAAAATTCCAGATCTTCTATTTTAGGCTCAAAACTTGCAATTATCCACTGACTTAGCTTGATTTCATGAATTATCCGTTTTTAATCTACAAAACTAAGAAATTATATTAAATGCACCAATATACACAGAATTAATAGCTAACTGATCCAATAATTAGGGGCAAAAAATGTAAGATTTCATTGCTCATGAAATACCCCCAAACTCAGATTTTGCTAGTCCTAATATAATCCTAATCTAAACCTGTAACGGCCCGCCCTTTTTCACTCGCTTTCCTTTCCGAAAATCAGAGTCTATTTTTTTTTTATATATAAACAAAGAGTGATAGAGACCTGGACGTCATGACGCGAGCTAAGTCCGAACTTCTAAAGTCCGACCCTTAATTGGCCAACCCTATGTGTGCATGGACTAAGTCCATGAAAACGGTTCATGTAATACCCCGGATTTTCAATTTATTATTTTATATGAAAATTGTCCATTTTAATTGTGAATTTTAGATTGGATCTTATATGGATAAAGAATTGGGCCATGACCCAATTAGGACCCAATTGATTGTGGAATTGGTTTTATTAAAAATTAAATGGATTGGAGTCAATTTAGTGATGCATTTAAATAAAAGATTGCACTAGCCGAATTTTAGATGTAAAATTCTAGGATTAGGCGCATGGAATCTTTTAAAAAGGGTATGCATATAATCTTAACTTAATTAAAAGAAGTGTCTAAATTAAACATAAGGGCACACGGCAATGGGGCATAGTTTATCTTAGACACATTCTAATCTAAGCAAGGGAGGTCGGCAATTGCTACTTTAATGAGAGTCTTGCGCCAAAAGGAAGTCCCACTCCTAGTGAAAAATGGCAACCACAAAAGAGAAACAAAGGGCACACGGCAAAGGAGATTAGCTATCTTAAGCACCTTCCAAAGTTTGGACCAAGGAAGATTATAAAAAGAGAGGAGGGCAAGGGTACACGATTTTACACACCATTGCCAAGTTTATTTCTCTCTCTCTCTCCCTCTCTCAAGTACTCTCTCACGGCAAAGAGCAAGGAGAAGAAGAAGGCAGCCAGCAAGAGGTATATTTGGTTTGGGAAAATTAAGAAGAAAAGAGAAGGATTGGAAGAGCAAGGAGTCGGAAAAGGTTAGTATCTAATTGATAATTTATTTTGAAATAAAGAACCATAGGGTTCGGCCATGGTGTATGGCCGAACCCCATGGAAGAAGAATGAACATTGGGTGATGTTTTGATGATTTTTAAATGGAAAGAAAGAATCATAGGGTTCAGCCAATGTGCATGGCCGAACCCTATGGAAAGATTTGATTTATTTTATTGGGTTATTAAGAATGAAAACCATGGAGATTGTTAAATAAGTAATTGGTGTTGATGATACATAATTTTGAGGGGATTAAATGGAAGATCTATGATTGTTAATTTTGAAGAGAGGATCTTGAACCATAGGGTTCAGCCATGGTGTATGGCCGAACCCCATGGAGTTGTGTAGGTATTATTGATGATTTTTAATGAATTAAATTAATGATCAAAGATCATGAACCATAGGGTTCGGCCATGGTGTATAGGCCGAACCCCATGGGGTTGTTTTTGGAATGGAGATAGATTTTGGTTGCTATATTTGGAAAGTATCTAATTAAGGAAAGATGGTTTCTAATTTAGGAAACTATCTAATTTTGGATTTGGATTTGGATTGCTAAATTTGGAAAGCATCCAATTATGGAAAGATGGTTTCTAAATTAGGAAACTATCTAATTTTGGAAAGATGATTTCTAAATTAGGAAACTATCTAATTTTGGAAAGATGATTTCTAAATTAGGAACTATTTAATTTTGGAAAGATGATTTCTAATCTAGGAAACTATCTAAGTATGGAAAATGGTTACTAATTTGGGAAGTTTTTATTTTTTGAAGGAGTTAGCTAAATTAAGAAAGCTTCCAATTATGGAAGGAGGTTGCCAAAAAAATTAAGAAGTGGTATTTATATAAACTATCTAATATTGGAAGGTAGAGATTATTTATGGAAACCATCCAATTATGGAAAGGTGGAAGATTAATTTGGAAACCTTCCAATTATGGAAAGGTGGAGTTTAATCTTAGGCATCATGGGTTCGGCCATGTGTATGGCCGAACCCCATGAATTAAAATTATGATTTATGTTTAATGATTTATGATAATTTTTATGGAAGTTGGATGCTAAAATAGGAAACTTTCTAAGTATGGATTATTAATGTTATAATTGGAAATTATACACCATAGGGTTCGGCCAAGGTGTATGGCCGAACCCCATGGACCAAATTAAGGGATCAAATGGCATTTTAAGTCATGGTTAAGGACTGATTTATGAATCGAATTATGAACCTATTTTATGAGTTAGATTGATGTATTAATGAACAAAAGGTTGGAAATAATTAGGCCAATGGCAAAGTTGTAATTACATGCCAAAGTGAAGGATCATGGGTTCGGCCATGGAATATGGCCGAACCCCATGAGGTTTATTTTATGGACTTGATTTGGTTAAGGAATTTTTATAGGGTCTAGTTATGGTGGATTTAAATGAATGAGGGAACCAATGGTAATCTTGTAAATGTATGGAAATATTGGACATAGGGTTCGGCCATGGTGCATGGCTGAACCCCATGAATTATTTATGGGATTATGTATTTGGATTATTTGGAACCTAAGCAATGAAAAAGGACTATGGTTATGAACAATGGCATAATTGTAATTAACTAAAAATTAGACCATGGGTTCGGCCATGGTGTATGGCCGAATCCCATGGGGTTTTGTTTATGGACTTAGAACCTTGTAAATCAAGTGGGACTTGGTGTTGATTTATTATTATATTATAAGGTAACGGGATCTCGCAAACGATGCGCGATCGGTGATCGATTTTTGGACGAAAGACGCAAGCACAGTTAGCGGTCTTTGGTAGGATTCCACCTCTTTGAAACCATGGGTTTATGTACACTTGTTTTATCTTATGTTTGATAAAATTATGTTTCAAATGATATGTTTTAAAGTGAATCTTAAATGCTAAGTTTATGTTATAAATAGCATGTGTTGAATGTGTTTCAAAGGTTGATTTTAAATGCTATGTCTATATGAGGAAAGAGCATGTGATTTAAATATGATTTTTAAATGCTATGCTTATGTTATAAAATAGCATGTATTTCATTGGCATCTCATGCATGGCATGGGGTGGAGGATTTGTAACCGGAGGTGTCACACTCCGTCGGGGCGTCCAAAAAACCTATGTACAGTACCTTGATGTGATTTCCATCAAGAAGATTCCGAAGGGTCCACACTCCGCCGGGGCGTCCAGAAGACCTATGTGGTGGGTTCATTTATGTACATGTGATGGGTGGGACTCATTGCATGGCATGGATTTTACATGGTTTTGGATATTATGTTATAATATATGTTTTGTACTAATCCTGTGTTAGCCGTAACTAGATACCTACTGGGCGCGTTGTTCTAACACGCTACTTTTACCCTAGTTGATGATACAGGTAATCAGGGGAACGAGGAATGCAAGACAGCCCAGGCTTAGGAGCTTGGATGATTTATTTCATATGCTTTGAATAAAGTTACTTATGGACTTGTAATTGAGTAACTAGTTTCGGAATGTAATAACTTAGATGGTCGGATGTTTAGTTTGATGATTATGACGTTTTAATGATGATTAAGGACTTGACGCACTTTGTTATCTGATTGGAATAGAACTTGGTTCTATTATGATTCCGCATTTTGATGTTATGATTCCACAGGTTATGATTTTTATTCTGCAAGATGATATTGTTATGTGTGAACCATTTTCATGGACTTAATCCATGCACACATAGGGTTGGCCAGTTAAGGGTCGGACTTTGGAAGTTCGGACTTAGATCGCGTCGTGACGTCCAGTGCTCTATCACTCTACTCTGTTAAAAAAAAAAATAGATTCTAATTTACGGGAAGAAGCGAGTGAAAAAGGGCAGGGCGTTACAGTTCACACAAAACAATATAAACATGCGGAATTAAAATCATAAATGCGGAATTATAATAGAACTCAGTTCTATTCCATTTCAAATAGCAAAGTACGTCAAGTCCTTAATCAATAATTAACATAACATAATTATCCAAATAAACATCCAACCATACCAAATCATCTAAGTTATTACATGTCCGAAGTCTAGTTACTCAAATTATAAGTCCAAAAGTAACTTAATCAAAATATAAACTATAATCATCCAAGCTCCTATGCCTGACCCGTTTCGCTTTCATCGTTCTCCTTGTTTCCTGTATCATCCACTAGGGTAGAAGTAGGCCGTTAGAATAACGCGCCCAGTAGGTATTCCAGTTAGAGCTAACACATGGTTAGTACAAAACATATATAATAACATATAGTCCAAAAAACCATATAAACCATGCCATGTCATGATGTCAAATGCAATGAGTCCCATCCATCACATGTACATAAAAGTACCCCCACATAGGTCTTTCGGATGCCCCGACGGAGTGTGGACCCTCCGGTTTATTCCTGATGGAAAAGCACATCAAGGTATCCATAGGTTTTTCGGACGCCCCGACGGAGTGTGGCCCCTTCGGTTACATATCCTTCACCCCATGCCATGCATGAGATGCCAATGAAACACATTCTATTTTATATAATAAACATAGCATTAAAACTCACATTTAAAACATATATTTTTCAACATAAAATCATCAAATAAACTAATAAACATTGTACATAAACGCATGGTTTCAAAGAGGTGGAATCCTAGCCAAAGACCACTAACGTATCCTTGCGCTTCCATTCGGTAACCGCTCACGATCGTACACACCTTGTGAGGTTCTGTTACTTTATAATATATTAATCAATTAAAACCATGTCCCATTTGATTTACAATAATGTCCAAGTCTATAAACCTTCTCCATGGGGTTTGGCCATACACCATGGCTGAACCCATGGTCCATTAATTCACTTAATTACAATATTGCCATTATACTTATCCATAACCAATAACATAAACCATGAACATAGGTCTATAGTAAATTCCTCATTTCCTTAAACATGTATAACCACTATAAGTGTCCCTTAAAATATTCCAATACTTGGTCTATTAAATCATCCCTTACCTCATCCCAGATAAACTGGAGTTTTAAGAAAAAAAATCACATAAACATCAACTTTTCAATTCAGTCGACTGAAACAGGAATTCAGTTGACTGAATCATCCCGGATACAGTCCTCTGCCTTACCCGTAGACTTTCAGTCGGCTGAAATCTAACTCGGAACTGTTCTTACCCTGACTCGTTACTTTTCAATCAACTAAATCACAGATTCAGTTGGCTGACTCTGAGTAGATTTAGTCAGCTGACTTTGGATCAGATTAACTGAATGTTCGGCCAGTATAGATTCAGTCGGCTGAATCCTCAACCAACAATTTTCATGTGTGGTAAGCAATCTTTTAGTCGACTGAATCATAGATTCAATCGGCTGAAACTTCCAGAATCCTTTTCTTATCCGTCAGTCTGCTGAAACTCCCAGAAACTCTTTCTATTTTCAGCCACCATTAGTTCAGTCGACTGAATCCGATATTCAGCCTGCGAAACTCCTAGAAACTCGTTTCTGATTCGTCCAATACCAGTTCAGTCGACTGAATCAAAGATTCAGTTGACTGACTATTTTGTCAGTCTTCTCCATTGCATATTTTGTACGTCCTTTCTTCATGAAATTCCCTCTTAACATTTTTCCAACATATTTAACATCACCCACGTAATTCTTAGATGGATTACTCTCTTCACTAAAACAACATATTTATCCATTCATTTTCTTCCATTAAAATTACCAATGTCCTTCCATGGGGTTCGGCCATACAACATGGCCGAACCCTATGGTTCATCATTCCATTAACTAACCATAACCATTCCCTCAATTTTCTTCCATGGGGTTCGGCCATACACCATGGCCGAACCCTATGGTTCTTTTCTTAAACAAAAACATCAAAACTACTTATCGGTTCCGCAACTCCTCCAGTTTTCCTTCGCTTGTTCTTGTTCTTCCAATCCTTCTCTTCCTTAGCCTCTTTCCACTTCTTCTTGATCTTTCCCACAGCCGAGAACACCTTCTTGTTGTTGTGTGTGCCGTGCGCCCTTGCTGCCCTTCTCTTTCAGTAAAATTCCACACGGTAAGATAGTAATTGCCATGAGCCCCTTGCTGCCTTTCCTTTATCAACTTCTTTCACTCGGTCCTAACTTGCTTGAAATAGCCATTGCCGTGTATATGCTTCCCACTTTGGAGAGTCCTAATTAGAAGATGACATGCGCCCCTTGTCTATAACACTTCCACTCGGCCAATGTCTTTAGAAGATAGTCGTGCGCCCCTTCCTTTTAGCACCTGCCCTATTATTACTCCTAATAAGGAAAGGACTCCTTTTAGAAGATCTTAAGCGCATCAACTTGGATTGCGCCTATCCCACACACGGCATAGTAATCTCTATTTTTAATCCTCTCCATGCGCATAATAATTAATTATAGGACATAATGCATTAATAATTTAATTAAGCCCCATTTAATTTTATTGAAACCATTTCCATAATTCGTTGGGTCTTAATTGGGCAATGACCTAACATTTTACCCATATAAGGTCCATATCTAATAATTCACAATTTAAATGGGTAATTTTCATATATATCAATAACTTGAAAAACTGGGGTGTTACAATACAACCCTCTTTTAAAAATTTTCGTCCCGAAAATCGAGTGAAGTAGGGTTTCAAACATTTACATAAATAGCTCAGGGTGAGCTGTCCTCATTTCCGACTCGAGTTCCCATGTGGCTTCCTCAATGCCATGTCGATCCCATACCACCTTGACAAACTGGATCGCTTGATTTCGTAATACCCTTTGTTCTGTGTTCACCACTCGAACAGGCTTTTTGACGTACGTCACGTCGCTTTAGACATCTATGTCTTATATGTTCAGTACATGAGAAGGATCAGGATTGTACTTCCTCAACATCGATATATGGAACACATCGTGCAAAGATACCAATTGTGATGGGAGTGCCAATTGATAAGCCACGTCCCCCATCCTTCTTATGATTGAAAACGGTCCCACATATCTTGGCGAAAATTTTCCCTTCTTTCTAAATCTCATGTGTCCCTTTCGTGGCGAGACTTTCAAGAATACCATATCCCCCACTTCAAATTCGAGGAACCTCCTCCTCTTGTCAGCATAGCTCTTCTGACGCCTCTGCATAGTCAATAGATGTTGCCGTATTAACTGTATCTGCGTTGTAGTCTCTGCAATCAACTCAGGTCCAATCAGTGCAGGCTCACCAGCCTCTGTCCAACACACTGGTGACCTACAAAGTCTACCATATAAAGCCTCAAATGGAGCCATCTGGAGGCTTGCCTGGTAACTGTTGTTGTATGAGAATTCTACCAACGACAAGTGATCCTCCCATCCACCTTTGAAATCTAGCATACATGCTCTCAACATATCCTCCAATGTTTGTATTGTCCTCTCAGACTGTCCATCAGTCTGTGGATGGAATGTTGTACTTGTCAGTAAATCTGTTCCCATGGCCGACTGCATACTCTGCCATACTCTACCGGTGAATCGGTCATCTCTGTCTGACACAATAGTCCGAGGAATACCATGCAATCTGATGATATCCCTGATATACCGCCGACCCTATGTCTCAGATGAGTCTGTCATCTTAATGGGAATGAAATGTACAGACTTGGTCAGTCGGTCTACCATGACCCATATCGCATCGTTGCCCTTTGAAGACCTTGGCAACCCTGTCACAAAATCCATGGAGATGTGCTCCCATTTCCATTTTGGCACTGGTAAGGGTTTGAGTAACCCTGGTGGCTTCTGATGTTCCGTCTTAACCTGCTAACACGTTAAGCAATGAGCCACAAATTTTGCCACATGTCTTTTGAGTCCTTGCCACCAGTAATGTCTTTTCAGGTCGTGATACATCTTGGTGCTACCCGGATGAATAGAGAGTTTGGTCTGATGTACCTCAACTAGTAACTCTTTTTTGCAGCTCTTTGGTGCATATATCCTTCCTCAGAATAGAAGACACTGTCCTGGTCGTAACTCCCATTCCGGTATGACTTCACCAGTAGACATCTTAGCCCATATCTCCTCCATTTCCGGGTCTATCCGTTGTTCCTGTTCTATCTTGGTAACCATGTTGGACCGTATGATCAGATTGTACATACTCCCATGGTTATTGATATATAAGTTGAACTCTCGTATGGTATTCAGCATGTCCCATTCTGTCCTGATCAAACATGGCACTGATACATGTAATTTGCGGCTGAGGGCATCCGCCACCTTGTTCGCCTTGCCAGGGTGATAACGAAGTACGAACTCATAATCCGCCAAATATTCCATCCATCTGCGCTGCCTCAGGTTATGCTCTTTCTGATCAAATAAATACTTCAAGCTCTTATGATCTGAAAACACTTCAAATTTCTCGTCATATAGATAATGTCTCCAGCTTTTGAGAGCGAAGACCACTGCGGCTAGTTCAAGATCGTGCATAGGATATAGCGTTCATATATTTTCAATTGTCTTGAACCATAAGCCACCACACGATGAGTTTGACTGAGGACACACCCGAGTCCTTCTCCTGAAGCGTCGCATACTACCTCATAACCCTTGCCTCTTTCCAGTAAAATAAGATAGGTGCAGTTGTAAGTCTATTCTTCAGCTCTTCAAATCTCTGGTTGCACAAATTTGACCAATCAAATTTAACTCCTTTCTGAGTGAGTCAGGTCAGTGGAGATGCAATCTTGGAAAAATCCATAATAAACTTTCTGTAATAACCAGCCAATCCCAAGAAGCTACGGATCTTGGTTACATTCTTTGGTGCTTTCCATTCTTCCACTGCCGCCACTTTAGCCGGATCCACGGCTATACCTTCTTCTGATATAACATGCCCTAGAAAATTAACCTTGGGTAGCCATAATTCACATTTGCTGGCTTTGGCATATAACTTATTCTTCCTCAAAGTGTCCAAAACTATCTTCAGGTGCTCAGCGTGTTCTTCCTGAGTTTTGGAATATATCGAAATGTCATCAATAAAAACAATGACAAATTGGTCCAAGTAAGAATGGAAAATCCTGTTCATAAGATCCATGAACACAGCCAGTGCATTGGTGAGTCCAAACGGCATGACTACAGACTCGAATAGTCCATACCGCGTTCTGAAGGCTGTTTTTTCTATGTCCTCCTCCCTAACCCGGATTTGATGGTATCCGGACATCAGGTCAATCTTAGAGAAATGACTGGAACCTCTAAGTTGATCAAACAAATCATCGATGCTGGGTAGAGGGTACTTGTTTCTGACCGTCAGCTGGTTCAGTTTTCGGTAATCCACACACATACGGAGTGAACCATCCTTCTTCTTCACAAATAAAACTGGAGCTCCCCAAGCCGATGTACTGTTCTGGATGCAACCCAGTCTGAGCAGTTCATCAATTTGTTTCTTTAGCTCGGACATCTCTGCTAGTGCCATCCGGTAACGTGGTAATGACACTGGTGCAGTGCCAGGGTACAGCTTGATTTCAAAATTAATCTCCCTCATGGGAGGCAATCTAGGGAGTTCTGTTGGGAATACATCCGCATAGTCCTTTACTATTGCCGGAAGTTCAGCCACCAGTGCCTTGTTGATTCTGATATTGTTCAATACCAGATGACTCAACCCTTCATGCAGTCTGCTTTGTTTGTCGGTACGCACCACATGTTGTTTTCCTTTGGGTGACTAAAATGTCACCCTACGGCGATAGCAATCAATGTTGGCCTGAAAACTAGCCAACCAGTCCATGCCGAAGATAAAATCGTACTCCGTCATATCGAGTACCAAATAATTGAACTCAAATCTGAGTCCTGCAAGTTCAGTATTCACTGTTGTGCATATAAGCCCCAATGATGTGTCTCCGACGGGGGATACAATGGTGAGTGATGTGGACAGTTTTTGTATTAAAGTTCCAGTTGCAGATATGAATGCAGCAAATATGAAAGAGTGAGATGCTCCAGAATCAAATAAAACAAAGGCTAGGAACTACTGACTACCGCCATACCTTGAATCACAGAGTGATCCTCTACTGTTGGAGGTGCTAAGGTAAATAACGGTCCAGATCCTGTAGGCGCCCGTCCCGCTTGGTTAAAAGTCCTGCCTCCTCGTGAGTTAGCTGGCCTAGCTGGTGGGAGAAATGAACCTCTGGTATTAGAGGGTTTGTTGAGTTGTGGGCATTCCCTCTTAAAATGGTCCAGCTGATCACAATGGAAGCAGTTGTTCACCCCTCTGGGAGCCTGAGTGACTGATGTAGATGGGGAGGGATGATTGGGACGAAAGCCCCCTATTGACCCAGTGGATGGTGAAGGTCTGCTAAAGTTCGGTCGGAACTTCTTGTTGGGCTGAAAAAACGCTCTAACTCAGCCATCTCTTGCTCTGCTATAGTGGCCCTGCTGACCACCTCTGCCAATGTAGCTGCTTTAAATATGGTTACCTTGGCCCTAATACTTGGCCTAATGGCCCCGCTCAAACTTGCGTGCCCTTCGATACTCGGTATCCACCATATAGAATGCATATTCAGACAAACTGAGAAACTCCTGGTGGTACTCTGCCACCGTCATGGTACGTTGTACCAAGATAGAAAGCCTGAGTCTGGCGTTCCTTCTCCTCCTCAGGGAAATAATGATCCAGGAAGGTAGCTGAGAACTGCTCCCAAGTCATTGCAGTCCTCTCTCCTTCTGGAAAGAGTGCTTACTGCTTCTCTACCACCTCCCACCATTTACCGGCATCATCGATCAGTTGTAATGTGGCCAGTAAAATCTTGTCAGTATAACTCATGATCTTCAATAGAGTCAGGATCTGTGTAATCTTCTTAAGCCAGTTTTCCGCTCCGACAGCCCCTACTCTCCCTTAGAAGTAAGTAGGGCGCTTGTTGCTGGAAGTCCCTGACCATGCTCCTGTCATTGGTCTCCTCGGTGGTTCCATTCCCGTTCAAGTGTTGTTGAAGCACGAAGTGACCACCGCTTGAACCAAGTTTTGTAGTTCAGGAGGCACCACCGGTATATTCACACTGCTTTGTTCCTCCTCCTCTTAGTGGGATGGTTGTTCTTCCTCTTCAATGACGAGATTGTTGTTCCTCCTCATTTCGAGGTTGTTCTACTCATCTTCACCCCCATTTGGGTTTTGTCGTGTATTTCTCTTTGTCATTCCCCTTGGAGGCATTTTTCCCTAATCCATTGAAAAATATCATGACTTAGTTTCCATCATAAAATTTGTATTTCCTACTTTTTGGGGAAATTTCCAAATAAGCACTCTTGATTTTTCTTTGTTTCTGGGGAAATATATCCTATATTGCTATGTTTAATAATCCAATTATTTTGACTGTACTTCCTTTGCTATCATCCGTTGAGTCTAACGAAGTAAATTAATGCACGGGGGCCAGGATTAATTTACTCCGAAAGATTCAATCTTTCTGGTTCGCTCTGATACCAACTGTAACGCCCCGCCCTTTTTCACTCGCTTTCCTTTCCTGAAAATCAGAGTCTATTTTTTTTTATAAACAAAGAATGATAGAGAGTGGGATGTCACGACGTGAGCTAAGTCCGAACTTCTAAAGTCCGACCCTTAACTGGCCAACTCCATGTGTGCATGGACTAAGTACATGAAAACAGTTCACACATAACAATATAAACATGCGGAATTAAAATCATAACTGCGGAATTATAATAGAACTCAATTCTATTCCATTTAAGATAGCAAGATATGTCAAGTCCTTAATCAATAATTAACATAACATAATTATCCAAATAAACATCCAACCATAGCAAATCATCTAAGTTATTACATGTCCGAAGTCTAGTTACTCAAGTTACAAGTCCAAAGTAACTTAATCAAAATATAAACTATAATCATCCAAGCTCCTATGCCTGAACCGTTTCGCTTTCATCGTTCTCCTTGTTTCATGTATCATCCACTAGGGTAGAAGTAGGCCAGTTAGAACAACGCGCCCAGTAGGTATTCCAGTTAGGGCTAACACATGGGTAGTACAAAATATATATAATAACATATAGTCCAAAAAGCCATATAAAACATGCCATGTCATGATGTCAAATGCAATAAGTTTCACCCATCACATGTACATAAAAGTACCCCCACATAGGTCTTTCGGATGCCCCGATGGAGTGTGGACCCTCCGGTTTCTTCCTGATGGAAAAACACATCAAGGTATCCCACATAGGTTTTTCGGACGCCCCGACGGAATGTGGCCCCTTCGGTTACATATCCTTCACCCCATGCCATGCATGAAATGCCAATGAAACACATGTTATTTTATATAATAAACATAGCATTAAAACTCACATTTAAAACATATATTTTTCAACATAAAATCATCAAATAAGATAAGAAACATTGTACATAAACCCATGGTTTCAAAGAGGTGGAATCCTACCAAAGACCACTAACGTGTCCTTGCGCTTCCGTCCGGTAACCGCTTACGATCATATACACCTTGTGAGATCCCGTTACCTTATAATATATTAATCAATTAAAATCATGTCCCATTTGATTTACAATAATGTCCAAGTCTATAAACCTTCTCCATGGGGTTTGGCCATACACCATGGCCGAACCCATGGTCCATTAATTCACTTAATTACAATATTTCCATTATACTTATCCATAACCAATAACATAAACCATGAACATAGGTCTATATTAAATTCCTCATTTCCTTAAACATGTATAACCACTATAAGTGTCCCTTAAAATATTCCAATACATGATCCATTAAATCATCCCGTACCTCCTCCCAGATAAATTGGAGTTTTAAGAAAAAAAATCACATAAACATCAACTTTTCAATTCATTCGACTGAAACAGGAATTCAGTCGACTGAATCATCCCGGATACAGTCCTCTGCCTTACCTGCAGACTTTCAGTCGACTGAAATATACTTTCAGTCGGCTGAAATCTAACTTGGAACTGTTCTTACCCTGACTCGCTACTTTTCAGCCGACTGAATCATAGATTTAGTCAGCTGACTCTGTAACACCCTGCCCTTTTTCACTTACTTTCCGAAAATCAAAGTCTATTTTTTTTTAAAGTGATAAAGAGCGGAACGTCACAACGAGAATTAAGTCCGGACTTCTAAAGTCCGACCCTTAACTGGACAAACCTATGTGTGCATGGACTAAGTCCATGAAAAACGATTCACACATAGTACTTTATAAACTTGCAGAATTTTACTTAAACTAACTGCGGATTATAATAGTACCTAAGTCTACCCCCTTTTAGACTAGCAAAGTATATAGTCATTTATCCAAAATTACCTTAACTTAATAATTCAATCAAACCATTCCAAACCATAGCAAATATTAACTAAGTTATTACATGCCAACATCTAACTACTCAAATTACATGTCCATGTAAACTTAACCAAATATCAATAAATAAAAGTCCATTCAGATATCCAAGCTCCTATGCTTGGTTTCCTTCGCGATCCTCGATCTTTCCCTTTCTTGTGTCATCCACTATGGATAGAAATAGGGCGTTAGAACAACGTGCCCAGTAGGTGTTCCGATTTGGGCTACCACAAGGTTAGTATAAAACATGCATATAACATAATAATACATGATCATCAAAATCTTACAAAAACAATGTTATGTATGTATGCAGATGTAATGAGTCCCACCCATCACAAATATAAATAGCCTCCTCTTGATGGGATTTTCATCATCAAGGTACCTCCACATAGGTTGTTCGGACGCCCCGACAGAGTGTGGACCCTCCGGTTTCCTCTTGATGGGATTCTCATCATCAAGGTACCACCACATAGGTTTTTCGGACGCCCCGACGGAGTGTGGACCCTCTGGTTACATAACCATCACAGCATGCCATGCATGAGATGTCAATGAATACATGCCATTTGTACATAAATATTAACATTCAAATCCTCTTTGAAACATAATAATTTAGCACATATCTCATAAAAATCAACATAAAAACAGCAAGTATAAATCGTGGTTACAAAGAGGTAGGAAAGCTACACAAGGTCACTTAAAAAGTATCCGCTCTTCTTAAACCATCACCCATTCGCGATTGTGCACCGTTTAAGAAGTCCCGTTACCTTATTACATGTCAATAAGTCAAACACATATCCCATTTGTTTTCAATTTAAGTCTAAGACCAAACACACCACCTTGTGGGGTTCGGCCATACACCATGGCCGAACCTCACCCCCTTGAATTTGATCTCTCTTTTTATTTAACCAATACCATCCAAATAACTTATTTAAAAACCTCAAACCGCCAAATACACCTTGGTGGGGTTTGGCCATACAACATGGCCGAACCTCACCATTTTGGTTTTGGCCCCCTTTTTTTTTTTAAGTCCTTTGATCTTTTCATTCCATATTTACAATATTGCCATTAGCCTAACCCTTGTCTAACCTTTTATTTACTTAAATCCATCATACATAAGTCTCCATTCTGATTTGACCAATTATATCATAAGTTGACCACTTCAAAAGAAACTAAGTCCACCAAATAACCATTAGTGGGGTTCGGCCATACAACATGGCCGAACCTCACCATCATAATTTTGGTCCTTTTTAATTAAGTCCAAATGCCCATCCATTCATCTAAACATTCACATATTAATCATCCACCATTGTCACTGCATTTAAATCCTTTTAGACCCTTTAAAAATAAAATACCATACATAGCACTTGGTGGGGTTCACCCATACACCATGGTCGAACCTCACCCTTTGGTTTTGGTGCTCCTCTTTTCATTCTTTTTGATAAGCCAAATGCATACAAGTCCATCAATTTCCATTCATTTTAAACCTTAAAAACATCCACCACCTTCCATGGGGTTCGGCCATACAATATGGCCGACCCTATGGTTCCTTATTTTTCCTTGAAATCCCATAGCCATGATCTTAACCTTTGATGGGTTCAGCCATACATCATGGCCGAACCTAATCAATCTCTTTTTCATATTCAATGGTTCTTGTATATCCTTTTTGGGTTTGGCCATGCAATGGCTAGATCATGTTTCCTTGACCATCTTTAAAATCCATTAGGATATTTACCCCATGTCCTCCATGGTTACCATCTTTCACAACTTATTAATCACTAATGTTACTTCATGGGGTTCGGCCATGTACTATGGCCGGACCCTATGGTTCCTTCTAAGATCATGTTCCCATTTGTCCAAAATAACTTTTTAGGGTTCGGCCATTATACTCTTAATCTTTGATCCTTTTTTCTAATTATAAAATTTGTCAAGCACTTACCATTTCCACGACTCTTCCTTAGCCTCTCCTTCTTCTTTTTTGCTCCTTTGGCCGAGACTAACCTTGCTACAAACCCCTTGGAATAATTCAGCCCGGTGATATGAATTGGGAGAGAAGCTTAGAACAATGCTCCAAATCCTTCTTGGTCTTTGAGAGGAGAACCGGTCTTGAGAGAGGGAGAGAATGAGATAGAATTCTCAAGGTGTTTGATCTTCTTTTCCTTAGAGTGTTGGTCGGCTAAGAAATGATTTGTGTGAAAGACAACCAGCCAAGGTTCCTTGTCTTGAGAGGTGAAAACGTCCAAGGGAGGTAAGAGAGAGAGAGTGAAATGAAAAATCCTTTGGTTAATGAAATTCAGCCCATGGTGGTGTCTCTTGGTGGCACCACTTGTAACTCCCATCCCCATTCATCTCCTTCAATTAATCCATTTGGGGGTTTCATCCTTGAGATGAAACCCTCCCAACGGTTTTGGCTCTTAGGCTGCCTTGGTGCAACCTTCTCCATGTGTGAACCCATTTGTAACTCCATTCCTTAATGCCTCCCTTGGGGGTTTCATCCTTGAGATGAAACTCCCAAGGCACCCAACGGTTTCCAAAGGTTATTTTGGTGTATCCTTTCCTCCCATCATCCTTCTCTCATTACCGTTCCATGTGAGAGTTTCATATTGAAATGAAACTCCCAAAGGTTACAACGGCTAGCCTTAGTTGGCCTTGTGTAACCGCCACTCTTCATTAGTTGCCCATGTGCTAAACCGTCCTTCCCATTGACTCTCCATTTGAAGTCTCATGCATAGAATAAACCCTCATGCAATCCAACGTGTATATTATTTTGAATTTGAAATACAACCTCTCACCATATGTAACTCCCACAAAACCGCCACCTACATTCATTGTTTATCTAAGAGTTTCATGCATGATATGACCTCCCATGCATCCAACGTGTACCCCATGTTTTTGGGGTTTGAAACAACAAACCTTCTCTTTAACATTTCACTTTCATTACTCAACTCAACCATTTAATTCAACTCAATCCAAACTCAATCATTTAATTCAACTCAATCCAAGCTCAATCATTTAATTCAACTCAAACCAACTCAATCATTTAATTTGAATCAACTTAACTCAATTAGGCTTGAGCTCACTTAATGGTCAATCAAGTCAATTACGACCCATTGGGTCCCAATGGGTCTTTTGACCCAAATAATCACCTTGACCCAATTAAATGTACATTACCCATTTAATTTATATTGATCCTTACAACATGTACATTGGGTCTTAATTGAACAATGGATCCCATCACTTACTCATCTACGATCATATCCTTTTAATTCATAATTTCAATGGCAATTTTCGTAAACATTGATATACTGAAAATCTGGGATATTACAGACACTGAGTGAAACCCTCTTTCAGTCGAATGAATCAGAGATTCAGTCGGTTGGCTTTGGATCAGATTAACTGTATGTTCGGCCAGTATAGATTCAGTCGGCTGAATCCATGATTCAGTCGACTGAATCCTCAACCAACAATTTGCGTGTTTGATAAGCAATCTTTTAGTCAACTGAATCATAGATTTAGTCAGCTGGAACTTCCATAATCATTTTCTTATCCGTTACGTCTGTGTTCAATTGACTGAATCACCAGATTCAATCGGCTGAAACTCCCAGAACTCTTTTTATTTTCAACCACCATTAGTTCAGTCGACTGAATCCCATATTCAGTCGGCTGAAACTCCTAGAAACTCGTTTCTGATTAGTACAATACCAGTTCAGTCGACTGAATCAAAGATTCAGTCGACTGACTATTTTGTCAGTCTTCTCCATTGCATATTTTGTACGTCCTTTCTTCATAAAATTCCCTCTTAACATTATTCCAACATATTTAACATCATCCACGTAATTCTTAGATGGATTACTCTCTTCACTAAAACAACATATTTATCCATTCATTTTCTTCCATTAAAATTACCAATGTCCTTCCATGGGGTTCGGTCATACAACATGGCTGAACCCTATGGTTCATCATTCCATTAATTAACCATAACCATTCCCTCAATTTTCTTCAATGGGGTTCGGCCATACACCATGGCCGAATCCTATGGTTCTTTTCTTAAATAAAAACATCAAAACTACTTATCGGTTCGGCGACTCCTCCGATTTTCCTTCGTTTGTTCTTATTCTTCCAATCCTTCTCTTCCTTAGCCTCTTTCCACTTCTTCTTGATCTTTCCCACAGCCGAGAACACCTTCTTGTTGTTGTGTGTGCCGTGCGCCCTTGCTGCCCTTCTCTTTCATTAAAAATTCCACACGGTAAGATAGCAATTGCCGTGAGCCCCTTACTGCCTTTCCTTTATCAACTTCTTTCACTCGATCCTAACTTGATTGAAATAGCCATTGCCGTATATATGCTTCCCACTTTGGGAGAGTCCTAATTAGAAGATGACATGCGCCCCTTGTCTATAACACTTCCACTCGGCCAATGTCTTTAGAAGATAGCCGTGCGCCCTTTCCTTTTAGCACCTTCCCTATTATTACTCCTAATAAGGAAAGGATTTCTTTTAGAAGATCTTAAGCGCATCAACTTGGATTGTGCCTATCCCACACACGGCATAGTAATCTCTATTTTTAATCCTCTCAATGAGCATAATAATTAATTATAGACACAATGCATTAATAATTTAATTAAGCCCCATTTAATTTTATTGAAACCATTTCCACAATTCGTTGGGTCTTAATTGGGCAATGACCCAACATTTTACCCATATAAGGTCCATATCTAATAATTCACAATTTAAATGGATAATTTTCATATATATCAATAACTTGAAAATCCGGGGTGTTGCGAAACCTAGACTATACCTAGACTAAACCAAAACCTAATCTAAACCTAAAAACTACACCACTTTCTCTGGTACTCTCGATTGCATTTAGCGTATACAACAAGCCTTTAAACTCATATGTTACCCCTAGTGGACGAATTATAGTCTCGTGAGGGTTTTTAGTGATAATACCCACAAATATCAACATCTTTAATAAAAATACACAGATATGAGGTCTAAACATCATACAACAGTAAATTTCATTTTACAAGGTTTATACATGGAGTGTGGTGTGTGCTTAGCCAATGTTAAGATAGACTTATTTTTCCAAATAGACCTAAGTTTTGTTCACACCATTGGAAAATGTTCTTTGACTGCAAACCTCACTGGATATATCTCTCGGAAAAATTAACACTTAGAGGTTTTCTCTCAAGTATATGTGAGTTGAATTTATGTATTCAAAATCAAAGTATCTCACATATGTATTAAACAAAGAAGGCTCATATCAAAGAAGATGAATGATCTCATGAATAGATGCCACTTTCTTGAGAACGTTTAGTCAAACACCATCATTTTCTCTTCCTTTATTCTCCACATGAAACACCCTATTTAGACCTAAGATCAATAGGACTTCCTATTAGGACAAAACGTGGCTTGGAATCGGGTCAAATCAAAGAAGGATAGACGGCTCTAAAGATAAATACTTTGAATTGGTTAGAGGTCTTCATGATTTTGAATGGGATATTTTTCCTCTATTTTTTTGGCACTTCTCTAATTATTTCTTTTTCTTTATTTTTCTTTTCTTTTTCACATCCTAATTTTGGTATCTAGATGTTTCCCTTTTTGGATGCTATTTCCTTTCTTTTTCTTTTTCTTGTTCTTTTGTTTCTTGTGCCCTTGTTTTTAGAGTACCATCCCTTGAATTTTCATCTCCAACCTTTTCTAAGAGTAGGTCATGGATATTTTTTATAGGCTCATACTCTTGAACTGGAGTTGGGAATGGTAAACATGGCTAGTCAATAAAATAGGCTATGTAAGGCTCAACTGGGGAACTATGAAGATAAGATAACCAAAAATAAGTATGCTTAAAGGCTCAAACAATCCAAAAATGGCATATATCATATCTTAAGTTTTCACAAGATGATTTGGTTGTTTCAAATAAATTTGGAAAAATTTCAAGCATAATAACTCAATTTTGATGGTGTTCTCAATAATATGACCAAGATGAAGAATAATGAGATCAAAAATGACTTATTTGCGCTACCAAAGAAACAGAAGCTTACTTATAACGCTCAGAAAAAATGAATGACTCTAAAGCTCACTGGGTTAAGTCTCCACTGGTATTCCTCTAGTGATTACTCGAATCGTGAATATTTTTCTTTTTCAAACTAAACTTAAGATGGCTATGTACGGGTTTTTCCAAGTATAAATCTTATAAAAGTCTTTTCGGAAAAGTATAATATAAAGATCTCTATCTAAGTATTAATGCTAAAGATGTGACTCTTTTTACGTCAGATTGTCAAGATGCATGCTTTTCTCAAGTTATGATTGGCAGTCTTATTAAGCACCATAGTCTCAGCCTTCGCCTACTCTTCCCTTGAAAAGGTTAAGTTTGCATATCTTTTCCTAAGAAAACAAAAAAAAAAAAAATTTGACTCAAGTGTAACCCCTCATGACCCCCAAACTTCAATTGAACATTGTCCTCAATGTTCCTTGATCTACATTGATCAGGTGTAAATCAAAAAATATCGAAACAGTGCTAATTGGGTTTGGATGTACCTAAAAGGGCTCACAATGGGAAACCTATAAACAAACCTAAGAACAAAATTCCTAAACTGACTTACTAAAAATTCTAGGCTAGACTGACTCTAACAAATTAACTAAAATCCTAGACTGATTCAATGCAAACCTAAACTAGACACTAAGAACTCAGAGCTACTCTGACATAAACATATGGTTCGGTGGGTCTGGGTGATGAATGGGCGAATATGGGTGAGTGGGTGGATGTGTAAATGGGTAAATGGGTAAATCATTGGATCAGTAAATGGGTAAATGAATGGATGGGTAAATAGGTAAATGGGTAAATGGGTAAATAGATGGATGGGTAAATAGGTAAATAGGTGGATGGGTAAATAGGTAAATGGGTAAATGGATCTTCCTTATCAATTCTGGTCAAATGTTCGACCTATAGGTTGGCTATCAAGTTTGGGATGGGCCAATAGGACAGATCCTATGATGGTTTTAGTGTGGGTGAAATGGCTGATTGGGTGGTAGTAAGGGTGATGTGGGTGGTGATAAGGGTGAACTATCTATGACTGGGCCTGACTGAGCCCCAGACGCAACGATCGATGTACTGACGAGAAGTGCAAATCAAACCAAGCGATTGGTTGAGTCACGAGACCAATGAAGCGTACACAGACACGATCACACACGCTCAAACAAAAATCACACAAGAAAATGCTAAAATCTGGATTCAAATTTCTTTAAGAGAAATTGAATTTTTATTGGCTGCTAATAGGACCCTAAACATTGTCTCTAGACTTTCTCCAACTTTTCTCTCCAAATAATCTAAGTCTCCAATGAGAGTTTAACCACAAGATGGCTAGGTAAGTTCCCAAGTAAGTGGGGGAGCACAGACGACATCTCTTCCCAACTTATCCTTAGATGATGCCTGACCTCGTTCTGGGTGACAGAACTAGCCTTAGACACCATTCTTGAAGATAAAATATTCATTGGTTACAAAAATTGATTTGAATTAAAAAGGTTCTTAATGAGCATGAAACCCTAAAATCTAGTCGAATAGTGCCTTAATTGATTTTATTAGGAGATGAAAGAACCATTTTTATTTACTAATCTTTTTTTTTTCTATTTTTGTGAATGCAATACTCAAAGAAAATATGCAAACAATAAGCAAACAATCTAATATATTGCATTAGACTAACCCCTAGATGCATGATCAAAGTAAATATGCAATATTTTTATTTTTTTTATGCAAAATAAATGCAAAACACCCCAAATAAAAGTTCTATATGAATGCATGGAAAATAAAAAATTAAAAAAGAAAATGAACTTAGGCACTGACCTTGGCCTGTAGTGCTTTCCTGCAAGAAATTTTTAGAGCACTATTCAAAATCCCTTCACAATCAAATACCACAAAACAAAGAGAAGATTCTGACTCTAATGAAGAATGAATGAAACCTAATCTAGATGCAATTTTCCATAACTACAATTAGTGGAGGAGTTATAATATTTACAATCCTAAAAAGGAATTTTAAATCAGACAAGACTGTAAAAATTTAAAATTGAGTTTCACCAAATTAATGTATGATTCCATAATCTTCAAGATTTTATTTTTGAAACTTTCATAAGTAAGATAAGATTTCTAAATCTAGAAAACTTTTAAGTTTGAAAATTTCTCTAAAATTGGATGGTTATCAAAAATAGATCAATTACCAAAAATAGATTTTTCTGAAAATAGAAACTTTCCAAAAATATATTAAAACAAAATTCCATGAAAAATTCTTGCTAAAAGAGGAAAATAATAAATTAGAAATAGTAGTTTCTAAAATTAGAAACTTTCCAAAACTAGTTCAATTCGAAAAATATTGTTATTTTTGAAAATCTCTAATAAAAGGAAACTTTCCAAAAATAGAAATTTCCAATTTCAAAGAGTTGACTAAAATATAAATATTCCAAAAGTAACAATCTTTTCTAATATCACATAATTTTAATGACACAATTTAATTTTGATTTCCCTAGTAGCGGCGCCAAAAACTTGTTAACGTGCAAATTTTACATTTATAATCTCACAAGAGCACGAACCATGTATAGTATAGAAGTATGAGTGTGAGGTCGAACCCGAAGGAAATCCACAAAATATATGTTTAAAATTAAATCGGTACCTTTAAAAAGATGTAATCTTAAGAAATATAATACATGGAATTATAATTTTAATTTAGAAAATGAAAGTAACACCCTCATTATCTAACTTATGAGTTTAACAAGTCGAGAATCAAATCTATCTTCTTTTTATTAAAATGGTGAAACAAGAATATGCAGTCTCATCTTAATTTAAATTCACATGTTTTAAGATTAAAATATCATATCTCTAACCTTACTTATTTGAATCTTGAGAAAGAGTTTTTGGATACAAAGAATTAAAGAATAAAATAAATGAGCATACAAGACTTGAAATAAAAACATAAAAATATATTGAACATACACAACAAACAAAAAAAGAAACTAACATAATAAAAGAGTAAATAAAATTGCAAGTAAAGTAAATGACAGAATTTAAAAGTGCAGAATTTAAAGGGTGGTTGTGGAATAGATCTTATTGGAATTGGATGATTAGGATTAAAAGTTGAAAAAGTTAGGGTTTGAACAAGGTGTACACGAATTTTGGGATGTATGGTGGCTTGGATTGGAGTGCAAGCAAGGATGGAGAGAATGTAGGGATTGGATTAAGCAATGAGATTTTCGAATTTGGTTATGTAGGATTAGGGGTTGTGCAATGAGATGATGAATGAATGGATAAGATTAATAGTTTAGATGTATGGATGGTTGGATGATAAGAAGGTGATGTGGCTAAGGAGTTGACTTCATGAAATTCGAATGGAGGGATGGAGTTGTGCAAAATCGTGTATGACATGGAAGATTGGGATGATGAGGTGTGTTGTGATTTTAGGAGTGTATCTAGATGGTTTTTCGTCTAAGTGCATGGAGAGGTTTTAGGTTGCAAAAAACGTGTGGAGAGTGTGTTGGATGGATAGGGTGGTGACAAGGCATGGCCGATAGAGGCTAGCTTGAGCTTCAAGTTGTTATAACTTAGGGTTTGGTGAATGGATGGCTAAGATTGGTTTGGGTTAAATCTAATGGTTCTAGGTTTAATTGGTAAAAATAAATTATAAAAATGGTAATGTATCTAATGGAGGGTTTGGATTCAAAGGTGGAGATGGATAAGTGATATGATGAATGGCCTAGACCTAATGCAAATTATGTATGTGATGGATGAATGTGGAGGCTCTAGGGTTTTCATAATGATGTAGATGGTTGTGATGAAATGTCCTAAGATCTAATGGCTTTAATGATGGATGGATGATCTAATTGGGTGGATGATTAGGTGATGCATGGATGTATGTAATCCTAAGGTAAATCTCGATGATGGATAGGATGGATGGTTTAGATCTAATGTTAATGCACCAATGGATTGGATGTGAAGGTGGATCTAAGGTTCAACCTAATTTTAATGCATGAGATGGAGGGTTAATATTTAGGGATGAAGATGAGTGGTTGAGATTGTATTTGAGAGGAGATTGAATGGTGTGGATTGATAAGGAAATTGACAAGGCTTGGGCATGTAAATGGGCTATGGACTTGGGTTTTGGACCTATAAATGAGCACATGGGCCTCCAAGTGGACCTTGGACTTGAGCTTAAGCACTTGGGCCTTTGTTGAACTTTGGAGTGCACATTGGCCTGGCTCATGTGTGATATGCGCATGGACTGCTTGTGGCCTGGCCTAATGTTAGCATGTGGAGCTTAGCTTGGCCCAATTGAAGTGGATCTTTGGCCCATTAATCTTGAATTTTTTTCATTTGCCTCTTAAATTGCAGATTTTCTCTTCCAGAATTTAATAATTAAGTTCACCACTTTACAATCTAAAATATTGATTAAGTTTAGACTCTCATAAATGGATCTAGACTAACCAATTTACATTAAAAGTGGCCCGAATTAATTACTAAAATTCCAAATCTTCTATTTTAGGCTCAAAACTAAGAAATTATATTAAATACACTAATATACACAGAATTGAGAGCTAACTGGTCCAATAATCAGAGGTAAAAATGTAAGATTTCAGTGCTCAACAATGTTCAAACAGTGAGTAACTTTACAAAAATAAAATCTAAACATACATGACTTAGGACATGGTCGCTTCCAAAATCTTCTGTGTCCTTCAATCTTAACTGACCTTCAATGTCCATGAGCTCCATGATTTGACAGTGTTGATCATCCAAATTAAGGAATATGATATCCAATACATGTATCTCATTAAAACTCGAAGTGTGGCACATGTTTTATCACAAATTCCATTAAATGACATGGGTTAATGTTTTGTTATCATCAAAATTACCCATATACCCTTGGGTTGAAACAGTTGGGGCTAACAATCTCCCCTTTTTTTATGATGACAAAACATTACATAAAAAGGTCTTAAGATGGACAAAAATAATGCTCCCCCTTTCATTATGCATGGGGTTAGAGAATAATCTAGCCCTCTTTTCATCACTTTGTACATTCATTTTCCTCCAAACTTCAAAAGCGTTTATCACAAACTCTCCAAATTTCATATATAAATCCACGCAAGCATTGTATTATCAAACCATTCAAAACAAAAACAAAAAAAATTCAACAAGCGTAAACATGTTAAGCACTAATGGTTAGAAGATTTTGTACAACCTTTGTTTTACAAAAAAAAAAAGGCTTGGCAGTATTTACATCAAAAACTCAAAAAGCTGCCAAGAGAGTTCACTATTTTTCTATTTATCTCTCCCCTTTTTTGTCAACATAAACAAAAAAAAAAAAAAAGGATCTAGGGGGCAGTGTAGGAAGATGGCCTAGCAGCAAAGGATGGGGCAGTAAAAGTTGATGCATAAGTAGATGGTTGAGTGGGTGGAGCAGAAGTGACAGCAAGACGAATAGCAGATGACCGAGGAGCTGGGGAGGCGGCTGCAGCTGTAGAGGGCTGAGTGGGTGGAACCTGGTGAATAGTCACCCTACTTTCCGAGCAGTAGCCATTTGCACTTAGGCTGCGTTTGGATGGGGGGTAATTTTTATAGGGGTTACCCCTAAGTAGGGGTCACTTTTGAGTAAGGGTCACCTTTGAAAAGGGGTTACCCTTATCTTGTTTGGTAATTTACCCTAAAGGTAAAAAATGTTATTTGGTACCTATTAGCAGGGGTAACCTAATATAATAACAATTTTATGAGAAAATTTATAAAATATAATTATTAAATAATATTCATTAAGTAAATCTAATATTATATAATTTTTATAGATTCTTTTTTTAGAACTATAATTTAAAATGAACACTTGCATTCTAACAGTAAAAAAATAAATAAAGAAAAACTAGATATTTTTATTTTAAATCCCAATAAATGAATAAAAAAATTCAACATATCTCTTTAAAAAAATATAATTTGTTCATTGGTAATATGAAATATATAATATAATAAATTATTATAATAGTTTAATAAATCACAACAAATATAAAATTAAAATTAAAAATTGTCACGGGCTGAACGCCTTAAAAATAAAATATTTTGACAAATATGTTTCAGAAAATTTTATTTTTTTATTTTTATATTATATAGATTTAATAAAATTATTAATTCTCATAAAATTGTTAATATGTCAGTTTACCCCTACTTACAACTACCCCTACTCAAGGGTGACCCCTGTAAAAATTTACCCCTCACCCAAATGCATCACATTGAAAATGTTGCAGAATTTTTTTTTATATTATATAGATTTAATAAAATTATTAATTCTCATAAAATTGTTAATATGTCAGTTTACCCCTATTTACATGTAACGCCTCGCCCTTTTCCACCCTTCCGCAGATCAGAGTCTATTTTTTTTTTTAAATTAAAGTTGGAAGAGAGCGGGGAGCGTCACGACGCGAGCTAAGTCCGGACTTCCAAAGTCCGACCCTTAACTGCCCACCCATGTGTGCATGGACTAAAACCATGAAAATCGATCCACACATGGAACTAAATAAATCATGCGGAATAAATATAACTGATTGCGGAATAAATCAAATATGCGGAATTTTAATCAATCCTCAAACTGCTCCATTCTCATATAGCAAAGTACAAGTCATATTTACTTAAAACTAAACCTTCATTCAAACTTAAATCAAACCATAGCAGTTATCTACATTAATACATATCCATGGAGTTTGTCCAAATAACAACAAATAATAATAATCCATTCCAACACCCAAGTTCCTATGCTTGGCTTCCTTCGCGATCCTCAACCTTTCCTTTTCCCTTTCTTTTTCCTATAGAATTAGGGCGTTAGATCAACGCGCCCAGTAGGTTTTCCGATCAGGGCAACCACATGGTCAGTATATAAAAACATGCATATATCATAGTATTTGATCATCAAAAACATATAAAAGCAATGCTATTATGTATGTGCAAATGTAATGAGTCCCACCCATCACAAGTATACATAGCTATCACTTGATGGGACTCTCACGTCAAGGTAATCCACAGTACTCCTCATTTCCTATGGATAGGACTCTTATCATTAAGTTATTCCTCCTGGCGGGACTCTCATTGCCTAAGGAGGCCCCACAGATGCATCATGGGCATACCGACGGAGTGTGGGCTCCGGTTTCCATAATCATCACCCCATGCCATGCATGAGATGTCAATGAATATATGTCATTTGTAAATATATCTCAACATTCAAAACCCATTTGAAACATAAAACAATAACAACATAACTCATAAAAACCATGATAAAACCCAATATAACAGTGGTTACAAGTAGGTAGGAAACCTACAGAAAGTTCTCTTAAATGTCCGTTCTTTCTTAAGCGTCACCCGTTCACTACTCGTGCGCCGTTCAAGTTCCGTCACCTTATTTATATAACAGCAAGTTAATATACTATCATTTAATTTCCATTCACATCTAAGTCCCAAAACCATCTTGTGGGGTTCGGCCATACCCCATGGCCGAACCTCACCCACTTTGGATTTGATCCTCCTTTTCATTTGATCAATACCATCCATATAAACACCTTATATTACATATTATAACTTGGCAGGGTTCAGCCATACAGCATGGCCGAACCATACCACTTTGGTTTGACCCTTCTTTCAAGTCCTTTAATCCTTCATTCCATTATAACTTATATTTACGGTTTTGCCACTAGGCTAACCAATAATTAATCTTGCTAACCACTAGTATCCAAAACAAATCCACCTTAGTGGGGTTCGGCATACAACATGGCCGAACCTCACCAATCCAAATTGGTCTCTTAATCCTTCATAATTAAGACTAGTTACCCATCTATCTATGTGATTAACTAGCCCTTAATCTTCCATCATTTTCTTGGTTCCAACATCACTTATATCCATCAAAGCTACTCCATGGGGTTCGGCCATACATATGGCCGAACCCTATGGTTCTTTATTTCCACCTATTAACATGCTAACAATTCATTTAAGATATTCATATCATTCCATACTTTTTATCCTTCAAAACCCCCAAACATGACCTATGTTTCTTTCTATGGGGTTTGGCCATACCCATGGCCGAACCCTATAGATCACCCTTGGTTCTTTTATCCATTAATCATACTTCACCACTTAGTCATATTTTAGACCCTTTAAAAACATTACAAAACCAACAATAATTTCTACTCATATACTTGAATCCAAATACCCATACAAGGGTCCATTTATCCCATAAAATGGTCCATGGGGTTCGGCCATACACATGGCCGAACCCTATGGTTCTCTTGGTTCAATACTTCCCATACTTATTCATGGTTTTGACATACTAATTTAACCATAAGAAAGATATGGTTCAGCCATACGTTGGCCGACCCAAGACATACACCTTATCTCCATTTTTAACACCTTAACCCTTCCATACATTATATGGTTTTTATCTCTCAAAACCATCAAAAATCACCATAAGCTTGTCAAATCCTTTCATGGGGTTCGGCCATCCCAAGTGGCCGAACCCTATGGCCTATGACTTGAACCTCTTTAACATATACTTTGTGTCTCATTAAAACATGTAAAAATCTCCATGGTTTTGCATGGTTTTTAGCCTTCAAAAACCATCAAAATACCCAAATAATTTCATGGGGTTCGGCCATCCAAAGTGGCCGAACCCAGTGATCCATTTTTTATCCTTTTTATACAGCACCATCCAAGGTTTAAGCCCTTGATGGATTCGGCCACTCCATGGCCAAATCATGCTCTCTTTTACCAATTTATTTAACTAAATTTTTATGTAAACACTTACCAATTTCCTTTGCTTTTCTTCTCTCCTTTTGATCCTTGCTTTCTTCCTTCTTGCTTCCTTAGTCCTTAGCTGATTGAAAGCTTGAGCAATGGTGAAAACACCAAAGGATGGTTCGGCCAAATGAGATAGGTCTTGAGAGAGGGAGAGAGAGATGAAGTCTATGGTTTCTTTGGGATGAAAATCGGCCAAGGGGTGTGGTTTATTCCTTTTATTAAAACAGCCCTTGAACCTCTCATTTACCCTCATCAATTCTTGATCAAACCAAGGAGTCTCATGGCTTAACTTGGGACACTTGGCCTTAGCTTAGACCATCCATTCAGCTCCCCATGTTGGGTCTTGGGTTTCCATTATGAGATGAAAACCCATCCAAGCTTCCAAGGTGGTTCTCATCTCATGCCATTGAATTCCATGCATGGAAACCCACCCCACAAGTACCCAACGTGTGGGACTTGTTTTGTGGTGTTTAAGATCATGGCAACTCCTCACCTCCCCATTTGACTCAATGGAATTTAAGGTCTCTTTGGTTTCCGACTTAACTCACCCAACTCATTAGCCCAACTCACCATATTTAATGCACTTGAGTCAACTCCATTACTTAATTCAAATCCAACTCATTTCAATCCCAACGAGCTCACATGTGGGTCCACACAGTCAACCATGGTCAATATGGTCAACTCGATCCATTGGGTCCCCATTTAGCTCATTGACCCAATTAAGCACCATGACCCATTTAAGTGACCATTGTCCATTTAAATGGGGTTTACCCAATTGTATATAGCCTACCCGTTTATCCTCCATTGTACTCCCATTCAATTCAGCCTAACCCACTTAAAATTGAGCTCATCAAATGGTCAAATAAGTCTGCCATGACCCATTGGGTCCCAATTGGGTCTTTTGACCCAAATAACCATCTTGACCCCATTAGATACCCATTTAATTTAATTTGATCCACATCTACCTTCCGTTGGGCAATTAACCCAACATTTACCCATCTAAGGTTCATATCTTTTTAATTCACCATTTCAATGGCATTTTCGTGAATATTGATATCTTTGAAAAAATCGGGGTGTTACATTACAATTGCCCTACTCAAGGGTAACCCCTGTAAAAATTTATCCCTCACCCAAATGCATCACGTTGATAATGTTTTAGATTTTTTTTTTACATTATATAGATTTAATAAAATTATTAATTCTCATAAAATTGTTAATGTGTCAGTTTACCCCTACTTAGAATTACCCCTGCTCAAGGGTAACCCCTGTAAAAATTTACCCCTCACCCAAATGCATCACGTTGAAAATGTTACAGAATTTTTTTTTTATATTATATAGATTTTATAAAATTGTTAATATGTTAGTTTACCCCTACTTACAATTACCCCTGCTCACAATTACCCCTACTCAAGGGTAACCCCTGTGTAAAATTTATCCCCTCACCCAAATGTATCACGTTGAAAATATTGCAGAGTTTTTTTTTATATTATATAGACTTAATAAAATTATTAATTCTCATAAAATTGTTAATATGTCAATTTACCCCTACTTACAATTACCCCTACTCAAGGGTAATCCTTGTAAAAATTTACCCCTCACCCAAATGCATCACGTTGAAAATGTTCACACATTTTTAAAATAATCTTCTAAAAGAATAAATTGATAACTACTCTGAAAGAGATTATCATGAACTTCAAACTTTTTAAGATTTTTGAGATCCTATCGAAATTTCAACAGAATCACCCCTTAAAAATAGAACATTTTGAAAAATACGTTTCAGAAAATTTTAATTTTATTTTTATATTATATAGATTAAATAAAATTATTAATTATTCTAAAATTGTTAATATGTCAGGTTACCCCTACTCAAGGGTAACCTGGGGTAACCCCTTAAAAATTACTCTTCATCCAAATGCATCATATTGAAAATCTATATAATATAAAAAATAAATTGCTAATTATTTGAAATCTAATTAATTTTTCAATTATATAATATATAATTGAAAAATAAAGGAAGGCACAGGATAAATAGGGGAAAGGTTTCCTTAAAAAATAAAAAATAAATAAAAAACCACTACTATTATTTTAAATTTCAATAAATAAATAAAAAAATTCTACATATCTCTTCATAAAAAAAATATATAATTTGTTATTTGGTGATATGAAATTTATCAAATGGAAATAATGGAGTACTTTTAAAAATAAAAAATAAGAGCCAAATACTCACCAAAATAAATAAATAAATAAAATGTAAAAAAAAAAATCTCATAAAAGAGTAAAAGGGAGGGTAAGGAAGGGTATTCAAGAATGAATACTCCAAGCCCCATGGGGGTATTCAAAATAGTGATCAAAGGGGTAAAAATTCAAATTTTTACCCTTACCCCCTTGTTACCCAACGGGGGGTTACCCCCTCTTAGCCCCCAATCCAAACACAGCCTTAGAGAGAGGTGTCAATTTGGTGGCTCAAATGCCTAGTAGCATGATTTACTAAGTCGACAACTCCGGGCAGCATACGATTGACTGGAGGAGACAAAAGAGTCAAGTTTTTCATTTGTTTGCTTAACCTGCTTGGCCAAAGTATTCAGGCGAAGATCGACATAGGCGTGCAATTGGTCGAGATTGGCAATGAGATTGGCGTTGAGAGCAGTGACGCTTTCGAGAAGCTGGTCTAGCTTTTCAGTGCCAAAGGGTGCCGAGGTAGACTGACCAAGAGGAGCCTGCGGTGGAGGTGTGATAGGAGTGCGAAGTAGTGGATGAGTGGGAGAGTGAAATGGGGATCGTTGAGGAGGTTCTTCTTCATGAACTTGTTATTTCCTTTCTTCTTAGGGATCCATTTGTTACCCACGGGCTCATAGCCCATTTGTTTGATGGTTGTTTCTGTGAATCTTTGGGTGAATTTTGTAGCAACGATATCATCTTGAGGCAAACGGACCTTGAATTGTCTGCACTGAAAGGTCAAGAAGAAACCAAAATGCATAACTACTGTCTTCTTTTGGTGACACTCAATCATCGTCTTTAGAAAAAAGATAGCCAAGACTGATTTGCTTCTTATTATGTATGCACCACATGAGAAAAATGTCGAAGAAGTTGGATTTAGGTTAATGACCGCCTCTAGGAAGAATATTGAAGGCAATGATATGATGGATAATTTTCTATTCCTGGGTCATTTGACTGGTCTTGAGCCGGAAGCACTCTGTGATATCAGCACGACCACAAATTTCATTAAGAATATCCTTTGTTTCCTTGGTCGTCAAGTAATCTGTAACTAACAACGTATTTGTTTCGCATTTTTGAAATGCAGCCTTGGGAATCCCTATAACGGCGTCTAAACCATGTGCATCAAAAGAAATATTTATTCCTTTTACAGAGGTGATTAGGGAATCATGAGCGAAATTAGAAATGTTGGTAAAAAAATCATGAATGAGAGAGGGATAAGAGGGATTCTCCAGTCCTAAGAACATATCCCAGCCCAGGTCCTTGAAGAGAGACCTAATCTGAAACTGATACTTATCAAAGAGGCTCAGGTCGAAAATTTTACCATAGATAATCTACCTCGGGGGTAGAGGACCATGAGCTTGAGTGGGAGCAGGTCAGAAGTGGTAGAGGGTTTGGACTTGCTTCGCTTGGACCGCGGTACATGGCCAAGATCATCCCTAGGATGCTTTGCAGTCGATTTCATGCGGTAGGGTCGATTGACTGCCTCCTTTTTTGTTGCCATAAAAATGAGAGAAGGAAGGATAATTGATTTTTCGGAGAGATTTAAAGGATAGGTGATGATTGGAGGCTAGACGGAGGAAGGGAAAGAGATGGAAATCGCAGGAGAAAAAAGATAGAAGGGGAAAGTGTAGAAAAGATAAAACTATGTATTGTATTGAATACCTAACCTATTACATGTATTTATAACTTCTAGCCAACCCTAGGGCTATCACGCTCAAACTCAAACACCTAACTAATTATAAATCAAATACACCTCTTAATTAAAGGTAAACTCAAACTAGAATCCTAATTACATTATAATTCTAATATCTTAAATATATTCCAACACGCCTACGCCAGATGAATCGTGGATGAACGCGAAGCTTGAAACGTGAAGAAACGACAAGTGAACTGCAAAAGTGACGCACCAACTGGCCATGAAGATTTGTTGAAGCAGCACACTGATTGGCTGCAAAATTTGTTGAAGTGGCAACGTTGACTGGCTATAAAATGACAGGCTCTTAACACCTGAAAGACAAGGGCATAATAAATGCCAAAACAAGGCTGAAGTCATCACATCGATCAATCTGATCGGAAAGGCCAGCAAACAAGGGATTGTAGCCGTAAAGGCGAGCGAATAAAAGGCTGCAGTCGTAAAGGCCAGCAAATAAAGGTTGTAGCCGTGAAGGCCAGCAAAGAGGCTAAAGTCATAAAGACCAACAAATAGGACTGTAGCCATAAAAGGCCAGCAAACAATGGCTGAAGTCATAAAGACCACCAAATAAAATGCTATAGCCATAAAAGGCCAGCAAACAATGGCTAAAGTCATAAAGCCAGCAAATAGGGTTGTAACCATGAAAGACTAGCAAACAATGGGGACGAATCAGAGTCCTCCAAACAAAAGGAGTGGATGAACTCCAAAATAAATGGACATGTGTCCAAAACATGCCGTCTCATTTTCGAGAAACGATAAAAACAAGGCCTACTCAAATGAAAGAAACGTTGCGTCCCTTTCTTCGGCTTCAACAAACTTGAACGAATAGAAAGTTGAGTCCCTTTCTTCGACTAAAGAGGCCGTCTCATATTGGAGAAACGACAAAACAAGGCTGCTCGAAAGACAACTAAATAGGAGAAGAATGGCAATTTGAGTCCCTTTCTTCTTAGCACAGATCTCACCAATCATGCCAAGAAGAAACACCAAAACATGAATGGTGCATAACTAAATTTATATTAAACAGTGACCAACACAGAGGTGCATGTAGAAAACTTGTGTGTATGAAAGCAAGGCCACGCCACCCCACTGCTCGTGCTGGTGAACCACACATGCTGCTACGTCTGATGGTTAACGTTCCAGCTGGATTCTGCATTTGAGGTCCTCTTTGTGCAGGACCCACAGCTAGTCAAGATGCTGCAAACTTCTGGCATCTACAGTTGCCCGGTCGTACAAATGGAGAGAATAATAACGATGGATTTCCAGTCTCTGTTCTAAGAAGTGACAAGTGGCGATGGTGCATGGCTGATCTGATCTGTTGTATAAGACGGAGGTCTGCAAACAGAGTTCCTTCTTGAGCTGCTCATTTGCACCTCCATACATGTCAGCATCTTTCATCACTTAACCTAGCTGGGTAGCAAGCCAGTTAGTTGTGGCAACAATAGCTGTATTTGATGGGCTCAATGCAATCTGGCTACTGGGGTGGTTTACATCAGCACCCATGAACGTAACATGACCATCTCCTTTAAGGCAGGGGAGCGGGTCATAGAGCTCCATGTTGCTTCCACCAATCTTAGCATTTATCTTGAGGGCAAGATTGGCAAGATATTGATCCTGGCATTTGTTAGCAAGGAAGCTTAAGCAACATCAAGTATCAATCCCAATCTCGTCTCACATATCAACTTAAGGTTCTCATAGCCTGGGTCCTATTCTGCAATTGGAAAAAGAAGAATCTGTAGATTGGTTTCTCGTTTACAGACCCCTCAAATGATAATCTTGAGATTTACAGGATTGGAAAGATCATCCATTATTGCTCGCCAGTGAAAGAGAAATTTGTCCATATGAATGCTCAGATTTTTGCAACACTCAACTAAGGCTGGAATGAACTAATTGACATCCAGAGGCCTATGTCTTTGATTGCTTGACTGATTGATGAAATCAAAGAGTGTATGATTCATTTCCGTCAAACACCTGATGTTTTAAGAGGTTCCATTGGCAGTTCCCTTCGGTGTGAGAGTGGTGCATCTGTTGTTGATATCCTTGAGCTTCAAAGTTTATTGGTTAATGACACAGCCTGTCACCTGCGTATCTCCTTGCTCATGTGCAATCTCACCCCAGCCAATATACAAGGAAAATACTTGAAGTCGATCAACAAATCTTCATAGAATAACCCACAAGGCCCATCAGCTGCACGGGCTATGCCACAAATCCAGACTCCATTCTTTTTTCTTGATTGAATAGAAAACTCTCCCCCTTCTTTGCAATGGAAGCGGCAGAACAAAATAAACTCCAGCGGAAAGCGCCTGAGAATGATGCACACCGTATAAGATGGGAGCGACTAGGGTGTGCAAAAGGGCTTGCTCAAGCGAGAAACAGAGTGTGCATCTTCTTTAAGTAGAGATCAGCAAACCTGGAACTACCAATCTGGTGAAGGATTGAGTCACAGACAATAGTTGTTGCAGATCTGGAAAGAGTAACAGCGGTGTGTGGCCGACAAACAGTGCTCGAAAAATCAGAGATCCAGAAGATTCAAGGGCCACCGAAGATGTGCGTCCTAAAACCCACGAGGCCCAAGCAAATCGACAGATCAGACCAAGACAGATGTGTGGGTCTAAAACTGTTTCTCAAAAAGAAGAAACCATGCGGTGGATCTAAATAACAATGAGGATCCACGTTTTTACATGAAGCAATGTCCCTCCCACCCTCTGCCGGTGTGTCCCCTCCGGCAAAGGGAGAGAAGAAATGTTTTTATTGAAGGCGCACTCAGGAACGAATTTTGGCTGATACCATGTAGAAAAGATAAAACTGTATATTGTATTGACTACCTAACCTATTACATGTATTTATAGCATCTAGCCAATCATAGGGCTATCACACTCAGACTCAAACACCTAACTAATTATAAATCAAATACATCTCTTAATTAGAAGTAAACTCAAGCTAGAATCCTAATTACATTATAATTCTAATATCTTAAATAGATTCCAACAGAAAGTGAAAAGAGAAAGTAAGAAAAATTATTTAACTTGGACTTTGAAACCCAGAAATTAGCAGTGAATAGTGAATTTTGGCTGATACCATGTAGAAAAAATAAAACTGGGTATTGTATTGAATACCTAACATATTACATGTATTTATAGCCTCTAGCCGACCCTAGGGATATCACACTCAGACTCAAGCACCTAACTAATTATAAATCAAATACACATCTTAATTAGACGTAAACTCAAACTAGAACCTTAATTACATTATAATTATAATATCTTAAATATATTCCAACAGAAAATGAAAAGGGAAAGTAAGAAAAATGCCTTGACTTTGACTTTGAAACCCTGAAATTAGCAGTGACCCTTTCTAGGTAGAGAAAACCATATATGTTCACAATTAATAGCAGTGAACCAATATTAGCAGAGTGAATATGGGAAGATCGATGAACCGCTATGTATGGAGCGGTGAATCAATATTACCAAAGAGCATTGCTTTTGTTCAGAGGCAAGATCACCGAACATCTCTCAATTTGTGGTGAATCTATCTGCAGAGAATAGATGAATATTTGTCCACAGTTACTGTCGGCGAACCGCTATAAGTAGAGTGGTGAGTCGGTCAATACAAATCATTTCAATGTAACCTCACTTTAAAAATCAGTGAACCGAAGAGTGTTGTACGGTGAACCAGTCTATACAGTACACTCCAAATTTATCTCTAGATAAGATTGGTGAACCGCTATGTATGGAGTGACGAACTGATATTAGCAGAATTTTGAAAATTTGCAAATATTTTACAACACACTAGCCCACATCTCTAGAGAGGGTCATGCCTAATTCCCTTATGATTGTACAAAATCTGTCCTCCTGAAGTGGTTTTGTGAAAATATCTGCGAGTTGATGATCTGTACTTACAAATTTTAGTTCAACATCACCTCTTTGCACATGATCTCTAATGAAATGATGTTTAATCTCAATGTGCTTGGTTCCAAAGTGTTATATGGGGTTTATGGACAAATTTATGGCACTTGTATTGTCACATCTAATTGGAATATGGTCATAAATAAGTCCAAAATCTTTCAATTGTTGTTTCATATACAACACTTAGGCGCAACAACTCCTTGCTGCAACTACGTATTCGGCTTCAGCTGTGGATAATGCCACTGAATTTTGCTTTTTGGTGAACCAAGATATGAGGGAGTGTCCCAAGAAGTGACAATTGCCACTAGTGCTCTTTCTATCAATCTTGCAACCGGCAAAGTCGGCATCCGAATAACTTATCAATTCAAGAGAGGTGTGTTTGGGATACCACATGCCTAAATCAATAGTGCCAATCAAGTATCTAAAAATGCGTTTTACGAAAATAAGATGAGATTGTTTTGGACATGATTGAAATCTAGCACACACTAAACATAATGTCCGGTCTACTTGTGGTTAAATACAATAAACTTTTAATCATGCCTCTATAGAGTTTCATGTCAACGGGTTTGCCACTTTCGTCCTTGTCAAGGTTGTTGGATGGGCTCGTATGAGTCGTATTTGCTTTAGCTTCATTCATTCCAAATTTCTTGAGAAGGTCTTAGACATATTTGGTTTGATTTATAAATATTCTTGTTAGTGCCCCGACTTGCCATGTCCTCAACAACCAAGATTTTTTACCTAAGAATAATTGAAGAGTTCAACCATTTTATAAATGAATTTTTAGACCAATTCCATCAATTCAACAACCACCATTGGGATTTTAACTTTGAAACTACTCAGTTTTCCATAATTGGATATGACAAAGATAATTGTGTTTAAGAGCCTCTCCCTTAATCTCAAAGCCACTCTGATCAACCCAAAATTACCCTAAGACAATGACATGGGCCATATGATCCAAATCCACTAAAATAATCCCCAAATGCCTTATTTTGCTACCCAAATCCCACCCATCTTTCCTTTACACGAATTTCGTTTCACATGCATGGAGGAAGACTTAATGGAGAAGCAAAGGAGCAAAAACATAGGAAGGTTTGAAAAAAGGAAGCTTGGAATTTAACAATGAATTTGTGGTCTAACTTTATAGGCAAATTTGATATATCAAACTATGTTGCATTTCAATGAAATTAGGTTTTCTAGAAATTTTATTTAGTGAGATTTCCAACGATCACAAGTTTAAGAAATTCCAAGTTATGTAGCCCGAGTTATGACAGGTTTAGTGAACATATGTCAAGAGATGACGTAAGACATTGAAGTCGGCCACCACCTTTGTAAAGGAGGCCACATGTTTTTTAAGTATTTCGAATGTATTTTTTTTTAAGGGTTAACTTGTGTGGTTGAGATTAATTTGTAATTAAGTAGGTGCATCCAGTGTCTATGAGGATGTCTAGTTTTATAATTTAGCTTAAGTTAGTTGTGTATAAATAGAGGGGGAAAAAAAGTTATTGTACAAAATTCACAATCTTTGAAATCAAGAGTTGAAGCATTCAACAAGACTTCAGTGCCTCGTGCGATTTTCTCTCCTTTCTCTTCTAATTCGAGTTTTGTTCTAATTTGAGTTTGGATATGGTGCTCTAGTTTGCTTTAAATATTGAAGATCTTAATTCAAGTAGGAGTCTTACTAAAAAGATTGAAGAATTATTGTCACTGGGAGAAGTTCATAGAGTTAATCTGAACCTCTATAAGGACCTGAAAGAAGAAGAGGTAGAGAGCCTAATGATCATAAACACCACCACTCAAGGGCATGCCTCAATCGGATTGTCGGTGGACCACTAAAAAGCAGTCTTTTCGATACCAAGAAGCACAAATGGCCCATGTAAATTGGTTAGAGAGACTGTAGAAAACTTATGCCACCCTCAACATTATCAAGGAACAATCGACATATATTCCTCAGACAACTTCAAAGTTCATCTCTTCTCACCCTGGAGATTTGAGTGGATTGAAAATGAGTTCTCAAATGAGGTTGAATGACTCTTGGGAAGTGATTTGTGCACCCCCAGTTTTACCGTTCGTGCACTCCTTCGAAATTTTTTTCCAATTTTGCCCCACTTACATTTTCTCATTTTCACATGTCATTTATTTCCCGTAAAACACTAACATTTTCCACCACCTTCCCGCGCACATCTTTTCTTCCCTTTCGTTCCGGCATAGAAGCAGGAAAACTCTCCCCTTCTTCCTCTCGAACGCGTTTTCTCTCTTCCTTCTTCTCATTTTCCACTCTTATTTCCCACAACAGTTGGTTTTTCTCAACCAAGCTATCTGTCTTCGCTGACGAAGCAGAAAACCCTCCTCTTCTTTCTCTCGACCGCGTTCTCGCTTACATCTTCTCATTTTCCACTCTCATTTTCCACATCAGTGGGTTTTTCTCAACCAACTCTCTGTCTTCGCTGACGCTTCCTCTTTCTCTTCCTACCATTGTAGCAGTCCCTCTTCTCAACCGAAGCTCTCCAGCTCTCGAATCTCGGCCGACTCTCAAGCTCTTCACTCTCTCAAACCACAAGGTACACTTCTTCTCTCCTTCGAAACCTCATTTTTTTCATTATTTGATTTTATTTTTATGAAATGACAAATTCCTCTGGTTTTACGGTTTTTAATATTTATGAAAAAAATTATTCCAATAATTTGAATATATGAATTTAGAAAATAATTTCAGATATTAGGGATTTCGTTAAAAATTTTGGTTAAGAGAAACTTTTTCCCTCTTTTTGTCCAGGCCATGGACAATGGACCAAGCATTACTTGTATTGATTTTCTGATTCTGACAATCAGTCGAAAAATTATTCTTATGCACTACATATTTATTTATTTTCATAAAATTTTTATTTTTATTTTACAATCTCAAATTTAATAATGCACATGTTAAAAATAAAGAAATTGCTTTCTTAGATACAAATTGAGTGCCAAATCAAAACTCTAACTCTCTTTAAATAATCTCTCTTGGATATGAAACCAGGCCTATGGATTCTAGCGAAGCACATCCATCCACCTTTTATGAAGGGTCAAAAGGAATGGACTTAGTTGAGAATGATAGGGAAAAGACATATAACTGTGATGAGATATTTGAGAACGAGCTTCTTGAGAAGTGTTTTTCAAGTCGAGAGGATCTTATAAATCATGTTAAGAAGTTTGCTATTGCACAAGGATTTGTTGCTAGCATCAAGAGGTCATGTACTAAGAAGAACTTGGTAATTCTTGGTTGCGATAGAGGAGGCACATATCGTAATTAGCGTAATATGAAAGATGATGAACGCAAAAAGAAAGGATCATCTCGCCTTGTGAATTGTCCATTTGAAGTGAAATGAAGACAAAATGCTGATGGGTCATGGAAGTTGACCACAAAAAATTTAGAGCACAATTATGAAAGGTCAAATGTTTTAGTTGGTCATCCAAGTGCACGACGTTTTTTAGAAGAAGAGAGAAAAAAATCATTGAAATGAAGAGTAGCAATATATCACCCCGTCAAATTTTGACAACACTGAGGAAAGAAAATCCAAATCTTGAAGCAACATTAAGGGATTTGTACAGTATGATGAGTAGGCTTTGGAAACAACAATTAGAAGGTCGTACCTCAATTGCAGCTTTAATAGAAGATCTTGGAAAAAGTGTTTTCCATTACAGTATTGACTATGATAATGAAGATCATTTGTCACATCTTTTCTTTGCACATCCATTATCAACTCACCTTACTAAGAGCTATAATGATATTTTTCTGATGGATTGTACCTATAAGACCAACAAATACCATATGCCATTGCTTAATATCATTGGTGTGACAAGTTTTAATTCTAGTTTCTTCTCATGCTTTGCTTTTATAAGAAATGAGAAATTTGAAAATTATGAATGGGCGAATGTTCAAAAATGTTTTAGGTGTTGATCCTAAGCCCCCGTTATTGTGACTGATAGAGATTTAGCTTTAATGAAGGCGATTGAGTTAGTCTTCCCTGGTTTTGTGCATATTTTATGTATTTGGCATATTAACAAAAATATTCTTACCCGTTGTAAACGTCTCTTTAAGAAGGAAGAAGAATATGATGCATTTATATCTAAGTGGAACTCATTAGTAGAATTCCTCGTCCGAAGAAGTATTTTATACAGCATATGAAATGTTCAAAGGAAATTTCAGACATGATGTTGAGGCTTTAAATTATTTAGCAAACACTTGGATTCCTTATAAAGAACAATTTGTGAAGGCATGGATAGACAAATGTTTGCATTTTCAAAATCGAGCCACTTCAAGGGTAAAAGGTGCACATGCTATGTTGAAAAGGTATATATATACATCAACGAGTGACCTTGGTACTGTTGAAAGTAAGATATGTAATGCCATTGAAAATCAGTTTCAAGAGATCAAGGCTCGAGTTGAGATGGAAAGAATTCGGAGATTTCATACTTGTAATATTCCCTTCTTTGCTGAAGTAAATGGCAAGGTATCACATTTTGCATTGAATGAGCTTTATAAACAACATGTTTTGTTGAAAAATAATTCATTGACATGCACTTGTACAAATGAGTTTACAACAACAATGGGCTTACCTTGTGCACACAAAATGGAGTTGATGGAGAAATTACATTTAGATCAGATCAATTTACATTGGAGAACCGATATCCGATCATTCAACAACTCGGACATTCAAATAAATCAGGATGTTGATCAATTAGATATCTTGTATGATGGTGTTAAGAAGAATTATGGAAAATTGTTTTCATTTCAACAAGAATCTTTCCAAAATGAACTCCATAAGTATGCTAATATCACGATGCCTCTCAATCATGAGCCTATCATTCAACATTCAAAAGGACGCCATCCAGGTTCTAAGGCCTCAAAGTCCAATAACTCGACAAGACGAGATCCTTCTGCATTTGAGATTACGGAGAAAGTAAGGAGATGCGGGATATGTAAAAATGTTGGTCACAATAGTAGAACTTGTACAAGTCAAATTACTGCACATGAATTGGAAAGTGTAGATTTGAATGCTTTACCTAATATAGATGACTGTCATGAATCAAGCAGCCAATTTCTCTCAGTTATCTCAGGTAAGTGATTGCTAGACCATAATGATTTATATTTTTTCTGCATACAAAATAAGTTAGATAAAGATTAACATTTGTTCCTTTTCTACAGACGAATTTATCTTACAACTTCTATGAAGAATCGACATATAACTCTTCTCAAATGAACCAAGTAATATCTTGACTTAATTGATAGAGATATGCATTATGAGATTTATATAATTTTCATATTTTCTAATGTAATTTTTAATATGTTATGCAGGATTTCTGGTGATAATAGTAATGTTATACAGTTCATTGCTTAGCACCTGTATGCAATCTGTAAGAGTCTTTGTAGCCTGAAATTGCCCTTTGCATCTATATACAAAGCTTTTCACTAATACAAATTGTAACGACCCGACCCGAACACACAGGGCTTAGGGCTTGACTCAGTGTGATATTGTCCTGCTTTGGGCCTCGCACACAAGCTCGAACCCGCACGATTTTGCATTTGGGCCCGGGCCCACCTGGCCCGGCCCAAAAGCCCTCACACTAAGTTACACATGGGTGGGTTTCTAATAAACTCACTCCCTCCTTTCTCTCCCACCGATGTGGGACTTCAAGAAAGGGAGGGATAGGGTATCACACAAATATAGTCAGTAGGACTCTTGATCTATTTCAAAAAATCTGAAATTTGATTCCTATTGTCTCTCAAAAATATTACTAAGTCATTCATGCTTGTGATACTATTTTAAAATCTTTTTCTATGATTTATCCATATGTGTTGTACCTTTTAGGTTCCCAAGTTTGTCATTCATTAGGAGAAGGAAGTGGTTCTGGTATGACCTTACATTGATATACTAAAAAGGAATGGATGAGATGGAGTCTACAGAGGCAGAGAGCAACATGAATGATCTAGTTTCAAAGTATTAACAGTATCAAGATGCAATAGCAGATGAAGAAGGATGTGATGAATTTGAACTATCTTGTCTATTTGAAATTTGCAGTCCCAATGGATACCAAAAGATTTCAGCTGATGTTCAGAAATTTTGTGCTAAATTAAATGAATGTATTCTCAGAATTTAGAATCAGTTGAATAATGAAAACTTGGATTGTGGGAACTTGTATTTTGTTTTGAAAGATGGGGTTAGCCCATCCTTTCTTGTTCTTGAAGAAATTTTTACTAGTGTATTGGTTCATGTTGATTGTATTTATGGACTGCTGATTATTTTCTACTACAAATCAGATCCAACTCACATGAAACAGATTCATATTATTCAAAATTGCAAAACATGAGCCCAACAGAAAAATTGCATCAGTGATATATGAGAGGCTTTATCAAAATAAAGTGTCAATTAATATGAACCGTTTTGGCAATTATGAAGTGATCAATGTCAAATATCCAGGTAATGAAGTCCTTTTGAATGGCAAGAAGCCTAAAAGGCCATCTATTGTTGGTCCTTCAATTACATCATTCAATGATAAAAGATTTGGTAAGATTATGCTTATGCTTATGCTTGTACAATGAAATATTGCTGAAAGGGGTCCTGGTGCCTTGGCTCACCAAGGTGAAGGAGCTCTGAAGCCTAGGCAAAGCTTTGGCTACTATGGACTCAATGCTCACAGAGTAGGGAGGTACATCAAGTGGGATTGGGGTGACATCACAATAACTTCTAATTCCTCCAAACCACCCTCGATCAAATTGAAAGGTAGAGAAAGGGTATATGTTTTCTCAAAGCACCCTCTTTGAAAATAATTTGAAGTAAAAGTTTACTAGATAGCATTGAGCTATAGTGACATGTTCTCCTACTTTTATGACTGGTAGCCAATTCCATTCAAAGAGTATGATGCCAACATGGCATTGGCATGAGAATAAACATTCAAAACCTCTTCATTCTCCACATTTCTATGGTTGTTCAGTAGAATTCATTGAGAATGACTGAGAGATCAAGCATCTCTGACCCTTGAGATATTGATTGTGTGCTTATGAGAAAAAAATGGTGATTTGGGACATAAAAGAAATGGGATAGACTTGGTTTTTTTCTCAGTGAAGATACTTGTTAAACCATGAATTGGTTTATTTGACTGTGGCTCAAATACCATAGAAGGATGGGTTTATCATATGCACACACATTAACACCACCAAATCTATGCTATTTAGAGTATCATTTTTCATTCACCAACATTATAGCTTTTTCTATTGTCACTGTTCTTTTTATTGAAATCAGTTTGTTGCCTTTTAGAAGTAACAGGAGGAGAATCCAAACTTGGAGATGAGGGGATATAATCAATTCCATTCTCGTGCATTTGCCAATCCCACTTGAGGTCATTTGAGGCATTGAAGTGAACCTTGTACCCAGTCTTGTTCATTGTTGTTCAATCTTTTTTCTTGTATCTTGTAAACCAAGAATATCAAAATGTTTCACAATTTGTTAACATTGGAGTTTGCTTACAATGGGGTTTGAGAACTCAAGTTTTTGAAGTAATGATCTCTCAATTTTCTGTAAAAAAGGCTTCTTTTTTGTAATCCCCTAATTTGCCAACTTTTATGTGATAATATAAATAGGATTAGTGCAAAGTGGAGACTAATCTGGAAACAATAAATTGCAAAATGAACATGAACTGAAACTGCTAAACTGAGCCTCTTTGGGAGAGAAAAATCAGTTGATTTAGCAATTTGGGATGGATGATCCAAACTGAGCCTCTTTGTGATAGAGAGGAATCAGTTCAGACCTAGCAATTTGGGGTCCTAATATAGATGATCTGAAATGAATCAAACTAAGTGACTGCAGTTTTGAAGAACAGAAACATTTTCTATATCCTAGACATTGTTGGAGCAAAATAACATTGAGTTCTGAATTAACGGTCTTAAAGCACAGCTTAATGTATTGAGAAAAGTCAAAAATCTCCTCTTATGTAGAACCCAAATTGTCGATTCACAGAAATCCAACCCTTCAAATATTATCACCAATATCCCCATCTTGATAGAGAGAAATGGAATGTCACACACATTCTACAAAATCCATGCCTTGAAATCAAATTCAAGGTTTAAATAGAAGAGGTTTTGACCCAAATAAGTAGACAATGACATTTTCAGAACCCCTTTTAAGAACTTTTTTTGAAAAACAATCGAATGGAGAAATGGGTATTCAACAAGAGATCACATTCTACAAAACTACATTGAAATTTGAGAAAATGAATTGGCCATTGCGAGAGAGACCCTGAGAGACAGCAAACAGAGATGCAGAAGGAGAGGGACTGTGAGAGATGAAAGACCCCAATGCTGCTCCAAGAGGAAAATCGGGAAGACGCCGAGTTGTCAAACTAAATGTGGATGCGCACGGGAAGGAGGAAGACACCAACGCTTAGAGAATTAATCGGGACACGCGTGGGAAAGAGGTTTTTCTCTTTGGGAAATAAAAAGCATACGAAATGGAAGAAGAAGAAGGAAAACGCATAAAAGATGAAGAGGAAGAGGGTTTGCTGCTTCCATGTGGGAACGAGAGGAAAGAGAGATGTTGGGGCGTGGAAGAGAGAGATTTCTACCGCTTCTTGCAAGGGATGGAGGAAGAGGAAGACGCTCTTGGGAAAAAGACAGAAGTGGTGGAAAACGTTTCTCACCGACAGAAAAGACGATGGAAAAAAGGAGAAAAGGTGTGTGGGGCAAAATTGGGAAAAAAAATTCAAAGGAGTGCACGAACGGTAAAATTGGGGGTGCACAAATCACTTCCCTAACTCTTGCGCAAACATAATCTCCTTTAAAATATAACTCTTTTCTATTATTTTTCTTTGTTTGTTATCTTTTTAAGATCGAATTCCCCACTTTGGCTACGTGTGGATAGGGGGTAAACCCCGTTACCCCTTATTGGTAACAAGGGAGTGAAGGTAAAATTTTGAAAATTTACCCCTCTTATCCCTTTTTTGAATATCCCTTTAGAGGTTGGGGTATTCACAATACCCTACCCCTCAATACCCCTTGTCTTCCTCTCTTTATAAATTATATATTATAAAAATAAAATCTTTCAAAAAATATATTATATAATTAAAAAAATAATATATTTCAAGTAATTAGCAATTTAATTCTGTTTGAAATTTATTTTAAAAATGTATCAATATTTTCAACATGATGCATTTGGATGAGGGGTAAATTTTACTGGAGTTACCTTTGAGTATGAGTACCTGTAAGTAGGGGTAAACTGACATATTTACTAATTAACAATTTTATGAGAATTAATATTTTTATTAAATCTATCTAATATAAATAATAAAAATAAAACTTTATGAAACATAATTTTCAAAATATCCTATTTTTAAGGGGTAATTCTGTCGAAATTTCGATAATGTCTCCAAACTCCGAAAGAGTTTGAGGTTCATGATAATCTCTTTCGGAGTAATTAATAATTTACTCTTTTGGAATTTTATTTTTAAAAATGTGTCAACATTTTCAACATGATGCATTTAGATGAGGGGTAAATTTTAAAGGGGTTACCCTTGAGTAGAGGTAACTGTAAGCAGAGGTAATCTAACATATTAACAATTTTATAAGAACTAATTTTTTTATTAAATCTATATAATATAAAAATTAAAAATTAAATTTTATGAAACATAATTGTCAAAATGTCCTATTTTAAGGGGTGATTGTGTCGAAATTTCGATAGGATCTCGAAACTCTTAAAGAGTTTGAAGTTCATGATAATCTCTTTTGGGGTAATTAGCAATTTATTATGTTGGAAGTTTATTTTAAAAATGTGTCAATATTTTCAACATGATGTATTTGGATGAGGGGTAAATTTTACGGGGGTTACCTTTAAGTAGGGGTAACTGTAAGCATGGGAAATCTGACATATTAACAATTTTATAAGAATTAATTTTTTTTATTAAATTCATATAATAAAAAATAAAAATAAAAGTTTATTAATATAATTGTCAAATGGTCTTATTTTTAAGAGGTGATTATGTCCAAATTTCGATAGGGTCTTAAAACTCCGAAAGAGTTTGAGATTCATGGTAATCTCTTTTGGGGTAATTAGCAATTTATTTTGTTAAAAGTTTATTTTAAAAATGTATCAATATTTTCAACGTGATGCATTTGGATGGATAAGTTTTACGAGGGTTATTCGGGATTACCTTTGAGTAGGGGTAACTGTAAGTAGGGTCAACCTGACATATTAACAATTTTATAGGAATTAATATTTTTATTAAATTCATATTAATATAAAAAATAAAAATTATAAATTTTTATTAAGAGATATGTTGATATTTTTTATTTATTTATTGAGATTTAAAATAATAATATCAAAAAAATTCTTTATTTATTTTTGTAATGCTAGAATGCAAGTGTTCATTTTAAATTTTAATTATTAAAAATAACTTATAAAAAATAGATAATATTATTATAAGTTATACTATTAGGCATTTACTTCATGAATATTATTTAATAATTATATTTTATAAAAATTATCAAAAAATATTAATATATCAAATTATCTTTCCTTATAGTTACCAAAAAAGATTTTTTATCCTTCAAGGTAAATTTTTATTTTACCACTGTAATTATTAAAAAAGATAAAAGTAATCCCACTTCAAAAGGTCACTCCTACTCAAAATAATCTCTAAAATTTATCCTTTATTCAAAAGCAGCCTTTATATTGAAAGTCAGATTAATTATACAAAAATGTGTATACCTTCTAATCTACTAATTTAGTTGGAGGGAAACTCTATAAAAAAATTGCTTAGCAGAATTGAGCGTAAATTACAAGCAAGAAATCACTTTATTAAACGAGTGTCTTAACTCCCAGAACAATCCCCCTTTTTTGTCTTTGATTTGAGCGCGGTCATTTGTTTGTATTGAAATGATTAAAAAAAAACTCAAAAGTATAAATATCAAATCATTTATTTATAAATATATACCATAGATACTTGTGCCCGGTGACTGAACTTTTGCCCTGTCACTCCCGTATTTGCTCGCTACCGTACGTGGTCGGTAGCTGATTAATACAGACAAACAGTTCGGACATTAAAAAGAATTAATTTACTAACGCAGATTTGTCTGCGAGCATTAGACGGCGAAACGCCGCTTACTGGGTGAGGTTAATATCATTTTAATTTTACCTTTCAATAAAGCAGTACCTTATCGTATCAAGCGAGCAAGTTATTGGAATCCAACGGCTGGAATCGCGCACTTCGATAACTAGCTGCAAGGAGAATAAGCGGGCTCCTACAAAAGGAGGAGAGGCCTGCCGACTGCTGTAAGAACTACTACTGCTCGTGCCGGCCCATCGACCAGCAGGGTTCCAGAGGCGTCTCAGTAAATCCTCCTTTTCGTTATCCACGCCAGAGAATCTGAACCTGCACTTGCTGCTCTTGCTGCTGCTTCGCTGTCTCTGAAAGCGATCTCTTATATCCATTACAATAGAAAATCAATCTCTGCTACTTTACGACTTTTCTCTCAATTTGAATTCTCCCACTCTTTCTCTCTGAATTCTGATGCATAGTCAAAACATTTAAAAAACTCTTGAAAGATCTCATCTACTCCTTTTTGCGGGAGATTTTGATTTGATCTTCATCTTTATTGCGTATTCGATCAGTTTTAAATTTTTATATGTTGTATATTTCTACTTTTAGAAAATTAAAGATCTTGATCTTAATAATTGATGGTGGTTGTCGATTAAAAGCAAAATAGATAAAGAAAAGAAGTAGCATTTTTCACTTATCTATAGTTCTATTAATAGAACACTCACTTATCTATTGTTTACCCTTCAAGCTCCCCCTCTTCTAACTGCTTTTAAATTGTTGGTTGGGTTGGGATTCCTATTTTCAGTGAAAGATTGGAACAAATGAGTTTGCTGCGCCTTTGAAATTCCGTTGTTTCTTTCTTGGTGTGAGAAATATATCTGTAGCGAAATGGCGTAACTGACTCTGTCTTTCGTTTATTATTATTATTTTTTTTTTAATTTTCTTTTGTAACAAACTTGATCACGGTTTGATGTTATGCATGAAATCAATGGCCGATTTCGTGCAAAAGTCACTGAAAAGCAGATTTGAGACGGTCATCTGGACCGTCAAGCTAGCATTCCTATCCATCGGAGTGATCTCCATCGTACATTTGCTGAAGCTCGCCATCCCTTATTTCCTCAACTTCCTCATCTCGGTTCCTCCAATTGTCTGGAATTTCTTCTGTAGCTGCCTTTCTCCTCCTTATCTCTACATTGTGCTCAACTTCATCATCCTCTCCATTGCCGCATCTTGAAGCTTCCATCACAAGCTTCCAGAGGCTAAGAAGAAGGAGAAAGTAGAGGAAGAAAATCAGAAACAGGTAGGAGGTTCTGACACTTTTTCCAGCAAAAACACGTCGGCGGCAGATACCTGGTTGCCCGAATCTGACAACAGATCTCCTGAAAAAGGTGATTCTGCTGAATCCTCAGAGGAGATCTGGTTCAATGTTCTCTCCCTGACGGATTCTACCCCTCCAGAATCCGCCAGTCCTGCGGATACGGACACGTTGGATGCCACATGGACGGCGATCATGGAGGGATGTCGATCGCCTGTGGTGCGTCAACTGAAGAAGAGTGACACGTGGGATACGGCTCCTCCAGTGGAGCCACAGCTGGTGGCTCGCCGCCTGATGAGAAAGTCGGAAACATTCAACGAGAGATCGTCGTCGTCAACCAGGATGGCTAGGGAACCTTCGTTGACTCCAGACGAATTGAATCGGCAAGTAGAGGCGTTTATCCACAAGTTTCGCCTCCAGAGGCAAGAATCTTACCGGCAATACTTGTCGATGGTGAACCGAGTTGCTTAGAGAAAATTCCTCTTAAAATAAAGGTTTTTTCTTTCTTTTCCCTCATCGGACTTTGGATTGGTGGCGACTATGGGAAAAAAGAGGTCGGAGTTTCGCCCTTTCGCCGGTAACATTTCTGGTCTCAAAATCTACCTTTACATACTCATGTCCATCTTTGATGATGGATCTTGTCCGTCAACTAAGTGGACCACCTGGACCTCAAAAAAAAAAAAAACTAAGTGGACCACCCACAATGCGAGCCTTGGCTGTTAATTGTAGTGAATTCCTTCTCTTCTTTATGAAGTAGAAAGTTGAGTGGATTAACGGTCGGTTTATTTCATTTTATAACTACAAAAGCTTACTATCGATGAAAGTAAGTTGTAAGGCTACCTTTATTTCGTTTTAAGAAAATTAAAATCATTGTCTTCCATTAATATTCAAATAGTGATTCATTTTATTTTTCTATAATTACATTTATTATCTACAATATATTCCTATAACAAATGGTCCCCTTCAATCATAACTTTAATATTTATCATTGTATCTCGAGAAAACACAATAACTAGAAAATTTTGGCTTTATGTCCATTAGCTATGAAAACATTAATATTTTTGGCTGGAAATATGTTTCAGCTCGTTTCAATCAAATTTTTTATTAATTACAAAAATCTCAATTAATTTTTTATTTTATATTTAAAATTATATATCAACCAAAATAATCAGTAAGATAAAAGTCTCATATTTTTAATAGATAGAATTATTTGTCAAGTGATGTTCTTTTCTTAAATCAGATAAGTATATTATTCGGAAAAAATCGTGTCCATTAAAAAATATCATATTAATGAAATTTTAACTTAAAAATATTTAAAATAAAATAAAATATAGAGTAAATCATAATGTATATTAGAAGTTTTTATTATTTTTATAGTTTTGAAATTACTAAAAGATAAGATCAGTGACTGCTTCGATTAATGCTTAAATTAGGAGGTTCCGGTGATGTTTTTGTTGTTTAAAACCTTAAATATCATACATCATGTAGTAAGTTGGATTGCAAGACCCACAACGTGCTTTGTTTGTGGGTGAATGGACAACTCCACATGTCCCAAATTCAATATGTATCAATCGAATTTGATAATCTTATCTGCAGCGACTTAAGCTCTATCCTCTGCACATACTTTGGGTCCACGGCGTTAGTTCATTCCCAACTAAAATTCCTCCTTAGAGGTAACTTGAGTGACGAACATTAAAATTTATTTCAGGTTAGAATTTTAGACCCAAGTGTATAATTTGAATCCAGTGTATTAGCAATATTCACCATCCCGTGTCATCCGCATCTCACTTCCGCAATTATCTTCACCGATAATCACAGTGATAGTGAATCGGATTGTATAATTATAATTTCATGATTATGTGGAGACATTTTCTCCTTTGTAAATCTATATATACAATGTAAAAACATCAATGGAAATGAGAGAAATTTACTTTAATACAGTGATGTATGTTGGATTGGATCAATTGCAGTAACCCAACACCACATGAAGTTTTTAATGACAAATACAATTTGACTTGAATGATTTGAAATTGTACAAATGTATAACTCAAGCAATTAAGGACTTCTTGTGTACATCATGACCTATTATATGCTTCAATTTATTTGTCTTTGTTGGTCCTTTTCAACATTTTAAGACCTTTTTACTCAAAATATATGTATGACGTGATGTTTTGATGTATATAAGGAATTTCTCAAACTCTTTAAAGGTTGGTTTGAATGAGAATTTAAAAGTGGAAGAAGTCTCCTTACTTCTCCTCAAAGTAAAAGAGACGAGAAAACTTCACTCCTCTAAGTTCCCATAAAGAATTTAGTACGACTACAAAAGTTGGATATTAGATATTTTTAATTTTTGAAATAATTATGAATTTTTAAAATAAAAATATTTGATAAGATTGAAAATAATTTCAAGCTCGGTATGTGAACCAAATTTCAATTGAAAAATCGAATTTTAGTCACTTAATCTTAAGAGCAAAGGTATAAATATCGGTCGATACATATTGGTTTTTTATAAGGCCGATATATATCGGCCATACAAAATATACATCGGTGATATATTGGATATTATATCGGCGGATATATGTAATTTTTATTTAATTTTTTATTTTCGAAAAAATTGGGCTTTATTTTATCATTTTTTAATTTAAAAAATATAAAATCCTGGGCTGATCTTGGGTCTAAAATCTCAGTTGTTGATATGCATTTTTTCCTTTTGTAAATAAATCTAAATAACATACCCAAATCCTTTTATGTTTACACGTTGATTTCAACCGCTGTTAATCCCCATCTCCTGTTGGATTTAGGTAGCCTAAATCTACCCCAGATAAACCCGTGCTTAGAGCAAATAATTTGGTCAATGATTCCGCCAAATTTGCATTGAAATACCCTATTACTGAGCCTGAAAATAAGACCCATTAACGATGGAAAACCAGCCTGGGTTTTCTTTTTGCAGCCTGGGAAATCAGCCTGAGTTTTCTTTTTCACAGCATGGAAAATCAACCTTGCTGTTTTTAACATCCAGAAAATCAGCCTTGTTGTCTTCAACTAGTCTAGATCCATGAATAGTGGACCCCACTTTCATTGACTAGCTTCATGAACGAAGAATCCCACTTCAACGTATCAATCAATTATACAACACATATTGAATCAATCACACAACACATATTGACGAAGAATTAGGATAAATTAAGGACTTACAATTGGAAAGAAAATAGGAGTGAAAATCTTAGTTACAAATCTTGGAGGAAATTTTGGATAAAATTTCTAAAGTTTCAAACAAGTATTGCAGTTGAACTTCAGCTTAATTTCGGTAGAAATTTCAAAAAAATTCTCCTGATTTTTTAAATTATTAATTATGTAACTTAAAAATAACATTTGAATAAGTAAATGACCGATATTTAGTAATAAAATTACATATCTATGAAGCTTATAATTTTCTTCAACTTTTGTAATTTTCTGAACTTGTTAGAATTTTTTTTAATAAAATCAGAGGAGAGAGAAAAATCTTAGCCATATCCGAGATATCAACCGATACGGCCAATATCTGAGATATCAATCGATACGGCCGATATGATTCTCTTTCGAGATTTAAACCCCTACTTAAGAGTGAAAATCACCAAACATATTTAGATAAAAAAGGGTCTCCGTTTACGCACTCGGTTTTTCTGTTTCTACACACCCGTTTCCGAGTGCGGGTGGCTAATTACCATTTTACCCCCGCGTTTCCTATTCGTTCAAACGAATTCCCAGTTCATTTCGGTATTTATTCGAACAAATGGACGTATACCCCATCCAATTTTGATTCGTTCGAACGAATTCCCGTTTAAATCAATTCGTTTGAATGAATGAATCGGGTGAACAGTAACGCGCGTACTGTTCACCCGTGTTACTGTTCACTAATTCATTTGAATGAATCGATTTTTTTTTTTTTAAAATTTCAAAGTTATTTTTTAAGCATTGTATATTTTTAAAATTTCTCAAATTAAATATCTGGACTAATTACAATAATCTGATAAAAATACTTTAAAACTTTAAGGTCTTTTGACACACTTAAATATTGAAAATACAGTTTTTTACAAATAAGGGTATCCCTAGGGTGTGCCGAAAACATATTTAGGAGTGTCAAAAGACCTTAAAGTTTTAAAGTATTTTTATCATGTTATCGTAATTAGTCCAGATATTCAATTTGAGAATTTTAAAGTATTTTTATCAAGTTATTGTAATTAGTCCGGATATTCAATTTGAGAAATTTTGGAAATACATAATGCTTAAAAAATAACTTTAAAGTTTTAAAAGAGATTTTATTATTTAATACACTATGCACATTATTTTTTAAGCACTGTATATTTTCAAAATTTCTCAAATTAAATATCCGGACTAATTACGATAACCTGATAAATATACTTTAAGACTTTAAGGTCTTTTGACACTCCTAAATATATTTTCGGCACACCCTAGGGATACCCTTATTTGTAAAATACTGTGTTTTAAATATTTAGGAGTGTCAAAAAACCTTAAAGTTTTAAAGTATTTTTATCAGATTATCGTAATTAGTCCGGATATTTAATTTGAGAAATTTTAAAAATAAACATTGCTTAAAAAATAACTTTGAAATTTAAAAAAAAATCGATTCATTCGAATCAATCACTGATTCATTCGAATGAATCGATTTTTTTTATTTTTTTTAAATTTCAAAGTTATCTTTTAAGCACTGTATATTTTTAAAATTTCTCAAATTAAATATCCAGACTAATTACGATAATTTGATAAAAATACTTTAAGACTTAAAGGTCTTTTGACACTCCTACATATTTAAAACACAATATTTTATAAATAAGGGTATCCCTAAGGTGTGCCGAAACCACATTTAGGAGTATCAAAAGACCTTAAAGTCTTAAAGTATATTTATCAAGTTATCGTAATTAGTCCGGATATTTAATTTGAGAAATTTTGAAAATACACGGTGCTTAAAAAATAATGTGCATAGTATATTAAATAATAAAATTTCTTTTAAAATTTTAAAGTTATTTTTTAAGCACTGTGTATTTCCAAAATTTCTCAAATTGAATATCCCGACTAATTACGATAACCTGATAAAAATAATTTAACACTTTAAGGTCTTTTGACACTCCTAAATGTGTTTTCGGCATATCCTAGGCATACAGTATTTGTAAAATACTGTATTTTAAATATTTAAGAGTGTCAAAAGACCTTAAACTCTTAAAGTATTTTTATCAGATTATGGTAATTAATCCAGATATTTAATTTGAGAAATTTTAAAAATACACAGTGCTTAAAAAATAACTTTGAAATTTAAAAAAAAATCAATTCATTCACGTGTTAACAGTAATGCGCATTACTGTTCACCCAATTTATTCATTCGAACGAATTGATTTAAATGGAGATTCATTCGAATGAATCAAAATTAGATAGGATATACTTTCATTTGTCCGAACGAATGTCGAAATAAAGTGAAAATTGGTTCGAATCAATTGAAACGCTGTGCAAACGGTGACCATGGAAAAAACGCCTATTAATGTTTGACCACTAAAGTTTAATAGCTAATATTTAACTTTTCACTGGAAATCTGACACCACTAAAAGCATGAGCTATGCAATTTAAATAAAATTGCATAGAACACCATCTTCTCTTCCCATGAGAGAAGATAGTGTTCTCTTGTAGAAGATGGAGAAAATAATCTTCTCTTCGGTAAGAAAAAATTGATTTTTGTGTAATTCACTCTCTCTTCAAAAGGATATCTAAACAGGAGAACAGAAGAGAACTCAGGAGAAGTCTCCCCATTTCTCAATCTCCTTCATTCTCTTCATCCAAACACAATCTTTTTATCTCTTTCTCCAAGTAATAGATGAAAGAATTTTTTGACTGTAACAACATTTCAATTGGTGTCAATAATCAATAAGATAATGCAAATGTAAATGCAAATGCAATTGCGGTGGGTACAGTAAGTCCTCCCACTGCATTTGCAAATTTTCAACGGATTCCGTTGCTGCTGCCTTCCTCTCTAGCGTCTCCTCCTCTTCTTCTCAAATGGCCGTCTCCACCCCTCGCACTGCAACTATTAGAATTTCCTACCATCAACAAGGCAGGTCTTTTGAAAAAAAGAAGAGTGAGAGACAGAGGGGAGGAAGAAGAAGGAGACTCAATCGAACTTGAATAGGGAAATCCGGCCGACAAGGCCTACCATGATTTCTTAGAAACTGAGTGGTTGTGTTCGTCAGGTGATTACTCCAGAGAAAAGAGATGGCTGAGCTGAGTGCCTGAGGGTCGCAGCCTGACAGAGGGAGAGAGGAGACAGACCTTTCTGAGGGAAGTGTGAGAGGAGAGAACTAGTTTTAAGGGTAATATGGTAAAATGAAAAAGAAAAAATTAATACATTCGGTGCACTGAGAAGAAGCCCACGGTGCAAAAATAAATTCCCAAACAAAAGGCAATAAGAAGTCTCATTATCGTTGGCCCAGCAAAAATTGCACAAGGTGTCTGACCCGGCTGATTTTAAAAAATAATTGAGCTTGTTTTAAAGAATCCAGCCCAGAAAAGAAGGTTCGGCGTGGGTATGCTGGTCCCATGTTCCAATCCATCCCAAATGGAACATCAACAGCCAACTTGGTTCCCACAGAAGTCATTGATTTGTTAAAGGAAAATGATTTGCAAGCTCAATACGTTGTTATTTAGTGGGGAAATGTAATGATGATTGAGAGGATATATTCTCTAAGGAGATGGAAAATTGTATAATTTAATATGTTACTTATTAAATATTTATCATGTTGTTAAAATTTTATTTAGTTTTCTTTTGTGCATTTGAGTATCAATTATATAAATATTTGTTCGTCGTGCTATTAGTTCGTCACTTTGCCCAACTCAAAGAGTAGGGACATTATTTTCTAACACAATGTGTCAAGGACCCAGTACTTTATGTGTGCCTTTTGCCAACTAACCTGGTAGTAGAAAGCATACATTCAAGGGTTAAAAATCAGAATACTTTCTCTCTTCTATTTTTCTTTTTTAAATTTTTGAGAGAAAAATATGAGAAAATAGGGAAAAAAAAACTTAGAATGAGTATATTTTTTTTTAAAAATCATTGTTTTTAATTTTTAAGACCAACGTGTCCAGAACTCTTAGAAAACCCAACTAATCATTGTTTCATAAAGTATCAGAATCTCAAGAGTCAAAATTTCGATAAGAACAAGATATCTTAAAATTTTGAAAAATATTTAAATTTTTTAGAAAATTGGAAACTAATTCGATGAAACACCTAATATGAAGTTCATTTATCTGCTATCCTATAGTGACATATATCTTCTAATACAACATATAAATTAGTTGTTACTAAAATTTTTGAATTACATAAAATTGATGGAATATTTGAAAAATCACATAAACCACCCTAAAACTATATCAATCACATCGACTCTTCATTTAATTCCAAAAATATTCTTATCATTTCATTAATGTTTTCCACAAAAAACTTCACAATGAGACTATCTTAGAAAATTATGATTTCATTAATTTAAAATAAAAATAAAAATCACACAGACACTCTACAAACTATATCAATTATATTAAGAGATTTTCATTCAATTCCATACACAGTATTTTTTTATTAAATTATTTTCAAAAAAATCCTACAATTAGGATTATCTTAGATAAAAAAATTCAAATACTTGATGAGAAAAACGTATAATGGTTAAATTTTAATGAAAAGGTTTGGAATTGACAAATACCTTTCTCCCTTAAAGAAATTACTTTTAAAATTTCTTAAAAAAATTCTCAATTCAAAATTCAAACAAAAATTTTGAAACATTATTTTTTTTGAAAAAATAATAAGAATTGAAAATTGTCGATATTATATCATATCGGCCAATGATAATTGATATGATCAGGCCCGGCCCTACCTATAGGTGAAATAGGCGGTTGCCAAGGGCCTCCAAATAGGCAGGGCCCTGAGTCCATTAAACTCTTCTAAGAGCCATGTTAAAAAAGGGCCCAAATCCACTTCCCACTTTCCGCAAGCTCGCACGCTGCACGCGCACGCCGCGAATGCGGAATGCAGAACGCGTTCAGCGTCCCCCCTACGCGTCCCTCCCCAGTGTTTGTAACGCCCTTTTTCACTCGATTTCTGTAAATCAGAGTCTAATTTTTTTTTTTTTAAAGTGATAGAGAACGAGACGTCACAACGTGAGCTAAGTCCGAGCTTCCAAAGCCCGACTCTTAACTGGCCAACCATACGTGCGCGTGGATCAAGTCCACTAAGACAGTTCACACGTACTCAAGTTAACTTGTGGAAAAAAACATGTATGCGGAATTACAATAGGATAACAATCCTATTCCATTTTAGATAGTAAAGTAGTCCAACATTTAACCATAATTATCATAACTTAAATATCCAAACATTAACAATCCAATCCATAGCAAATATACCTATGTTATTACAATTCCGAATGCTAGATATTCAAATACATAGTCCATGAATAACTTATACAAAATATAACTTAGTCATCGAAGCTCCTAAGCTTGGCTCCAATCACGTCGTCGTTCCGTTCCCTTCCTGTGTCATCAACTAGGGTAGAAGTAGGGCGTTAGAACAACACGCCTAGTAGGAATTCTAAATAGGGTTAACACATGGGTTAATAACAAAATCATATATAATATCATATCATCAAAATCATATGAAATCATGCCATGCCATATGACTTATGCAATGAATCCCACCAGTCACAATACTTGTAACCTCTTGATGGAATTCTCCTCATCAAGGTATCCCCACAGTGGTCTTTCGGACACCTCGACGGAGTGTGGCTTCCGGATTCTTCTTGATGGGATTATACACATCAAGGTCTTCCCACGATTGCCTTACGGACGCCCCGACGGAGCGTGGCCTCCGGTTACAAACTTCCCTCCCATGCCATGCATGGAATGTACATGTCCATATGCTATGTAATATAAGTAACCATAGCATTAAAAACTCCACATTTGAAACATAATATATTTACAACGTAAATCAGCAAAATAAAGATAAAACATATTACATAACCATGTTCCAATGAGGTAGAATCCTACTAAGACCACTAAAATGCCCTTGCTTCTTAAACTGGTCACTGCTCAAGATTGCGCACCGTTTGTGTGGTCCCGTCACCTTGTTACATATCAACAAGTCAATCCATATTCCATTTGGTTTACCATTTGGTCTAAGTCCATAAACACACCCTTGTGGGGTTCGGCCATACACCATGGCCGAACCTCACTTACTTTGATTTTAACCCTTCCTTTATTTATTACTCAATCACCACTTAACTAATTACTTAACCCTTAATTCACCAAAATCCACCTTAGTGGGGTTCGGCCATACAACATGGCCGAACCTCACCATCTTGATTTTGGTCCCTCTTTCAAATCATTTGATCCTTTTAATTGAGTCCAATCACCAATCCATTAATCTAATCATTCGCACATTAACCTTTTAACACACATAACAACCTAAGTCCATAAAAATTCCTTAATAGGGTTCAGCCATACAACATGTCCGAACCTCACTTCCTTGGTTTTATGCTCATCTTTCAACCCTTTGATCTTTAAGTTAGATACAAGATCATGACCTCTTGATTCATACATCTAATCACTTGTACCACAATTGTCTATCATTGATTGCCATTTAAATCCACCAAATATTTCCCATGCGGTTCGGCCATACACCATGGCGAACCCATGGTTCATCCTTTTCACCCTTAATTACATCCTTGCCATTGTTTAATCTATGGCTGTCCATTCCATTAATTTAAGACATACTTAAGCTAGTAATTATCCCACAACATGGTTCATGGCCGAACCCTATGATATCTAAATCCATAAATGGTACTTGGTGGGGTTCGGCCATACACCATGGCCGAACCTCACCCTTGGGTTTTGGTGCTCCTCTTTTCCATTTTTGATCCAATCAACCCAACACCTTTCTAAATTATTAATCATCTTCAAAATTAATTAATCATGACACACTATCCATCATTGTCTTTCCATGGGGTTCGTTATTTCCATTAAAAATTATCATGAATCTATGATTAGTTCTCATACCTCCATCCATTTAAATCCTTTTAAGACTTTAACAAAATCAAACACATATACTTGTGATCTCCTTCCTTCAAATCCAATAAAAATAAATCCAATGTCTTTTCATGGGGTTCGGCCATACAAAATGGCCGAACCCTATGGTCCATGTTCTTCCCTTTTAAACATCATTTTAAACCATAAAACTTCCTTGACTCTTTCCATGGCATGGCCGAACCCTATGGTTCATCTTTGGTTCTTTCATCCATCATAAAATTTAGGGTTCGGCCAAGCAATGGCCGAACCATGTCCTTAACCATTTTCTTATTTAAAAAGAGTTTATTGAGGACTTACTAATTCCGCGACGCCTCTGGTTCTTTCCCTCCTACTTGTTCTTTCGATCCTTTCCTTCCTTAGTCTCTCCTTCTTTTCTTGATCCTTTGGCCGAGTGTGAACTTGATCAATATAACACCTCCAAAAGTGGTTCGGCCAAGAGGGGTATAGGTTTGAGAGAGAGATAGAATTCAGCCTTGCATATAGTTTGAGATCAAACACTTTTCTAAATCCTTTTATCTTGATGAGTGGTCGGCTTTGTGTGAGGGGGGAGAGAGTGAGATGAGAAAAACACCAACTGTTTCTTATCTTTGAGAGGTGGGAACAGCCAAGAGGGAGAGGAAGAGTGTGACTTTAAGATAAAACCCTTCTCTTGGTTAATGAGGGTTGCCAAAGGTGGTGTCCTTTCGTGACACCCCTTGGTAACTCTCATGTCCTTTCACCTCCCTCCTTTAAGTTTCTTTTGGAGGTTTTAACCTTGGGATGAAATGTAATGCCTCGCCTTTTTTCACTCGCTTTTTCCCGTAAATTCAGAGTCTATTTTTTTTTATTTTATAACAGAGTAGAGTGATAGAGCGCTGGACATTACGACGCGAGCTAAGTCCGAACTTCCAAAGTCCGACCCTTAACTGGCCAACCCTATGTGTGTATGGATCAAATCCATGAAAATGGCTCACACATAGCAATATCACCATGTGGAATAAAAATCACAACATGCGGAATCATAACATCAATTTACGGAATCCATAATAGAACCAAGTTCTATTCCATTCAGATAGCAAAGTACGTCAAGTCTTTAATCTTCATTATCATAACATAATTATTCAGTAAAACATCCAACCATAGCAAATTCATTTCTAAGTTATTACATCTGAACTCTAGATACTCAAAATACAAGCCCTGTGAGTATCTTTAAACAAATATAAATTAAAATCCTCCAAGCTCCTAAGCATGGCCCGTTTTGCGTTCATCGTTCCCTTCGTCTCCTGTATCATCAACTAAAGGGTAGAAGTAGGGCGTTAGAACAACGCACCCTAGTAGGTATTCTAGTTACGGCTAACACATGGTTAGTACAAAACATATATTATAACATAATATATAAAACCAGGTAAAATCCATGCCATGCAATGATGACAAATATGCAATGAGTCCCACCCATCACATGTACATAAAGTATCCACAACATAGGTCTTCTGGACGCCCCGGCGAAGTGTGGACCCTCCGGTTTCTTCCTGATGGAAAAACACATCAAGGTATCGCACATAGGTTTTTCGGACGCCCCGACGGATTGTGACCCCTCCGGTTATAAATCCTCCACCCCATGCCATGCATGAGATGCCAATGAAACACATGCTATTTTAATAAGATAAACATAGCATTTAAAATCACCTTTTGAAACATAATCAATCCATGCTATTTAAACAATTTCAACATAGCATTTGAAATTCAATAATAAAGCATATCCTTTGAAATATATTTTCATCAAACATAATATAAAACAAAGTACATAATCCATGGTTTCAAAGAGGTGGAATCCTACCAAAGACTGCTACGTGTCCTTGCGTCTTTCGTCCGGTAACCGCTCATGATCGTAAATACCCTGTGAGGTCCCGTTACCTTAAAATATAATAAAGAATCAAAACCAAGTCCCACTTGATTTACAATATTTTAAGTCCATAAACCATTCTTCATTTTTACCTTTTATTTACCAAATTCCATTGATCTCATCACCTAAGTTTTAGGTCCCAAAACATAGGTCTATTAATTCTCATATAATTACTAAAATGCCATCTATGGTTAACCTTCCATTTTTAGCAGTATTTACAACTTTGCCATTGCCTTGACAATTTATGTTTAGGTTCCACTATATTACATACATGGATCCACTAATGATCCCCAACCATGGAACCACAAATAAAACCTTCCATAATTAGAATTTTCCAAATTAATCTCTTCCTTCTATAATTGGAAACTTTTTAAATTAAACTCTAACTTCCATTAATCAATAAAATCCAATAACCATCCTTGCATTTTAATAAATTTACATATATTAAAATAACAATCCAACTCCATGGGGTTCGGCCATTTCCATGGCCGAACCCTATGGTTCCAAAATCTTTATTTAAAAACATGTAGTATTAACATCAACCTCTTATTTATTTAATCATGCCTTTCACTCCAAATAACCCCTTTAAATGTTCCATACCAATTCCTTAATCCAAACATGATCTATGATTGCGGAATCCACTACAAATTGGTTCATGGTGTTCGGCCAAACACCATGGCCGAACCCTATGACATCTAATTTTCTATTTTTGATCAAGAGTTCATAATTAGAAAGTCTATAAGTAGAAACTTTCTAAATTCAAACTACAACTTCCATAAATAGGAACTTTCCCATTTAATAACTATACTCCATTTTCATCAATAATAATACATCAAAAATACTAATTCAACTCCATGGGGTTCAGCCATACACCTTGGCTGAACCCTATGGTTCACAATTCTCCTTCTAGAATTAATAATAATTCCTCTTCCATTTAATCAATACCCTTTTAAAATAAATCATTATCCTTCAAAATCATATAACATTATCAACACTTCCCATGGTTTCCATAATTACACACTTTCTAAATTAAGCATCCATGTTTCCATAAATAATCCCCACCTTCCATTTTAATCTAAGATCCATAATTAGAAAGTTACTAATTTACTCTCCACCTTTCCATTATTAAAAGGTTTCCATAATTAGAAACCAAATTTCATTAATTGAATGCTTTCCAAATTTAGCAACCCTTTCCCAAAATTAGATAGTTTCCTAGATTAGAAACTAGCTTTCCATAATTGGAATGCTTCCAAATTTAGCAACTTCCAATTAATCCAAAGTCCATGATTAGATATTTTCTAATCTAGTAACATCCTTTTAAAGTCCATACTTTGATACTTTCTAAAATAATAATTCTTTTCCATGTGGTTCGGCCATACACCATGGCCGAACCCTATGTTTCTTTTTCCTTAAACAAAAATCATAGAATCACATACCGGTTCCACGACTCCTTCGGCTTATTCTTGCTCTTCTAATTTTCTTCTCTTTGCACACTTGCTGGCTACTCTCTTAGACCCAAGAATATCCGCTCTAACTGTCTCAGATCAGCCCCTAAAGAACCCACACAGATTTGATCTGTATGTGATACCTTCAAGCTATTCCTATGCTGTATGAACAAGACTCTTTGTTCCGTGTAAACCCATGCACTGCATGCCGTATAAATCCAGCCCCTTGTTGTTTGCAGCTTCGCTCACTGCTCTGCTGTTTGCAGCTTTCTTTCCATACAGCAGATGCCTCTGCTTGGCGCTGCTGTTCCCAGATCTCCTCTCCACCACGTTAGCAGGTATATATAACCAATACAGTCGGTCCCATACTGTATGAAACAGATCTGATCTGTTTATGCTTTGGCCTGCTTCTCATATATTTCCATGCCTCAACTGCTGTTTGCAAATACACTGTCTGTCACCGATCATATTAGTGTATTGCTGCCTCTAGAAAACCCCTCAGCACTTGCTCGATCTCTGATACTGTCTGTGTGTATACAAAGGTGATTGTAACGGCCCCTTTTGCTGTTATTACTCTCACTGAAAACACACACAATTCTGGTGGCAGCCCTCACAATCCGACCGTCTCTGATCAGCCCTTCTCAGATTCAGATTTGGCTGCCGTTTCTTCTCTTTTCAGAACTCTCCCTTCAGATCACGTGAGAAACAGCTTACTGCAGCCTGTCCTTGAAACAGAGAGAACCCGAGAAAGACCCAATATGGTCCTGATCTCCATAGCGTGTATTTTTTCCTCTCTCTATTAGCTCTCACCTATTCAACGTCTCTACAGGTTGCCTCTGTAATCTGCCTTGCAGCCCACGTTGCAGCTAGCAGAATTTTGGACTGAATCTTTCTTCAGATCAGTCCCTCCTTGCTGCCGTTATTTCAGCCACTTCTCTTGTTCGGCTGGTATGATCTGCTGCCTCTCTTTGATGAATCTCAGCCCACACAGATCAGCAACACCCTTCTTTACAGCGTCAGATCTTATTATGGCCAAACCAGCCGTTGACACCTTGCAGAAACGCTGCAACTGGGTGTTGCTGCCCTTGCTGTTTACACCTTGAAGTCCTCTCTGTTAAAGAAAGTCCCTCCACTGATCAGATTCGTGTCTCAACCCAAGATGATACACGCATCCATACCTCCATTGATATTGCAGCAGTCCTTATATAAGTTGTGCAATCGGTGCCTGAATTAGCAATTGCCCAAACATTGTCTCAATAGATTTTATACGGTGATAGTAACTACCATTGTAGCAGTCCTGCCTCTTATGGACTTTCACTCCCATTCGACCAGCCAGCTTTCCTTATCTCAACCAATTTCTCCAATTTGGAAGAGAACATTAGAAGTTTAATTCAAGCTAATTCCATTAAACTCCACCTTCGTGCTTCCCATACAAGAACCTACTATATAAATCCAGCCCCTTGCTATCCAATTTTATCTCTTCCTAAAATAAACCTTTCCAATCGGCCAATGATAACATATCATTGCCGTGAGCCCTTCTCCTTAGTTAATCTCCAATTGGCCAATTTTAGAAGGTTCTTGAGATAGTAATTGCCCCTTGCCATGAGTACTTGTGTCTTTCTTTTATTAACAATTCCTTTTGATCTAAACAAATGGTGCCATGCGCATATCTTGATTCTAAAAAGAAATTGTCACTGCGGACCCTCTTAATTAATAATCTCAATCGGCCAATGTAATCTTTCAATTTAATCTTAAACATCTTCTAAAGATATTCTAGCATATAATCATAGCTATCTAAAATTAGGTCATGCAATGTATATTCCAAAATATTAATATCCTTTCCACTGTTAACCTCTCATACATGGCCACATTAATCCATATATCTTATTCACATATCCTTCCTTGGCTTCCACTCCATGTGCATATCATAATCCATTTAAATTCAGCCCCATTTAATTTTATTAAAATCCCTTTCCATAATCCGTTGGATCATAATTGAGCAATGACCCAACATTTTACTCATATAAGATTAATATCTAATAATTCACAAATTAAATGGGTAATTTCCGTAAATATTTAGAACTTGAAAATCCGGGTTATTACATGAAACACTCCTAACGTGTGGCTCTTGGGTTTCCATCTTGAGATGGAAACCCTCCAAGCTTCCCAATGTGTGCTAGCTTGATGTGGTTTGTGTAACCCCCACCAAACGGCCCACCTCCCATTGATTCCCATTTGGAGTTTCATGCATGAGATAAAATTCCCATGCATCCAACGTGTGTGCCTTTACTTGAGTCTTTGAAACAACTACAACCCCTCATCTTCCCACTCCACTCACTTGAGATGAAAGTCTCCATATCTTCCAATCCAACTCATTCAACTCAACTTATCCGTTTAGCTCAACTCACTCATTTAATTCTACTCATTTAATTCACTTGAATCAACTCAATTATTTGATTCCATTTCCAACTCGATTCAGCCTCAACCTAATCAAGCTTGGACTCACTTGGTGGTCAACCAAGTCAACCATGACCCATTGGGTCCCAATTGAGCCTTTTGACCCAAATATCCACCTTGACCCAATTAAATGTATCTTACCCATTTATTTTAAATTGACCTTATAACATGTACATTGGGTCTTAATTGGTCAATTGACCCCACAACTTACCCATCTTTAGTCCATATCCTTTAATTCACAAATTCAATGGCAATTTCAGTAAATATTTATAATTCAAAAATCCGGGGTGTTACAGTGTCCTGCGCTCGTGCTAGCGTCCTGCACCCGCGCCCCTGTACGCGTCCCACGCCATCGTCCTGCGCCCGCTCCCTTGTACGCGTCCCGCACTAGCGTCCGCATCCTATGTCCCGCGCCCGCATTCCGCACACATGACTCCGAATTCCAAAACCCCAACTGCAGCGGTCATTTCCACATCTCTTCCAGACAAAATCCCTAATTTTTACCGTTACCTCTTCGAACGGCAAAACCCTATCGAAATAAAATCCCAAATTACCTTTTCCTCTCCTCTCACTGCTCTACGACTCTCTCTCACTGCTCTCTCTCTCACTACTCTCTTCGCTGACTCGCTCTCTCACTGCTCTCCCTATCTCGCTGAGTTGCTGACTCGCTCTTTCAGACTCTCAGTCTCTCACTGCTCTCTCTCTCTCTCTCTCTCTCTCTCACTCTCCTTTGAAGCTCTGACCTCTTTTTCACCGGCAATCTACTCTTAATCATGTAAGTTTTTCTTCAGACAATCATTTACAAAGAATAATTTTCTGTTATTGTGTTAAAAAGTTGGAAGGACCTGAGTTAAATATATTTTTACATAATATTAAAATAACACTAAGATTGCTGATTTGCCGGAGTGGTCAGTTTTGCTCTTTCAATTTTTTTTTAGAAAAACTGAACAAATTTTTAATTTTTTTTCTAAACAAACCTCTATCATTTGAGTTTATTTGAAAAAAAACCTTTAAATTTTGTATAATTCTAAAAAAACCGCAAACTTTTAATAAAATAAAAAAAATCCTTCGTCTTAGTAAATAACAAATTGATTTTTTCTTTCTGAATTTTTTTTTTCTAAATTTTCTTTTTTCTGTAAGCAAGAAAGAGAATTCTATATATCTGAATTTGGATAAAAGGGTTTTGGGGTTTTAAGGAAGATCAAAGAAAGATAAGGATTTGTGCAAAGTTTGAGGTTTTTGGGGTATTACATGTTTTACAAGTATTTTGTTTCGAGTGGAGCTCCTTTTGTTTTAAAGATTTAGGGCATGTTACATATTTACATGCTTAACAAAATAAGGATATTATGCTCAATGTGTCTTGGTTGTCAACACCTCTAAAGCCGAGCCTGTCCAATTGCTATTATGCTCAATCTGTAGGCCTAAAATAAAGACTTCAGCCTGATTTTCTGGGCTAAGGCTTTTAGGCTTTCTGTTAAACAAGCCAAGTTCCATCCTCTAGGTCCACTTTTTGTGCACCTTGAATATGTCACTTGTTCTATGATGGGTGCCGAAATCAGTAGCCTTACATAATTAGCTGATTCTTGTCTTGTCGGCGAAACCCATAATTAGCTGAGATTAAATGTTAGATGATAGGGACCTTTCACTTCTTCAACAGACGAAAAAATATGAAATGTTAGTACACCAAAAAAGGTTAATTACTGACCAAAAAAAGTGTTAATTGTTGGCAAACATAAACACCAAAAAAGGTTAATTACTGACCAAAAAAAAAAAAAAAACAGTCTTGTTGGCAAATATTTTATATACTTTTAGAATTTTCTTAAAGAGAAATGTCATTTTTTTTTAAAAAAAAATTGACATACAGAAGTCAATTTGGCATCTCTCTCTTTTAAAAATTGTTTTATGTTGACATTTTGCAGTGAAATTGATTTTGTGACTGTAATTGATCTTGTGTGGGCGGAGCGGCGGGTATGTGACAATTTCCAACTGGTCCTCATTTATTCGCAAATCAAATTAGGTTCCATTGTTATTTAATTTTGATTATTTAGCTGTTAATTTTTATTGGTTGTCATTATCATTATGTCTACTAGATCCCTCTAGATATGAAAAAAGAAAAAAACAAAAACAAGTTCAAGAGTTGATTCAATCTCAAACAGGATCTCTTAATAAATATTTTAGCAAAAATAAACAAACAGAAAGTTCAATTGAAGATTTGATAAATGACGAACATAATAATAATGAAAAAACTATTAATGAACATAATGAAATTAACTTGGTGAATGAAGAGCATATAGATGCGAGTGATAATGAAAATAAGAATGAGAATGAAAAAGATGAAAATTTCAATGAACATGTTTCTTTAAACATTTATGATCCAGGTAATTGGAAAAATATTGACCAAAATTTGAGAGACATTTTGGTAAAAAGATATGATGATATTAACTTTCCTAAAGTTCAACCAATAGACATTTTTCTATTACACAATATATTCGATATTTAACAAATGGAGAAAAACTTGATAGAATATGGCAAGTGTACGCAATTGTTTTAGATAAAATATTTTATTTTTGCTGTAAGTTGTTTAATCAAGATGGAATCAAAACTCAATTGACAAATGAAGGAATTAATGACTAGAAAAATCTTAGTTGTAGACTTAAGAGCCATGAAACTAATAATGACCATATTACTAACATGAGAAGATGGATGGAATTGAAAATAAGATTGCAAAAAAATGAAACAATTGATAAAATTAGGCAAGTACAAATTAATAAAGACAATGAACATTGGAGACAAGTACTATTAAGAATAATTAGTGTTGTAAAAGCTCTTGCTAAAAAAAATTTGGCATATCGTGGAGACAATGAAAAAATTTATGAAGAAAGTAATGGAATTTTTTTAACTTTTATTAAAATGATCGCCGAATTTGACCTTATAATGCAAGAACACATTCAACGTGTTCAAGATAAAGAAATTCATTACCATTATCTTAGTCATAAAATTCAAAATGAACTAATACTTTTGTTAGCGGGTGAGATAAATAGTGCAATAATTAAGAGAATCAAAGAATCAAAATATTTTTCAATCATACTTGATTGTACTCCAGATATAAGTCATGAAGAACAAATGTTTATCATGGTAAGTTGTGTGGATATTTCAACAAGTCCAATAAAAGTAGAAAAGTTTTTCTTAAGATTTTTAAAGGTGGACGATACATCGGGACAAGGGATTTTTAATGAACTTATAGATGTTCTAAAAACTCTTGAACTTAATATTGATGATATGAGGGGATAAGGATATGATAATGGTTCTAATATGAAGGGAAAACATAAAGGAGTACAAAATAGGGTACTACAAATAAATCCTAGAGCATTCTATACGCCTTGTGGTTGTCATAGTCTTAACTTAACACTTTATGATATGGTAAATTCTTGTTCTCAAGGTAAAACATTTTTTGGAATTGTACAACATATATATAATATATTTTCATCTTCTACAAAGCGGTGGACGGTTTTTAAAAATTATGTTAAATGTATCACACTTAAACTATTATCACAAACACGTTGGGAAAGTCACATTGAAAGTGTAAAAGCAATTAGATTCCAAGCTTCATAAATTAGAGATGCTTTAATTGATTTAGCGAATACTTGTGAAGATCCTAAGACAAAAAGTAATGCTGAAGACTTAGCAATATTAAAAATTGAAACTTTTGAATTCTTATTTGGCATAGTTATTTGGTATAATATATTGTTTGTAGTTAATACCACTAGTAAAATTTTACAAACAAAAGACATGAATATTGAAGGTGCTTTAAATTATTTAGAAGGCCTTATTTCTTTTTTTGAAACTCAAAGAGAAAGTGGATTTGAATCTGCCGTGATTGATGCTAAACAAATTGCTGGAGAAATGAAAATTGAACATATATTCTAAGAAAAACATATTATTCGTAGAAAAAGACATTTTGATGAGAATGCTAGTGACGAGATAACACAATCACCGAACGAGTCTTTTAGAGTTAATTACTTCTTACATATAATTGATTAAGTTCTTATGTCACTTAAGACTAGATTTGAACAATTTCAAATATATGAAAATACTTTTGGATTTTTTTTTTATTTATAAAAGTTAAATTCTTTAGATGATAATAGTTTGAAGAGTTCTTATAATAAATTCAAAGATTTTCTAAGACATCACATGATTTCTGATATTGATGAAAGTGATTTATTTTCAGAATTAAAAATTTTGAAAGATGGAATACCAAAAGAAGTAAAATAATCAATTGAAGTGTTAAATTATATAAAAACAATGAATTGTTGTTATCTAAATATATGGATTGCTTATAGAATAATATTGACTATACCAGTAACAGTTGCCTCTGCAGAAAGAAGTTTTTAAAAGTTAAAATTGATAAAATCTTATCTTCGGTCTATAATGTCAGAAGAAAGATTAAATGGATTAGCTATCTTATCTATTGAAAAAGATATGTTAAAACAACTTAAATATAATAATTTAATTAGTAATTTTGCATCTCAAAATCCGAGAAGAATAAATTTTACATAATACTGTGTTATAAATTTGATTATGATATTTTATTTTGGATGTTTTACACTTTGTTAAAAAAAGTATGATTTTTTTTTTAAACTGTAAAGGGCCCCATCTTGAAAGTTCGCCTAGGACCTCTAAAATCTCATGGCCGGCCCTGGATATGATACGACTTAATTATCAGATGTATTAATTGATACTTATATTTGTATGGAAATAAGTACCAATCAGATTTTCTACCCTAATTTTAATCCATCTAGCATAAACTTTTTGATATTTTATTGTACTTTTAGGAATATTGAAATTATTTACTTTAACAGATGTAAATTTCAACGGAGAGAAAAAAAAGTAGTGTTCAATTTAAGCCAAGGTTGTTGATAGTTTAGTCTATTTTTAAAGCTTTGAATTTAATTAAAAATTATATATCAACTGATATGATAGAATGATTTTCTTTTTCCTTAAGTCAAATTGTACTGAACGGGTTAATTGTAACATGTGTGCATGCTCCAGACAACTGCCGTTGATTTGAAGAATTATTGGAGCTGAAATTGACAGCGACCCATTGTGTTGGAATTTTCTGTGATTGAGTCAGACTCCTTTGATTTTGCCTTGAGAAGTGACAGATCCTCGGGTTTTCACTGTGGTGTCTACTCTCAACTTATGGCCCACAATCTGAATTGTCGCGTGTCTGGGAACTGTAGCTGCGTCTTGCGTGCAGCTGGTACACGTACATAGAAATATGGCTCATATTGTCGTATGTTTATTCATCGGTTGCGTTTGGATGAGGTAAATCTTAGAGGGATTATTTTGAATAATCTCTAGTTAAGAGTTATTTCAAGTAATACGAAAACATCATTTATGAAAAGGATTTTTAAAAGTTGAAGGAGAGGAGTAAAAATTGATGTTTTACTCCTCTTTAGTCATCAATCAGAGATAGTAATGGAAAGTTGTCTACCATTATCCTCCTATTATTGAAGTAACTTTCTCACTTTTCTTCTGATATATTTAGACAGTATAAATAAAGATAAAAGAAAAGATAATCTCAAAAGGAATACATAATCATACAACTCATATTATATATAAACCATTGACTATCCCGTGATTATCGGTGAGGATAATCACAGGTTCTAATGGAGGAAAGATATCAAAACCACTCGTCGACTTTCTATCATCGGGATAACCTGCCCATTCAACATCAAAGAAGGCCGACAAATATAATAGAGAAAAACGCTGAAACTGCAACCCATATGAGATCGTGTGTTTAAGATACTATAAGATGCGCTTAACAAAGACCCAATGGTTAGTAACAGGTTGATGTATAAACTGACGAGTCTTGTTAATAACGAACGTAATATTAGGACGCGTGAGCATCAAATATTGTAAATAATCGTAATCACCCATCCAAATGCAGCCATCGTAAGCGCCGGTGCATCCCCAGCATTATTACCTAAAAAGATGACGTGCACATTTTATTTTTAGATAAAAGCTTTTATTCTTTACAATTACACTATTCCAAACCGTAGTGGCAGAAGGTACCAGTCCTGGCCTAGTGGATGTTTTTGAGTCCCGATCGTCTGGAGACAATGTTAAGCCAGGACGACAAAAGCTCGCTCCTACGTACTTTGAAGTGCATTGTTTTAGGAAAGAGCACAAATTGATATGGTTCGGCATTTGTTGTAGAATTGATACAATTTATATTGGTGAAAGTTTTTTTTTTTGATGTAGTCTACTTTTAAAGACTAGAAATAATCAAGGAAATTCTATAATGATTTTAATAAAAAAAATAGAGAAAATTTAAAGTGAAATTCACCTAATCAAATTTTATGTTTATAGGTTTATTAGGACAACAGAAAGTTAAACGAATTCACCAACAAAATTTGTATAATTATATTTCAATTGAATTTGAGAAAACACCAAATTCAATAATTAAATCAAAACAAAGTTCACTCGCAAAAGAAACTTATACCGGCCCTCACCTAAGTAAGAGATTCATACATTCGAAGACATAAGGCTTCAAATTGAAGATTAAATTATCATAATAATAAAGAAGGAAAAAATCAACAAATTCAGAAAAGATAAATGAGAACTCACCATAATTGGAGAACCAAACATGAAATCAACTGTACTAGGATGGATCTCCCACAGGCAACCAAGGCCCTTATTTATAGTGGTTTCCGTTAAATAAGAAAGTACAAAAGTTTCAACATGGTTAAACGCAACCTTCTTCCTAGTTTTACAATTGATGAGGGCATCACACATGATTTTGAGCCTGAGATTGAGCCGTTTGATGATCTTCGTGATGACCATAGCTTTATCATTGTTGAATTAGCCTCAATTGAGTATATAAATTCATTGGTGCCAAAGGCCCACCTCCACAACCTCAAAAGCCATCCAAATTGACCAAAAACCTGCCAAAGATCATCACATGTGGGTAATATGGTCCAAACCCACCTAATTGAGCCCCAATTGCCTCTTTTTCTACCCAAATCCAACCCATTTTCCTTTTGCACGGATTTTGAGCTCATGTGCATGGAGGAAACTTAATGGAGAAGCAAAGCCAATTCTGTAATGACTTGACCTACAATGTTGTGTTTTAAGAAGATCTATGTATCTCCGATGTGTGGTTATATTTTGGTAACATAGAGTGGGTTGTGGGCTTTTCGACTTCGGCCAACTTCGCCCAAATTCGAGCTCTGTTGCTCTAGGTATGGCTAATTCAAGGAGAGAATGCAGAGCTGCCAAAGCAGGTTCGGTTGACCGATCCCATCTTTCAGTCGACCGAAAGTAGCAGTGTTTATTTGTCAATTTTTAATAATTGTAGATTTTTTTTTTGAAAATTCACAAAAAATTATATTTGAACCCTTAGGCCCTCCAAATTTTGCACATACCTTCTCCTCAATTAGATACATAAGACGTATGTAGAAACCTACACAAGTCAACTTCGTTGCTTAATCAAATTTATTTTTGGATTTATCTGAGTTTAAAAACAAAATTTTAAAACTATTTCTTGGTATTTTTTTAAAAGAAAATTTGTTTATAAAATTCATTTTTATCAAGGGTTTATCAAAAAATCCAAACTCGAGTTTGATGTGTTTCAGTAATTCTCTTTAAAAAGATTTGATTCACCACATTTAGGACCCTACCCGTTTAGCCTAGGGTTTTGCTATAAATAGAAAACATTGCTGAACGATAGAAACCTTAGTATCTTTGTAACGCCCCGACACAATGGTGGGCTCGGAATGCTACTAATTTTTTTTTTTAATCACCAATCAACCACAACCTAGCTGGGCTGGATCTTCAAATTTGCCAAGCCCATCATAGAAAATGTCACACGTGCTCTTCTCATGTGGACTCAAACATGTACTATATGTTCCCATATACAAATACATATTTCACAAACAAATATCTCCATTCATTCAATCAGAGTTACAAACGAAAAGATAGTAATTTACACATGCTTTAATTTACAGTACCACAAACGGTACTAAAATCAACAAGACATCATTTGCATGAAAATAGACATAATAAACATATTTCTCATCATCAGAAAATACGATTGACTGTAAAGGCTCCCTCATCCTAAGCCAGCGGTGGAGATTCCTTCTTCTCAGATTCTAACCTTGCAATGTAAGGGATGTGAGCTCCAAGCCCAGTGAAGAGATCTTTAAAATAACACATTCATTGATACGTATAGATTAAACAATATAGTCTAATTATAATAACAATAATGGTCTACTCTTACCATTTATAATCACAGTTATCTTATTTAAGAATGATCTATTTTACCATTCTTACCAACTTATAATAAATGGTCTCCTATACCATCTTATCAAATTGCCACAAATGGTCTCATGTACCAGTTATCTTACCTGAATTTATAATTAGTCTACTATACCAATTTATCAAGTTACCATCATTGCCATCTCACTGCCAAACTACTGTCATACCACTTCCATAACACTGTCATACCGTTGTCATGCCACTGACATACCACTGCCATATCACTGCCATACCACTGACATACCACTGCTATACCACTACTCAATGGTTTTGGATATCATTTATCATACTTGAAATCATAATTGGTCTATTATACCAATATTTCAAGTCATCCGTGGTATTGCCATGCCACCGTAACACCAAAGCACTACACTGACTATAAATGCATTAAGTCCCGACACGGTCAAAATGCAGCTTCTTACAATAGCATAAACGACACACCAGGGTCCCACCTATGCCAATAATATGACCTTTATGGTCCGGCCTACTGCCAATATATGACCTATATGGTCCGCCTATTGCAAATAATATATGACCTTCTCTGGTCTACCATAGCCTAGCAGCTACGTGTACGTGGAGGCAGTATTAACATCATAAATACTCAAGTTCTCACATCGGATCATTTCATCAACAGTATCAACTTCATACTTCAGTCTCTCATCATAACATGATGTTCAAGTTCTCACATCGGAGAATATCATTATCAATATCAACTTCATACTTCAATCTCTCATCATAACATGATGCTCAAGTTCTCACATTAGAGAATATCATTATCAATCACAATACCATGCATAATAAACATCATTAGTAACAATATGAACATATCTTAGCAATATATATCAAGTCTAGGCATGTAAGTGGGTTCATTATTCATTTATAGACTAGTAGACCTCGACTCCCTAACACCGTGTTATGCTTCTGTTCCAATAATTAGAACTTATTTTCATCCCTCACATGGAAGCAGTGTCCATTCGGTCTTTTCCATATCATGTAATATCTATGAAATCATTTATTGTACTAGAGTCTAGGTTTACAAAACCTGATTTACCAATCATGTATTATTAAGTCTCCTCGTCGTTAATTGTTGGGTATACGCGGGAATCTGTAACACACAATAAAATACAAGTAAATACATATTTATCATCAATACAACACACATCCACAGTACAACGTAACTTTCCAATTAGGTTTTCTGAAATCTCAAAGGAGATGGCTGTGATTCCACACTAAGGTTACTACTCCATTTTAATTTGATGTTAGAAGTGTTATTCATCCAAAACACTCAATAAAAATAAAATGGAAGTACTTAGTGCCCAGTCTTGTATTTTTCCAGCATTAGAAAAGTATTGAAACTTTGCCCAGAGGGTACAGTAAAAGTGCTCAGGCCACTACACATATTGTCTTCTGAGTTGGACCCCGGAGACATATTGAGTTAGGTCTAGAGAGATATAGAATGCTCAGGCCACTACTCAAATTATTTTCTAGATGGGACTATGGAGATATATTGAGTTAGCCCTAGAGAGAGAGAAAATCACTCAGTGCTCGACCCCTTATTTTCTACCAAGCGGCAAAATTAATCGTTGCGCTACAGATAGCTACTGGGTAGCGTTTCTGCTGTGCCATAGGTAGAAGGTTTCGGCCTGGAAGTGAACACAAAATAATAATAAGACATACAAGAGTTAGAGTCTAGTTTTAATTTAGAATAAGGGTCTTTTGGAAACTGATTTTAATGGTGTAACAACCAAATATGTGGAAAAATCATGATTTTCAGATTTCCAAAATTCCATTTTTAAACTCTAAAAGCATCTCTTTTCAATTCTAAACTACTCTAAAGCTTAAAAACAAAGGAAAAGAAGAGTTTTGTACCTTTTTTACAGAAATTTGAGCAGAGTTCTGGCTCTTTCGAAAATTTCACTAAAACTTACTTTTGCAGAGAAACAACATAGGAAGAAGAGTGAGAAAGGGAAGATGAAGAAGAATAAAGGAATGAGATGGAACAACAGTTTGCAATGGATTCATGAAAGAAAATTTCTTTCCTTGGGTTTGCTTAAATAGGCAAATGAAGATGGTTATGCAGCTGCTGTAAGTTGCTTTTGTAAGCTACTTGTAAGCTGCTTATAAGCTAGTTGTAAGCTCCTTGTAAGCTCCTTTATAAGCTGTTTTGTAAGCTACTTGTAAGCTCCTAGCCAACTAATACAAAGGATAACATATTTTCATGTGTATTATATTCTATACTTCTTAATCTTATCTTTATTATTTAGAAAATAAAGAAGTTTAAGTAAAATAATTCACCCGGTTCAAATGATTGAGTTTTAAAAATTAGTGAAGCTATAAAAATCTAGGGATGAATATATTTCAAAATGCCGTCGATTTTAACAAAAATGACGTATTTCTTATTTTAATCAACTTTTGAAGTATTTGTTAGTGGAAATTGATTTCACAGTGACATTTGAAAAGTTTATCTCACCAATGAGTACTAATACCTGAACAGATTCGAATTTTACAAATACTTTAAAATTAACATTTTACAAACACAGACCACGCCGGGTCGAATTTAGCTACGCTTCCGATGATTTAGAAAGTCGATTGAACATGTTTTTAATTCAAAACTCAACATTATTTAAGGTGTATGAGCAACGCACATCAAATATGTGGCTTCTCAAATATAATAAACGAACATTATTTCGGGCAAATTACCATTTTGCCCTTCTAACTTAAATGAGTTGGATTTATGAGTTACTGAGTTCTGATTGGGCCGATCCTGGACTTTTCGAAAAGCCCTATTCGCAATCCTCATGATTAACGGATCACATGCAAGGACCAGGAGCTTTGAATCCTCATTTTAATGTAATTTATTTATCATATAAATATCATTTTGGTCCAAATAGTGTAAATGTTTATTAAAAGAAATAAAGGGAAACTATAGTTTCCTCGGACGATACATTGAGTTAGTCGATGTGTCGGCAAAAATCAATATTCCCAGATGATGCATCGATTGGATCGATGTGTTGGGGAGAACTGAGATCCAAAACCGAGGTATAAGTTGTTCAAAGGATACTTCGACGTGGTCGATGTATCGGTGGAAAAGATGATCTAATGGATCAACCATCGACATAGTAGATGTGTCGAGTAGACAGAACGTCTTCAGCAGATGCTCTGTCTACCACCGTCGAAACCATTCGTCTTTCTATGCATGGGCATTCACAATGCCTCTTCAGTTTTCAAAGACTCAATTAAGAGTCTAGGGCAATCAAAAGATGAAGATAAAAAGAAGAGAAAACGAAGGGAAAAAGAAGAAAAGAAATAAAGAAAAGTATAGGAAAATAGAGAAACAGAGTGCCTGACTATCCATCTTTCTCATCCGAGTACACCATCTCACTCACATCATTGCCCCTCAACTCGGCCAAGAATCTCTTCACCTCTTCACGAGCTTCCTCTGTTCCGGAAAAGGATGGAGAAATAAAGTAAGGGGAAAGAGAAATCGAGGTAGCAAGAAGGGTGGAGAGCAAGGAGACAAAGAATATAGAAGTACATCCATTCGAGTACATCTACGAATTACTCGAGGTAGGTGAATTTCTGATATTTTTGAGTAAACCAATAACACTAGGATGTTTAGGAAATATGTATGAATGGATTGGGAAGGAAATAACCCAAGAACAATAAACACTTGAGTAAAGGAAAGTCATGGATGATGGGTCGATGACTTCTGACTCAACCCCGTCGACATATCGACTTCGTCGATGTGTCATCTGGGGTGAGAATTCAATGAACCGAAATGATAAGTATGGAATTGAAACCCAGGACGACACATCGCCGGTGTCGATGTCTCGGCCTGGGAATGATTCGAAATAAACATAAAAGGACAAAGGAGGAAAGAATTGGTGGACATATCGACTGGGTCGATATGCCCACAGATCTTTGACAAATATATTGATTGGATCAACACATCAGTCTGGACATGACTGAGCTACAAAAGAGATAAGGAAGTGGTGAACTTACACCAGGACGATGTATTGACCGGATCGATGCATCGACCTGGGTATGATAAAGTAGAGAAACTGACTTCTGACCGATTATCAACCAAGGCCAACATATCGGTTTGAGTAAACTGAAAATTAAAGGAAGTGAATTAAGTCAAAACCTATGCATTGACTATGGCAATGTATCGGCAGAAGAACACAGTAGGAATGTATGCACGTATAGATGTATCGATTGGAACGATACATACGATTGGGAACAGAGGATAACTTAAGAAATTAAGGAATCAAAAGAGGAGTACATGTCGACAGATTCGATATGAACCATTGGATGCATCAGCTGGGTCCATATATGCATATATGATCAGAAGAGAACTTGGAAAACAAGCAATAGAACAGACAGAACTCAGTCGACATATCGAGATGTTCGATGTGTCGACTGTGTCTAGTGGCAATGTATCGATAGTGTCGATATGTCGGCCTGAAATAGAGACAAATTATCAAAGTTAATGTATGTACTAGTTAAATCAAATATAAATGGAATCTATTAGATTTTAGAAATTATACAGTAAGCATTTAGGTCTGGATTAGACCTACACAAGTTAGATAAAGGATTTTATATGATAATGACATATAAACTGCAATTTGAACATGTACATGGACAAAAGGAGTCAAGGGTGATTCCGACGTTGTTCGAACAAACACGTGAATCTTATTTGGTTGATCACTTTTGATCAGGTAGGGGTTCCTGCTTTATTGAAGCACAATGTGATGAATGGTTTTATGATATGTTATGTCTTTTAAAAGTATAAATATGGATTTATGGAATTATGATTTTATTATGTACATGGAAATGATTTTGATGAGAAATGATTGAATTTTGTCATTATACTTGCACACATTACCTCATGCATGGTTGCATGGGAAGGTTGATGGTATTGAGTCAAGAAGGAAATGTTCGGACCTCGCTTGGACTCAAGTAAAATGATTATAAAAATGCTAAACTTTGGCCCCCATCCCTTGATAAGAATAGTACGGCGTAATTTGGCCAAACTATTCCTGGGTAGGTCCCGAAACCTTGCATAGAGGGAGGAGACCACACTCCATCGATAGTCTCGGTTAATGTGTGAATGGTTAACAACACCCTGGTGGTTGCCGCCTCAAATGCTGTGGACATAAGTGACCAATATTGAGAACTATTATTCGAAGTGATTTGTTATGATCTGATGAATGGGAATGGGTGGGCATATCATTGATGCATGACCCCAATGGCATATCATTCTATGATTTCTGCGTTATCAGATTTTAGTACATCTTCTATTTTATATTTGAGAAATATATGTTAATCACTTTTTGGGATTTTATTCATTATTAACCTCATTATATGATATTTTACGATTTTACACTTTGTGCATTTTATGATAGGAGCTTCTTACTGGGCAAATTGACTAAACCCGTACATTTTTTCCCTACATGCTAACACAGATCAGGGTAAAGGAGAAGAAACTAGACCTAGTGGTAGCCATGTTTGACGAAGAAATGGATCCGGAGATGCTTGAAGATCTCATAGTTCTTAATTTGATATTTTGATAGAACTATGTAATTTCATAGGATCATTGATGTATAACTTAGATGAATTCTATTTTGGATATGGTTTGATATTTTGATTTATTTGGTTTAGTAATTTTCAACTTTGCTATCAAATGTTTAGTACTATAATTCCGCAACATGTTATTTCTGCATATTTTATTTCCTCCTTGTTGTGCTGGCATATACACAAATGTTTGGTGAGTTGACTCATGTATGAGCTGGAATTGGGCCAGTTGGGATTCGGGTCTTCGGACTCTGACTCGGCTCGCATCGTGACGTATTCTTTCCTTTTCTGTTTAAAAAAAAGAAAAAAAAAATTACTCTGATTTAATCAATGGAAAAAGGGCGGGCTGTTACATCACAAACATGATTATTAGCACAAAATCGTACAATTATGCCTAATTTTGGGTCAGGGTAGTACAATCTTTTCCTTTTTGGGAAAACCCTAGCAGACCCTCTCCCTCCCCCCTCTTTCCACCGACAGGTCATATTCCCCTTTTTCGGCCAAAAGTCTCTCCCTACACCTTTCATTTCCTTATTGTGAGTATTGTCTCCCCTTCTCTCTCTTCGTCAGGACTTCTCTCGCCCTAGTGATTTTTCCTATCGGAGCTCCCCATTGGTCGAAACCCTTCTCGTGCTCAAGGTATCCTCTTCTTCTTTTTCTTCTTCCCCTCTTTCGTTTTTATTTTGCTGGATTTCCAAACAAAAACGAGTTTAATAGGGATTAGATTTTCAAATAGGTTTTTCGATTGGTTTCTGATTTCAAAACCAAGATTAATGGTTTAATCGAAAGATTTGATTTTGAAAAATGGGATTTCATTTTCTCAAATCAATAGACATGGATTTCAAATAATGATTTCCTTGACAAAATTCTTTCTCTTCGTTCCCCTCCCTTTCCTTTTGTTTTCCTCTCAGTTTTCACCCATTTTAAGTTTTTCTGCGCATTTTCGGTCTTGCGACCTGAGCTTTCAGTCGACTGAAAATACCAGAGACCTTTCTGGATTTTTTGAACAGTTTTACAGTCAACCGATGTGACCTGAGGCAGTTTTCATTCAACTGAATAGCCATTTGTCGACGAAGGATTCTACTTGTTTGGTTATTTATTTTGTTCCTTTTCTTAAACAACTAATTTGATTTTCTAAGCAATTTGTGGATGATGAACACTGGAAAATGACTGTAATAAATTTTGATATCTACGTTGCTTGGCATTTGAGTTATCTTGAGATTCTATAATTATGTTATATGATGCTATGGTTGGATGTGAGCGAGGCTTATGTTGGGAAGTGTGATGTCCTGTTACCTAAAAAAAGATACCCAAATATTTCAGCGTCGTACTGTGTTTCGGAGATAACAAGGCATATGCGCATGAATAGGGTTTGGATTGCTTGGGATGCAAGTTGATCTAGATCTAGGTGAATGACTATGATTAAATGGGTTAAGATCTAATGGCTTTACTAATGGATGAATGAGATGAATTTATGAATGATAAGATAATGCATGAAGGGTTAAGATTCTATGTTTATTCTAGATGATAGATTAAATGGATGGCCTAGATCTAATATGATAGATGTATGCAATGGATTTGGAAAGGAGGCTCTATGGTTTTCCTAAGTTTATGTATGAGATGAATGGTCTGGATTAAAGGATGGCTAATGGATGGTGTGGATGATAGGTGCATGGACAAGGCTTCGGGCTTGTGGACTAAGGGTTTCATAAGGAAATTCGAATATGGGCATTGGAGCTATTGGATTTGAGCAATTGGACTTCAACTTTGGGTTTCTTGGACTTGGGCTTGCACAATGGCCTACTGGATTTGGATTTCACATTGGCCTGACCAATTTATGAAATGCGAATGAATTGCTTTAGCCTAGCCCAATGCTTGACATTTGGAGCATAGCTTGGCCCATTTGAAGTGGATTTCTGGCCCATTTGGTTGGAAATCAGACCCTGGCCTCTTGAATTCTTACTTGAGCATGACTTTCAAAGGGGAAGTGTGGACAAAACATTTCTTGTCCAAAAGGCCAAGAGATCCATCCTTATTTCCCAAATATATGTGGATGGAATTGTTTTTGGATCTACGTATGAGAAGGCCACAATTGATTTCTCCAAACTCATGAAATCTGAATTTAAGATGAGTATGGTGGGAGAATTGAACTATTTTCTGTCTTCAAATCAAGCAACATGATGAGGGCCATTTTATCTCCCAAACAAAATATGCGAAAGAACTTGTGAAGAGATTTGGCCTTGATGGATTCAAGCACTCAACTACCCCATGATTACTATAGTTAAATTATTCATGGATAAGAGTGGAAAGGATATTGACCTTAGCCTGTATAGAAGCATGATTGGAAGCCTCCTATTTCTCACAGCTAGTAGACCCGACATATTATTTAGTGTTGGAGCTTGTGCAAGATTTCAAGCTCTACCTAAGGAATCTCATCTCAAGGCAGTTACGAGGATTATCAAGTATGTGGTTGGAACTACAATGTATGGTATTTGGTTTTCATATGATACATCTTCCAAGATTGTAAGGTACACTGATGCAGATTGGGCCGGAAACATTGATGATAGAAAATCAACAAGTGGAGGATGCTTCTACATTGGAAATTTCTTGGTGGCTTGGCATAACTGAAAGCAATCCTCAGTTTCCCTAACCACAGCTGAAGTAGAGTATATTGCAGGTGCAAGTTGCTGCACCCAATTGATTTGGATGAAGTAAATGTTGGTTGATTATGGGATTGGGCAAGATTCTATGACTCTCTATTGTGATAACACAAGTGCAATCAATATCTCCAAGAATCTAGTTCAACACTCAAGGACCAAGGATATTGACATATGACATCATTTCATTAGAGAGCTAGTGGAAGAGAAGACCATTGAGTTTGAACATATTGGTACTGGGAATCAATTGGCAGATATCATGACCAAACCTTTGGATTCAACCAGGTTCCTCTATCTTAGGAAGTCCATTGGCATTTGTGTTTCTCCCTAAAATGCTCTCTGTTAGTGCCCTGGTTTGGTAGAGTCCCTAGTTTGTCAATTCCATGACTCGGGAAGAAGCACTTGCTAGAAGCTTGAAGACTGAATATGATCAAGATTGAAGATCATGCTCCAGCGGATTGAAGCTCATCGTTATGGCAATCACAAAACAGGTAAAAAGACCATAGATGACTTTAGGTGGTACCCACACCTTAGAAAGGACCATCCCTAGGCTTAGTAAAACAATTGATAAATCACAAAATGCTTAGAAAGGAAGCTTGACAGCGAATTGGAACCCAACTTAGAAATATGTATTTGGTTTTACTGTCAGCTCGACTAGTCGTTCCCCACCGACCCCTCGGTGGAGACAGGATCGACCTATCGTGGTCAAAGACTGGTCGACCAGATTGACATAGGTTATGGATCATAGAACTGTCATTCTGGGAAAACCTTTGATTGAGAGTCTCGTATGCACTGACCCCTTGGTGAAAGGCTAAAACGACCACTCGTGGTCAACGACTCTTCGATAGAGATTTATGAGTTCTGGAACTTAGAGCTCTAGAGGGCTCTCAAGAAAACAGACATATCGGTAGTTCAAGACCGATCGAGAGTATCAGGACCGACCCCTCAGTAAAGGGCGACAGGTCGTTCTGGGTAAGACTAGTTTCTGGACTTGAAACTCTGTCACATGGTGTTGCCCCAGACCAAGTCTCTCGAATGGACCGACCTCTCGGTGCCATCACTGTTGACCCATCGACAACACCGACATGTCGACCGTAAAAGATTATTATCGTTGGGAGTGCATTTAATACACAACAATCTGGTTTTTAACGGTAACATTTCTAGTCATCAACCCCTCGGTACGCCCGACCTGACGGTACATTACCGTTGCTGTAACTTGTTGCCTTCTCTATTTAAACAAATCATTATGCAACTAGTTGGCATCCTTTTGGCAAAATCAGTTGGACCCTCATCATTGTCAGTGAGTTTAAACAAGGGCCAACAGAAGGATCAATATCTCTCTTATACTTACACTTATGGAATCTAATATAACCAATCATATGGATTGAGTTTGTGAGAGAGAGAAGAAAGGTAATAAACTAGGAAACCTTTGGTTAAACCAGTTTTCTTGTCACCCTGGATTGTGATTGGTTTATGATGGCTATAAGGCGGAGTGTCGGCACACATTGGGTGGATCTTGAAGAAGCACACATCAAGAGATAGAACTACAAAGGAAGGTGCTTCTTGGTTTTAATTTTATTTTAAAACCTTTGTCCCGAAAGTGGATTAAGGGGAATTTCCTCCGAAAACACTATAAAAAACTCTAGAGCATCGTCTCTAGCATAGTGGTGGGTGGAATTCCTAATCTACAGTGGTGGGTGAAATTCTCAACCGATTGAGTGAGGTAAAATTCCTACTCTAATTGTGAGGGTGTAAGTCCCCAATTAGTGGATTTGGTGATAACTCAAGGTTGAGTTAGTCCTAACAATGGATGTAGGTTGGCTAACCGAACCACTTTAAAATGGTTTTATGGTGTTTGAACTTTGTGTGTTTGTATTTGTATTTAAGTACTCTTCTAAACGCACATCACTTTGCATGTTGATTATCTTATTATACACATTGTACACAAGCATCGATAATCAAGCAAAATGTAAATGGTTATAATCTTAGTGTGACCGTTTAAAGAAATTAGAAACAATCTATCACACTAAACAAATCTCTTAATTTATGTTCCGCTGCACTTAAAACAGTCAAGAAATTTGTAAATACCAGGAAAAATGGGATTGACCTATTCACCCTCCCCTCTAGGGTCAATTATGTTGTTCTAGCACCGTGTCAAAGGGGACCTTCACTCTCTTTCTCATGTATATGCTTAATTTTGTTAATAGTCATTCTTGTGAGCATTGTAATAATTACCTGCCGATATTTTTGTTTTTACCACGAAAATACTGGTTAAATAACGTTATCTTGTGAAAAACGAAATTTTAACGTCGATCCCATTTTTAATGGGAATTTAACATTAAAAACGTGTTTTTAATATGATAAATGGTAAAATCACATTAAAAACTGCATTTTTATCATTTTTTAATAGGAAATTCTCCCCTTAAAATCGTATGTGAGAAGTGTTTCCGTCACTCGCAACTGGTAATTACTCATTTCCCTCTTTTATAGCCCCACATTGACTAAGAGTTTTACTCTTTAGTCGATGCGGGACAAAGTGCATTTGAGTAATGGGAACACTTCCCATTTTGGCAGAGAGACCAGTTTTTACCATTTGGACCTTTGTGTTTATATATATATATATATATATATATATATATCTAAATGACATCTCTACTTAATATTATACTCCCTCTGTCTCAAATTAGTTGTCTTATATGGATATTGAAATTGTCCCAAAATAGTTGTCTCATTTGTATTTGAGTAGTATAAAATGTGTTGAAAATGGATAAGATCACATGAGTGTTAGCCTTATATAGAGAGTTCCTTAAAAAATACAAATATTTCAAATGAGACAATTGAAATGGGACGGAGGGAGTATAATTTAACCATACTTATAAAAAAGACAAAATAGAAATTATTTTAAAAATAAGAGTAGAATTTGTTAACTATTTTAATTAATGTGGAAAACAAAAATAATAAAAATAAAAATAAGAATCTAAAAAGTGAAATTTGATACTTATATTTAATAGATTTTGTTCTAAATTTTGAAACTTAAAAAAAAATGAAAAGTAATTGAAATATAAAAATGAAAAAAATATATGCGCAAGTAAAAATAAATAAATGATGATCTATTAAATAAAAAAGTTAAATAATATGAATAAGAAAGATTTAAAAATTAATTTTAATTTTCTATATCATTTAAAAGTAATAGTTGATGAAAACTTCAATTGTTAAAATGAAATCGTGATGACAAAGCAAATAAGATTTCTACAATTATTAATAATGAGTTAGATATTAAATAGCCATTTGTAGTACAAAAATAAAATAAATAGTATATATTTTTATTTAAAATCTTATTTTAACTCTTCAATTAAATCTTACTTAATAATTTAATATTATTTATAATATTTATATTAATGGAACAACTTTGATATGGTAGAACTCAAGATATATTATATAAGAATTATTTAGTTATTATATTTCTTTATTATTTTTTAAATATTTTATTTTCCGAGAGAGTTTCCTATTAAATTCCTGATAAAAACCCGATAATTTGAAAATATCCCGTTATTAACGGTTTTTGTTAATATCCCGAGAACTGCATTTGTGACATTGCTTGTGAGCATGCATGAGTTGTTTTCATATTGGCACACATTTTGTTCTAGCTTCCTCTTCCCCTTATCTTGTCCAACATTTGGGACTTTTTGAAATACTCTCATTGGGATATCTATTAGTGCTTCGGACCCTTTGTCAAATTTTGACAAAAATGGAGAGAAATTTAGAAGATTAGAATAAGCATGGGGTATGAATATAGGGGGAGAGAAGATATGTTTAAGAGTATTAGTGCATATGCTATGGATTAATGGTTGAGAGGGAGATTTTTTTGCTTCCACCTAGTGCTTTGCTATTTTATACAAGTATACCATTTCAGACACATCTTGAGGGGGAGCATTGTCAATGAACTTAGTGTCCTAGGATTGTCATTAGAATATGATCTTGTAATTGTTGTAATTATTTATTCAAATGAATTGTAAGGGTTGGGGTATAAGTTTGTATTCATCAGCTTCTAGGTTTTTGTCATGAATTAACAAAGGGGGAGATTGTTAGTGGCCCGATTTGCCGAGTGACCTATTTTTCAATTCCGTGACTTGTGTGAAGCATTGCCTTGGAAGACTGAAACCAATGAATCAAGCCTCAAAGCTTTAAAGATCAAGTGAAGATCCAAGCTGATCATGTGTATGGCAATCACTTGAGGTAAATTTGCCATAGATGACTTTATGATGGAACACACAACCTCATGGTGGACCTTGCCTAGGCTTAGAGAACATCTTGCTAAACATATAATGAATCCTAAGTGCACCCTTGACAGTCATAGAACCAGATGAACACAAAATTGGATAATCAGATATATTGTTAGGTCGATGCATCGTGTTCACCGACCCACCGGTGAGACAGGACATACCAATCGAGGTCTTCAATACATCGACCGGAATGACGAAGGTTCTGGTCTAGGAAATGTTGTCAAAATGGGTTGCTCTCTAGATCGATAGTATCGAGTTCACCGACCCATCTGTGATACAGGACAGACCCATCAGTGGTCTTCGATACATCGACTGAAATGATCAAGGTTCTGGTTTGAAAAATACTGTCAAACTAGGTTGCTCTCAAATCGATAGTATTGTGCACACTGACCCATCAATGAGAACATAATGACTCATCGGTGCACATGACACGTCGACGTAAGTTGAGTGAGTTCTGGACCGTAGAACTTTGGATTACTCTTAGACAGGTACATCGAGGGCATTGACCCATCGAGAGAAACATGATCGACCCATCGTTGGTACTGATGTGTCGAGCTGGGTTTGACAAGTTTCTGGGCTTGAAACTCTGTCTGCATGTTTTGCCTCAGGTAGATACTATCGACTGGACCGATCCATCGACTTTGAACCGGTCGAACCATTGATGGTGACCATTATCTATCTGTTGAGGAATAATTAATGCACAACGGCCTTATTGTTGGAAGGTCAGTTTTGTGCTCACCGAACCATCGGTCTAGCCGATCCATTGGTGAATTTTAGTTATGAAATATTTTGGGATTGCTAATTTAAGCTCCGAAATTGTGCGAAAAAGGTAAAGCTTTTCAAATTGGAAAATCCTGAAGGAAATCATCTGAGGTCTCAACTCTCACTCTCATTCTCTCTAATACAATCTTCATTTGGAAAATCATTTGAGTTTCAATCTACCTCTAGATTGAAATCAAGAGAGAAATGTTAAAAGACTTCTAGGATAACATTGGCCGATCTTAGATCCTAGAACTCCTCCAAGCTTGTGATTGTGCATACATTGGTACACATTATTCATCAAGACATCAAAGCGGGGGAGTATCTTTTGAAGCACACTTACATCAAGAGAATTTGAAGGCAAGTGCTTCACTTTATTTTTATTTCATACATCATTTTGTGAAGTGGATCAAAGCAAGGTGCTTGAACCACTATAAAAAATAGAGGGATAAGGAAGTAGACTGGGGTTGGTCGAACTTTCAAAATTAGGATTGTGTAGGTGAAGTTCCTACTCTATTAGTGAGGGTGTAATTCCCTACTTAGTATATTTGGAATAGTCCAAGATTGGGTGAGTCCAACAATTGATGTAGGTTTGTTTAAACCGAACCACTATACATCGAGTATCCATATGTTTGATGGAATGGTTGTGTGAATGTTAAATTAGTTTGCACATCTCTTGTTCACACAACACCTTTGCAATTTTGATTAAAATTACTATTCTGCTTTTAATTTATATAAATCAAGACATTTGTAAAGGACCGAAAAATTGGAGATTGTCCTATTCAACCCCGCGCCCACCCCCCCCCCCCCCCCCCCCCTCTTCCCCTCTAGACAATCATATTCTAGCACTCCGAGACTTTCAGTTGCAGTTGTAAAAGGAATGATTTCTTGTTTGGGTTGGGAGGGATGTACTGGAATACTTAGACTGATATGCCTCGAGTAGTGCAGGATTTTCCAGATGTGTTTCCCGAGCGACTGATAGAGTTGCCCCCACCTCGAGAGGTAGAGTTTGTTATCGAGTTGATGTCCGGCTCCTCACTCATTTCCATTACACCATACCGTACAACACCAACTAAGTTGAGAGAATTAGAGACTCAGATCACCGAGCTTTATTCTATTGGCTTTATTCGCCCGAGTACTTCTCCTTGGGGTGAGTCAGCTTTGCTCGTTAAGAAGAAAAATGGAATGATGAGAATGTGCATTGACTACTAGAAGTTGAACCGGGTGAAAGTCAAGAATAAATACCCATTTCCGAGGATCGACGATCTTTTCAACCACTTGAGAGGAGCTAACTACTTCTTTAAGATTGATCTCCAGTCCGGTTATCACCAGTTGCGGGTGAGGGAGAGCGTATCCAAAAGACTGCCTTTTGCGCCCGATTTGGGCATTTTGAGTTGTGATGCCATTTGGGTTGAAAAATGCGCCGGCTACCTTTATGGACTTTATGAAGTATATCTTCCGACTGTATTTGGACCGATTTGTTGAGGTGTTTATAGGTGATATCTTGATTTATTCTACCTCAGAGACTGATCATGAGTAGCACCTGTGCATAGTGTTCTACCTTGTCTGAGCATAAGTTATATACGAAGCTTAGCAAATGTGAATTCTGGTTGAGAGAGGTGCAGTTCTTTGGTCGTGTGATTTCAACAGATGGTGTGGCAGTAGATCCCACCAAGATTGAAGCAGTCGTCAGTTGGGAAGGACCGCGGAATGTGTCAGAGATCCACAACTTTGTGAAGGTCAGCAGGTTATTATCATTGGTTTGTTAAGGACTTCTTCAGTATCGCAACACCTTTGACCTGATTGACTCACAAGGGAGTCACTTTTGAGTGGGATGATGCATGTCAACAAGCCTTCATGAGTTTGAAGGACATGTTAACTACTTCCCCAGTGTTAGTGGTGCTCGAGAGAGGCCGTGGATATATTGTGTATTGTGTTCCATGATCGGTTTGTGTTGCATGTTGATGCAGGATAACCGAGTTGTAGCATATGGATCCCGACAATTGAAACCTCATGAGCATAATTACCCCACGCATGATCTTGAATTGGCCGCAGTGGTATATGCACTGAAGGTTTGGAAACACTAACTGTTTGGTGAGAGATTTGAGGTGTTTTCCGACCACAAGAGTCTCAAGGACCTTTTTACTCAGAAGGACTTGAATTTGAGACAGCGGCGGTGGATGGAGATTCTTGGAGATTATGATTTCCAAATCTCCTACCATCCTGGTAAGGCCAATGTTTTGGCTGATGCGTTGAGCCGAAAATCTTGAGGCATAGTGGCCAGTATAGGGATTGGTCAGTGGTAGATGCTTGAGACAGCAGTAGATTATGACTTGCAGTTGGTTGAACACAGTGATACAGTTTGGGTTCAGATTCTGGTTGTGCAACCTATGCTAGTGAACAAGGTACTAAAAGCACAACAAGTGGACCCTTGAGCTTTAAAGTTGAGACAGAAAGTGCTCGAAGGGCAAGGCCCTATTGGATGGTCAGTTAGAGTAGACAATGGATTGGTTCTCCAGGGGCGATTGTTTGTACAGACTACAGACCGATGTAGAGAGGAGGTACTTCACCAGTTCCATCATTCCCGATTTGCAGTACACCTAGACCCTAGGAGATGTATCATGATATTCGATGGCATTTTTGGTGGAAGAGATTGAAGTGGGATGTTGCTAAGTGTGTATGCCAGTGTCCTAGGTGTAAACAAGTTAAGGCTGAGTACCAAAGGCCAGGCGGAGACTTGTAGAACCTTCCAGTGTCCCACTGGAAGTGGGAGCACATTACGATGGATTTTATGACGAGCTTACTGAGATCACCAGGGGACAGAGATTCTGTCTGTGTGATTGTGGATCGTCTAACCAAATCAGCCCATTTTACCCATATGAAGATGGCAGACTCGATGGAGAAATTGAGCAGATTGTATATCAAGGAGATTGTGGCTTGTCATGGTGTGCAAGTGTCGATTGTCTCAGATAGAGATCCCAGATTTGTTTCGAGATTCTGACAGAGTTTAAAGAGAGTTGGGGACCCACCTATGCTTCAGTACAACATACCCCTGCAGACAGACGGTCAGTCAGAGAGGACCATCTAGATTTTAAAAGATATGCTTTGAGCATGTGTTATGGACCTAGGGGGAAATTGGAAAGAACATTTACCCCTAGTAGAGTTTGTGTTTAACAATAGCTGTCAGTCCGAGCATTTAGATGGCTCCTTGTGAGGCTTTGTATGGGAGACCATGTGTTCTCCATTATGTTGGTCAGAGGTGGGAGATCAGACCTTGTTGGATATTAATGTAAACACACAGAAGATATTAATAAAAACCACAACCTAAAAAATTGACATGTGTGATATATGCAAAAACAAAACTACCAGAAAATTAGTTTAGGCGCTCACCTTGGCCCTTTTGTGCTCTTTGCAATAACTTTATTTAACATGCAGTTCAAAAATTTCTCGCAAAATCAAACACTCAAAACGTAGCTGAATACTAAAAACACGAAAATATGCATGTGACGCGGATGCAAAAATCCTAATGTTATAATTAATAGAAAAATCAAATTAACAAGATTTTAAATTTATTTTCTATCTCAATAAAAAACAAATAAGTCCCCTGGTAACGGCGCCAAAAACTTGTTGTCGAAATTTTAAAGTGACATGGAAGCGCTCGAATCTATTGAAGTATAGAAATACGAGTGGGAGATTGAACCAATAGAGACTTGACTAAATATATAATTGATTGGAGTTAAGAAAACAAATCAAAACCTATTAATTTAATTTTAACCTAGTTGAGAATAAATCAATGATGATGATAAAAATAAAATAAACAAAACCAACAATATTTACAATTGAATTGATCGCAAGAAATCTCCAATAAAATAAAATTTAGATTCCAATTCCACTTTAGAGTAGCAATTTAGAATTCAATCTAATGTTTTCTCAAAATTTAACATTAAACACACATTCATGAATTCGAATTTATAAAATTCCCCTTCTACTTCATAAATATCAAATTACCAAAACATATGATGTATTTTATCTTAATTAAAAGACAATTAATCAAAGATTAGATCTCAGCATCCAAAGTATTAAAATTAAGATTCAAATCACAACACATTAAGATAACTTGATTTAAAACCACAAAACATCCAAGTAATTAATTAATGATCTCAATTGCTAAGTTTTATTAGTGCATGACATTAATAATGAAAACAACAAGGAATCAAGAAACAGATGAAGCCAGAATTTAAACACAAATTCGAACTTAATTTGGAATAAAAATAATTAAAATCTCATCTCATTCATGAAATGGACGTACAAAACATAATGGAAAATTAAAGGAAAAAAACCAAAAACCTGGAAATTTTAGAGACCCTACAAAAATTTGATTTTCTTCTCCTTGCTCCAATGAACTCTCTTGGATGCTTGATCAATTGAGTTTTACCTTATACACACCCATGTATTTATAGGATTTTGAGGAGGTGGATTAAGTAGGTGAAATTAAGTAGGTGTGACGATTTTCACATGGGACACATGGCAAATTCGAATTCCCACATGTGTGAAAGAATATTTCACATGGGCTTCATTCCTTCTTCCATGGGCATTGATTTCATAATGGACCTTGAGCTGGGGCTTTCATTCTTAATTAATGATATGAACTTAGCACTTTCACAAATTAAATTCTAAAAATGACTGACATATTCCAAATTGTCATGCCCCTTCTTTAAGACTAAATATGACCCACATTAAATTTGGGGCTCCACATAGAGGATCTTAAATCAGGAAAACTGTGTTTAAATAAAGAAGGTCTATTTTAGAAGAGTTCTAAAGGAGGTTAGTTTCCTATTTTGATGGGAAGTAGGAAAGGACAATTCTAATTTCCTTAGTGGTCCTCCCTCTGCCTATAAAAAGATCTCTCTCCATAATTACCATCACTTTAAGTTCCCAAAAGCACTATTCACAAAATTGGGAGAGGGCATTAAGGAGGAAAGAGGTAGAAACTCCAAGGTAGGTATTTTCTCTTGTTTTTAGACTCTAGGAAGCATTGACATAATAAAGGGAAGATCAAAGCTCACTCTTATTCATTAATGGATCTGGGTATGTCTTATTATTATGACGTTTATGATTTCAGCATTAGCATCGAAATAGAGGAAAATATATCCCATCCTACATTTTGAAGACCTCTGACTTTTCTGTTCAAAATAATGAGAGTTTTTTTATCCTTCTTTGATTTGACCCGATCCCATGCCACGTTTCGTACTATAAAAAGTCCTATTGATCTTAACTCTAATAGGGTATTTCATGTGGAGAATAAATGAAGGAAATGATGGTGTATAGCTCAACGTTCTCAGGAAAGTGACATCCATTCATGAGATCCAATTATTTTCTTTGATATGTGCCGTCACTCTAATACATATGTGAGACATTTGATTTTGAATACATAAACTCTGCTCACATATACCTTTGAGAGAAAATAATCCAAACCTATGAGCGTTAGTCTTTTTGAGAGATATCTTGTGAGATTTGAAGTCCTAAAACGCATTTTTCCAAAAGTTGATTATGAAACTTTTGTCAATTTAGAAAAGAAAACTATTTTAATATTGGCTAAGCACACACTACACTCTGAATATAAGTCTTATAAAATAAATTTTGGAATCGTATGATGTCTAGATTTTTATGGACTTGTTTTTGCCAAATTTGAAACTAAGACTAGACAATTTGGATGTTTGTGGATATCATCACTGCAAGCCCTCGTCCATTAGGAATAACCTAGGAGTTTAAAGGCTTGTTGCATATGCTAAATACAATCGGGAGTGCCAGCGAAAATGGTGTAGTTTTAGGTCTAGCATAGGAATAAAATTTTAGATTAGTATTAGGTTTAGTTTATGATTTTTAGGTTTTGAGTTTTTAGGCTTAGTTTTTAGTGTCAATTTTTATTTTTTAGGTTTTTGCTCGAGGACTAGCAAAATCTAAGTTTGGGGGTATTTGTTGAGACTGAAAATTTTACATTTTTACCCTTAATATTTAGGTTAGGTAGCCTTGAAATTGTGTATATAAGATGCATTTAATGGTTCATTTTAGTTTTGTAGGAAAATTCAGGGAAAAATACGAAATCTTCATAAAACAGTGGATAATTGTTGGAAGAGAGCTTAAAATGAAAGATTTAAAATTTTATAATTAAATCATGCCACTTCTAGGATTATAAATGTATATTGGATAATTTGGATCCATTTATGAGAGTCCAGATTAATTTAATATTAAGATTTTTAAGTGGTTTGATTAATTATTTAATTTTAAAGAAAGTCTGCAATCAAAGAGGTCAAGAGTTGAAAATCAAGATCCATGGGCCAGAGATCCACTGCAATTAGACCAAGTTTCGCTCTAATGCCAAACACTGGGCTAGGCCAAATACTCCATGCGTATTTCCCATTGTGGGCTAAGCCAAAGTGAATTCAAGCCCAGCAAGCCAAGGTCCAAGCTCCAGTCCAAGTCCAAGTTCAATCCAAATTCAATGCTCTAGGTTCAAATTCAAATTCACTAACCCTAAGCCCAAATCCATTCAAAGTCCAAACCCAAAAAGCCGATATCCAAAGCCCATCTTACCCATGCAATCTTAACCATCCAATTTTTAACCACTCATCCACACCAACCATTAACCCAATCATGCAATCCAAACCATTCATTTCATACATCTCATTCATCTCATTCATAAAACATAGGGAAACCCTAGATCTATCTATTAAATCCAATCCGTTCATGCATTATTTTTTATCTAAGACATTCAAACCTTCCATCATATAGATGAACTGTAGAATGAAGATCATCCATGCATTTCCTATTCATCCATTTACTTAGATCATCCATCATACACCATAGCCATTAGATCTAGACCAATCAATCATAGATGTCCATCTCATAAAATCCCTAAGTCCAATGCACAAACCCTAGAATTTAACATCTCATGTGCATACTACCTTGCCTCACACGACACACACACACACAATTCCAATCCTTTCATGCGCATACTCCATGAAAAATCCCTACAATTCCTCTCCAAGCTATCCATTCCACATCATCTCCACATCACCACCCTATCCTTCCATGCCCTACACGATTTTTGCCCATTATTTTCTCCACGCATTTAACTTTAAATCCATCTAGGTTCATGCATATACACCTCACATCCTTATCATGCATAGCATCATAAGATTTTTTTCATTCCTTTATACCATCCATGCGCATATTGCATTGAGTTGACCTCCATGTCATCATCTCATCATCTAACCATTCATGCATTTAGACTTTAGATCTCAACCATCCATTATCATGCATTCATAAAACCCTAAGTCACATAGCCAAATTCGAAAATCAATAGGCAAATCCCAATCCCAATTTTCTCTCCAAATTCCTATCTTCTCTCCATTATTACTTAGCCACCACACTCCAGATTCGTGTGCAGCAATGTGCAACCCTAGGTTTTCAATCTTTTAATCCCAAGCACTCATATCCCATTAGATTTAATCTCCACCGTCCGTCCTTTCCCTGAGCCTATAAATACCCCATTCGACAATGGTGAAAATTGAATTAGACCTGGAGCTCAAAAGGACATGAGATTGGAGAACACACCCTGAAGAACAAAAGACACTGTTCTTCATGTGAATTTCACAAGTGAGCATTCACTGTAAATTCGATTTTTAGTTGTCTTCTTAATTATTTTTTCAATTCTTGTATTTAATTCTTCCGTTAAATAAATAAGAGATGCCATTTTAGATTCTTGAAAAGTTCGATTATTCAATAGATCTTTTATACTTTATTTTAGTTTTAATTTGCATTGTTTGTTTAATTAAAGTCTTAGGATATGAATGTTGAACCTAGGATCCAAATTTTAATTAGATTGAAGTGTATGAATTTTAATTAAAAGGTGCAAACTGATTTTTGAATTCTATGCGTTGAATTTCAAATCTAGATTTCTTATTTATTTATTTATTTTAGGGCGATGAAGAATAATTTCATAACCACCTTTAAATTATGCATTTTTACATTATGCCGTTTATTTTATTTGCAAATTTAATTCATGTCTTTAGTTATGTTAGATCTTTTCAATGTATGTTGTATTTAATTATTTGAATTCTTTTAATTTGTTTGTCATGTATTTTGAAAATCATGTATTTTATTTCATGTATACAAACCACTCCTTCAATACAGGTTAACTAGCTTGAGATCTAATTTAAATAAGCTTTAATTTTGTTTTCTAGTACTTAGGTTTGAGATTATCCATAAATTCTATCTTAATCCATTATCTTAATCATGTTTGAATTAATGTTCTAACTTTTGGTTTTGAATTTTAAATGAGAGATTGTTAATTTAGAAGTAAATTTATAAAATTAGGATTGATTTCTTTGATTTGATTTATTTTTAAAATCTTTATGTTTTTCTAAGAAACATAATCATTCAAGTACTAGATTCCAAACATATTATTTTGATGCATATATTTTTCTTGTTCTCTGTGGGATCGACCTCGCACTCATACGCTGTACTATAAATGGTTGTGCACTTGGGAGATTATAAAGTTAAAACTTTGCACAATTAACAAGTTTTTGTCGCCGTTGTCGGGGAACAAATCAAAATATGTTTTTTGAAATCTTATGTCTGGAATTTTACGATCTTTAGAAAACACTTTTATTTTTGGGATGTTCTAATTTAGGCAACTCTCTAAAGTTAGAAAGTTCTATTTTTAGAAACTCTAATTTTTGAAGGATACGTAAAGTTAAAACATTCTTTAAAATAAAAGAGATCTTCAAATTTTTCAAATTGTAAGTTTTTTGTTAAACTTAGATACTTGTTAAATTTTGAAGTTCCTATTTTTGTAGAAAAATTCTATTTTTAGAAAGTTTCTATTGTTGGAAAACTGATAGATTAAACTAAGTTTCTTCCTTTAGTCTCTTTCTAATTTCATAAACCTAATCTATTTTAATAATCTTTAATTTTGGAAACTAATCTAATTTTAGAAGGCTTTAAAATTTCTGTCTATGGAAAATTTTAAGATTTATCTAAATTTGGAAACATTTTATTTTTAGAAAATTGCTCGATTCTGGATACGTCTAATTTTGGAAATTTCTACTTTTGGAAAGTTTTTAATTTTAGATCATTTTTTAATTTGCAATAAGTGGTGGTATCAATTTAAAAATTTATTTATAATCTCACATTAGTTTAGGAGACTTAATTAAGTTTAATTATTTTAATCTCTTTTTAGTTGTAGTTTAGGACTTTTGCATTTAGTTATGTAACGCCCGCCCATTTTCACTATATTTCAGAGTCTATTTTTTTTTTTTAAAAAATTAAATCAAAGTGACAACGGCGCGGACGTCACGACGCGAGTTAAGTCCGAGCTTCTAAAGCCCGGCCCTTAACTGGCCAACCCCACGCGTGCGCGGAACGAAGTCCACGAGTACGGTTCACGCGTAGGAAGTAAGCTCGCGGAACATAATTACATGCGGAACATTATACTAGAAACTATCCTACCGTTTTTAGATAGAAGGGAAGATACAACATTAAATTACCAAAATACCCCCCATGTTCACGATTATGTCTCAAAATAATAACGTACAGAGTGTAATCCAGACCATAGTCAGAAATCCAAAATTACTACAATTCAACAAGCTAAGCTACTTGAGTTACAACATTTCCAAAATAAAACTTTGCTAAACAAAGTAGCCTGCTTTCCCACGCCCCTAAGCCTGACTCCCGTCACGTCCACCGTCTCCTGCGTCATCAGCTAGGGTAGAAGTAGGGCGTTAGTCAACGCACCCAGTAGGACTCCGGGTAGGGCTAGCACATGGATTCGTAATAACAAGCATACAGATAGCAATATAATGAAAAACCATATGATGAATGCCATGCCATGGGTGTCTATGTCATGTGTCCCACCCATCATCCACATCATCATAACTGTCATATTCCCCTTGACGGCAAATCCTCGTCAAGGTGTAAACATCCCAAATCATCCCCCTGGACGGCAAAACCTCGTCCAGATATACATAATCACAATTCATTCCCCTTGACGGCAAAAAACCTCGTCAATATATAAACATCCTAAATCATCCCCCTGGACGGCATGACGTCGTCCAGATATACACAATCACAATTCATTCCCCCTTGACGGTAAGGCCTCGTCAAGGTGTTCCTTATGGTACCCCCTTGATGGATGAATCACATCAAGATATCCCCATGTCTGGTTCTCGGTCGTCCCGACGGAGCATGGTCTCCTGTTATAGCCTATCAGGCTATCCCTATGGCTGTTTCTCGGTCGCTCCGACGGAGCATGGACTCCGGTTCCATTTCATCCTTCCACTTTCATAACCCTCCCATCTCATGCATGAGATGTAGATGCCATATGCCATGTAATAAATATGATAGTACAAACCATGGCTTTAATAATTTCATCAGTAAAACATATGATTTGATTACCATAATAGGATAAGTAAAACATTAATATTCACATCATAATCTTAAAACCCATATTAAAACAATCATATGCTTACTAAAATAAACCAGGAAAAAGCCATACATAACACATAATCCAAGGCTTACAAAAAGGTAGGAATCCTACCAAATACTGATAACATCCTTTTTCGTTCTCGTCCGATAATTCCGATCGCCGTTCGCGTACTGTTGGGATGTGCCAATACCTTATTATACATTTCCCAAGTTAGTCTATATCTTATCCACGATTAAGTTTCTAACTGATCATAAACCTATGTTCATTAATGATCTTTAACTACATTATAAGATTACCAAAATCAGCCCTTATCTTGGCCTCTTTTTCCATTGCTTTCAACACGTATATAGTTCAATCCATAACTGATCTATACACCTAGATCTATTAATGACTTACCAATCATGTCATAGGATCATTAAAATTAGTCCCTTTAATTTAATATCATCTCCATTTATCCTACCGGATTAATAGTGTCTTAGAAAATATTCAAAAACTGTACATTTCAATTCAGTCGACTGAATTACGAGTTCAGTCGACTGAATCATGAGTTCAGTTGACTGAATCACAGATTCAGTTGGCTGATTTTGAATCAGATCGTCTGTTTGTCTTGCCAGTTCAGTTTCAGTCGACTGAAATATACATTCAGTCGGCTGAAACATGGTTCATACCCTTTCAGTCGACTGAATCACAGATTCAGTCGATTGATTTTGAATCAAGTCATCTGTTTGTTCTGCCAGTTCATTTTCAGTCGGCTGAATCATGGATTCAGTCAGCTGAACTAACAACCATCCCTTTTTGTGTTTAATAAGCATCCCTTCAGTCGACTGAATCATATATTCAGTCGGCTGAAACTTCTAGAAACTCGTTCTGTCATCAACCACCATTAGTTCAGTCGACTGAATTACTCATTCAGTCGGCTGAAACTCCCAGAAACTCGTTATGTCATCAACCACCATTAGTTCAGTCGACTGAATTACTCATTCAGTCGGCTGAAACTCCCAGAAAGTCGTTTCTGATTCGCCTACTATCAGTTCAGTCGACTGAATCTTTGATTCAGTCGACTGACTGTTTTGTCAGTCTTCTCGATGCCGTATTTTGTACATCCTTACTTCGTGATTTTCCTTAAAACATTACATTTCCATGCTTTATAAATCTTAAATACATAATGCCCTTAATTTATTATCTTTCTTAATCCATCTCTCCTCTTTTCCCCCCATTTCCCATCTCATCACTTGATGGATTTTGGGTCTAAAGCCCACTACACTTGTGGCCATCATTCATTCTGAGAAATGGATTCCATTTTTAGACCATTAAAACTTAATCTCTTGTTTAGAGATACTTACAATCCGTGATTCTCCCGGTTGTCTCTTGCTCCTCTTGTTCCTTAGTCTTTCTCCTCATTCTTCTTCCTCCTTGATACTCGGCCAATGGTGAGCTTGATTAAGGTAAGGTCACCAAGATTTGGTTCGGCCAAGGTGTAGCAGTTTTGAGAGAGAAAAACGGAGGTGGGAATGGGAAGATATCTCAAGTCTTGGGTCTTGTGTGGTCGGTCAACCTTGGGTTTTCTTCTTCCCTTCTAAATCTCTTTCTCTTTGGTGTTTTCTTTGTCTTACAAGAGGGAGGACGGTTTGGAGAGGAGAGGGAGAGAGTGATAAGAGAAAAGAGATGAAAAACCATCTCCCATGTAATCTTGGTCTTGTCCCATCGACCAAGAAAATCATAAAGGGGGGGTATGGCCTTGCATGCCCCCAATTTTAGGGTCATTGTCCCCTTAGTGGGGGTGGTTGGAATGGGTTTGAGTCACCACTCATTCCAATGAGTTTCGGTGAGTCAAATAAGATGGGAATCATCTTGACTCACCCAATTATATAATTTGTTATTTAACTTAGCCCCTTTAATTTTTTTATAATTTAATTTCTATTTATTTCCCTTCAATTCTTTATGAATCCACCCATGGTTGACCAAGTCAACCATGGTGGCCTGTCCCACCAATTTCTTAGCCAACCGCCACCTCACTTGATGAGGTGGAGGTGGACCCCACTTGATTATGCCCCTTAGTCTATTCAAGACTAAACTTAGGTGTTTTACATTAATTAAATCAACTTTATTTACTTGGGTCCTTTCTAATTCCATTTTGACTTATCCATGGTTGACCAAGTCAACCATGATGGTCAGCCCCACCTTTTTCCTTGGTCCACATGCCACCTCACTTGATGAGGTGGAGGTGGGCCCCACTTGATTATACTATCTTGATTATTTCCTCATTACTTAGGTGATCAATTCAATCCCTTCCCCTTGTTTGGTCATCATTGAACCCATGGCCCAATTACATTTATTTTCTTACCATTTACCTTGGAGCTTGAATCAATTTTGATTCGTTGGGTCCCACATGGTCATCGGCCCTTCTTTCCCATTATTGACCCCTTTAAATGAGTTCTATCCAATCCATGGTCCATTGGACCATACTTGGGCCTTTGCCCAAATTTTTGATCCATTTCACATCCATGACATCAAAATTCCCATTTTTCCATTATTAAAATAAATAATTGCCATATATATATTTATTTACAAATTCGGGCCATTACAATAGAATCCTCTTTTAAAATTTTCGTCCCGAAAATTCGAGTGAAGTAGGGGTTCTGAACATCTCATGTAAAGAGCTCCGGATAAGCGGCTTTCATTTCCAACTCAGGTTCCCAAGTGGTCTCTTCATTGCCATGTCGTTCCATACCACTTTGACGAACAAAATGGCATGGTTCCGCAACACCCTTTGCTCACTTCCAATAACTCTGTAACTGACTTCTCCACATATGTCACATCGCTTTGTATATCGATGTCTTGAGCATTCAACACATGAGAAGGATCGGGATTGTACTTTCTTAACACGGATACATGGAATACATCATGTAAAGATGATAACTGTGGATTAAGTGCTAACTAATAGGCCACCTCTCCCACCCTCTTTAGGATTGGAAACGGCCCCACAATCTAGGTGACAGTTTCCCCTTCTTTCTGAATCTCATGTGTCCCTTCCGTGGTAAGACTTTCAAAAGCACCAAATCTCCCACCTCAGACTCGGGGAAACTTCTCCTCTTGTCGGCGTATTTCTTATAACGGCTCCGTGCAGTGAGTAAATGTTGTCATATAAATTTAATCTGCGCCTTAGTCTCCGCAACCCACTTCGGTCCAATCAGCGCAGGCTCACCGACCTCTGTCCAACGCACTGGAGATCTACACGGTCTACCATACAAGGCCTCAAATGGAGCCATCTGGAGGCTTGCCTGGTAACTGCTATTGTAGGAGAACTCCACCAATGGCAAATGGTCCTCCCATCTACCCTTAAAATCCAGTATACATGCTCTCAGTATGTCCTCCAATATCCGTATTGTCCTCTCCGACTGTCCATCAGTCTGTGGGTGGAATGCTGTGTTAATCAACACGTCGGTCGCCATAGCCGACTGTAGGCCCTGCCATACTCTGCCAGTGAATCGGCCATCCCTGTCGGACACGATAGACCGGGGAATACCATGTAACCGGATGATTTCCCAGGATGTACCGTCGACCCAAAGTCTCTGATGAATCTATCATCTTGATGGGAAGGAAATGTGCAGACTTGGTCAATCGGTCCACTATGACCCATATCGCATCGTTGCCCTTGGATGACCTTGGCAACCCTGTTACAAAGTCCATGGATATGTGTTCCCATTTCCATTCTGGTACCGGTAAGGGTGCGAGTAAGCCCGGTGGTTTCCGATGTTCTGCCTTAACCTGCTGACAAGTTAAGCAACGAGCAACAAACTCTGCCACATCTTTCTTAAGTCCATGCCACCAATAGTGCCTCTTGAGATCATGATACATCTTGGTGCTGCCCGGGTGGATAGAGAGTTTGGTTTGGTGTGCTTCAATCAGCAACTCCCTTCTGCAATCCTTAGGCACATATGTCCTGCCTCGGAACATAAGGCCCTATCCTGGTCGTAACTCTTATTCCGGTACTATCTCGCCTGTAGATATCTTGTCCATATCTCCTCCATTTCTGGGTCTATTCACTGTTCCCGTTCAATTGTGTCAAGTATCTCTTAATTACATCAACACCACTCATATCAACCTATGAGTTTCATTCTTGCGGAATTTACTCTGTCTCATGTTATCTCCTTTTTCTCATGAATCCATTTGCGTTCTTATGTAGATTAACATATTCTATTTCACTTTTACCCGCTACCAAGACATTTCCCTTACATATTCATCCAACACGTTCTTTCATCTATTCTCTGTGTGAGGTAGCTTGCCAGTACGAGCCCATGCTCAAGTTCTTTGCTGATTCCATTTCAACTAGGTTTCTAGCTGCACTATCCTGGAACTCCATCGGCTAACTACAGAGTCAGCTAGCTAGACTAACTCGGTAGTCGCCCATAGCTTCCCATTCGAGTTTCACTAGACTCCTATCTTTCCCATTAACTACCTCTCCAAGACTTAGCACCTCTTCATTTGCACATAAGTTACTATATGACTAACCTTTTTGTTCATAACCTCCACGATACCAATACCCAGCATCAATCCAAACCACCATGGGAACCCTCGTCCATGGTTAATAACCATCCATGAATATAACTCTCCTATGGTATAATCCATTCATGGGCATACTAATACCTTCGTAGGACTATTCAGTCTACCGTAGGGCTAACAGGTCTAACATACTACCCACGCGTCGACTACAAAATCAAATGTCCATTATAAAACTCACGTGTTAACTTATAGAGCCAACTGTATCTATCGGGGAACCGACATACTCACCAATAACCATCATCGTCTACCAACAGGGAATAATACAGTAAGTGTAGTGAACATTTATTGTACTAATAACATACGTGAAGGCAGTAGGTACAAGAGAGTAGAATGTTCTCAATTTAAATAATGCATAAACATATGAACTACAAACTACTGCCATACCTTGAACCACCGAATGATCCATTGTCTCTGGAAAAGAAATCGTAGCGTTCAGCTGTCCCGACTCTGTCAGGAATAGGTGCCCTTCCTGTCAGGTCATGTGCTCTAGGCCCCTGTGGCTGAGTTGATCGAGCTAGACAACGACGAGGACCTCTGAAGTGCGAAGATCTATAGTTCTGAGGACACTCTCTTTTAAAATGCCCCTGCTGACTACACTGGAAACAGGAACCGCCAGTAGAGGCTGAAGGTCTCCAAAAGTTGGGTCTGAATCTCTTGTGAGGGTGAAAGGTATTTACCCCACTCTGACCTCTTCGGTCCTGTGTTTCATTTCCTGTTCAAGAGTTGTTGAATCATGTAAGTGACTAGAGTTTGCACTACGTTTTGTAGCTCGGGTGTTATCACTGAAATATTCACGCTATTCTGTGCTTCCTCCTGATGAGGTTGTTGTACCTCTTCTTCCGAATGAGGCTATTGTACTTCTTCTTTCCCACACGGGCATTGTCGGGTTCTTTCTTCGGAGGCATTTTCCCTAAGTCATAAAAAAAATCACTACCTTAGTTCCTTCATAATTTCATATTGCATATTTCCTTTAGTTTTAAGTCATTTAAACTTCTATCATATTACAAAGGTTGATAGGGTTAAAATAAACTCTTTAAAATAACAGAACGTACCCACAACCCTTACAAAATAATCCTCTTTGAATGACCTTTCTTACTACTCCCCAACCTAGCCTTCCGTAGAAGACCCTGCATCAACCTCAAACACAAAAGAACTGTTAGGGCACGACATCGACATGTAACCCAGCACTCCACATGTCAAACAAGGTATTATCCCTGATCTACCAACATAAGGACAGTTAGTCCTTTCTTTCCCGTGTCCATGTAGCCCACAAACCGGGCATACCACTTCAAAAAGGTAGGGACAGTATGCGCAGTTGTGCCCCAACCTGGTTGCACAACTCGTACCAATAATCGGGTCCTATTTCCCTTACCAACTTTCTTATTATCGGAAATTCTCCCACATTCTCTTCAGGAAGAGATACTAAATTCTATCCCTCTTTCTCGGGAGGTCCCTCCTGAAAGTCCATGCCAACTTCTATGCTAGAAGCGGACAGCAAATCTATGAAACACCTAGGGGTTCCCTTATCCCATAACTCCATATACTCTCCGTCACTGGACATATCTGTATCATAGAATACAATAGAATACACAAATCATCATCAGCAGTTCCAACAAAACCAATCTAGGTTTTTGGGGAATTTCTTATGTATAAAACAATGTATTTTGTTTGGGGGAAGTTGCCAAATAAGCACACTTGTTTTCCTTTGTTTCTGGGGGCAAAGTCTCTAAATGCCTATTGTTTGTTGTTCAATCTGGGAAAAAATTTCCTAAATATCAATGTTTGTTCCATTTGGTGAGATCGGAGAAATTTTCCTACATTTGATAAATCCCATCCATTTGGGAAAAAAAAATCTAGATTCTGTTTTCTCGTTTCGGGGGAAGTAAGCCCTATTCGCTATGTTTTATAAATCCATCTTTTATAATGATTGTCCTTCCCTTGCTATCATTTCTCTACGTCCAATGTTGTCTCAGATTGGACGCTTCAGTCTGAGTCAATCGAAGTAAATTAACCCGGCTCCCGTGCAGCGGACTCCGAAGAGTCGGTCAGTTGGGATTTTTAGCTGCCAGTGGGACACGCAACCGTCTTAATCATACTTCGAGAGATTCATTCTTCCGATTTCGCTCTGATACCAACTGTAACGCCTGCCCATTTTCACTATATTTCAGAGTCTATTTTTTTTTAAAATTAAATCAAAGATGACAACGGCGCGGACGTCACGACTCGAGTTAAGTCCGAGCTTCTAAAGCTCGGCCTTTAACTGGCCAACCCCACGCGTGTGCGGAACGAAGTCCACGAGTACGGTTCACGCGTAGGAAGTAAGCTCGCGGAACATAATTACATGCGGAACATTATACTAGAAACTATCCTACCGTTTTTAGATAGAAGGGTAGATACAATATTAAATTACCAAAATACCCCCATATTCACGATTATGTCTCAAAATAATAACGTACAGAGTTTAATCCAGACCATAGTCAGAAATCCAAAATTACTACAATTCAACAAGCTAAGCTACTTGAGTTACAACATTTCCAAAATAAAACTTTGCTAAACAAAGTAGCCGCTTTCCCACGCCCCTAAGCCTGACTCCCGTCACGTCCACCGTCTCCTGCGTCATCAGCTAGGGTAGAAGTAGGGCGTTAGTCAACGCGCCCAGTAGGACTCCGGGTAGGGCTAGCACATGGATTCGTAATAACAAGCATACAGATAGCAATATAATGAAAAACCATATGATGAATGCCATGCCATGGGTGTCTATGTCATGTGTCCCACCCATTATCCACATCATCATAACTGTCATATCCCCCTTGATGGCAAATCCTCGTTAATGTGTAAACATCCCAAATCATCCCCCTGGACGGCAAAACCTCGTCCAGATATACATAATCACAATTCATTCCCCTTGACGGCAAAAAACCTCGTCAAGATATAAACATCCTAAATCATCCCCCTGGACGGCATGACGTCGTCCAGATATACACAATCACAATTCATTCCCCCTTGACGGTAAGGCCTCGTCAAAGTGTTCCTTATGGTACCCCCTTGATGGATGAATCACATCAAGATATCCCCATGTTTGGTTCTCGGTCGCCTCAACGGAGCATGGTCTACGGTTATAGCCTATCAGGCTATCCCCATGGCTGTTTCTCTGTCGCCCCGACGGAGCATAGACTCCGGATCCATTTCATCCTTCCCCTTTCATATCCCTCCCATGTCATGCATGAGATGTAGATGCCATATGCCATGTAATAAATATGATAGTACAAACCATGGCTTTAATAATTTCATCAATAAAACATATGATTTGATTACCATAATAGGACAAGTAAAACATAATATTCGTATCATAATCTTAAAACCCATATTAAAACAATCATATGCTTACTAAAATAAACCAGGAAAAAGCCATACATAACACATAATCCAAGGCTTACAAAAAGGTAGGAATCCTACCAAATACTGATAACGTCCTTTTTTCGTTCTCGTCCGATAATTTCAGTCGCCGTTCGCGTACTGTTGGGATGTGCCAATACCTTATCATACATTTCCCAAGTTAGTCTATATCTTATCCACGATTAAGTTTCTAACTGATCATAAACCTATGTTCATTAATGATCTTTAACTACATTATAAGATTACCAAAATCAGCCCTTATCTTGGCCTCTTTTTCCATTGCTTTCAACACGTATATAATTCAATCCATAACTGATCTATACACCTAGATCTATTAATGACTTACCAATCATGTCATAGGATCATTAAAATCAGTCCCTTTAATTTAATATCATCTCCATTTATCCTACCAGATTAATAGTGTCTTAGAAAATATTCAAAAACTGTACATTTCAATTCAGTCGACTGAATTACGAGTTCAGTCGACTGAATCATGAGTTCAGTCGACTTGAATCACAGATTCAGTCGGCTGATTTTGAATCAGATCGTCTGTTTGTCTTTCCAGTTCAGTTTTAGTCGACTGAAATATACATTCAGTCGGCTGAAACATGGTTCATACCCTTTCAGTCGACTGAATCACAGATTCAGTCGGTTGATTTTGAATCAGGTCATCTGTTTGTTCTGCCAGTTCATTTTCAGTCGGCTGAATCATGGATTCAGTCGGCTGAATCATGGATTCAGTCGGCTGAACTATCAACCATCCCTTTTTGTGTTTAATAAGCATCCCTTCAGTCGACTGAATCATATATTCAGTCGGCTGAAACTTCCAGAAACTCGTTCTGTCATCAACCACCATTAGTTCAGTCGACTGAATTACTCATTCAGTCGGCTGAAACTCCCAGAAACTCGTTATGTCATCAACCACCATTAGTTCAGTCGACTGAATTACTCATTCAGTCGCCTGAAACTCCCAAAAACTCGTTTCTGATTCGCCTACTATCAGTTCAGTCGACTGAATCTTTGATTCAGTCGACTGACTGTTTTGTCAATCTTCTCAATGGCGTATTTTGTACATCCTTACTTCGTGATTTTCCTTACAACATTACATTTCCATGCTTTATAAATCTTAAATACATAATGCCCTTAATTTATTATCTTTCTTAATCTATCTCTCCTCTTTTCCCCCCATTTCCCATCTCATCACTTGATGGATTTTGGGTCTAAAACCCACTACACTTGTGGCCATCATTCATTCTGAGAAATGGATTCCATTTTTAGACCATTAAAACTTAATCTCTTGTTTAGAGATACTTACAATCCGTGATTCTCCCGGTTGTCTCTTGCTCCTCTTGTTCCTTAGTCTTTCTCCTCCTTCTTCTTCCTCCTTGATACTCGGCCAATGGTGAGCTTGATTAAGGTAAGGTCACCAAGATTTGGTTCGGCCAAGGTGTAGCAGTTTTGAGAGAGAAAATCGGAGGTGGGAATGGGAAAATATCTCAAGTCTTGGGTCTTGAGTAGTCGGTCAACCTTGGGTTTTCTTCTTCCCTTCTAAATCTCTTTCTCTTTGGTGTTTTCTTTGTCTTGCAAGAGGGAGGACAGTTTGGAGAGGAGAGGGAGAGAGTGATAAGAGAAAAGAGATGAAAAACCATCTCCCATGTAATCTTGGTCTTGTCCCATTGACCAAGAAAATCATAAAGGGGGGGTATGGCCTTGCATGCCCTCAATTTTAGGGTCATTGTCCCCTTAGTGGGGGTGGTTAGAATGGGTTTGAGTCACCACTCATTCCAATGAGTTTGGTGAGTCAAATAAGATGGGAATCATCTTGACTCACCCAATTATATAATTTGTTATTTAACTTAGCCCCTTTAATTTTTTTATAATTTAATTTCTATTTATTTCCCTTCAATTCTTTATGAATCCACCCATGGTTGACCAAGTCAACCATGGTGGCCTGTCCCACCAATTTCTTAGCCAACCGCCACCTCACTTGATGAGGTGGAGGTGGACCCCACTTGATTATGCCCCTTAGTCTATTCAAGACTAAACTTAGGTGTTTCACATTAATTAAATCAACTTTATTTACTTGGGTCCTTTCTAATTCCATTTTGACTTATCCATGGTTGACCAAGTCAACCATGATGGTCAGCCCCACCTTTTTCCTTGGTCCACATGCCACCTCACTTGATGAGGTGGAGGTGGGCCCCACTTGATTATACTATCTTGATTATTTCCTCATTACTTAGGTGATCAATTCAATCCCTTCCCCTTGTTTGGTCATCATTGAACCCATGGCCCAATTACATTTATTTTCTTACCATTTACCTTGGAGCTTGAATCAATTTTGATTCATTGGGTCCCACATGGTCATCGGCCCTTCTTGCCCATTATTGACCCCTTTAAATGAGTTCTATCCAATCCATGGTCCATTGGACCATACTTGGGCCTTTGCCCAAATTTTTGATCCATTTCACATCCATGACATCAAAATTCCCATTTTTCCATTATTAAAATAAATAATTGCCATATATGTATATATTGATTCACAAATTCGGGCCATTACAAGTTAGTTCATGCATTCTTGAGTTAGAATCTTCACCTAGGTTCGTGTGTCTTATGTTTCAGGAGTTTTGAAAATCGTGAGTCAAAGTTGCTGGAATTTCCGCGCATTGGCTAAGGTAAGTGCCTAACTATTTTTTAAAGTTTTATCTTTCTCATGCATTCATATAGACTTTTATTTTAGGTTGTTTTTATATATTACTTGCATTAAAAAAAAAAAGATTGCATATTTATTTTGATCATGCATTTAGGTTACTAGTTTCATGCATTTAGTGTAATTTGTTTGCTTATTGTGTTACATATTTGCTTGATGCTTGCATTGTTAGATTATGATTGCATAGAAAAAAAGAGATTAATAATAAAATGTTTCATGCACTTTAAATAAAATCAATTTTGGAACCATAGGTTAGTCTTTAGGGTCTTTCATGCTCGTTAGGACAATCTTTTATTCAAATAATTTTAAGTAACTAATTCTAGTTTCCCTTCAATAACGGTGTCTAGGCTAGTTCTGCCACTAAGGCGTGAGGTCGAGTACGTCTAAAGATAAGTTGGGACGAGATGTCATTTGTGCTCCCCCACTTACCTAGGAACTTATATGGCCATAATTGCGGTTAAACTCTTACTTGGAAATTTAGAATTTTTGAAGAAAAGATTAGGAGCAAGTCTAGAACCCTAGGTTAGTTTAGGTTTTTATTTTTAGATTGGGTCATTTATTTTGTTTGAAATTGTTTTGTCTTGTGTAGTCTTGATTGAGTGAACATGAGTACTTGGAGACGTGATTTGACTAAGCGATTTGTTAGAGTTAGGTTACCAACAGGTGGAACCCAAGTTAGTCATCAGTCTATTTCGAAACACAGTAGGGTTTGTGAAGTCATGTTGGTTTCATCAACATCCGAGAGTTTCAACTGAAGTCAGAAGAGTCTATCTGGGGTAAATGATGAAAATAACTTGAATGATAAAATTGAGGGAGATATTTTCATAGCTAATAATCCCAAAGATCCATGGGTATTCTTTATGCCAAAAGGAAAAAATCTTTATGAAAAGAGATATTTAGCCTATGATGTCTTGTACTCAGTTAAGCATATTGATCACCACCATCTGCCGTATCGTATAGAACTCACTCATAAAGGACTACATTGTATAAAGTGTGCAAAAATAATAGAGTTCTCATCCATCACAGGATTTTTGTAATATTGAGTCAGTCTAGAAAGTCAGTTTAGGATGAGTCAGTTTTTTATAGTTTTTAGGTTGTTCCTCTTAGATACGTCGAAACCCAAAATTAACAATATTAATGCCCTGGCTTGCCGAGTCACTTGTTTGTCAAGTTCGTGACTTATGAGAAGCCTTGCCTTGAAGAGAGAAACTCAAGATTCAAAACTCAAGTGTTGGTTGAAGTATGAAGACTCAACGGATCAACACATGTATGGCAATCACAGATTATAATTGGCCATAGATGACCTTAGGTGGAACTCAAACCTTAGGTGGACCATCCCTAGGCTTAGACATCATATCTGGAAAAGTAACCAAACATAAAAAGTGTTTGACACCAAGAGGAACCCAACTTGGAAATGTGTAAACAAACTGTTAGGGAAAACACATTGTTTAGGCGACCCGTCGCCATTGACAGAGTACGACTGGTCGTGGTCATACGACCCCTCGGCTACATGTCCACTGACCCATCGATCACAACCATTTGTCGACGGGACTCAGCCATGATCTGGACTGTCATTCACAGTCATGCTCAGGATGATCAAATCATCTAGCGGCGACCTTTCGTGTGGTATAGCACGAGCCGTCGGTCCTACGACAAATCACCAGGACATGGCAATATCACATCGGGCACAAGACCTCTCGCCTTGGGATCGGGTGAGGTCTGTTTTGACAAAGAATTGTCATGACATGATAACCTCAAGTCGATTCGATCACAAACCCACGATCTGTTATCCGAAACACGGACGATCAGTCGTGTATACGATAGATCGCGTGGTTACCGTTATTGTGCCATTGCAATGCATTTAATTCGCAACAGTTGAGTTGGTGAACATGAATTTAAACACGGACGATCGATCTTGTAGTCACGACCAATCGTGTGGTTCTGCTGTGTGAAAATTCTGTATTTGCCTATAAATACTTCATTTGTTGGTGAGTTTAGGTGAGACCTTAAGAGCATAAAAATAACCACATTCTCAAGGTAAAACTCCTAAGGATCAAAGGTAAATCATATTAGCTTATTCTCTTGGCAAATCAAAAGATAAATCATTCATGTATCCAATCCATTGAGATTGAGATTAAGAGAGCAGGACTAAACACATCTTCCTAGGATAGATATTGGTGTATCCAATTTCCTAGTCACCCAAGGACTGTGATTGCTCTACACGACTAGTCTGCAATGCGGAACGTCGGGAATGTGCGAGCACACATTGGGTGGATCTTCAAGAAACACATTTCATCGGAATCGAGCTTCAAGGCAAGTGTTTCTTGGTCTTTAATTTTGTTTTTTAAACCATATATGTGTAAAGTGGATTAAGGAGGCTTGGCTCTGAACCACTATAAAAAATCTAGAGTGTTGTCTTTGGTACACGTGGTGGGTGGAATTCCCAGCCAATTGAGTAAGGTGGAATTCCTACTCTACATGTGGTGGGTGAAATTCCCGACCAATTGAGCACGGTGGAAGTCCTACTCTAATAGTGTGGCTGTAAGTCCCCACTAAGTGGATTTGGGGATAGCTCAAGGTTGAGCGAGTTCTAATAGTGGATGTAGGTTGACGAACCGAACCACTGTACATCATGTGCATCGTCTCTTTGTGTGATTGATTGATTATTATCTTTCACACCTCCAAAATCACACACTTGATTAACTAAGATTTAATTTTGCACAATTTCACATTAATCAAGAATTTTTATGAAAAGACCATTGACATTGGGATTGATCTATTCACCCCCTCCCCTCTAGTTAATTCTTTTTAGCACAAAATTTATATTCGGAACAAAGTTTACACAGCCATGTTAAACTTATTTGGAAAAAGAAAAATTTTCAAGAGTCTAGTAATCAACAGAGGAATACTAGTGGAGGCTTAACCCATTGAGCTTTAGAGCCAATCTATTTTTTTGAGGGATTTAAGTCAATCCATTTTTCTTTCTTAAGCACGTCAAGTCGTTGTGGATCTCATCATTCTTCAAGTTTGGTCATATTACTGAGAACACAATTAAATTTGAGTTACTACAATTGAAATTTTGCAGAATTTATTTAAAACAAGGAAATCACTGTATGAAACTTAGGATATGATTTAGGCCATTTTTGGATCGTTTGAGCCTTCGTGCCTACCTAATTTTGGTCAATTTATCCTGATAGTTCCAGTTTGAGCCTTAATGAAAATCAGTCTGTTTTATTGTTTAGCCATGTCTACCGTACCCAACTCCGATCATGGAGTCCGAGCCTCATAGAAATATCTGTCACCTATTCTAAGATACCAGAAAAGGTTAGAGATGACAAAAATTGGGACGGTACTCTAAAAAAACTGGCACTAAAAAAAATACAGGAAAAAAAAAGAACATCCAAACATCAACAGAATGATGTGAAAGAAAAAGAAAAGAAAAAAAAGATGAATATTTTGAAAAGTGCTGAAAAGAAATAGAGAAAAATATATCCCATCCTACATTTTGAAGATCTCTGACTTTTTTGTTCAAAATAATTACTTTTAGAGTCTTTTTATCCTTCTTTGACTTGACTCGATGCCAAGCCACATTTCGTCCTATAAAAAGTCCTATTGATCTGAAAGTTCCCATTTTCAATGTTCTAGAACATCGTGATTGACCCTAGAGGGCGGGTGAATAGGTCAATCTCATTTTTAATGATGTTTACAAATTTCTTGATTATTTGAAATGCATCAAGAGATTTATTTAGTGTGACAATTTCATTGATCGATCACACTAAGATAATGACCCTTTACATAAAGTTTGATTATCGATGATTGTGCACAATGTGTAGAGTAAGATAATCAATATGCAAAGCAATTTGTGTTAAGAAGAGTACTTAAAAACTAAATACAAACACACATAGATCAAACACCATAAGACCATTTTAAAGTGGTTAGGTTAGCCAACCTACATCCACTGTTAGGATTCGCTCAACCTTGAGTTATCTCCAAAATCCACTAAGTGGGAACTTACACCCTCACAGTTAGAGTAAGAATTCTACCTCACTCAATTGGTTGGGAATTTTACCCACCACTGTAAAATAAGAATTCCACCTATCCATTTGGCCGAGACTTCCACCCACTTCTGTGCCGGAGACACCGCTCCAGAATATTTTATAGTGGTTCAGGGGTGCCTCTCCTTAATACACTTCAGAACAAAGGTTTTAAAAGAAAATTAAAACCAAGAAACACTTGCCTTTGAAGCTCTCTCTTCTGATGTGTGCTTCTTCGAGATCCCACCCATGTATGCCGACACTCCACCCCTTAGCCGTCATTTAGCAATCACAGTCCAGGGTGACATGGAAACTGATTTTACCAAAGGTTTCCTAGTTTATGGTTCTCGCCTTTTCACTTTCAAACTCAATCCTCAGATTGGTTGTTTATGAGTTTTCATCATCCTTCCTCTCTCTCTCTCTCACAACTTAATCCATTTGATTGGTTATATTTGATTTGCTTAGTGCAAGCACAGTAGAGAGTGATTCTTCTGTTGTCCTTGCTTAAGCTCACTGGTAAAGATGAGGGTCCAACTGATCGTCCGAAGGACACCAACTTGTTGCATAAAGGTTGGTTTATATAGCGAAGGCAACCAGTGGTAGTAACGATAATGTACCGACAGGTCGGTCGCACCGGGGGGTCGGTGACTAGAAATGTTACAGTTACAATTCCGACCATTGTGCATTAAGTGCACTCCCAACGGTAATATTCTTTCCCGGTCGACATGTTGTGGTCGCTGATGGGTTGACACTTATGGTTCTCAGGGGTTGGTCCATACGAGAGGCTCATTCTGGTGCAAAACATGCTTGATAGTAGTTTCAACTTAAAAATCTGTTACCTAGAACGACCTGTCACCCATTATCGATGGGTCGGTCCTTGCTACTCTCAATCAATCTTGAACTACTGATATGTCTGTTTTCTCGAGAGCCCACGTGAGTTCTAAGTATAGAACTCATAAATCTTGATCGAGGAGTCGTTGATCATGAGAGGTCATTTTAGCCTTTCACCGATGGGTCAGTGCATATGAAACTCTCGATCAGAGGCATACCCAGAATGACAGTTCAACATTCCAAAACCTATGTCATTCAGGCCGACCAGTCTTTGACCACGATGGGTCGATCTTGGCTGTACCGAGGGGTCTGTGGGATATGAGTGGTCGAGCTGAAAGTGAACATAATTCATATTTCCAAGTTTGCTTCCATTTCACTGTCAGGTTATCTCACTAAGTTTTTTATGATTTAACCATTTGTTCTTCTAAGCCTAGGGATAGTTCTCTCTAAGGTGTGGGTACCACCTAAGGTCATCTATGGCCAACAAACCTGTTTTGTTATTGCCATAACGATGAGCTTTTAATCCGGTGGAGCATGATCTTTACTCTTAATCATCTTGGGTCTTCAAGCTTCCGGCAAGTGCTTCTTTCTAAGTCATGGAATTGACAAACATAAGGTCTTAACCCCCTTTGTCAAATTTCATGAGAAAACCTAGAATCTTACCCATTTACAATCCCACCCTTATTACAACACATTTGAATACAAAAATATTACATTGATTACATGTACATATTCAAATAGAAAATAAGACTATGATCTTTGCATATTCTTGTTTACCTTGCTTCATTTCATTTTCCTGTTCAAGTACATAAGCAAACAACACTAGAAAATCATTAGAGGGGTTAGTCCCAAAGCATAAATATTCATTCATGGACTAAATAAGATTTGTATTTAAGCTCCTCCATACTTCCTGATTTCCAAGATATCAATGTTGAGAAGATTTCTCCCCCAATCGTCTTTGAGTTTGATCTCCCAAACTCCAAGTATAGACATTCTCCCTATGTCTATTGGCTTTGATGTATTTTAGCTTCTACTAATTTCTCCCCCACCTTGTCATCCAATTGACAAAGATTAGTAGGCAAATATCGAGATTTAAGCACTCCCCCATGCTCCTTCGCATTTAGTGCTTGACTAGGTTTTGCTCTAACTCATGGTTTTCCCTTATGGTTCAATGTACACTTCTCGTGTATCAATATTAGTTTATCCCTGCTCAAACTAAGACTCAGCTTTGCTGATTTCTTCCATGAGTGGGACAATTGTCCTAGCGTTCCTAGAGTCTTCTTCCCCATTCTTCAAGATGTCTCTTTTAGCTTGTACGACCTAGGTCCCCCATAAACTTAGCTGCCTCTAAGGTTATTTTTCTCCAAGATTTTAGTTTAAGCTTGATTATCTTCCTCTTAAGCTGTCATAATCAGTGATAGATATTAATCAATACATATTTTGTGCTCCCCCATTTTCCAAAGTATGTGTAATTTTACAGCTAGATTTCTATCTCCCTTACATGCCAATACAAAACCAACTCATCCGAACCTGTATGTTAGTCTATTTAACAAAATACCAAGTTAAATAAAGATATAAGATAGAAGACAAAAATTCATCAAATCAGTACACATACTAAAACAAACGATATCATCTCATTGATTAGAGTGTTCATTACATACGGTTCAGAGGGGCATCAAAATATCAAAAGTATAGTTTTTCAAGGTGCATAAACACGGCATAAGAAAAACTATCCTAACCAGATTCATTTGAGAAAGATGTTCAATAAAATTTATGAACAATGTCCTTTTCGTCGAGTTTCTCGACAACCACCTTGATCTCGTATATCCATTCTTCAAGGTCATCCATCCTTCTTTCAAGCGAGGGGAGTCTTTCATCATGAGTGATATTCCTTTGTCGAGGGGATTGAAACTCTCTCAGATGTACCTCAGACATACGTTCTGCTTCCTCTTCGGGATCCTCATTTATTATCACTTTTACTTTAGCTCTGCAGTTAGGTACAATATTTGAAGCAAGGGTCTTTGCACGAGGAGTATTATTCTGAGCAGAGCCGGCAGTGCTAGATTCGAGAACATCCCGTGCGAACCTATCTGATCTCCTGAGGAAATGGGGTTTGGACTCAGGGATTTTTTGGTGGTCGCATACCGAGATTTAGCTATCTTATTTTTCGGCATGGTTGCTAGGGAAGAGTTGGCGAAGACTTTTCTGATCACTAAATCTCACAAGTACCATAACACCCTTGCTTTTGGAAGTGAAGGAAGAAAAAACCCTAAGGTTTTTCGGTGAGATTTCACTTTGGGAGGTCCTAACGGCTAACCTAGGGCACGGGAGTAGAAGAGGAAATCACAGAGCATCAGTGGGAGAGAAAGCGATGATTTTGAAATGTCTATCGTTTTCGTAGAAAGAGTCCTTTTTAACTTACTCTTTCTGATTTACCGACCGGTCGCGACCAACGACCTGTTTGTGTCGATATGTCAATATGTATCGACCTGTCACCCTTTGCGATTTTCCCCCCTTTCAGACAGTGTTCTGAAATCCAACAATGCCAACCTGTTTGTACCACTAACTAGTCTATCCTTCGACCTGGGTTTTACAATGAAGGAAGACTGAGTATATGTGTGTGTGCTTGTGATATTCATCATTCTTCAAGCTTTGCTTATACACCTTTTAATGCCATCGATGATACATACATTCACACCGTATTTGTGCCATTTAAAGATTCGATTCACCCTTCTGAAAGTAGGCACAAACCATGGATTATAGATCTCTTTTCTGGATCCAAATCAATCCAAGATTCTTGGACACATTTAATTCACCAAGTTAAGTATATTATCCAAGTGTGTGATGTCATAAGATCCAACATTTCCAGACTTTAGCAAGGCAAGACATTTATGAACATAATTCATTCCACATAATTTATAACAACAAGTATTGGAATGAGACATCAGCACACTAATCATACATTCATTTCCTGTTTTAGAATATGGTTACTGAGCATATGGAAATAAAGTATGATGTTACACACACAACTCTTATGCCTATTATCATGTTATTATCCAAAACACGATAAACATTTTTATCATTCTTCCAAGGGAGCTTCAATTCCTTGAAAAGAGCTAGTACTTAAATGGATTATTCAATCATTACTTTTGGTTGGTCACACCAAAACAAAATATCCATTTAATTGACATAGTGCATGTTTAATTCCACATGGGATTCACGAGTTTTAGAGCCTTGGAATGAAAAGGCATTGTGTATGTATATCAAACCAGTTTTAATCACATACATACCCTATACATGAAGTAATGTATACACTACATTCATTTCCTAAAGATGCACAAGTTACATGGCATATGATATTAAATGAGATAAGTATATTCCAGTACAAGAGTGCATACCAACATGTACATACAAGTATCTTGTATAAAATTAATCCAAAAATCAAACAAGAGCATGGACTAAAAACAAGATATAAGATGATTCCAAAACATGTTTCAAATGTGGTACCAACAGTGGTATCTCTTCACACATTTGAACCTAACATTGTGAGACTTGGAATCTAAGTTCACAATTCCGTGATGGCCTTTTTTCAAATTTGGTCTTAGCCATGGGTGCCTTCCCATTTGATTCTATGGTTCCACATTCTAGATTTTGTACCATGATGTTGGTCTCTAAACATCTCGGTACATGGCCTTGTAGGACATTTGGAGGCTACTATCTTCTTCAAGTTCCTTTTTCTCCATCATATTCTTCTCTTAGAGGATATAGCTTGAACATTTCAATGGATGAATTTAATCAATCACTTGTATTTTCAGTACACAAATTGATCGATACGTGATGTTATCCATTGGGCTAAAAGAGCAGATTTTTCAGTGGATTCTTTCAGCCTCTTTTTGCTGGTCCATGTCTTTTAAATATTTTGACAGCATATCATGAAACAACACTGATGAATGCTTGATATGTTTGGTTTACATGCATAGCCAATTCATCACTAGTCCAAGTAGTTTTGGTCTTTGGGCTGAGTGGTCACGTCTTCCATGGGCACAAACCACTTTCTATTCACCTATTTCCAACCGTGTTTAATGATGAAAGCATTTCATATTATTTATTCCAATTTTTCATAAAAAACAGAGGCTTGGAGATATCATGGCTTTCTCTTATAGCCATTGTTCTAGCATGGATCAACTCGGATGGTTAAATCATTTCTCAAGAGCATGAGGCTCTGATACCAATTGAAAGTTCCCATTTTCAATGTGCTAGAACATCGTGATTGACCCTAGAGGGGGATGAATAGGTCAATCCCATTTTTAATGATGCTTACAATATTCTTGATTATTTGAAGTGCAGTGGTTTGTTTAAGCAAGAGATTTGTTTAGTGTGACAATTTCATTGATCGATCACACTAAGATAATGACCCTTTACATAAAGTTTGATTACCGATGATTGTACACAATGTGTAGAGTAAGATAATCAATATGCAAAGCGATGTGTGTTAAGAAAAGTACTTAAAAACTAAATACAAACACACATAGATCAAATGCCATAAGACCATTTTAAAGTGATTCGGTTAACCAACCTACATCCACTGTTAGGACTTGTTCAACCTTGAGTTATCCCCAAAATCCATTAAGTGTGGACTTACACCCTCACAGTTAGAGTAGGAATTTCACCTCACTCAATCGGCTAGGAATTTCACCCACCACTGTCGAATAGGAATTCCACATATCCATTTGGCCGGGAGTTCCACCCACCTCTGTTTCAAAGACACCGCTCCAGAATTTTTTATAGTGATTTCGGGGTACCTTTCCTTAATCCACTTCAGAACAAAGGATTAAAAAGAAAATTAAAACCAAGAAACACTTGCCTTTGATGTTCTCTCTTCTGATGTGTGCTTCTTTGAGATCCCACCTATGTATGGCGATGCTCCGCCCCTTAGCCGTCGTTTAGCAATCACAGTCCAGGGTGACAATGAAACTGGTTCTACCAAAAGTTTCTAGTTTATGGTTCTCTCATTCTCACTTTCAAACTCAATCCTCAGACTGGTTGTTTATGAGTTTTCATCATCCTTCTCTCTCTCTCACAACTCAATCCATTTGATGTGTTGTATTTAATTCCCCTCCTGCAAGCACGAAAGAGAGAGTGATCCTTCTGTTGGCCATTATTTAAGCTTATTGATAAAGATGAGGGTCCAACTAATTCGTCCGAAGGATACCCACTGGTTACATAAAGGTTGGTTTATATAGCGAAGGCAACCAGTGGTAGCAACAGTAATGTACCGACAGGTCGGTCGCACCAAGGGGTCGGTGACTAGAAATATTACCGTTACAATTCCGACCGTTGTGCATTAAGTGCACTCCCAATGGTAATATTTTTCCCAGTCGACATGTCGTTGTCGCCGATGGGTCAACACTTATGGTACCGAGGGGTCAGTCCATACAAGAGGCTCGTTCTGGTACAAAACATGCTTGACAATAGTTTCAACTTAGAAACCTATTAACCAGAACGACCTGTTAGCCATTACCGAGGGGTTGGTCCTGGCTACTCTCGATCAGTCTTGAACTTCCGATATGTCTGTTTTCTCGATAGCCCACCTAAGTTCTAAGTCCAGAACTTATAAATCTTGATCGAGGAGTCGTTGACCACAAGAGATCATTTTAGCCTTTCACCGATTGGTCGGTGCACACGATACTCTCAATCAGAGGCATACCCAGAATAACAATTCAATGTTCCAGAACCTATGTCATTCGGACCGACTAGTCTTTCACTACGATGGGTCGATCCTGACAGCACCGAGGGGTCGGTGAGATAAGAGTGGTCGAGCTGACAGTGAACATAATTCATATTTCCAAGTTTGCTTCTATTTTACTGCCAAGCTATCTCACTAGGCTCTTTATGATTTAACCATTTGTTCTTCTAAGTCTAGGGATAGTCCTCTCTAAGGTCATCTATGGCCAACATACCTGTTTTGTGATTGCCATAATGATGAGCTTTTAATCCGGTGGATCTTGATCTTTACGCTTGATCATCTTGGATCTTCAAGTTTCCTGCAAGTGCTTCTTTCTGATTCATGGAATTGACAAACATAGGGTATTGGCCAAGCCGAGACACTAACAAATCTTAAGTCTAATAGGGTATTTCGTGTAGAGAATAAATGAAGGAAAATGATGGTGTATAATTCAACGTTATCAGGAAAGTGACATCCATTCATGAGATCCAATTATTTTCTTTGATATGTACCGTATTTCTAATACATATGTGAGACATTTGATTTCGAATACATAAACTCCATTCACATATACATTTCAGAGAAAATAACCCAAACCTCTGAGCTTAGTCTTTTTGAGAGATATCTAGTGAGGTTTGAAGTCAAAGCGCATTTTTCCGAAAGTTGATTACGAAACTTGTGTCTATTTGGAAAAGTAAACTATTTTAATATTGGCTAAGCACACACTACTCTCTGAGCATAAGTCTTATAAAATAAATTTTGGAATCGTATGATCCCTAGATTTTTATGAATTTGTTTTTGCCAAATTTGAATTTAAGACTAGACAATTTGGATGCTTGTGGATATCATCACTGAAATCCCTCACGAGACTACAACTCATATATTAGGGGTAACCTAAGGGTTTAAAGGCTTGTTGCATATGCTAAACGCAATCGAAAGTGCCAGCAAAAGTAGTTTAATCTTAGGTCTAGCATAAAAATAATTTTTTTTGATTAGTATTAGGTTTAGTTAGGATTTTTAGGTTTTGAGTATTTACACTTAGGTTTTTATTGTCAATTTTTATTTTTTAGGTTTTTGCTCGATGACTAGCATGAAAGTTCTCCCTTTGGTGCTAGAACACGATTGACCGTAGAGGGGGAGGGGTGAATAGGTCAATCTGAAAATCATTGGTCCTCTTAAAAATTACTTAATTGATTAATTAAGTGCAGCAGATATAACAATCAAGTGTGTGTATGTTAGCAAATATGATTTAGCAATCAACATAAGGAATTAACTCTAACATCCATTGCTAGGACTAGCTTAACCTTTAACTATCTACAAATTCACTAAGTGGGGACTTACCCCGTCACAATTAGTGTAGGAATTCTATCTAACTCAATTGGTTAGGAATTTCACCCACCACATGTAAAATAGGAATTCCACTTATTTGAATTGGCTGGGAATTCCGTCCACCACGTGTGCCAGAGACTACGATGTAGATTTTTTATAGTGGTTTTGGAGTCAAGCCTCCTTAATCCAATTTCACAAGATAAAGGTTTTAAATAAAATTAAAACCAAGAAGCAATTGCCTTTGTACGTCTTTCTCGATAATGTGTGCTTTTAGAAGATCCTCCCACTTGTCGTTATTTGATGACGAAGATGTACCTCCGTGTTAAGCGATCACAAGTATCCGGGAGTCCTCTAGGAAATTGGTTTTGCCAATGTCTATCCTAGATGTGTATCCTTTTCTCTCTTTCCTCTCTCTTTTCACAAACTCAATCAACAAGATTGGTTGTATTGGATACTCCAAGTATAAGCTTAAAAGAGAGTGGTCCTTTCGTTGGCCCTTGTAATCTCAATAGAAATGATAAGGGTCTCAACATTTTTCTAAAGGAAATCAACTGGTTGCACAAATATTGGTATTTATAGAGAAGGCAACCAATTTTTCTGGACAGTCCAGTGCTGACAGGTTGACAGAATCGAGGGGTCGATGACTAAAATATTACCATTCAACTACCCGACCGTTGAACACTAAATGCACTTTTAATGGCACAATTTATATTTGACCGATAGGTCTGAGTTAATCCAAAACATATATCAAAGGACTAAGCGAGATTTCCTAACCAACAACACTACCCAGTGTTGAGAAGATTTTCTCCCCCAATTTTCTTGAGTTTGATCTCCCAAACTCCAAGCATAGACATTCTCCCCATGTCTATTAGCTTTATCATATTCCTCCCCTTTATGGCTCTCTCTTTCTAGAGGCCCAAGCACTTCGCCATTATCATGCACTCCTCCATCTTGCTTGTAGCTTCTACTAATTTCTTCCCCATTTTATCATACAATTGACAAAAGTTTAGTAGATATCAACAACACTTCCTCTATGCTTTTTGCACTTAGTGATTAACTAAGTTCTGCTGCAACTCATGGCTCTCCCCCATGGATTACTGTACTTCCTTGTGTAACAAGGTTTATTTTTCTCTTGCTCATGCTAAGTTCTTGTTTAGTTGATTTCTTCCATGGGACAAGCTCATTTACTTAGCTTCCCTAGAGTTTTTTCTCTATTCTCCAAGCTATCTTTTGTAGCTTCTTTGACTCATCTACCCCATGGAGTAAGCTAGATTTTCCAGCTTCTCCTAAATTATCTCCTCCATAAACTTAGCTGCCTCTAAGTTTATTTTCAATCATCTTTCAAGCTTGCAATGTAATATCCAAGATTTTCAGTTGATCAGTATTTACGAAATTGCCACTGAAATGGTGAATTAAAAGGATATAACCTTAGATGAGTAAATTGTGGGGTTCATTGTTCAATCTAGACCCAATGTACATGCTATGTGGATTAAACTAAATTAAATGGGTATGGTACATTTATTTGGGTCAAAGTGGTTAATTGGGTCAAAGGACCCAATTGGGACCCAATGGGTCGTTGTGGATATAATTGATCATTGGGTGAGCTTAAGATTAATTGGGTTAGGCTGAAGTGAATGGGAGTGCCAACAAGTATTTAGTTAACTCAAATTAAATGGATGAGTTGAGTTTAAAAGGTGGAGTTGAATTTATGGGTTGAGTTGCATTAAAATGAATGAGTTGAGTTGGGTGAGTTAAATAAATGAGTTGGATGGAATGTTTATTTCAAAAGAGTGAGGTGTGAAGAGGAAAGATGTTTAGGTGGTTTCAAATTCAAATAATATCCCACGTTGGTTGCATGGGGGTTTACTTCATGCATAAAATGCCTAGTCAAAGAGTAATTGGAGTTGCCGTTTTGGGAGTTAGACTTGGTGAGAGGTAGTATTCCACATTCAAGGGTGATGCACGTTGGAATACTTGGGAGTGTTATTTCATGCTGGTAACTCCAAAGATGGAGAAGGAATGGGTGCTGTTTTATGGAGTTACAAAAGGGGTTTTGACTTTTCAAATTCAAATATGTTAAGACTACACGTTGGAGGAGGGGGAAAGGTTTCATCTCAAGATGAAACCCCCATGTGAGATGATAATGAGAGGAGGAGGAAAAGGGGAGGTTACACAATACAAACCATGGGAGACGTTGGATACTTAGGGAGTTTCATTTCATAGATGAAACCCCCAAGTAAGCATAAAGGGCTTGGGTTAATGTGGGACTTACATGTCAGGTCAACATTGGGCTGAATTTGATTAGCCAAAAGAAGTTCATTTTTCTATCACTACCTCTCTCTCCCTTGGTCGTCCTCCATCTTTCAAAACCAAAAACAGTAGCTGGTTGCTTATTTTCAATCAGTCCTTGGTTGATTCCTTTCACCAAGACAAAAGATACAAAGGAGTTTGGCATCAAGGATTATCACACTCATCCAAGGCCAAAGTTCTCTCTCTTTCTCTCTCATTTTCTCTCTCAAATCCATATCACGTGGCTGAAGTATTCCAAGGAGGTTGCAGCAAGGTTAATCTCAGTTAGGAGAACAAGAAGGAAGAGGGAAGGCTAAGGATCTAAAAAGAGTCAAAGAACCGAAGGAGTCGCGGTGTTGGTAAGTGCACTTTGAACCCTTGTTAAATAAATTGGTTAAGGAAATGTGATCCGGCCATTATATGGCCAGATCCATCAATGGTTTAGATCAAGTATTATGCTGGTTTTAAATAACAAAACATGGACCATAGGGCCGAACCCCATGAAAAGATTTGGTGAAGTTTAGGGTTTTTAAGGGATAAAATCCATATTATGTTTTGGAAGGTGTAAAAGATTTTTATATAGAAATAAGTTTACTGTTTTGGACCAGTTATGAGATGGCTGAATCATGTAGTTTTCATGGTTACAATGTAGAGCCTAATATGTATATAACTGATGGAATTATTGTGTTAAGAGAACCATATGGTTCGGCCATGTGTATGGCTGAACCCCATGGACTGTTTTTGATGGTATGTTTGGATTAAATCATATTGGAAAACTATGATTTGTTTTATGCTTTTGATTTAAGAATTACCTATGCTTAGTTATGGATTTAATATTAAGTTGATCAACCATGATATAAGATGGAAAGTGGGGACAAAAATCAGATTGGTGAGGTTCGGCCATGTAGTATGGTCGAACCCCACTAATGGTCATTGGTGGCCTTAGTGTGTAGCTAATTATATGATTAAAGATGTGTGAAAGAATGATTTAGAGGATATGGCCGAACCCCACCAAGGTGGTTTAGTTATGGTTATTGATGTTTAAGGAAAACTCAATGGCATAATGGTAATTATGGATGAAATGATCAAAGATAAAATGATCATATGATTGGATATATGGGCCAAAAACAAAGTGGTAAGGTTCGACCATGATGTATGGCCGAACCCTACCAAGGTTCATTTGGAGGTTTGGTTTAATTGTATGGTTGTAATTAAATGAAAGAGAGACCAAATTGTAAATAGGTGAGGTTCGGCCATGGGGTATGGCCGAACCCCACAAAGTGGATTTTTGGGACTTAGACTAAGTTGGAATCATATGGTTAAAAATTGATTTGCTGTTATATAAATAGGGCCACGGGAATTGCTAAAACAGTGTACATGTTGTGAACGGGAGACGGTTCAAAAGAAGGGTCAAACTAAGTAACATTGTGTAGGTTTCCTAACTTTTTGTAACCACATATGATATTTGCTGTTTTATGTTAATTTTGATAAATTGTTGGATTGTAAAGTTATATTTACAAATGGCATGTTTGCATAGACATCTCATGCATGGCATGGGATGATGGTGTTGTAACAGGAGGTCACACTCCGTCGGGGCGTCCGAAAGACCATTGTAGGGTACCTTGATGATGAGAATCCCATCAAGAGGAATCCGGAGGCCACACTCCGTCGGGGCGTCTGAAAGACCACTGTGGGGTACCTTGACGATGAGAATCCCGTCAAGAGGAGGCTATGTATAATGGTGATGGGCGGGACTCATTACATATTCATTTCATACATAGCATTGTTTTACGGAATTTTGTTAAACATGTATTATTATATTATTTGCATGTTTTTACTACTAACCTTTTGGTAGCCTTAATCAGATGACCTACTGGGCGCGTTGATCTAACGCCCTATCTCTATCCTTAGTAGATGACACAGGAAAGGGGAAGAACGAGGATCGAGAAGGAAACCAAGCATAGGAGCTTGGGCCATTCGAGATTTGAATGGGTTTTGAATGGACTGTTTATGGACTTTTTATTTAAGTTATTTGGACAATGTAATTTGATAATTAGTGGTGTTGGCATGTAATAATGTAGTAAAGTAGCTACTATGGTTTGGTTTATTTGGATGGTTTGGAATGAATGGTAGACTAAGGTTATTTAGTAATTTTGGAGAATAAATCATGTACTTTGCTATCTTAAGTTATAAATTGAGTAGTCATAGGATCTATTATAACCTCAGTTAGATTAATATTAATTATATTCCGCAAGTTTATTGTACCATGTGTGGATCGATTCTTATGGACTTAATCCATACGCACATGGGCTTGGCCAGTTAAGGGTCGGACTTTACTCACGTCGTGACATCCCGCCCCAATCACTTGTTTATTATATATATTTTTTTTAAAAAAAAATAAACTCTGATTATTAAGCGTGAAAAGGGTGGGCTGTTACATGCATCCTCCATCCTACACTGTCATGAACAGTGACAAGTGCTAAACATCACATATTTTGGGCTCTCCCATTCTCCAAGGATATGTGCCACCTTAGCCCGATCTCTATCTTCTTAACATGCCAATACAAAACCAACTCATTCAATCCTGCATCTTAGTTTAATTTAACAAAACCATGTTAAAATTAGATTTAGAGATAGAAGGCATACAAAACATAATTATACACACATCACACAAAAATAAACCATATCATTTCATTAAAATAAAATGTGCATTTAGTACAAATGGTTTAGGTGGGGACGTCACTGATGCTTAGTCAAAATATCAAAAGCATAGTTCTTCCAAAAAACAGAGAGTGAAAAACTACCCTAAGCAGAACCATCTTGAGGAGGTGATGGAGGAAGAGGAGACGTGGTGTCTGGAACTCTATCAGAGAGGGAGACAACAGAGACTAAATCCTGGACAGTCAACCGGATACTCTCCAGACTATTTTCAAGATAGTTCCATTCTCCTTTCTAGTCTGGAGACCTTTCTTCCGAGATTGATGTTAAGTAAAAAAATCTTACATTTTTACCCTTTAGTTATGATTAAGTTAGCCTTGATTTTGTATATAAAAGACAAGTTTAATGGTTTTTTCTAGTTTTCTAGATAAAAAGATGGAAAAACAAGATTCATGCATAAAACAGTGGATAATTGCTGAAGAGAGCTTAAAATGGAAATTTTAGAATTTCATAATTATTTCATGTCACTTTAGGGTTTTTAATGTAAATTAGATAGCCTGGATCTGTTTATGACAGTTTAGATTTATTCAATATTTAGAATTATAGTGGTATTGATTAATTATTTAATTTTAAAATCCAAGTCTGCAATTAAAAGGCTAAGAGTTGAAATCAAGATCCATGGGCCAGAGATCCACTGCAATTGGGCCAAGCTTTGCTCCAGATGCCAGACACTAGGCCAGGCCAGAGTGAATTCAAGCCCAGCAAGCTTAAGTCCAAATCTTCAATTCAACTCCAAGTCCAATTTAAAGATCTAATGCTCCATGTTCAAATCCAAGTTTACAACCCTAAGCCCAAATCCATTTTAGTCCAAACCCAATAGTCCATGTCCATGACCCATCTTATCCAACCAATCTTAACCATCCAATTTCCAATCTCCCATTCACACCATCTATTAACCCAATCAACCAATCCAAACCATTCATTTCCTGCATCATATTTATCCCATGCATTTCATATCATTAAACCCTAGATCCACTTAGTCAATCCACCTGTTTATGCATCATGATTACATTTAAGACATCTAAACTTTTCACCATATAGATTAACCTTTGGAATAGGATCATCCATGCATTATCTACCCATCCATCCACTTAGATCACCCATCAATTATTTAAGCCATTAGATCTTAGGACATTTCACCACAACCATCCACATCATTAGGAAAACCCTAGAGCCTCCACATTCATCCATCACATACATAATTTGCACTAGATCTAGGCCATTCATCATATCATTTATTCATCTCCACCTTTGAATCCAAACCCTCCATTAGACACATTACCATTTTTATAATTATTTTTACCAATAAAACCTAGAACCATTAGATTTAACCCAAACCAATCTTAGCCATCCATTCACCAAACCCTAAGTTAGAACAACTTGAAGCTCAAGCTAGCCTCTATTGCCCATGCCTTGTCACCACTCTATCCATCCAACACACAGTCCACACGATTTTAGCACCTAAATCTTCTCCATGCACTTAGACAAAAAATCCATCTAAATACACTCCTAGGATCCCTACACACCTCATCATCCCAATCCTCCATAGCCCGACACGATTTTTGCCTATCTCCTTTCTATCCCATTCGAATTTCATAGGTCAACCCTCCACCTCATCATGTCAGCATCTCATCCATTCAACCCTCCACCTCATCATGTCAGCATCTCATCCATTCATTCATCCATCCATTTAATTTTAGCCATTCATATCATTGCACAACCCAAAACCCTAAACACACAAGCCAAATTCGAAAATCACAAGGCCAAATCCTAATCCCAATTTTCTCTCCTTCCTTGCTTGCACTACACTCCAAGCCAACCCATCAAACCAAATTCGTGTACACCTATAGTGAAGCCCTAACTTTCTATCTTTTAATCCTAGCCACCCATGTTAAGTTAAATTAAATCCCAACCTTTCATCCATCAACTTAAACCTAGATTTGATCCTAGCCATCCATTCAATCCCAAGTCCTATAAACAGCCCACTAACCCACATACCAAACTCGAATTTGACACTGGTGCCAAAGATGACCAAAGGATTGAAAAGAAGACCTAGAGAAGACTCAAGGATACATAGAGAATTCGAATTTCACAAGTGAGTTTCTTTTGTAATTCAATTTCCAAACACCTTGTATCTAATCAATCCTGTATTAATTCTTCCAATAAATAATCAGAGGACAACCCATTTAGAATCTTGAAACATCCAATTTCTGATTTCCTTTTATGATTGTCTTTGATTTGATTTTAAGATTGTATGCTTTAATTATTTAATCGGACACGAAATAGTTAGGACTTAGGTTAAGATTGCTAGGTCTAAGTTACTAAGGTTTGATTTTATAATTTAAAGTTTATGAAATTAACATTGATGATAAACATGAACTGGAACTTTGACTTTTATGTGAATTTCAAATTTAGGTCGTTTGTTTATTTAAATGTTTTTGGCGATCAACGGTCTTTTCCAAACAGCCACCTTTTACGTTACTACGTTTTCATTTCTATCATTTATTTTCCTTGCCGATTTAATTTTCATGTTTATTTTATTTCACTTGAAGGTTGTATTTTAGTTTTTCTTTTAAATCTTTAATTCTTTTAAAGTATATTTATTTCATGTATTTAAAACCTCCCTAACAACTTAATTAACTAGTTATGATTAAATTTAATTAGAACTAGATTTTGTGAATTAGGATGTGTGGTGAGATTGTTTATAAACTCTTAATTAAAATATCATTTTAATTACTTTTAATCAATACTCTAAAATTGTAGATCTATTTATTTGAATAAAGACTTACTTAACTTGGAGAAATACTTTTAGAGATTAAAATTGATTTTCTATCCTAGATTTAATTATGAATCTTGGTTTTCTAAGAAACATAAAAATTGAAGCATGTGTATTTTGCATTTCATATATTTTGAATGTTTCTTTTGGGTTCGACCTCGCACTCATATCGTTGTACTATGAATGGTTTGTGTGTTTACGAGATTTACAAATTCAAAACACATCAACAATTGACATTTTCTTGAGAAGGATATTCGTATTATTCTTCCTCCTCAGAGTCTCTCAAAAATTCCTCGGAACTGGAAACTATCCTCTTCACTGCTATCATTGGGGATACCGACATGGTCTTCATTACCAATGCAACGACCATTCCCTTCTTCATCATCTTCTCTCATTTCTTCACGTCGTTCTTCGACTGAAGATGACACCTTTGTCAACAATGGGGCAAGAACAAGAGGATGTCCTTTTGGTTTGTTTGGCCCATCGATTCACACAACTGGTTTCTCCTCATTCTACAGTGGTCTTAGGACGTGTTTGAGCTGACATCTTCTTAGGCATGGTTTTTCCTAGAGGAAAATCTCAACCAGTGTCTAGGAGATGGATGAGATAAAGACTGGGCATAACATGATCTTTGAAAATCACAAAAACCGTGATTTTCAGGCTTCTAGAGGCTGAAGGAAAGAAAGTCCTATGGTTTCCGGCACGGAAATTACTCCGAGAGGTCCTATCGACTGGTCTAGGACACGGGAGGAGAAAAAGGGACCACAAGGCCTTCGCGTGAGAGGGGATGACAGATTCGAATGAATTATTGCTTTCGCAGAGAGGGTCCCTTTTTAATTCAAATTTTCTGTTCCACCGACAGGTCGATCTTTTCGACAATTCTCCATTTTCAATAGTGGTTGATTTGGCACAGTACCGACATGTCTGTCACACCGACAGATCTATTTACCGACATGTCTTTTACACTAAGAGGTTCAGATTGTAGAACAATCATCCTCGATTTGTGCAACTTGATGAAATCCTATTCTAAGCATGGCATTCATAGATCCATTCCATTGCATAGATATGCCAAGCATAATTCATCAAATCATTTAACATGCACACAATCATTCCAAGGCACATACAATTCAAAATACTCTGAACGGAATGTATGTCTTTCCAAGTAGAACATGTACTATAGCCAGTAAGAGTACATTCTAGACTTGTATTTAGCCAATTTTTGTCCTCATGTCATAGCATTTTTCTGCTATGTGAACTCACATGGTTTCTTGTGAGTTCATTTGTAGTGGTCTAAGATATGGAAATGAATCTTAAACCAAAACAAAAAATGATTAGTGGTCTATCTCCTAGATACGAAGATTGTGGCATTTGGTGTTGCATACACACCCCTACGATCTTACATTTGATGAACAACCTTGGGATTCATCAACTCTTTTAAGACATGATTCATTTGTCTTAACAAAGAGTTTGCCTTGTGTTCACCTTCCTTAGATTTCCTTTAAAGTTAGGTTTTGGTGGATGTCTTTTAGGCATAGATTTTACTTGATTGTACCTTTGTGCCTTCCTTTCCAAGTATCTCTTTAAATGATGGCAATTTCTTTTGAAATGTCCATCCTTTTGGCAGAAATTGCACTTACCCTTTGAAGGGTGAGAGATACTTGTTTTACTAAACACCCCATGATGTATAGGCTCTTTGGTGGATGATGCACTAAGACCAGGACCTATCACCATATTGTTTACCCACCCCAAGGAGTCTTTTAAGCCTTTCTTCTCCATGGGTAAACTTATCTTGGAATTTTTCTTTATGAGTTTTTAGTTCTTTAACTTCCACAAATAGTTTTTTAACATCATCTTCAAGAAGTTTATTGTGATGCCATAGATTCTTGACATCCTTGCAGTGAATACTTATTTCATCTTGAAGTCTTTTATTATCTTCTTTCAACTCTTCCACTTGAATAGAGAGGATAGGTTTTCATTTTTAACCATATTGATTTTTTAAGCCAACCTCTCACTCTCAAGGAACAAGGCACTGTAGGAGGCTTTAATATTTTCATCTTCATCACTATCCTCCGTTACACATATGATCGAGGCTATGAAACCTTTTGATACATCAACTTTTTGTTGAATCTCATCATCTGAATCGCTTTCTGATTTAGAAGTTTCCACATGGGTCACACCCACGTTCATAGCCTTCTTTGTCTTATTTGAGGGACATTCACTCATGAAGTCTCCTCTTCCCCCACAATTGAAACAACTCTGCTCCTTAGTGACTTCTCTCTCCTTCCCCTTTTCCTCTATTTTCTTCTTCCTTCTTGGGTAATTTTTACTTGTTTCACCCTTACCCTTTCTTCTCAACTTGTTTTTTTTTTTACAATTTTTTTGTAAAAATTCTTGGCAAACATTGCCATTTCATCACTTGAGAATTCATCTTTTGGTGAATTTTCTTTATTTTCTTTTGTTTTAGGGAAGATTTTAAGGCAATGGATTTATCCTTTGGTTGTTCAAAATGTAGCTCATAGGCTTGTAATGAACCAACCAAATCATCAATATTCATTAATGGCACATCTCTGTTGTCCTCCATGGCCACAACCTTGGGTTTGAATTTTTCAGCAAGATTGCAGACAATTTTGGTACATACTTTGTCCTCGACTATCCCTTCCCCTAAAGCGTACATTTGATTTACAATGTCGCTTACTTTGGAGTAAAAATCCAAGAAGACTTCATCCTCCCTCATTTTAAGAGTACCAAAGTGATTCTAGAGGATCTGAAGTTTGGACGTCTTGACTATTGAGGTGCCCTCATGGGTTCTCTCAAGAACTTCCCATACTTCCTTTGCAGTTTTACAGGTCATGATTCGCGTGTACTCACTATCAGAAATTGCACAGTTCACGGCATTCATAGTCTTGCCATCAGCTGTCTGAGAAGCCGTTTCGGCAAGGGTCCAAGAGGCAAAAGGTTTGGGTGTCAACAACACCGCCGTGGTGGATGCTACAATTTTCTCTTCCATTTGTTCCTGCCATCTAGTCTTTATAGCATCCCATACTGATGAATCTATAGAAACAAAGAAGCTTCTCATTTTAGCCTTCCATGAGGCATAGTTGTTCCATCGAATAAGGAGTTTTGGATATTGCATGACTGTCTCCCATGGTGTTCTAGTTTGGATCTACTCGGATGGTTAAACCCTTGTAATGAGCACTAGGCTCTGATACCAATTGAAAGTCCTATTTTCTTGTAAAACACGATTGACTCTAGAGGATGAGAGAGAGAGAGAGGGGGGGGGGGGCATTAATTGGTCAATCTAAAATCGTTGGCCTTTTAATAATTAACTTGATTGATTAATTAAGTGCAGCGGATATAACAATCAAGTATGTGTGTGTTAGCAAATGTGATTAAACAATCAACACAAGAAATTAGCTCTAACACCACAAGCACAAGGACACAAGATATATAGTGGTTCGGTTCCCCAACCTACATCCAATGTTAGGACTAGCTCAACCTTGAGTTATCCCCAAATTCACTAAGTGGGGACTTACACCCTCACAATTAGAGTAGGAATTCCACCTCACTCAATCGACTAGAAATTCCACCCACCATTGTGCCAGAGACGACACTATAGAGTTTTTTTATAGTGGTTTCGGAGTAAATCCCCCTTAATCCACTTTCGGGTCAAAGGTTTTAAAAACAAAATTAAAACCAAGAAGCACTTACCTTTGAAGCTCTTTCTTGCTGATGTGTGTTTCTTGAAGATCCCACCCATTGAGTGCTTACTCTCCTCCTTCTAGCCGTCGCATAGTAACTACAATCTCAGGGTGCCAAGGAAACTGGCTTTACCACAGGTTTCCTAGTTTATGTTTCTCCTTTCTTTCTCACTTTCAAACTCAATCAGCAAATTGGTTGTTTATGATTTTCCTCCTCTCTTTCTTACTTCTAAACACAATCAAAAGATTGGTTGTTTATGATTCTCAGTACAAGAGTGTTGATCGTTCCTTAGAGTATACAACTCTTCTCAGCTCAAGGAAGATGGTAAAACTGATCACCCAACACTCATATTTATAGAGGAGCCTTAACGGGTTTTTTTTTTTCTGACTGTACAGAACAGATAGGTCGGTGGCACCGATGGGTTGGTGTTCATATTTATTACCGTTCAACAACCCGACCGTTGCGCATTAAATGCACTCATAAGGGCTTTATTATTTTCCTGGTCGACAGGTCGGTGTCACCGATGGGTCAACAATCATGGCACCGAGAGTTCAGTCCATACGAGAGGCTCGATCTGGGACAACATCAAGCTGACAAACATGTCCAGAAACTTGTCCTAACCAGAACTACTTATCGCATTTTACTGAGGGGTCGGTCCTAGTACTCTCGATCGGTCTTGATATACCGATATATATGTTTCTTCGAGAGCCCACGTGTGTTCAAAGTCCATAACTCACAAGTGTTTCATCGACGAGTCGTTGACCTCGAGGGGTCATTCAGTTAATCACCGAGGGGTCGGTGCATACGAGACTCTCGATCGGAGGCTTCCCCAGAATGACAGTTCAATGATCCAAAACTTATGTCAATCTAGTCGACTAGTCTTTTGACTATGATGGGTTGATCCTATCTCCACCGAGGGGTCGGTGAGAGCGAATGATCAACCTGACAATGAAACCAAATGTCACACCCCGATTTCTCAAAGATATTGATATTTATAAAAATGCCATTAGAATGGTAAATTAGAAGGTTATGATCATAGATAAGAAACTGGTGGGGCCCTTTGTTCAAATTAAGGCCTATTGTACATATAATAAAGATCAAATTAGATTAAATGGTTATTGTACATCTAATTGGGTCAAGAGGGTTATTTGGGTCAAAGGACCCAATTGGGACCCAATGGGTCATGATGGACTTATTTAACCATTGGGTAAGCCCAATTTTAATGGGGTTAGGCTTAATTAATTTGGAGCTAAATGGAGGATAAATAGGTAGACTTGAGGCAAATGTGTAAACCACATTTAAATGGGTAAATCACCCATAAATGGGTCATGGAGTCAAATTGGATCAAAGGACCCAATTGAGACCCAATGGGTCGAGTTGACCATGGTTGACCGTGTGGACCCTCAAGTGAGCTCAAATGTGAGTTAAATCAGGTTGAGTTGGGACTGAAATGAGTTGGATTTGAATTAAGTAATGGAGTTGACTCAAGTGCATTAAATGAATGGCATTAAAAGTGGTGAGTTGGGCTAATGAGTTGGGTGAGTAAAATTGGAATCAAAGGGACCTTGAAGTCAAGTGAGTCAAATGGAGAGGTGAGAAGTTGCCTTGGTCTCAAACACCACCAAACATAGGTCCCACACGTTGATGGCATGGAGTGTTTCCCATGCATAAGGTTTAATGAAATGAGATAAAATCTCATGGGGAATATGGAGGGTTTCCATCTCATAATGGAAACCCAAACTCCAACGTTCGGAGTGCCAAGGGATGCCCTGGTTGGCAGCAAGTGACTCCTTGGTTTGATCAAGGATTGACGAGGGTGAATGAGAGGTTCAAGGGCTGTTTTAATAAAAGTTTGTACACCACACTCTTGGCCGAATTTTACATTGCAAAAGCTTGGAGCTTTCATCTCTCTCCCTCATTCAAGAACCTACCTCCTTGGCCGAATTATCCTTTGGTGTTTTCACCATTGTTCAAGCTTTCAATCAGTTAAGGATTAAGGGAGCAACAAGGAAGAAAGCAAGGTTACAGAAGGAGAGAAGAAAAGCAACTGGAAATTGGTAAGTGTTTACATAAGAATTTAGTTAAATAAATTAGTAAAAGGGAGCATGATTTGGCCATGGAATGGCTGAATCCATCAAGGGTTTAAACCTTGGATGGTACTTCATAAAAAGGATAAAAGTGGATCATAGAGTTTGGCCACTTTGGATGGCCGAACCCCATGAAAAGAGTTGGTTAGGTTGATGGTTTTTGAAGGCTAAAAACCATGCAAAACCATGGAGATTTTTACATGTTTTAATAGGCACAAAATATATGTTATGGCCGAATTAATCCATGGTTTAAATTATGATGATGAGGTTTAAAAAGAATAGAAACTTGGAGCATAGGGTTCAGCCACTTAGGATGGCTGAACCCCACGAAAAGATTTGATAAGTCTATGGTTATTTGTGATGGTTTTTGAGAGATAAAAACCATGCAATATTATGGGGTGTTTATGTGATTTAATTGGAGTTAAGGCTAATGTGTAGGATCGGCCAATGCATGGCTGAATCACATTATTTTTATGATTAAGATATGTGTATGAACCATGCACAAGGATGGAAGGATTGAACCAAAGAGAACCATAGGGTTCGGCCATGTGTATGGCCGAACCCCATGGACCATTTTATGGGATAAATGATATTTGGATTAAGGAATCATATATGCTTATCTTTGGACTTAGTGATAAGTAAATAATCAGCAACTATATATGATGGAAAAAGGGACAAAATCAGTATGGTGAGGTTCGGCCATGTAGTATGGCCGAACCCCACTAATGGTGATTTGGTAGATCTAGTGGCTAACTTGTAATTTGATTGGTTAAAATCAAAATGAAGATTTATGTATGAAATGTGTAAAAGGATCAAAAATAAAGTGGTGAGGTTCGGCCATGTTGTATGGCCGAACCCCACTAAAGTGGATTGGTCATGTGGACTTCGACTATGAAGCAAAGATTAAGCATTGATGGGTCTAATGGCAAAACTGTAAATACAAGTCAAATGGTAAAAATGAAGGGATTGATCAAAGGACTTGAAGAGAGGGGTCCAAAACCAAAGTGATAAGGTTCGGCCATGTTGTATGGCCGAACCCTACCAAGACATGTTTTGAAGTACGAAGTGTTTTAAGTCTTAATCAAATGAAAAGGGAGATCAAATCCAAAGTGGGCCACAAGATGGTTTATGGGATCTAGACTTAATGAGAAGTCAAAAGGTTATGTTAATTAACTTGTTGTTATATAAACAAGGTAAAGGGATTTGAACGGAGAGCGAGTCGTGATCGAGTGACGCTTGAGAGGAACGGACGCTTAAGTGAATTTTCAGTAGGTTTCCTACCTACTTGTAACCACTTTTATAATTGGTTTTATCATGGTTTTTATGAGATATATTGTTATTGTTTTTTGTTTCAAATAGGTTTGAATGATGAGATATATATTTACAAATGACATATATTCATTGACATCTCATGCATAGCATGGGGTGATGATTATGGAAGCCGGAGCCCACACTCCGTCGGTATGCCCATGATGTATCTGTGGGGCTTCCTTAGGCGATGAGAGTCCCGCCAGGTGGAATAACTTAATGATGAGAGCCTTATCCATAGAAAATGAGGAGTACTGTGGATTACCTTGACATGAGAATCCTATCCATAGGAAATGAGGAGTACTGTGGATTACCTTGACGTGAGAGTCCCGTCAAGTGATAGCTATGTATACTTGTGATGGGTGGGACTCATTACATTTGCATTTACATACATAGCATTGATTTTAAAGTTTTTGATGATCAAATATTAAGATATATGCATGTTTCTATATACTAACCATGTGGAAGCCCTGATCGGAAAACCTACTGGGCGCGTTTATTTAACGCCCTATTTCTATCCTTAGAGGATAATGCAGGAAAAGGGAAAGGAAAAGAGAAGGTCGAGGACCGTGAGGAAAGCCAAGCTTAAGTGCTTGGGTGTTGGAATGGGTTTCTATTTACTGTTGTTTGGATACATTTATATGGACATGTAATAGTTAGTAACTTTGCTATGGTTTGTTTATAGTTCTGATAATGGATATCTGATTTAAGTAGTTTTAATGGATGATTTGTACTTGCTATCTATTCAGTATAATTCCGCAATCAGTTAGTTCCGCAATTTGTCTAGTATTATTCCGCATGACTTGTTTAGTTCTGTGTGTGTGTTGTTTATCATGGTTTAGACCATGTACACATGGTTGGCCAGTTAAGCGTCGGACTTTGGAAGTCCGAACTTAACTCGCGTCGTGACGCCTCCCGCTCTTTCCACTTGACTTTATTTATAAAAAAAGAAAAATGGACTCTGATTTTTGGAAGGTTGGTAAAAGGGCGGGGCGTTATAGTTGGTATCAGAGCGAAACGGGAAGTTGAATCATCAAAGTAAGATTAAGACGGTTTCATATCTCACTGATAGATAAGAATCCCAACTGATCGACTCTTCGGAGTCCGCTGACTGGGGGCCGAATTAATTTACTTCGATAGACTCAAACTGAACAATCATCTGAGCACAACAATGAAAGATAGCAAAGTAAAGTACAGTCACCATAAGTGGATATATCAAACATAGCAAAGTAGGATACACTTCCCCGATATCCCCACATTGAGAAACAAACACAGGAATTTAGGGATTTTCCCCAGAAACAAAGCAAAACAAAGAGTGATGATTTGGCAATTTCCCCAAACAAAGTACATGATATTATACATAAGAGATCCCCTAAAACCAAGATTGGTTTAATTAGAATTACTGTTGATTATTTATGTGTTGTATGTTATGATACAGATATGTCGAGTAACGTTGAGTATACAGAGCTGTGGGATAGAGGAACCCCTAGCAATCCCATAGATCTGGTGTCTTCTTCAACAACTCCAACATGGAAGTTAACGTAGACAATCAAGAGGGACTTCCCGAGGAGGTCGAAGTGGATCTAGCACCTTTTCTGGAAGAGCTTATGGAAGATTTTCCAATGATAAGAGAGTCGGTGGGGGAGATAGATCCCGATTATATGTACGAGTTGTACAATCAAGATGGGCACAGCTGTACATACTGCCCCCACCTTCTTGAAGTTGTTTGCCCGGCTTGTGGACTACATGGACACGGGAAAGAAAGGACTAACTGTCCTTACATTGGAGGATCGGGGATAATACCCTGCTTGACGTGTGGAGTATTGGGACACATGTCGATGACTGTGCCCTGATAGTTTGTTTATGTTTGAGGATGATGTAGGGTCTTCTACGAAAGACTAGGCTAAAGAGGTAGAAAGAAAAGTCAGAGAAAGGGGAATATTTTGTAAGGGTGCATTTTGTTCTTTAAAGGGTTTGTTTTAACCCTACCAACCCTTGTACAAAGATGAAATATGAATATATATATATATATATATATATATATATATATATATATATATATATGTATATAAAGTACGCAATTTTATGATGTTATGAGGATTTCTAGCATTTAATGTATGTTACGAAGAAAACTAAGTTCATAATGTTTCCATGATTTAGGAAAAAAAATGGCTCCAACGAGAAAGAGCCTACAAAATCAGAAAAGGGAAGGAAAAATTGTTACTGATTGGATTAGGCGAAACGGCTCCAAAAAGAAAGACTCGACAAGACGATAAAGGGAAGGAGAAAATTGTATATGAGAATGAGCAATCAGTACATGAGAAGGAACCATCAGTACATGATAAGGAGAAATCAGTACATGGGAAAGAAAAATAGCACAATGAGAAAGACGATCGGTACTCTCGGCGAGATGAAGAGGATAGTGAACATTCATCTCGACGGGAGGAAGAAGGGAACAGCAACAGCAACGTGACTATACCACATGTGCCGCATGACCTACAGAGCTTGGTACAAGTAGTAGTTACTTCTGTCCTCCAACAACATATGAATGGAGGTGGAAGCACGAGTGAGGCGAATGACCGGAACATGGTCAGAGACTTTCAACAACAGCGCCCTTCTTACTTCAAGGGGAGAGAAGGGCCTGTTGGAGCGGAGAACTGGTTGAAGAAAATCTCCCAAATACTGACTTTACTGACTATCAAGAGTCATGCCCACAAGATTCTACTGGCCACGTTATGGCTGATAGATGATGCTGGTAAGTGGTGGAAAGTAGTGGAGAAACAGCATGCACTTGTGCCAGAAAGGGAAAGGACTGCTATGACCTGGGAACAATTCTCAGCTACATTTCTGGATCATTATTTTCCTGAGGAGGAGAAAGAACTGCCAAATTCAAGCCTTTTTGTCATTGGTGCAAGGCTCCATGACGGTAGCTAAGTATCATCAGGAATTTCTTAGTCTATCAATTTATGGCATTTTATATAGTGGACACGGAGTACAGGAGGGCTTGTAAGTTCGAGCGCAGTCTACAGCCAAACATTAGGGACCAGAGTGATTGTGTTCAAGGCAGCCACGTTGGCGGAAGTGGTCAGCAGAGCCACCATTGTTGAGAAGGAATTTGCTGAGTTCACACAAGTTGACAACCGTCGAGCACAGAGTGGGAAGGGTACATATCAGCCCAACAAGAAGTTCCGACTGAACTTCAGCAGACCCTCACCATCTGTTGGATCCATTGGGGGCTTTCATCCCAACTTTCCCTCTCAATCTGTAGCAGTCACTAAGGCTTCTAGAGGAGTGAGCAGTTGCTTCCACTGTGATCAGCCAGGTCACTTCAAAAAGGACTGCCCAAAGCTCAACAAGCTTTCATACTCCAGGGGATCATTTCATCCACCAGCCAGACCAGTTAACTCCCGGGGAGGCAGGACGTATAATCAGGGGAGACAGGTGCCTAATCCTACTAGAGTTGGACGATTGTTTACTTTAACTTCTCCAGCGGATGAGGATCATTCGGTGATTCAAGGTATGGCAGTAGTGAGTAGTTCTTATGCATACGCACTATTTGATTTTGGAGCTTCACTCCTTCATAGCTGCATCATTTATAACGTGCTACCGGTACCTTAAGTTCAAAAATTAGCCACAACACTCACAATTGTGTCCCCTGTCGGAGACTCAGCATTGGGACTTATATGCACGACAGTTAATACTGAACTAGCTGGACTTAGATTTGAGTTCAATATCTGGTACTCGACATGACTGAGTATGATATAATCTTCGGCATGGATTGGTTGGCTAAGTTCCAGGCCAACATTGACTGTTATCGCCGAAGAGTGACATTTTGGTCACCCGAAGGAAAGCAATATGTGGTTCAGTGCAGACAAGCAGAGTGGACTGCAGGAAGGGTTGAACCACGTGGTATTGAATAATATCATCATAAATAAAGCACCAATTACTGAACTTCCGGCAATTGTAAAGAATTTGCGGATGTGTTTCCAAAAGAACTCCCTGGTTTACCGCCCTATTAGGGAGATCAACTTTGAAATCAAGCTGTATCCTGGTACTTCACCAGTGTCTCTACCACATTATCGGATGGCTCCAGCAGAGATGTCTGAGTTAAAGAAGTAGATCGATGAACTGCTCAGGCTGGGTTGCATCCGAAACAGTACGTCGTCTTGGGGAGCTCCAGTGCTGTTTGTAAAGAAGAAGGACGGTTCACTCCAAATGTGTGTCGATTACCGGAAGCTGAATCAGCTAACGGTCTGGAACAAGTACCCTTTACCCAGGATTCGATGACTTATTCGATCAATTGAGGGGTTCCAACCACTTTTCGCAGATTGAATTGATGTCCAGATACCATCAAATCCGGGTTAGGGAGGAAGATATAGAAAAGACAGCTTTCAGGACACGGTATGGACTATACAAGTTTGTAATCATGCCGTTCGGACTCACAAATGTACCGGCGATGTTCATGGATTTAATGAACAGGATCTTCCGTTTGTATTTGGACCAGTTCGTTATCGTGTTCATTGACGATATCCTGATCTATTCCAAAAGTCAGGAGGAACATGGGGAGCACTTACGGATAGTCTTGAACACTTTGAGAAAGAACAAGCTATATGCCAAAGCTAGCAAATGTGAATTTTGGCTATCTGAGGTTCATTTCTTGGGGTACGTTATATCCGAAGGAGGTGTAGCCGTGGATCCGGCTAAGGTGGCGGCAATGAAAGATTGGAAAGCGCCCAAGAATGTAACCGAAATCCTTAGTTTCTTGGGATTGGCTGGTTACTACAGAAGATTTATTGAGGATTTCTCCAAGATAGCATCTCCACTAACTCGACTCACTCAAAAAGGGGTCAAATATGAATGGTCAAATTAAGCGACCAGAGATTTGAAGAGATGAAGACGAGGACTTACCACTGCCCTGTTTTAGTTTTGCCGGTAAGTGGCAAGTGTTACGAGATATACTGTGATGCCTCAGGAGAGGGACTGGGGTGTACACTCAGTCAGAGTAATTGCGTGGTGGCTTATGGTTCAAGACAGTTGAAAATACATGAACGCCTTTATCCTACGCATGATCTTGAACTAGCCGCAGTGGTCTTCGCTCGTAAAAGTTGGAGACACTATCTCTATGGTGAGAAATTTGAAGTGTTTTCTGATCATAAGAGTTTGAAATACTTGTTTGATCAGAAAGGACTCAACTTGAGGCAGCGCAGATGGATGGAGTATCTGGCGGATTATGAATTTGCGCTTCGATATCATCCAAGCAAGGCAAACAAGGTAGCGGATGCCCTCAGCCGCATATCACATGCATCCGTGGCATGTTTGATCAGAACGGAATGGGAGATGTTAAATACCATCCGAGAGTTTAAACTCTATCTTAATAACCATGGGACCATATACAATCTAGTTATACAGTCCAACATGGTTACCAAGATTGAACAAGAGCAACGAGTAGATCCGGAAGTGGAGGAAATATGGGCCAAGATGTCGACTGGCGTAGTCATACCGGAATGGGAATTACGACCAGGACAGGGTCTTTTATTCCGGGCTAGAGTATGTGCCAAAAAGCTGTAGGAAAGAGCTATTGATTGAGGCACATCAAACCAAGCTCTCCATTCATCCGGGCAACACCAAAATGTATCACGACCTGGAGAGACATTATTGGTGGTACGGACTCAAAAGAGATGTGGCGGAGTTCATAGCTCATTGCTTAACTTGTCAGCAAGTTAAGACGGAACACCAAAAGCCACCAGAGTTACTCAAACCCTTATCAGTACCAGAATGGAAATGGGAGCACATTTCCATGGACTTTGTGACAGGGTTGCCGAGATCCTCAAAGGGCAATGATGCTATATGGGTCGTGGTAGACCGACTGACCAAGTGTGTGCATTTTATTCCTATGAAGATGACGGATTCATCTGAGACATTGGGTCGGCGGTATATCAAGGAAATCATTCGGCTACATGGCATTCCCCGAACTATAGTATCTGACAAAGATGGCCGATTTACCGGCAGAGTGTGGCAAAGCATGCAGTAAGCTATGGGGACAGATCTACTGACTAGGACCGCATTTCATCTGCAGACTGATGGACAGTCGGAGAGAACGATACAAATCTTGGAAGACATGCTGAGAGCATGCATGTTAGATTTCAAGAGTGGATGGGAGGACCACTTGCCACTGGTAGAATTCTCGTATAACAACAGTTATCAGGCAAGTCTCCAGATGGCCCCATTCGAGGCTTTATATCGTAGGCCTTGTAGATCACTAGTGTGCTGGACAGAGGCTGGTGAGCCTGCACTGATTGGACCTGAGTTAGTCGCAGAGACTACATCACAAATTAGTTAATACGTCAGCACTTATTGACTGCACAGAGACGGCAAAAGAGCTAATGCTGACAAAAGAAGAAGGTTTCTGGAATTTGAAGTGGGAGACATGGTATTCTTAAAGGTCTCGCCACGGAAAGGACATATGAGGTTTGGAAAGTAGGGGAAACTGTCACCAAGATTTGTGGGACTGTTTCCCATCATAAAAAGGATGGGAGAGGTAGCGTATCAATTGGTACTTCCTCCACAATTAGCATCTCTACACAATGTGTTTCACGTATCTATGCTGAGGAAGTACAATCCCGATCCTTCCTATGTATTGAACGTGCAAGATATAGAAGTGCAAAGCGACGTGACATAAGTCGAGAAACCTGGTCAGAATAGTGGACACTGAGCAAAGGGTGTTACGAAACAGAGCGATTCAGTTCGTCAAAGTGGTATGGGATCGACATGATATTGAAGAGGCCACTTGGGAACTTGAATCGGAGATGAGAACAACTCACCCTTAGTTATTCATGTAATTTATTTGGAACCCTACTTCGTTCGATTTTCGGGACTGAAAATTTTAAAAAGAGGGTTATATTGTAACACCCCGATTTCTCAAAGATATTGATATTTATAAAAATGCCATTAGAATGGTAAATTAGAAGGTTATGATCATAGATAAGAAAATGGTGGGGCCCATTGTTCAAATTAAGGCCTATTGTACATATTATAAAGATCAAATTAGATTAAATGGTTATTGTACATCTAATTGGGTCAAGAGGGTTATTTGGGTCAAAGGACCCAATTGGGACCCAATGGGTCATGATGGACTTATTTCACCATTGGGTGAGCCCAATTTTAATGGGTTAGGCTTAATTAATTTGGAGTTAAATGGAGGATAAATGGTAGACTTGAGGCAAATGTGTAAACCACATTTAAATGGGTAAATCACCCATAAATGGGTCATGGTGTCAAATTGGATCAAAGGACCCAATTGAGACCAATGGGTTAAGTTGACCATGGTTGACCGTGTGGACCCTCAAGTGAGCTCAAATGTGAGCTAAATTAGGTTGAGTTGGGACTGAAATGAGTTGGATTTGAATTAAGTAATGAAGTTGACTCAAGTGCATTAAATGAATGGCATTAAAAGTGGTGAGTTGGGCTAATGAGTTGGGTGAGTTAAATTGGAAATCAAAGGGACTTTGAAGTCAAGTGAGTCAAATGGAGAGGTGAGGAAGTTGCCTTGGTCTCAAACACCACCAACATAGGTCCCACACGTTGATGGCATGGAGTGTTTCCCATGCATAAGGTTTAATGAAATGAGATAAAATCTCATGGGGAATATGGAGGGTTTCCATCTCATAATGGAAACCCAAGCTCCAATGTTGGGAGTGCCAAGGGATGCCTTGGTTGGCAGCAAGTGACTCCTTGGTTTGATCAAGGATTGACGAGGGTGAATGAGAGGTTCAAGAGCTATTTTAATAAAAGGTTGTGCACCACACTCTTGGCCGAATTTTACATTGCAACAGCTTGGAGCTTTCATCTCTCTCCCTCATTCAAGAACTTACCTCCTTGGCCGAATTATCCTTTGGTGTTTTCACCATTGTTCAAGCTTTCAATCAGTTAAGGATCAAGGGAGCAAGAAGGAAGAAAGCAAGGATCAAAAGGAGAGAAGAAAAGCAAAGGAAATTAGGAAAGTGTTTACATAAGAATTTAGTTAAATAAATTAGTAAAAGGGAGCATGATTTGGCCATGGAATGGCTAATCCATCAAGGGTTTAAACCTTGGATGGTGCTTCATAAAAAGGATAAAAAGTGGATCATAGGGTTCGGCCACTTTGGATGGCCGAACCCCATGAAAAGAGTTGGTTAGGTTGATGGTTTTTGAAGGCTAAAAACCATGCAAAACCATGGAGATTTTTACATGTTTTAATAGGCACAAAATATATGTTATGACCTAATTAATCCATGGTTTCAATTATGATGATGAGGTTTAAAAAGAATAGAAACTTGGAGCATAGGGTTCGGCCACTTAGGATGGCCGAACTCCATGAAAAGATTTGATAAGTTTATGGTTATTTGTGATGGTTTTTGAAAGATAAAAACCATGCAATATTATGGGGTGTTTATGTGATTTAATTGGAGTCAAGGCTAATGTGTAGGATAGGCCAATGTATGGTTGAATCATATTATTTTTATGATTAAGATATGTGCATGAACCATGCACAAGGATGGAAGAATTGAACCAAAGAGAACCATAGGGTTCGGCCATGTGTATGGCCGAACCCCATGGACCATTTTATGGGATAAATGGACCCTTGAATGGGTATTTGGATTAAGGAATCATATATGCTTATCTTTGGACTTAGTGATAAGTAAATAATCAACAATTATATATGATGGAAAAAGGGACAAAATCAATATGGTGAGGTTCGGCCATGTAGTATGGCGAACCCTACTAATGGTGATTTAGTAGACCTAGTGGCTAACTTATAATTTGATTGCTTAAAATCAAAATGAAGATTTATGTATGAAATGTGTAAAAGGATCAAAAACAAAGTGGTGAGGTTCAGCCATGTTGTATGGCCGAACCCCACTAAAGTGGATTGGTCATATGGACTTTGACTATGAAGCAAAGATTAAGCATTGATGAGTCCAATGGCAAGACCGTAAATACAAGTCAAATGGTAAAAATGAAGGGATTGATCAAAGGACTTGAAAAGAAGGGTTCAAAACCAAAGTGATAAAGTTCGGCCATGTTGTATGGCCTGAACCCTACCAAGATATGTTTTGAAGTATGAAGTGTTTTAAGTCTTAATCAAATGAAAAGGGAGATCAAATCCAAAGTGGGTGAGGTTCGACCATGGGCATGGCCGAACCCCACAAGATGGTTTATGGGATCTAGACTTAATGAGAAGTCAAAAGGTTATGTTAATTAACTTGCTATTATATAAACAAGGTAACGGGATTTGAGCAGCGAGCGAGTCGTGATCAAGTGACGCTCAAGAGGAACGAACGCTTAAGTGAATTTTCAGTAGGTTTCCTACCTACTTGTAACCAATTTTATAATTGGTTTTATCATGGTTTTTATGAGATATATTGTTATTGTTTTATGTTTCAAATTGGTTTGAATGATGAGATATATATTTACAAATGACATATATTCATTGACATCTCATGCATGGCATGGGGTGATGATTATAGTAGCCGGAGCCCACACTCCGTCGGTATGCCCGTGATGTATCTGTGGGGCTTCCTTAAGCGATGAGAGTCCCGCCAAGAGGAATAACTTAATGATGAGAGTCTTATCCATAGGAAATGAGGAGTACTAGTGGATTACCTTGACATGAGAGTCCTATCCATAGGAAATGAGGAGTACTGTGGATTACCTTGACGTGAGAGTCCCGTCAAGTGATAGCTATGTATACTTGTGATGGGTGGGACTCATTACATTTGCATTTACATACATAGCATTGATTTCAGATGTTTTTGATGATCAAATATTATGATATATGCATGTTTCTATATACTAACCATGTGTTAGCCTTGATCGGAAAGCCTATTGAACGCGTTGATCTAACGCCCTATTTCTATCCTTAGAGGATAATGCAGGAAAAGGGAAAGGAAAAGAGAAGGTCGAGGACCGCGAGGAAAGCCAAGCTTAAGTGCTTGGGTGTTGGAATGGGTTTCTATTTACTGTTGTTTGGATACATTTATATGGACATGTAATAGTTAGTAACTTTGCTATGGTTTGTTTATAGTTCTGATAATGGATATCTGATTTAAGTAGTTTTAATGGATGATTTGTACTTGCTATCTATTCAGTATAATTTCGCAATCAGTTAGTTCTGCAATTTGTCTAGTATTATTCCGCATGACTTGTTTAGTTCCGTGTGTGTGTTGTTTATCATGGTTTAGACCATGCACACATGGTTGGCCAGTTAAGGGTCGGACTTTGGAAGTCCGAACTTAGCTCGCATCGTGACGCCTCCCGCTCTCTTCCGCTTGACTTTATTTATAAAAAAAAAAAATGGACTCTGATTTTTGGAAGGTTGGAAAAGGACAGGGCGTTACACCAAATACATATTTCCATGTTGGGTTCCAATTCACTGTTCAGCTTCCTTTCTAAGCCTTTTATGGTTTTACCATTTATTCAACTAAGCCTAGGAATGGTCCTCTCTAAGGTGTGGGTGCCACCTAAAGTCATTTATGGACAAATACCTGTTTTTGTGATTGCCATGACTATGAACTTTGAACTTGATGGAGAACGATCTTCATTCTTGATCATCTTGGGTCTTCAAGTTTCTTAGCAAATGCTTCTTCTCGAGTCATGGAATTGACAAATAGGGACTCGGCATAACCGGGGCACTAACAGTGTTGTTGAAAGGCGTAACCGTAGACTTATGGACATGGTTAGGAGTATGTTATATAATAGCATCGTACCCATTATGTTGTGGATATATAAATTAAGAACTGCAATGTACTTACTTAATCGGGTTCCTAGTAAGTCAATTCCTAAGACTCCTTTTGAACTGTGGACGGGAAGGAAACCCAGTTTGAGACACCAGCATGTATTGGGTTGTCCTGTAGAGGGAAGAATTTATAATCCCTTTGAAAGACAACATGATGAACGGACAATCAGTGGTTACTTTATAGGTTACCTTGAGAAGTCCAAAGGTTACAGGTTCTATTGTCCCGAATCATAGATTGAGAATCGTAGAGACCGGTAATGCAAGATTTATTGAGAATGGTGAGGTTAGTGAGAGTGACATAATGGAAAACATTCGGTGTGCAAGAATTAAGGGCACAAGTCCCTATACCCGTAGATTTAGAAATTGTTGTCCCTAATGTTACTAAACAACCTGATGAACAACACCTGAATGATGAATCACTTCATGCTGAAACCATCACCAATAATAAACCGATTATGGAATAATCGTAAGAAATAGTATTAAAAAGGTCCAAAAGACAAATGAGACCTGCTATTTCGGACTGACTATGTGGTATATCTAGAAGAATCAAATTATGATTTAGGGGCTATTAAGGATCCTGTCACTTATGAAGAAGCCATAGAATGTGATGACTCTAATAAGTGGTTAGACGCCACGAAAGACGAGCTAAAGTCAATGGCCCAAAATGAAGTCTAGGATCTAGTAGAATTGCCTTAGGGATGCAAAAAAGTTAGATGTAAGTGGGTTTTTAAGACCAAACAAGACTCTAAAGCTAATATCGAACGATATAAAGCAAGACTTGTAGCCAAAATGTTTACTCAGAAAGATTGATTGATTATAAAGAGACATTCTCTCATGTATCCAAAAATAACTCTTTTAGAATCATTATGACTTTGGTGGTTCATCATGATTTAGAGCTTCACCAAATGGATGTTAAAACTACATTTTTAAATAGTAGTTTAGATGAAGAAGTGTATATGGAACAACCTAAAAGATTCTCCATAGAGGGTAAGGAACATATGGCATGCAAATTAAAGAAATCAATATATGGTCTTAAGCAAGCCTCCAAGCAATGGTACCTTAAGTTCAATGATACCATTACCTCCTTCAATTTTAAGGAAAACACCGTTGATCGGTGTACATACATGAAGGCCAGTGGGAGTAAGTTTATCCATCTGAATTATATGTTGATGATATTTTGCTTGCCACTAATGATATTGGTATGATGTTCGAAACCAAGAAGTTTCTCTCCAATAATTTTGAATTGAAGTATACGGGAGTGGTACCCTACGTGATTGGAATAGAAATATTATGTTATAGAACACGTGGTATTTTAGGGTTGTCTCAGAAAGGCTACATAGAAAGAATCATAGAAAGATTCGGTATGCAAAATTGTTCTTATCAAGATGACTCTATTTAAAAGGGAGATACATTTAGCTTAAATCAATTTCTGCATAATGAACTTGAAAGGAGACAAATGGAGGGAATCCCTCATGCCTCAGCTATAGGTAGCATCTTGTATGTCCAGACCAACACCAGACCCGATATTAGTTTTGCTGCTAGTATGCTGTGGAGATACCAAAGTAACCCTGGAATGGATTACTGGAAAGCTGCAAAGAAAGTAATGAGGTATTTATAAGGTACTAAAGACTTCATGCTTATGTTTAAGAGGTCGATAATCTTGAGGTGATTGGCTACTTAAATTCGGATTTTGGTGGTTGTGTTGATAGCAGAAAGTCAATGTTTGGCTATTTGTTCCTCATAGCTGAAGGAGCAATATCATGGAAAAGCGCTAAACAGTCTATCACTGCAACATCAACTATGGAAATAGAATTTGTGGAGTACTATGAGGCCACTATTCAAGGAATGTGGTTGCGGAACTTTATCTCAGGACTTGGAATTGTTGACAACATTGCCAAGCTGCTGAGAATTTATTGTGATAGTTCTACAGCAGTATTCTATTATAAGAACGACAAGTATTCGAATGGATCGAAACATATGGAATTGAAATACTTTGTCGTGAAATAAGAAGTTCAGAAACTGGACGATGTCTATTGAGAACATTAGTACTTTACTTATAGTGGCAGATCCGTTGGCGAAGGAATTACCTATAAAGGCCTTTAAGGAACATGCTAATAAAATGTGTCTTGAATGTAATCTATTATGATGTAATTATGAATTTTGGACTGCATTATGAATAAATGTTCACTATTTAACATGCGTTTCTGATTATTGTTCCTATTTATTATGGTTCATGTATATATATTATGTGTGTTTATTTTGACACTAACAGGAATAATCATTATGTTATGACACTTATGTGGACCATTATGAAAAATCTCTCATTTTAAGGCTATGCTAGGTAGGTCACTTGTATTGTAGTGATGGAAGGGACAATGTCAGGATAAGATGATGTGCAACTTGCCATTGCCTCGCACTTGTGGTTTGTTTAATATTAGCATTATAATGTTAATTGCATTATGTTGTTAAATGTAGTTTATGTGTACACCTTCTGATATACCTGTTTTAAATCCCATGAGGTGTAAATGGGGGCCAAGTAGGAGAATGTAAGACTAAACATGACCCACATTAAATTTGGGGCTCCACATTGAGGATCTTAAATCAAGGAAACTGTGTTTAAATAAGGAATGTCTATTTCAAGAGAGTTCTAAAGGAGGTTAGCTTTCTATTTTGATGGGAAGTAGGAAATGAAAGTTCTAATTGCCTTAGGGGTCCTCCTTCAGCCTATAAAAGGGTCTCTCTCCATAATTATCCATCACCTTAAGTTTCCAAAAATACTATTCACGAAATTGGGAGAGGGCATTAAAGAGGAAAGAGGAACTCCAAGGTAGGTGTTTTCTCTTGTTTTTGGACTCCAGAAAGCATCGACATAATAAAGGGAAGATCAAAGCTCACTCTTATTCATCAATGGATCCAGGTATGTCTTATTATTATGATGTTTATGATTTCCACATTAAGTTTGATCTGTGTTTAAAGTATTAATCAATCCAGATCATGTGGTTATGTTGTTCGAGTATGTCCAATATTAAGATTAATGATGAATGAATGTATGACTGATTCTCAATCAATAAACTCTGATATTTTGATGAAGCATTACACCCTCGCCCCTCGGGATGTTGACTAATTTTTTTATGGTTCATACCCACACAAGTCCATTCACATGTGGATGTCACATGTGCAAGGGATTCCTATGAATCCCAAAGTTCTCACGGGTCTTCAGGGTCCTACCAAAGTCTCGGTAGAACCCCCCACCCCACCGATATTTGGGGGTTACTACAACCCTTCCCTCTTGGAAATTCATCTTTCATCTCAACCATAACATTCATTCTCCATTATATCTTCCAAATGTTCATTCAACATGACACCTAATTATTGTATCAAAAGAGTCATAGAGTCCCATAGACTTAACAAAAGTCCATAGGCTCAACTACTGTAACACCCCACCCACATGGGGGTGTGGGAAAAATCCAACAACCCTTCATTCTTGGAAATTAAAACTTTCCAAATTTAGATCTATTTTCTAAAAATAGAATATGACTAAATTAAATTAAAATTCTAAGATTAGAAAATTCTAAAAAGAGAAACTAGATATTTTTGAAAATTTTAAAAAATAGAAGTTTCCCAGAATGAAAGTTTCTAATCTTAGTAGTGTTTCCAAATTTAAATCATCTCCAGATTTTTGTTATTTCTAGAAAGTTTCTAATATAGGTAACCTTTTAAAATTAGGGTTTCTAAAAAAAATTAGAAACGTCCAATTTTAAAGAGTTGCCAAAAAAAGAAATTTTCTAAAAATAGTATTATTTCTAAAAATAAATAATTCAATGGCAATTTTCTAAGTTCCCCGGCAATGGCGTCAAAAACACATTGTATTTTAAATTTATACTCGCAAGCGCACGAACCATTTATAATATAACTTTGGAGTGCGAGGTCGAACCCATCGAAACTTAGGAAAATATATCCATGAAAAACATACCTTTGAATTATATATTTTAAAAAATTTAAAAAACATAGAAATAAATCTTAAATATGGAATTAATTATCTAATCTAAGAATTTATTTTTTATTTAAAAATATTCTAAAAATAGAAAACATGGTATAAAATTAGAAACCACATCTAAAAATAGAATTTAACATTTAAAGAGATCTAATTTTAATGGAAAATCAAAATTTACCTAAATTTAATTAAGATGGTGGATTTAATCTAAAAATTATAAATAATTTCAATCTAACTTAGAGCACAAAATTAAGATGCAATTAATTAATTATCAACCTTGTTCACAATTTTTCAAAGAATTTGAATTTATAAACCAAGAAAACAAAAATAAGAATTAAAAACAACATATTTACATATTTATAGTGGAACTGGATAAAAGAGTTATGGATGCTTTATTTTCCATATTTTAAAAATAACATCAAGGCCTAGAATACGGAGCTCACGTAAAATTTCAATCTTATTCAAATCTTTCATCAAATTAGTTCCTAATTAATCTGAACCTCAGATTTAGATTAATAATGCAATTCTCCGATCTAACTATTTCATTCGTTCAAAAGAACCTTAGACCTAGAATAATAATGTTAATCAAATATCTAACTATTTCATTTGTCCAAATTAATTACCAAGAGAGGAGTCAAGAACTAGAGTGATTCAAACCATCATAATAAAATCAAAATTTGGAAAACCATAATTCTAAAGGTTTTTCAACCTTTCAATTATTAATACAAATTGGAATTAAGTTTTACAATACATTGGGACTTTCATTTTAAGAAAAATCAAAACAATAAGATTTATGGAATTTTTGAATTTATTATTGAAATTAATCACACATTAGCATTGAATTTAAGAAAATGAAGAGAAAAAGACATTAAGAAATTCTACTCTTATTAATTAAAGTAAATTACAAGAATATAGAATTAAACTTAAAAGAACTTGTTAGTGCCTCGGCTTGACCGAGTCCTTGTTTGTCAATTACATGACTCGGGTAGAAGCACTTGCCAAGAACCTTGAAGACTCAAGATGATCGAGGAAGAAGATCATGCTTCACCAAGCTCAGAGCTCATCATCATGGCAATCACAAGAGCATATATATGGCCATAGATGACCCTAGGTGGAACCCACACCTGAGAGAGGATTAATAGGCTTAGGTGCATATGTTGGTAATAAACATAAAATGTCTAGAGAGGAAATTTAATAGTGAATTGGAAGTGAACTCAGAAACATGAATTATGTTCACTGTCAGCACGACCAATCTATCTCACCGACCTCTCGGTGCAGTCAGGATCGACCCATCATGGTAAAGACTGATCAGCCAGATTGATATTGGTTCTGGAAATTAGAACTGTCATTCTGGAAATACCTCTGATCGAGAGTCTCGTATGCACCGACCTATCGGTGATGAACTTGAACGACCCCTCGTGGTCGACGACTAGTCAGTAAAACAAACTTATAAGTTCTGGACTGAGAACTTATAAGTGTTTAGACAGCAGATGGCAAAGCCATGAATGCATTAAATTGTACAGTCTCAGACATTGAATACAGGCGAATCATAACCTGTGTTACTGTAAAAGATGCATGGGAAGTTCTTGAGAGAACCCATGAAGGCACCTCAATAGTCAAGAGGTCCAATCTTCAGATCCTCAAAAATCAGTTTGATACCATTAAGATGAGGGAGGATGAAGTCTTCATAGACTTCTATTCCAAAGTTAACGACATTGTAAATCAAATGTATGCTTAAGGAGAAGGGATACCTGAGGACAAGGTATGTACCAAAATTTTCTAGAATCTTGCATAAAGATTCAAACCCAAGGATTGTGGTTATGGAGGACAATCAAGATGTATCCTTAATGAAAATTGATGATTTGGTTGGTTCATTGCAAACCTATGAACTACACTTTGAACAACCAAAGGATAAATCAATTGCCTTGAAATATTCCTTAAAACAAACAAAGAAACCTAAAGAAAAAGAAAACTTTCGGAAGATGATCTCTTAAGTGATGAAATGGCAATGTTTGCCAAAAAGTTTTATAAAAACTTTGTTAAAAGGAATAACTTGAGAAGAATGGGTAAAGGTGAAACATATAAAAATCATCCAAGAAGGCAAGAGGATTGCAGAGGGAAAGGGAGAGAGAGGAAGGATGTCAAGGAGCAGACCTGCTTCAATTGTGAAGAAAAGGGACACTACATGAATGAGTGTCCTTCAAATAAAATAAATAAGGCTATGAATGTGGGTGTAACCCATGTTAAAACTTCTGAATCAAAAAGTGATTCAGATGATGAGACCTAACAAAATATTGTTGTATCAAAAGGTCTCATAGCCTCGATCATTGATGATCATGAGAATTCCACAATTGAAACAGAGGAGGATGAGAGTGAAGATGATGAAGATCTTCAAGCTTCCTACAGTGCCATGTTCCTTGAGAGTGAGAGGCTGACTAAAAAACTCAACAAGGATAAAAATGAAAACCTTAAGCTCTCCAATAAAGTTGAAGAGTTGAAAGATGAAAAATCTATTCTAATCTCTAAGATTAATCTCTCAGATGTTGAAAACACTAAGTTAGATAAGTTTACCCAAGGTGATGAAATGCTTAAAAAACTCCTTGGTGCAGGAAGACAGTATGGTGATAGGTCTAGTCTTGGTGCCTCGTTCACCAAAGAACCTATACATCATAAAGTGTCTAGTAAAACAAGTATCTCTCGTTCTTCAACAGGTAAGTGCAATTTCTGTCACAATGATGGACATTTTAAAAGAAATTGTTGTCATCTGAAGAGATACTTGGAAAGGAAAACACAAAGGCACAATCTAATAAAGGCTATGCTTAAAAGACATCCACCAACAACTAACCTTAAAAGAAACCTAAGGAAGGTGGATACAAGGCAAGACTCTTTGTTAAGACAGATGAATCATGTCTTGCAAGAGTTGATGGATCCCAAGGTTAGTCATCAAAGGTATGATCGTAGAGGTGGTGTGTATGAAACACCAAATGCCACAATCTTCTTACCTAGGAGATAGACCACTAGTCATGTTTTGGTTTGGTTTAAGATTCACTTCCATATCTTAGACCACTACAAATGAACTCACCATAGACCATGTGAGTTCACATAGCAAAAAAGCTATGACATGAGAGGAACTGGCCAACTACAAGTCTAGAATGTACTCTTCCTGGCTATAGTACATATTCTACTTGAAGAGCCATACGTTCCATTCAAAGTATTTCAAAAAGTATACATTTTTTAATGAGAATTGTTTTTGTGCATGATTTGATTAAACTCAACATATCTGTGCATTAAAATGATTTTATGTATGTTGTGCTTAGAATAGATCTCCATCAAGTTGCACATATCATAGATAGTTTCTTTACTATCTGTGCCCCTCGATGATTGATCGACATGTTGATGAATGTATTGTCGGTGTGACAGACATGTCGGTACTGTGCTAAATCAAGCACTATTGAAAAAGGGGAAAAAGTCGAAAAACTCAACCTATCGGTGGAACTGACATATCAGTGAGACAGAAAGGTCAAAATAAAAAGGAGTCACTTTCTACGAAAGTGATAACTCTTTCAAATTCAGTTGTCTCCCCTCCTGCGAAGGTCTATGGTCCCTCTTTCTCCTCCCGTGCCCTAGAACAGTCGATAGGACCTCTCGGAGTGTTTTCCCGCAGGAAAACCATGGGGCTTTCGTTTATCAAGTCTCTAGAAGCTTAAAAATCACCGTTTTTGTGATTTTCGTAGATCTGGTAAGGGTCAGTCCCCATCCCATCCTTCTTTGAACCAGTGCTTGAGGATGTCGTCCAAGAAAAAACCATGCCTAGGAAGATGGCAGCTATGACACACCCTAAGCTCTCTATAGAGCGAGGTGAATCCAGTCATGCCAATAGATGGACAAAGAGAACCAAAATGACTGCCTTTCGGTCTTGCCCTGGGTCAAGCTTTGAAAATCCTTTGTATATTCAGGAACAACAAGAAACCCAACCTGAGGTAGGAGAAGACCCCATAGTTGACAAAGGTATCATCTTCGAAGAACGACGAAAAGAAAGGAGAGAACAAGTAGATGAGGAGAATGGTCGTAGAACCAGAAACTGAAAACCTTGTTGACAGTGAAGAGGAGAGCGATGAGTCTGACGATTTTTGGAATGACTCTGACGAAGAAGAAGAGTATGACACCCTTCTATAGATAATCTGGGTAGAAAGGTATTCCAACTAGCAAGGAGAATGGATTATCTTGAAAATAGTATGGAAAGTATCCAGTTGATTGTCCGGGATCTAGTTGATGTTACCTCCTTTTCTGATTGAGTTCCAGATTCTCCATCTCCTCCTCCTCTTGCACCCCCTCAAGATGGCTCTGCTTAGGATAGTTCTTCGACATTTAGAAAAACTATACTTTTGGTATTTTGATTAAGCATCCATAATGCCTCCGTAACAAACACCATATGTACTCAATGCACATTTTGTTATCAATGCAATGATATGGTTTGGTTTAATGTGATGTGTATATTGCTGTATATAAATGTCATATATATCTTCTGTATGATAGATTAACATGCAGGTTTGAATGAGTTGGTTTTGTATCGGCATGTTAAGGAAGATAAGAGATCGGGCAGTGACACTACACACAGCCATGGAGTATGGGAAAGCACAAAATATGTGTTAATTAGTTGTTGTCACTGATCATGAAAGCTTGTGGAGAAAGGAGAATGCAAGCTTGAAAGCTTGGAAAAAATCAACTTAGGGGCAGCTAAGTTTGTGGGGGAGCAGAGAAGAAAAATGTAAGAAACATAGCTTAGAGAATGGGGGAGGAAACTCGAAAAAGCTAGGGACATTAGCCTGAACCCTTGAAGCAGTATGTTAGAAATCAGCTCGTGCAAAGTCATATAAACCTTGTTGCACGAAAGGTGTTATCCATGGGGTGAACCATGTGTGAGATTCGATCTCGGTTAAAGCACCAATACAAGAATCATGGGGGAGTGCTTGATCTTGATGCTTGCCTACTAACCCTTTGTCAATTGAATGACAAAATGGGAGAGAAAATAGTAGAAGCCTGAAGTTAGGAAGAACATAAAAACTAATTAGAAGAATAATTGGTGGAAGGAAGATCAAAGTCAAGGAGATTGGGGGAGTCTAGCAATTCATTGGTGTATGGGGGAGAAAATTTTATTTAGTCCAGTGGATGTTTATGGTTTGGACTAACCCATCTAATGATTGTCTAGTGGTGCTTGCTTTTTGTACTTAAACAGGAAAATGAAAATGAAGCAAGTTGAGCAAGAATATGAAAATCACAGTCTTGTTAATTCATTTGAATATACATGTAATTAATGTAATGTTTTGTATTCAAATGTGTTTTAATAAAAGGTGGGCTTGTAATTGGATTAGCTTCCAGGTTTTGTCATGTAATTGACAAAAGGAGAGATTGTTAGTGCCTTGGTTTGACCGAGTCCCTGTTTGTCATTTACGTGACTCGGGTAGAAACACTTGCCAAGAAGCTTGAAGACTCAAGATGATCGAGGAAGAAGATGATGCTCCACCAAGCTCAGAGTTCATCATCATGGCAATCACAAGAACATGTATATGGCCATAGATGACCCTAGGTGAAACCACACCTGAGAGAGGACTTCTAGGCTTAGTTGCATACGTTGGTAATAAACATAAAATGCCTAGAGAGGAAGTTGAACAGTGAACTTGGAAACATGAATTATGTTCACTGTCAGCACGACCAGTCTATCTCACCAACCCCTCGGTGTAGTTAGGATCACCCATCATGGTCAAGGACTGGTTGGCTAGATTGACATTGGGTCTGGAACTTCGAACTATCATTCTGGATATGTCTCTTACCGAGAGTCTCGTATGCACCGACCCCTCAGGTGATGAACTTGAACAACCCCTCGAGGTCAACGACTCCTCGGTATAAAACTTATAATTTTTGGACTGGAAATTTATAAGGGCTCTCGATAAAACAGACATCTCGGTACATCAGGACCAATCGAGAGTAATAGGACCAACCTCTCGGCAAAGGGTGACAGGTCATTCTGGGTAACAGGTTTCCAAAATGAAAACTACTGTCAAGCATGCTTTGCACCAGAATGAGCCTCTCGTATGGACCGACACATCGGTGCCATAAGAGTCGACCTATCGGCAGCAATAACATGTCGACCGGGAAGTAATTATGTTGTTGGGGGTGCATTTAATGCGCAACGGTCGGGTAGTTGAACGGTAATAAATATGAACACTGACACCTTGGTGCCACTGACCTGTCGATCCTGGATAGTCAATATGACCGTTAAAACTCCTCTATAAATACTGAGTGTTGGATGATCGTTTTACCATCTCCCTTGAGCTTAAAAGAAATAAACACTCTAAGGAACGATCAACACTATTGAGAGAAAGATCATAAACAACCAATCTTTGGACTGTGTTTGTAAGTGAAAAAGAGAGGAGGAGAGAAAGATCATAAACAACCAATCTTCGGATTGAGTTTGCAAGTGAGAGAGTTATAAACTAGGAAAGCTTTGGTTAAGCCAAGTTTCCTTGTCTGCCACAAGATCGTGATTGCTACACGATGACTGCAAGAAGGATTGTCGACACAACTTGGGTGTGATATTCAAGAAGCACACATCAACCAGAAAGAGCTTTAAGGCAAGTGCTACTTGGTTTTTAATTTTCCTTTTAAAAACCTGTAACCAGAAGTGGATTAAGGAGAGGTACTCCGGAACCACTATACAAAACTCTAAAGCGTCGTATCTGGCATAGAGGTGGGTGGAATTCCCGGCCAATTGAGTGTGGTGGAATTCCTACTCTAATTGTGAGGGTGTAAAGTCCCCACATAGTGAATTTGGGGATAGCTCAAGGTTGAGTGAGTCCTCACAGTGGATGTAGGTTGGCGAACCGAACCACTATATATCTTGTGTCCTTGTGTTTGTGGTGTTAGAGCCAATTTCTTGTGTTGATTGTTTAATCACATTTACTAGCACACACACTTTCGATTGTTGTTTCTGCTTCATTTAAATTAATCAATCAAGTAAATTTAAAAAGGACCAATGAATTTGGATTGACCTATTCACCTCCCTTTTAGGGTCAATCAGGTTGTTCTAGCACCCTCAGTACGGAGGACTTTCAGAACTAATTACAAAAGAAAATTGGAAAATAGAATAAATAAAAATACTAACCTTAACCCAAAATTGTAAAACTTCAAAATTCTTCTTCAATTCTCCAAAGTCTCAAACTCTCTAAAATTTCAAGGCTCCAAGTTCAATTTTCTCAATGGGAGAGGGATAATATTTATAGATGAAAGGAGGTGGAGTTAATGGCTTGGATTTAAATATTTAAATAAAGAAAGGGACACTTGGAGGGCTGATATAATTTGTGCTAAACATGGAATGATTTAAAAGAGGTAAGGAAGTGGAAAAAACCACTAAAATTCGTGCAAGGTGTGAACACAAAGAGAAGTGAGTACAAAATCCCATTTTTTACACATGTACCACATTTCAGCTCAATTTTGACCTAGTTAATGTCTGAATCACGAACATCATAAATTATAAAGTTGTATCCCTTGAAGTATTCTTTCTAACCCAAAAAGAATCAAAGCAATCATATATCGAAGTGGAACATTATGGCCAAAATACTGAATGTGTGTCAAAATATTCCTTCTAAGTTCTTCCAAATTTATTAATTATTCTCTTTCTCTCTCCTCCACTATGGCCTTGTACGAATTTTGCATGGTTGAGATCCTTGAATTTCACGTGCTTGAATTTGAATGTTTTATTTCTTCATATCTTCAATTTATGAAATTTAATAATGTATCTCACCACTTTGAAAATAATAAAAAAATCTAAAAAATTACTGAATTAATTCAAACTCTCATAAATGGATTTGAATTATTAGTTTACAATGAAACCCTAAATTGTGGTGAAATAAATATTAAAAATCCGGTCATTCCAAGAATATCTCTTTCCAAAAATAGCAGCTTCCAAAAATAGATTTCTTCTCATTTTTCTCCATTTAATCCTTATATTGTGTATTTTCCAAATATACCTATAAAACTCAAAAAATTCCATTAGTGGTATTAAAAACACTGAAGAAAAGGGCTAACTTATCCAATATTCAGAGGTAAAATATTTAATTTCCAGTGTTCATCACTGTGGTAGGTTGTAGGCCTCTCTTTGGTGGGAAGACCACAGAAATACAGTGGGTATTGTTGTGGAGAAAGCATGAACTGAGTATGTGCATTGAGCATCTTTGCATTAACTAGCATAGAGCATTCATATTAATGCATATTCATTTATTTATGCTTTAATATCGTTTCTATTATGTTAACGAGAGAATAATGGAGATATCATGTTAGATATGTGTTATTGTGTTCTTCCACTAGGCTTGGAGATCACACCCCTTACATTGCAGGTAATCCTTTGGATTTAAACTTGGAGGAGAATGATGATAATTAGAAGCTGTTATGGATGAATGTTAGACTTTTAGCATAGGTGTTGAATTATGTGGTTGAACTTAATTATTTGCTATTGTTTATGTTTGTGAGACTCGATCAGTTAATTCGAGTAGTTTGAGAATATTGAGGATATTAGTTTATTTTATTTTATGGGATGTGTTGTGAGTGAATCTATGAGATTAGACTTGACATTGATAGTAGATATTGTTCATTTTATTTTGTGGATGACATTAGAACTTTTGCGATGTGTTTAGTTTGGGCTAGAAAGGATTTGTGGCTTCGTTTGTTTTATCTATAATCTTTTAAAAAAAATTATTTATTTCCCCAGCCACAAATCTGTGATGTAAGACCCATTAGTTTTGTTGTTGTATTGGATCACGCTCATTTAGGTTATAGAAGGAACGGGGTGTGAGAACTTTTCTCTCACTGCCAAAGCTTCTGACATTGAGTCTCTGTTATCCTGTTTATCTTTCAAACGAACTTCATTGTTCATTTAGTGCATTTGACACATCTTCAAAATTAATCTTTTTCTTTCCCATACCATAAGGTGGTAGTCAGATGCTCATAACTATCAAGCAATGAGCTCAACAATATCACTGTTTTGTCTTCATCTGAGATTTTAACAACTAATTTTTGCAAATCAGGCAGAATCTTATTATAGTCATTCAAAGTTTCAATCATAGAATAACTGATCTATATTGGAACCTGAAGAGTTTTCTAGTTTCTGTCGTAATTCCTTTGCCGAAGTCTCATTCATAACAAAATATTTTTGATCTCTAGCAAAACAAAGCTGTATGGTGCCACAAGCTAAACAGTTGATTCTCTCCCAATCCATACCATTTAAATCTACAAGTTTATCTTTTAAAGCAATATCCAAATCTTGTGGAAACAACACATCCTTTATTTCGCATTGCCACATGCCGAAATTATTCGTCCCACTAAATTTTTCAACTTCATATTTCGCATTCGAAACCATGGTCCTCGCTATTGACACAGGTTCGGTAGTGGCATTTGATGCTGACCTAGATTCAGACATATTTTCTCCTATATAATCACCAAATGACAAAAAAACTTAAAAATTACTCAAAACACCTTAAAAAAGCACTACAAATAACTTCACAAAAGAAATATAAAATTTTCAATTTTTTTACTGAAGATGTACTTGAAATCGTACTCTTGCAGGGAGTACACAAAATTGTAATCCTTCGGGAGTACCAGAAAGAGTAGTCCTAAAGACCACCAAATGAATAGTATTGTGATCCTGTGGGTCACCTAAAATTATGATCTTGCAGGACTACACCAGATTGTAGTCCTTTGGACTACCAAACTTGGAGAGAGAAAAATGTTTTTCTACTTTCTTTTCTTGTTGTTTCGTTTCTGTTCTTCGTGTAATCCCAGGCTATTTCAACGGAATAGGTCGCACACTTGCACGGACGGAAGCTAGAAGATCAGAGGCAAAAGAAAGAAAGAGACGACGACAACAATAGTTGACAACGAAGACGGTAGCAAAGATCCGTCCAGCGAGATAGTGACGAAGATCCGGCCAACTGGACAGCAAATGGCGAGGCAACAGAGGACCGACAGATTTCCAAAAAACTCTATGGTTTACCACGACGAGTTCTCAAGTCCTTTTCTCCTTCTTTTGCTCAAATCAGAATGCACAATCACTTGAATCAGAACCTTGATCTCGATACTAGTTGTTGGGATTTAATCCCCAAATGAGGGGAAGAAAACACACACAATCACATGAATCATATACGATTTTACATGCTTCAGCCAAAGCCTACTCTACCAATCCAAATCAAATTTTACTAATGCAAAAGGCTTACAAATTCTCTCTCTCACTTATTCACGGATTTCTTTCACAAACAAAAACCCCATTGATCAATACCCATGAAGGAAACCCTCTCTGTTTTTATATAGAGAAACAATGAGGTTTCCTACTACAAATAAGTTTCCCACAATGGTCGGTTTTACAAATCAAACCCAAAACGAAAAATATGAGGAGTAGAGAACAAATAGGAGGAGTGAAGAATTCAAATGGAAATAGGATTCCTAATCCTAATCAAATTCTTGTTCTTAATCGATCCATATTGGACATTACGGACACATTTCGATCATATCCCGAGCAACCATCAACCATCTGGGGTTGAATGCAATGGAGCCCTTAGAAAGAGGATTTGTGACCTCTCATGTGCAGAAGAACTTTTGACCGCTTTTCAAGTCGTGTTGTTGCACCACGTACATGATCACGTCACTACTTTTGCCAAGGCATCCAGCTTAGCATTCCATGAGACATTTGAGGATGATTTTGACAGAAGACGCCACCACAAACAATGGCCTAGACATTGATACTCCCAACCAAGACAATCCATCACCAGAGAAGAGGACGTTTTTCCCATCAAGCTTGAGATTCCTAAGTTTGTGGGTGGGTCAATTTGGGGATGAATTTTTAGAATGAGTCGAGACAATGGGCAATATGTTTGAGTGTGGGGGAGTGCCTTATGTAAAATGGGTTAACCTTGTACTTTTTAAACTCAAGGGTAGGGCATTAGTGTGGAATAAGAGAAAGAAGTCTGAGAGTAAGGCCCAAAGGAAAAAAAAGATTCAGTCATGGGACAAACTCATAAAACTCATGTTCAAAACGTTCATGCTTCCCAACCAAGCACAAGATCTCTTCCAACAGTTGCAAAAAATGAAGAAAGGAAGTCGGTTTGTGAGTAAGCAGATTAAAGATTTCAATCTTCTAATAACTCACAACAAATTGTTCGAGCTTGAGAAACTGATTGTCTCGCGGTATATTGAAGGCATACGTCCCTCCATTGGTGATGCTATGGCTACCCTTGATCTTCATAACTTGGCTGGCACTGTCACGCCCCATTCTTACAACACTTAAACGAGAATGACTTATTAAAGAAATCCAAAACTAACAATTCATCTAAACGGATCTTACATGACAAATTTGTGGCCATAATTTTTTTTTTTCTCAATTTTAAAGCAATTACTTTCAAAGCCAATGAATTCGTCAAACCCTCAATCATCAAACTAAATGAAAAGATTGGATTTATTATTCCATAACTTGTAGATTCAACACTAGTACATTTATAATGCTAAACTCACAAGTTTGCTCACATACCCAACCATAACAATAGTATAACTAATATGCTAAATTTCTCAATGGCTTGGACTTATTGTCCAAGTCTCACAAGTCAATTATAAAATAAATCATAACTCTTTCTGAGTTCCAAACCAAATAACATCAACCGTAACACTTTTCAAAGTGTGCATTAAATTGTATTAAAAGAAATTAATCTAATTATGCTTCTAATAACTTCTTGTCTTCTAACTTTTCTCATGATTTCTATCAAGGCCTAAGTCCACTAGGTTTCCTGCAATGTAAAGGGTATGAGCTCTAACCAGTGAAGAAATCAACAACACATACATATATTCACATCATATAATCATCCTTCATAGTCTACATTCTTTCAAAGAATAAACACTATAAATTTAAACATATTTATCATTCATGCTTTAATGTTCAATACCAATGCAAATGCTCAATGCAGGGTGCAACCATCTCCACATATCTATCTTATATTCTTGGTGGTCATCCCACCGAACTGAGGATAACTAAAACTACCGTCTAGGTGGCCATCCCACCGAAGTGAGGATAACTAAACTACCACTGTAATAGCCGAAATTTTAAATCAACATATATATGACATTTATTTCTTTTAATAATAAAAAAAATCGAAATTTTGATATTATGGATATTAAATGGATCAAATTTTGGGGCAAAGGCCCAAGTATGGTCCAATGGACCATCGATTGGATGGAATCCATTTAAAGAGTCAACAATGGTCAAAGTAGGGCCCGATAACCATATGGGATCCAATGGGTCAAAATGAGTCAAACTCTAAGGTAAATGATAGGAAATAATTTAATTGGGCCATGGACCCAATGGTGACCCAATTAATTGGAATGGGTTGAATTGGAATTAAACCACCTAAGTGAATGATGAGATGATGGCATAACCAAGTGGGGCCCACCTCCACCTCACCAAGTGAGGTGGCGTGTGGACCAAGGAAAAGGTGGGGCCGACCATCATGGTTGACTTGGTCAACCATGGATAAGTTAAGGGGACTAAGGAGAATTAAAATAGATTAAGTTGATTAAATTATTTTAAATCATCTAAGTTAAGATTAATGAGGTTTAAGTGACATGGCCGAATGGGGCCCACCTCCACCTCATCAAGTGAGGTGGCGGGTAGGGTAGGTGTTGGTGGGGGCCGTCCACCATGGTTGACTTGGTCAACCATGGGTGGATTTCTTGGAAAGAGAAGTTAATGGAATTAATTTAAATAGGAATTAATTAACCTAAGTAAGGATTTAATTTAATTAATTAGGTTGGTCAAATTAGGGTCAAATGAATAAGTCAAAGGGGCAAGTCAAATGGTGGTTTCATCCCATTGAAACCACCCAAGGAAACACAAAGGAAACCATGGACTTAGGGTGGTGGTTTCATCTCAACCACCACCACTCAAGGTATGAGAGCCCATACCCCTCTCCATGATGGGTAGTCAATGGACTTGATGGGAAGACCAAACCACCCACCTTAAAGACCCAAAACCATTGGCATGGTGGTGGTTTCATCCCAACCACCACCACCAAGGACATGCAAGCGATACTTACCCATGTTGGTTGGTCAAATGGAATGATGGAGGAGTGTAACCCAAGCCACCAAGATGAGATGGGAATGGGTCTAGGGTCTCATCTCATCTCCATCTCTTCATTCCCTCTCCCAAAACCGTCCTCCCTCTCTCTCCCAAGTAAAACACCAAGAAAGAAGAAGAAACTTAGAAGAAAAGAAGGAAAAAACTAGGCTTGGCCAACCACCACTTCAAGACCAAGGTTTGAGCATCTTTTTCCATCCTCATCCCCTCTCCCTCTCTCAAAAATCTTAACCTACCTTAGCCAAACCCTAACCATGGAGAATCCATCTTGATCAAGCACATCTTCACCGAATAACAAGGAGAAGAAGAAGAGAAAGGGCTAAGGAGATCAAAAAGAGGAAGAAAGGCCGGAGGAGTCGTCGGTGTGGTAAGAAATTCTTAGACAAGAATTTATATTTTTAAAGGTTAAGATATATTTATGTAATCCATTTCTTAGAATGAATGGTGGCCACAAATGTTATGGGCCTTAGATCTAAGATCCATTCAATGATAAGATGAGAAATGGATGAAAAAAGAGAGAGATAGATTAAGAAAAATAATAAGTAAAAGGATTAAGGAGGTTATGAAATTAAATGGATTTAAGCATGGAAGTAATGGGTTTTTGAATGGATTGATGGACCATAGGGTTCGGCCATGTAGTGTGGCCGAACCCCATGGTAAATGGTTGATGATTTAATTAGGGTTTTAAGGTTTAAAGGCTATGGAGAATGATTATGATTGTAGGCTTGTAAATGATTAAATGTTGGAAAAATTTAAAGGGGGTTTTAAACAAGAAAATCATAGGATATGTAAATGATTTAATGGCCTCCAAAAAAAAAAAGGGTGAATGAAGGAGAATCATGAACCATGGGTTCGGCCATAGTGTATGGCCGAACCCCATGGTGATGGAATGATGAATTAAATGGCTATGAAAGCATGGAAATTAATGGAGGAGATTAATGGTAATTAAGTGGATTTTTGTTAGGTATTTTAAACAAGGTTTTAAATGAGTAGAGATGAGTATTTAAAAATAAAAATTATGGACCATACATGGCCGAACCCCATGGAGAGACTTTGAGGAATTTAGTGTTCTTGGAACCATGGAAAATAAAATGGAACGATGATTAAAATTAAATGGACCAAAGTATATCTTATGATGATTATGAAAGGATGATTTAAATGTATGTTTTAAATTCAATTATGGTGGGACCAAATGAGGTGAAATGGACCCAAGAAAAGTAGGAAAAAAGACATCGTGGATTCGGCCATGGTGTATGGCCGAACCCATGACCCATTGTAGGTCATGATATGGGCAATAATTGGAATTTTGTATAGGTTTAGATGATTTGAAATTTAATTAAATTAAGTAGCTGATTTTAGGGATATTGTGTCATGGGCATTAAATCATTAATGGGGCTAAGTATATGATGAATTATGGACAAAAATGTACATAGATGGAGGAAATATTAAATCATGGAAGCATAGTGGCAAAACCGTAATTATTGGCCACAATGAAGAACCATGGGTTCGGCCATGGTACATGGCCGAACCCCATTTAGGTTGGACATGAACTTGGGTGCATTAAGATGACATTATGAGTGATTAAATGAAACTTAGGGTTGCTGCATTTTAGGCTCACAAATTAGAATGTTTAATGGGCTAAAATTTGGAGTTATGCAATGGAAATGAGGCTAAGTTAAGGGCCGATTTATGATAATCTCATAACATGGCTAGAGAGCATTAAGGAATCTAGGTTTATAATCAGTTAGGGACTTAATCATGGATAAGATATGGACTAACTTGGAAAATGTATAATAAGGTATTTGCACATTGCAAATGGTACGCGATCGGCGACTGAAATTATCGAGCGAAACCGGAAAGGGACATTATCGGTATTCGGTAGGATTCCTACCTTTTTGTAAGCCGTGGATTATGTGTATGTGATGGTTTCCGTATTTTATTTCGGTAATTATATGGTTTATTTTATGGATGATATTTTAAATGCTATGGATTATATTTTAATGCTATGGATGATATTTTTAAGGCTATGGATTATATTCCAATGTTATAGATTTTATATTAGTGATATGAATCATATATATACTATATAGCATAATGCACTTACATCTCATGCATGGCATGGGCTGGAAAATAAAGGAACCGGAGTCCATGCTCCGTCGGGGTGACCGAGAAGCAACCATGGGGATAGCCTGATGCGCTATAACCGGAATCCATGCTCCGTCGGGGCGAACGAGAACAAACATGGGGATAGCTTGATATGCTATAACCGGAGTCCATGCTCCGTCGGGGCGACTGAGAAGCAAACATGGGGACACCTTGACGAGGCTTTGCCGTCAAGGGGGATATGACATTTTATGATGATATAGATGATGGGTGGGACACATGACATAGGCACCCATGGCATGGCATTCATTTTATGGGATTTATCATATTATTATTGGTATGCTTGTTTCACTAATCCATGTGCTAGCCCTACTCGGAGTCCTACTGGGCGCATTGTCTAACGCTCTACTTCTACCCTAGCTAATGACACAGGAGACGGCGGAAACTGATGGACACGACGGGAGCCAAGCGTAGGAGCTTGGGAAAGCGGCTACTTTGTTTTATTTAAGTTTTATTTTGGAAAAGTTGTAATTTAAGTAGCATAGCTTGTCGGCATGTAATAATTATTGTTTCTTGCTATGGTTTGGACTATACGCTGGATGTTATCATTTTGAGACATAATTATGAACATAGGGGTATTTTAGTAATTTAACGATGTATCTTCCCTTCTATCTAAAACTGGTAGGATAGGCTCTATTATAACCCCCGCGTTAATGTTAAATTTCCGCAAGCTTACTTCTACTTGTGAACCATTTTTCGTGGACTTAGTTCCACGCACACGTAGGGTTGGCCAGTTAAGGCCGGGCTTTAGAAGCTCGGACTTAACTCGCGTCGTGATCTCTGCGCCCGTTTGTCACTTTTATTTAAAAAAAAAAAAATAGACTCTGATTTTAGTGAAAAGGGGCAAGCGTTACAACCACCGAAGTGGCCATCCCACCAACGTGAGGCTAACTAAAACCTTCCACCTAGAGGGCCATGCCACCGAAGTGATGATAACTAACCTTCCACTTGATGCACCAAGTGGCCATCTGACAAAAACATGGAAAACACTTCCACATCCTAAGCTCATGAATATGAGACTTCCATAATTAATTCATTACATTCATGCTCAATGAAACCATTTCCATACATCTTCACTATTACTTGATAGCCATCCCACAAAAGTGAGGATAGCTATATTACCACCTAAGTGGCCATCCCACTCAAGTGAGGATAACTAAACTACTCCCAAGCAATAGTCCTCATGATCTGTCAGAGATAACAACAAACTACAGTCTAAGTGGTCATCCCACTGAAGTGAGGATAACTAAACTACCATCAAAGTAGGCCATCCCACCAATGTCAGGATAACAAAACTACCACCTAGATTGGCCATCCTACCAAAGTGAGGATAACTAAAACCTTCCACTTGATGCACCAAGTGGCCATCCTGACAAATCATGGAATATACACCCCCATACCCAATCCCAAAAATATGAGAATGCATGCCTACAATAATCAGTCTATCATAGAAACTTTCCATCACATGTTTATATAAATTCATGAATTATTCTAAGTATAACATCCAACATCAGTATCACAATATTCATCACCATATCATGCTCATAATTCCAATCCGTAATACTCATTCATTATCTCATAATTGCAAATTAAAGAATTATAACATTGCAATTCCAATAATAACAGTCCATAACACACCGATCCATTCACATTCTATGAAATAAACTATTACATTTCATTGAATATAATCACCAGACCTTCCAACAAGGGTAATGGTTAATTTTCTATAAATCCGGGCGAATTGAGTTTACTCACGGCTAATCAAACGATTTAGCCTAAACACCATTTACATTACTGTGAGTTTGCACTAGATTATAACCATTATTTTTGTCATCTCTCAATGTATTTTCAGGTCTAATAACTAATTCCATACAACACACAATCAATTAACAATAATTTACATTGCACAAACAAAATAAGGAATCATATAAAAATCAACATATGTAGTGTATTGCGCCCCTCACCTAGAGTTGTGAAGTGCGCTAAATAAAATCTCGAAATTTCTTTAACGATTAGACTCCAAGGCTTGATGAAATAAGAACAATAACACAACGAATAAAAGTCTATTCTAAGCAATTTCTCTCAAAGTTCCAAAACTACCTTAGTTTGATCATTGTTTTGAACCAAAATTCCCAACTTCTGATCTAAGGTTCCCAAGGTGTTCCAAACACTCAAATACTGGTCTAAGGACTAGGGTGACAAGTTGGTCACTAATCATCCTAAAACAAATAATTAAGAATTAGGGTTAGGCCTAAGAAATTTCTTACCAAAACCATGTAATATTCGCAATATTGTTGAATTTTATGGGAAGTTGTACTAAAATCAATAAATTCTCAAATTCTTACGGTAGATGTTTTCTGAATGAGGATTCCAAAAATATCTCGTTTGGCCTAAACAGAGTTTCATAACCCGAGATATCGTTGTTTTACTGAGACTATTACAAACTGCCAAATAGTTTGCAGTTTAGGAAGCCTCTTCATATTGTTGGTAAATTTTAACCCATCTATACTTACTAAAAAGATCCCAAATTTTAACCACAAATAGGTCTCTTTGTCTACATAATATTGAGCACAACTTTTGCATAGCTTTTATCTCCAGAGACTTAGATATGTCTGTTCTAATCCAGCCCTATGTAATAGCCCGGAATTTTTAAATCAATAAAAAATGTGGCTATTATTTATTTTAATGATGGAAATTGGGAAATTTGATGGAGTAGATGGTAAATGGATAAAAAATTGGACAAAGGCCCAAGTATGGCCCAATGGACCATGGATTGGATTTAAATTCATTTAAAGGGTCAATGATGGTCAATTGGGCCAAGGATGGTCAAATTGGGCCCAATGCACATCCTGGGACCCAATGGGTCAAAATGATTTAAGCTCTAAGGTAAATGGATAGGAGGGAATGTAATTGGGCCATGGGCCCAATGGAGATCCAATTAGTTGGAAGGGATTGAATAGATTAATGTGAAAAATCACCTAAGTTAATTTTAATTAGATCAAGGTGACATGGCCAAATGGGACCCACCTCCACCTCACCAAGTGAGGTAGGCATGTGGACCAAGGATTGGTGTGGCCAGCCACCATGGTTGAATTGGTCAACCATGGGTGTATGCATGAAAGGAATTTAAGCAAATGGAATTAAGTTAAGTGGAAATTAATTAACTTAACCTAGATCCAATTTAATTAATTAATTAAGCTAATAAAAAAGGTGGTCAAAGATGGAAGACCAAAAGCCATTTTATCTTTAACACCAACATTTGCTTGGTGGTGGTTATCCCAACCACCACCATAAAGCATGGAAAATATCTTATGTGTTGGTGGGAAAATTAATGGTTGTGTGTAAATTAAGTAATCAAAAGGATAAGATGAGTTTTCATCTCATTCTCTCCATTTTCACTCTCATTTCACTCTTTTCCTCTTTTGCACTCTCAAAGCCGTCCCTCACACACCCAAGGGAGAGAGGAAGAGAACTAAGAAGAGAAGAAGAGAAGAAAGAAGTGCAAGCATGGTCCACCACTCCAAGATCAAAGCTTGGGATCTTCTTTCTCACCATCTCCTCCTCTCCCTCTCTCAAACCTAACCCTACCTTAGCCGACCCAAGCGTTGATGTTTTTCCATTGATCAAGCATCTTGGCCGACCAAAGATCAAGAAGAAGGAGAAAGGAGGCTAAGGAAATCAAGAGAAGGAAGAAAAGCCGGAGGAGACGTCGGATTGTAAGTAATTCCTAAACATAAGATTTGAGTTTTTAGGGTTTAAGATTTGGGATCCATTCTTATTAGATTTGATGGTGGCCAAATGATCATAGGCCTTGGATCTCAAATCCATCCCATGGAAGGATGAAAAATGGACAAAACCCTAATGGGTAAATTAGGGTTAAGAAAAATAAATGGATTAAGGACATTATGTAATTAAGTTATTTAAGCAATGGATGTATGCAATTTTTGGAAGGAATCATGGTGAGTAATTAAGTAAATTGGAATGGGGTTTTTAAGGTCAAAACCATGGTGGGTGTTTAAGTGATTTTATTAGGGTTGTAAAGAATGAAAGCCATGGAAAGATGATTATGATTTTTAGAGTTTTTATGATCAAATGTAGTGATTTTTGAAAGGGTTTTAAATGAAGAAATTCATAAAAATGTAAATGGTTTTATGGCCTTGAAAGGCATAGATGGGAGTGAACCATGAACCCTAGGGTTATGTGTTTGTAAATTTGAAGGGTGTAAAAATAGGGAAAAATGGTTGAGAATGGTGATAGTTTAAAATGGATTTTAAGTGTGGGAAATAATGTTCTAAAAAATAAAACCATGGGGAGATTTTAGGGATGGAATGTTTTTAAATCCTATGGTGATGTAATGGTGGTTTTAAATGGGTTTAGAAGGATGGAAGATATGGAGTAATGCATTAATAATTTGGAGGTTTAAAAAGGGTCAAATGTATGTAAATTTTAAAGGGAGCTTAATGAAGAAAACCATGGTAGGTAATTAAGGATTTTTAATGGAGTTTTTAGGGTTAGAATCATGAAGGGATGATTAATGATTTTAGTTTGTTTTTAATGATTGAATGTAATAATTTTAAAGGGATTGTAAATGAGGAAATGCATGATGTGAACCTTCTCATGGTGTTAGAATTTTAATGGATTTAGAGAATGGAGGCTATGAAAAGGGGTTAATGATTTATAAAGGTTTTAAATGAATGGGTATTAGTGAATTTTAAAAGGGGTGGAAACAATGATAAAAACCATGGAGAGTGATTGGTGAATTTAGAAGTACTTAGACCATAGTAAGGATGAAGGAATGTTGGCAACTTCAATGGATTTTAAATGTAATTGGTAATGTTGATGAACTCCAAATGATGAACCTAATGTTGAAAAGAAAAGGGAATTATGGCTAAGATTGATGGACCCTAAATGTATCAAATAATGATTAAGGAATGATGAATTAAATGTATGGTTTAGATTCTCTCAATGGAGGGACTTGTGATGGAGTCAAATGACGTAAATGGACCCAAGAAAAATGGAGAAAGAGACATCATGGGTTCGGCCATGGTGTATGGCCGAACCCATGACCCAATTGTAGATCGTTTTTTTGGTCTAAGATTAATGTGTATGTATATGCTTAAATTAATGGAATTAGGTTAATTAGATGGTTGAGGTAAGTGGTCTTGTGATATGGTTGATGGATCAATTATGGACTCAAGATATGGCTAAGAATGATGATTCAATTATAAGTCATTTTTATGGGCTAAAAAAGGGTTTATGTATGTGGTTAATTAATGTAGATTAAGTTAAGAAAAAGGATTTGTTTTAATGATATTATGGCATGATTAAATGGGTCACTAATGGACTTGAGGGTCTGGATCAATTATGAATAAAGGTGTACATGGTTAAGTGAATGATTAACCATGGAAAAAGAGGTAGTGGCAAAACCGTAAATAATGGCCAAATTCAAGAACTCCATGAGAAATGATCATGGACTTAAGTGCAATTATGGTAACCTTAAGTATGTGATTAATAAAGCCTAGGGTGGCTGATTTTTAAGACTTATGGGATTAAAAGGTTTAATAGATTAAATGGGACCGACAAAACCTAGTTAGTGAGGTTCGGCCAAGGTGTATGGCCGAACTCCGCTAAGGTGTGATTAATGGACTTAAAAGATTAAAAACATGGACTAATTATTAATGTATAATAAGTTACTGGACATCGCAAACGGTGCGCGATCGGTGATCGGGTCTATCGGACGGAAACGAAGGAAAGGACGTTAGTCGGTATTTGGTAGGATTCCTACCTTTTGTAAGCCATGGATTAAGTATTATGTGATGGTTTTTCCTTTGATTTACTTTGGTCATGGATTAAGTATTATGTGATGGTCTTTCCTTTGATTTATTTTAGTAATCATGTAATGGTTTTAAGATGGGTTTTATGACTATGATCATATATATTACATGGCATATGGCATCTACATCTCATGCATGGCATGGGAGGGATATGGTATGGGAAGGATTAAATGAAACCGGAGTCCATGCTCCGTCGGGGCGACCGAGAAGCAAGCATGGGGATATCTTGATGTGTTTCATCCATCAAGAGGGATATTATGAGATATAACTGGAGTCCATGCTCCATCGGGGTGACCGAGAAGCAAGCATGGGGATATCTTGATGTGTTTCATCCATCAATAGGGATATTATGAGATATAATCAGAGTCCATGCTCCGTCGGGGCAACCGAGAAGCAAACATGGGGACACCTTGACAAGTCTTTGCCGTCAAGGGGGATGATTTGTGATTGTTTACACCTTGACGAGGTTTTTCCATCAAGGGGGATGATTTGTGATTATTTATATCTTGACGAGGTTTTTCCGTCAAGGGGGATATGGCAGCATGATGGTATGGATGATGGGTGGGATTCATGACTAGGACACCCATTGCATGACATTGCACCAAATTGCATGGTTTTGGATATGATATTATCTATATGTTTTGTTACCACTAATCCATGTGTTAGCCCTACTCGGAGTCCTACTGGGCTCATTGTCTAACACCCTACTTCTACCCTAGCTGATGACGCAGGAGATGGCGGACACGAAAGACGAGACGGAGGCCAAGCTTAGGAGTTTGGGAAGGTGGACTACTTAGTTTATTTAATTTATTTTGGAAATGTAATTTGAATAGCTTAGCTCGTCGGAATGTAATAATTTAGAGTACTTGTTATGTTTTAGATTTTATTGTGGACATTATGATTTTGAGGTAACTTTGTAATTAAATGAATGTTTTTCCCTGCTATCTACAATTTGTAGGATAGTCTCAATTATATCTCCGCACTTAATTTAATATTCCGCAAGCTTACTGCTACGTGTGAACCGTTCTCCATGGACTTAGTTCCACGCACACGTAGGGTTGGCCAGTTAAGGCCGGGCTTTAGAAGCTCGAACTTAACTCGCGTCGTGACGTCTGCGCCCTTTGTCACTCTTTAAATTTCAAAAAAAAAAATATATAGACTCTGATTTTTCGGTAAAAAGGGGCGGGCGTTACACCCTAAGTTCTGCCTAACAGTCAACAGTCTTTGTCCAAGGTCTGAATTACGAGATTTTATTAACCTATCAAATCAAATCCAACTGATCTGAAATTTTTACCAGGGGTGTATCTACTTGACTACTATCTACAGAAAATTTTCAAATAAAACAAAGTTCTAAAAGTCGAAGAAAATTACTCATTGAATAGCTACATAATTTTTATACATACTAGGGTTGAACGATTTGTCTGTCTTCAAGGAACGATTTGGAGTATCAAATCAAACTTTTTAGCACTAAACTTTTTGCTCGAACTAGATCTCAATGTCTATATGAAAATAAAATAAACTTTGCAGCAATTCGATAACTAGAAGTTGTTGTGCATGCAAAAAATCTTAAATTTATTACTTGCAAGTGTACAAACCATTTATAATATAGCAGTGTGAGTGCGAGGTCGAACCCAATGGAATTACAGAAAATATATCTTTGAAAAACATTCACAATCAATTATTAATTATTTAATTTAAAGATCCACTTGAAACTTATTTTGATGGATTAATTAGAAAACATGGGAACAATTTAGATCTAACATAAAGTTAACTAAAATTTATTTCATTCAATTTCTTATCCTAGTTCACAAACAAGATTTGGATTTTTGGATTTGTGGAGAACAATGAATAAAAGAATTGAAAGAATGACAAAAGAATGAAGTGAATTAAATAAACAAAACAAGGAAGCAAGTAAATTGAAATGACAGATAAGTAAATAGACAAACAAATAAATAAAATAAATGAATCAAATAATCAAATAACATGTTTTACATATCATACAGTGGAATTGACTTTAAATAATCACCATGCCATCACTGTCCCTTAACAAAAATAAAATTAAAGCCTAGACATGGAGCTCAAGTAAATTAATCATAATCACATTCATGTCTACATCTATAATTATTTCTAGGATTAAATCCATAGAATTCATTAAAATGCATCTTACAAAATCAGCCCTTAAACTTGAATGACTATCCTTCGCCACTCTCTCAGCACTAAAAAGACATTGCACTCTTATGACTAAGAGCCTTAGAAACTAAAATTGGGGATCAAACAAGCTAAAAAGCTTTCCATCCAATTTTGTAATCCACAAGTTAATTTCGGCTATAGAATTTAATTAAGAAATTAAAATCAATGCATACAATCATAACATAATCATAAATTAATTGGAAAACCATAATCTAAAAGACACTGCACTTTGAATTTTATTTATAATTATGGAAATCGAATTACAATGCTTGGATTTGAATTCAAAAGAAACACAAGAAAAGAATGAAAACCTAAAATAAATTCAGACCAGGAAAATTGAGTTCCAAGGTCTTGTTTTCTTTTCTTTCTCCTCCTCTGGTCCACGACGAGTCTTGAATCTTCTTAGTCAAATTCAAATTAACCTTGGCCCAATGCATCTATTTATAGGTTCTGGGAAAGGATGGATGGTTAAGATTGATCAGGGTTTAAATTGGGCAAATGGATGGCTTGGATTGAAGGTTGATAGGTGAAGGATATATGGAGGTATGGATGGCTAGGGTTATGGAGTGGTGGTGTCATGTATGTCATGGAGAGATGCAAATGAGAGAGAGAGAAAATAGGTGTTGACCAATTGAAACATGGAGAGAAGAGGGTTCATGTAATGCATTGCATGAATGATTAGGATTTAAAGTTGATATGCATGAATGGATAAGATGAGATATGATGATGTGGCTAGGGTTGACTAGTGATTTTCAAATGGATCTAAAGGGATTTGATAGAATCGTGTGTAGTGTCTTTGGATCATGAGAAATGGGTAGGAAATAATGTGATAAGCTTAGATGAGGTGGGAGGATTTTCATGGAATGTATCTAGATGAAATTGAGGGCTTGTGAATGGAGAAATCTTAGGTGTAAAAGTCGTGTATGAGTTGTGCAAATCTAGGTATCTAGTTTTGAAAATCGTGTGGGATGATTTAGGGTAGATTGGAGTGCAAGTTGACTTGGGAGAGAATTTTGGATCTAAGATTGGGTGAGATAAGATTAGAGATAAAAATTGGATTTGATGACATGGAGATAGGCTTTGTGAAATTTGAATGGATGGGATAGGGTATAGTCGAATGGAGGCAATAGGGTTTACTAGGTGTTGTGCAATGTGAATGAATGGTGGAGATTAAAATGCATAACATGAATGGTAGAGATGCTATGCACATGGATGGATTGGATATGGGCTTGGGTTGAGTTATAAAGAAATTGGACTTTAGTGAACTCATTGGACTTTGAACTGAGGCCTGTGGACTTTATGGATTGTACTTGGCCAGGTCCACACATGAGATGTTCATGGACCACTTGAGTTGGGCCCATTGGATTGAATTTATGGCCCATGATCTTCAATTTCAGCCCATCTCTCCAGAATTAAATAATTAATCAACCACTTAAAGTCAAAAGTTATTGAATTAATCCAGACTCTCATAATTGGATCTAGATTTATTAAATTTACAATTATATCACTAAAAGTGATCAGAAATTAATCACTAAAATTTTGGGTCTTCCAATTTAAGCTTAGTTTACAACAATTTCTTTTGGGTTTTGAATGATTTCCTGATTTTCTCCATTTTTCTCAACAAAACTACCAAACAATATTAAATGCACGTTATATATACAAGATAGAGAGCTAACTAATCTAATAATCAGGAGTAAAAATGTTATTTTTCATGTCTCAACAAAAGTCAAGATAAAAATTCTTTTGTGGATTACTTTAAAACTACATCAGACTTACTAAGTCGTTGGGCTTTTGCCCCAGGCTACTTAAGGAGTCATTATGAATATTCAGGTAACATTCGACTCGCCCTATTGCGTAGCTATAACCGGGTGGGGGGTCGGGGGGGGGGGTTGGTTGGCGTCCAAGATGTTAACCTTGGAATCTTAGTCACTGAGGTTAAGGGTTAACCTAACCAAAAGGAACTAAAACGACGTAAACATAATCATGCATCACTACTAAGAGAAAGTCCCAAAGTTTGGTCTGTCTTACAGATCAGATCCGAGGTATCAAATCTCCCTCTTTTGTTCCCAAAATTTTCAAAAAAATAGGTTTATGAGTCTACTTTTAAGAAAATCAAATTTCGTCTAAAAAGACAATCGAGAACTCCAGTTATGAATTTTCTGGCGACAGTGCGCAGAAAACCATAAGCTATTATGAAATCTGAAGTTTTCCAACTTTCCCTCAAAATCAAGGTTTCTACAAACCAAACCTAAGGAACAATTAATTGGTCCTTCTAGATTATTCTATAGATTAGCAATCATCTCCCTATGGTCGAATCTGGTGGTCTCAATCCATGGGTGAAATTAAAAGAAAATTCTCTTAAAATGGTCTTCTTATGAAGAGATTATGGTTTATTTCCATGGTCAAAGAAGACCATGGAAAAATTAAAGGATTTTCAAGGAAAAGCTACATACCTGCAGGAAGAAAATCATCCAAGGAGAGGAGAGAGAGTCAAACTTGGTGTAGGGATATTTGGGAAGCCAAAAGAGATTATATATAAGAATGCATAGTCAGCAATGCACCCTATCTTTTCTAGGGAAATTCGACCATAGGAGGAGGATTTGTCATTGGTTTCCAATTTCTTTTGCTAAAAATTTGGAATTTAAATCTAAATGTTGAGACATGAAAATGACTATTTTACCCCTGATTATTGGATTAGTTAGTCGTCAAATTTGAATATATTAGGTACATTAAATGTTGTTTATCAGTTTTGTAGATAAAAATGGAAAGTACAGGAAATAAATAAAAAATCAATGGAAAATTGCAAGATTTGTGCTTAAATTGGAAGACTCAGAAATTTAATAATTAATTTCTGACCACTTTTAGGATTTTTAATTGTAAATTGATTAATCTGGATCCAATTATGAGAGTCTAGATTAATTCAATATTTTTAGATTTTAAGTGGCGAGTTAATTATTTTAATTCTGAAGAGAGAAACTGTAATTCAAGAGGCCAGAGCCTGAACTTCAAATACATGGGCCAGAGATCCACTCCCAATGGGCCAAGTTATTGGGCCAGGCTCAAGTATTCCATGCGCATTTCACATGTGGGCTAGGCCAGTGTGCAAGTCAAAGTCCAACAGACCAAGTTCAAGTCCATGTGCTCAAAGTTCGAAGTATTCATCTGAGGCCCATCTGTTCAAACTCTGAAATCCAATACCCTATGTTCGAATTTCACTGTGATCCCTAAGTCCACACACCTCTCTCTAGCCCTATCCATGCACATATCATATCCACCATCCATTTGGAAAACCTAGGATTTCCACCATTCATTTCATACATGGAATTTAGGTAAACCCTAGAGCCACCTTTCTTAATCCATTGCATACATTATGCATGTTAGATCTAGGCCATTCATTTGATCATGCATCTAGATAAACCCTTGAGTCTTAACCCTCCATATGAAACTTTACCTTTTATATAACCCATCTCGACCATCCATCTTAGAGCCATTAGATTTAAACCCTTTTTAATCCAAGCCACTCATCCATAAAAACCCTAGATTGAGTTCAACTTGCACTCCAAGTAACCCTAGATCTAGTACACCTCATCACCTATCCAACCAACGCTCCACACGATTTTTGAAAATCCTATCCTAGATCCATTCGAATTTTCCATAGGCCAACCCTCCATGTCATCATGCATTCATCTAAACATTCATTCATGTTAAATCTCATCCATCCATTCATGCATTGCATGCATTAAACCCTAATCCCATCTGCTAAAATTCGAAAATCCCATATCCAATCCAATCCATTACCCTGCTTGGCCACCAAACTAACTTCCTCCACAAGCCTCCAGTCAACCAACCCTATGTAAACTATAATGTTTTTTATCTTTCAATCCCAACCATCCATGTTTAATGAGATTTAATCTTAGCCCTTTACCCAACACCTAAACCAAGATTAAATCCTACCCATCCATTCTAACCTGAAGCCTATAAATATAGAGGTTGAAGCACAGTAAAAATCGAATTGGGTCAAAAGCAAGAGAATATCTGGAATTGGAGCACAAGTAGGTGTCTTTGTAAAATTTATTTTATTCTCTATCGTTGATGTAATTTCCAAAGAGTTGTAATATTTCCATTTAATAAATCTGAGATAAGCTTTTAGAATCCTAGAACATCCAATTTTCTAGTTTCTTTTACGATTGTCTAATTTAACTTTAATTTTCTATTCTTTGTTTAATTACTTGGGCATAATGAAATAGTTAGAACTTAGATTTCTTTAGATTCAGATCTAAGGTTCCGTTGGGATATAATGAAATAGTTAGATCTTGAATTTAATTGTTTAAATCTACGGATCTAAGGTTCACTTAATTAAATTGGGGAATATGGATTTTAATTTTAATGAAAGATTTGAACTGAAACTTGGATTTTTACGTGAATTCCATAGCCTAGATCTCTTGTTTATTAATATTATTGGGTACGATGTTTGATGGCTATGATTGACCTAATCCACTTGTAAAATATTTTGTTTGTTTATTTACTTGAATATTTTATTTATTTGTTTGTGTATGTTATTTTATACAATCAATTCTTTAAATTCTTTGAACTAGGTTAGAGTTATTTTATTTAAATCGTAATTTTGTTCTTTTAAATTGAGAGGTGGTTATTTATGTTTTAATCGGAGAGTTAATTTCATAATAGTTAAATTTTAATTTTAGATGACGGCTCCATGTTGGATTGATTTTAAGAAATTAGAGAGTTTATAAACTTATGTAATTTTCAAATGATAAAAATCTTGATTTTCATGCTTAGATAATTTCAAATATTTATTTTTCTTATACTATACAATTCCAATCACATATATTTGTAATTAAATATATTTTGAAAGTTTCTTGTGGGATCGACCTCGTACTCATAACGCTATACTATAAATGGTTCGTGCGCTTGCGAGAAATAAATTTAAAATTTGCATAACACTAAACAACTTCCAACTCCGACACTCGCCCAAGGATCACACGAATTTCAAAGGATTTCAATTTCAAAAAGGCTGGCCATATAGACACCATGTTTTCCTGCCAGCAAACACCGATTTTCATTTTTGGGTTGCAAATCACCATTTTGCCCTTCCATTTTTTTCATCCGAACGAACAAAGAGTTTATTTTACGTTCGTTCTCAAGATGTGATACTGATATAATCGTCTGTCGTCCGATCGAACTTATGCTTAAACATAATTGTTTGGTTGATCCTTTGTGATCGTCTGAACGATTTTCAAATGAGAAACTCTATGTAAGTTCGAATCTCACCCCCTTTCCCATTTCCATTTTTGTTCCCATCTTCCCTTTCAAAACCCTACTCCCTCAAACCCTCTTTCGAAATCCTTCTCTCTGAAAGCCCTTTCTAAACCCCTCTCCCTCAAATCCCTTTACCAAACCTTCTCCCTCAAACCCCCTTTCCAAACTGAACCAAAATCCCCTTTCCCAAACAAAACACTCCACTCTATCAATCTCCTATGTTGGTTCGAAGGTGGCTCTGGAGCTACTCTCTCAATCTCATATATTGGTTCTAAGGTAGCTCTTTCAAGCTAATCTCTTAATCTCCTATCTCGAATCAACGGTAACTCTTTCTCAAATCCAAGACTCTCTATTTTTTAGAAATTAGTACTATGGATTATAGTGAGGGATTTTTATCAACATTTGTTGAAAATGATCAAATTTTTTCAAATGAGTTTGTTGAGAGGTGTTTTTCATGTCGCGAGTATCTAGTGTAGTATGTTAAGGAGGTTTGTATTTCACAAGGATTTATATCTACCATCAGGAAGTCATGTGCTAGGGGGAATACACTTATTCTTTGTTGCGAAAGAGGAGGTACATATCGCAGCACAGTTACCATCAGGAAGTCAGGTGCTAGGGGGAATACATTTATTCTTTGTTGCGATAGAGGAGGTACATATCGCAGCACAGTTACCATCAGGAAGTCATGTGCTAGGGGGAATACATTTATTCTTTGTTGCGATAGAGGAGGTACATATCGCAGCACAGTTAATTTGAAAGATGATGAGAGGAAAAAGAAAGCATCATCTCGCCTTGTTAATTGCCCATTTGAAGTGAGAGGGAAACAAATTGTTGATGGGTCATTAAAGTTGACCATAAAAAAATTGGTGCACATTCACGATCTCTCAAATGTATTATTAACTCATCCAAGTACAAGATACTTTTCAGATGAAGAGAAAAAAAAGGATCATTGAAATGAATAACAGCAATATACCACCCCGCCAAATGTTGATGACCCTTAGAAATGAAAATCTATAGATTGGAATATCGATCGATTTGTACAATTTTTTGTCTTCCATTCTAAAAAAAGGACCTAAGAGGTCGTACTTCAATTCAAGCCTTGATAGAAGATCTTTAAGAAGGTGGTTACCAATACTTTCTTAACTATGACAGTGATGGTCATTTGTCCCATCTTTTCTTTGCGCATCGATTGTCAATTGTGCTTACTAAGAGCTATCATAATATCTTTCTGATGGATTGCACTTATAAAACCAACAGATATCATATGTCATTGCTTAATATCATTAATATTATAAGTTTTAATAAGAATTTCTACTCATGTTTTGCGTTTATAAGAAATGAGAAATTTGAAGATTATGTATGGACGTTATAGATGTTCAAAAAAGTTTTAGGAATCCATCAGGATCAACAAGTTTTTTTACTGATAGAGATTTGACAGTTAAAGAATGTCATTGATTCGGAGTTCCCTAATGCTGTGCATATACTGTGTATTTGGCACATCAACAAGAATATTCTTTCTCATTGTAAACCTCTTTTAAGAAAGTAGAAGTATGGAATGCATTTTTGGCCTAATGGAATGGCCTAGTTGAGTCATCATCCGAAGCACATTTAAAGGAGCGTTTGAGGCATTCAAACAAGATTTTAGAGATGATTTGGATGCAATAAACTATATAACAAGGACGTGCGTCCAACATAAAAAACAATTCGTCAAGGCATGGATCGGCTGGTGTTTACATTTTAAAAATTCAGCTACTTCAAGGGTTGAAGGTGCACATTCTGTGTTGAAACATTATATAGCCAACTCCACTGGTGAACTAGATGTTGTCCAAAAAAAGAAATCACATGCAATTGAAAAACAGTTTGAACACTTCAAGATTCAAATTGAGGATGAAAAATTTCGATTTGCTCTTACTGTTTCTATTCCTTTCTTTGATGAAGTGAATGGCAAAGTATCCCAATTTGCATTGAATTAGGTTACAAGCAATATGTTATGCTTAGAAACAGTTCAGTTTCACCACTTGTACAGAAGAATTTATAGCTTCAATAGGCTTATCTTGTGCTCACAGAATGCAATGGATGAACAAGTTACATTTGGATCAGGTCCATCCAAAATGGAGAATCGATTTGATTTCATTAGACGAGTTGAACATTGAAATGAATCGACATATGGATCAATTAGATGTAAACTTGGAAGGCATTAAGAACAAATATGGAAATTTGTCTTCATTTGATCAAGAGGGGCTCCAAAATCATCTCGAAGATCTTGTCAGTGATGAGATGCATATCAGTTAACCTATTATGCAATATACCAAAGGATGTCATCCTGGCTCAAATAATTCAAAGGGCCAAGCATCTATAAGAAGAGATCCTTCTGCATTTGAGATTTTAGAGAATCAATTGAATGGAAGAAAATGCAGGATATGCAAAATTATTGTTCACAATTTTAGAACCTGTCCAAATAGAAGTACTGCACATGCATCCTCCAGTGTAGATTTAAATACTTTTCCTAATGTAGATTGTTTCAATGAATCACAAGCAGCGAGTTTGTCTCAATTATCCCAAGTAAGTGACTGTTAGTAATGGTGTGTATTCATATATTTCCTTCATAAAGACTAACATCTATTTCTTTTTTTATAGCCTGGTGGTTCTTACAACTTCTTTGACGAATCAACATATAACTCTTCTCATTTGTCCCAAGTAAGTTATTGTCTCTATTCATAAAGATATGTATTGTGAGGTTTATATAATTTACATATGTCCTAATGTAATTTTTCAAAATGTTATGCAGTGGTCTGGTGATCTTAAAGATACTGGCGATTTTCAACATTGGTGGAATCAGTGAAGGGTTATACATTTTCGCATGTATTCATTTAGAAGAAATGTATTCATTTGCAAGAAAATATATTCATTTTAATTCCAGTGAGCTCTATTGTACTCTATTCAAATTTTCACTTAATAAAGTAATTTTATGACAAGAATTATATCTAACACTCTCAATGCATCTTGTGTGTTCCGATGATCTCTGTTGTACTCTATTCAAATTTGCACTTAATAAATTAATTTTATGACAAGAATTATATCAAGGACTCTCAATGCATCTTATGTGTTCTATGACAAGAAAATCAAGCAAAAGTGGATGTTTTGAAATAGGAGCATACTATTCTTAGGGTTAATTTGCCTAAGAATTATATCAAGCATTCTCAATGCATCTTGTGTGTTCTATGACAAGAAAATCAAGCACTCTCAATTTCGACATATTATCAAATAGAACTTCTATCCAGAGCCAGAAGCTGGTGCAGATGTAGGAGCAGGGGCATCAACAAGTCCTGGTGTAGAAGCAGGTGCATGAACAGGTCTTGGTGCAGAAGCAGGTGTAGATCTAGAAACAGGTGCATCAACATGTCCCGGTGTAGAAGCAGGTGCAAAATTAAGAGGCTGAGGTTGTGCCAATGGAAGAAGTACAGTCGCTCTCTCAATGGGACCAAATCCAGTCGGATGAGAGGTGGGGCCAAAAGCTGTAACAAATCCAGTAGAACGAGGAGGAACAAATCCAATCGAGCGAGGCTGAGATGAGCCAGCAGCTTGAGCTGATGCTCCTGCAGATAAGAATGATCGTGCTAAACCATCTTCCTATCCTAAAATTACTCGTGTTCCTATTTTTTGTGCTAGTAGAACAGACAACCTCAAAGTATCTATAACTTGATTCTATATATTATTCAATCTTCTGTCAACTCTTGCTTCAAGTTTAGCAAATTTCTTATCCATTTTTTCTTTGAGATCTGAAATGCTATCAAGAATAAGCATAGTGTTGATTTCAGACTCATTTTGCGGATGAGTCGGTACCTCAGGTGCCTCAACTTCAGGTGCCTGAACTCCATGTGCCTCAACCTCAACTTTAGGTGCCTGAACTACATGCACCTTTTTCTTCTTTGGGAACCCACCGGTTGAGTGAATTGTCAAGTTTGAATCTCAACTTCCCCAAAGTAGATGCACCAAATGTATCATTATTTTTCACAATTATTTTCTTTTCAGGGGGAAGACGGATTCATCTTCGTCAAAACAAGTGAGAAAGAAATAGACCGTATGGAAGACTACATTTTTTCGTCATACGGCAAGCTGGCATGTGTTTAATGATGATATAGGAGATAGAGATTTTCTTGCCATTCATGATGCACCAGATGAGAAAACTATCGAAATATGACACCTGGTCCCTCTGCCCTTTTCTAGGTAAAATATTATTTTCTAATAATGTATTAAAGGATTCGAACTTCAAAGGTTAGGTCCATCAGCAGTGGGCCTATCTGCTTTAACAATATCAGGGCATAGGCCATGAATTTGTTTCATACTTTGCAAGTGTAGCACTGGGAAACTTAAACATTTCGTCCAGTATGGTAGTTGAAAGAATAATTTTTCTTCCTCTAACTTTGGATTTAATGGAATTAGTCACCCTATCTGAAATGTTGGCATAAAATTCATTGACTAATGTAGGATAAAAATCCTCTTTCAGTGTCGTGAAGGATCCCCAACCAAGTTTTTCAAAGTAAGGTCGATGACTTTACTAAAAATGTAGGGCCAAGAGTACAAATCCTTTTTGTACAATCTTGTAGCTTACAAAGGAATGACATAGTCGGGGTCGAACATATCCGTCTCCTCCACCCTCTAGCTCTTCCCTTTCTTTGGAGCCTCTTCGATGTAGACCCTTGGATTTGATCGATGCCATGTGGGTTAGTAGTGAACCAAAGTCGGAAAGGGGAGAGGACAAGGTCGATCGAATGTGAAAGAGGAGAGGTTAGTGCGAACGATTTGAAGAAGAGGAAAGGGTAGTACGAACGATTTGGAGAAGAGAATGGGTTTTAGGTTTTTGTCTTCCAATCGAACAAACGAAATGGGAGAAAATTTCATTCAGTTCGATTATATATAAGTATAAGATCTATCGGACTATCATTTGTAATGATCCGATCAAACTTATACTTAAACATAATTGTTCAGTTGATCATTTGTGATCGTACTGTAAAATTTTCGACCTCTCATTTAAAATCATTCGGACGATCACAAAGGACCAACTGAACGATTATGTTTAAGCATAAGTTCGATCGGACGAAGGAAAAATGAATTGTCTGTTCAATCGGACGATTATATCAGTATAAGATTGTGCGAACAAACGCAAAATGAATTGTTTGTTCCTTCAGACAAAAAAAATGGAAAGGCAAAATGATAATTTTTCACCCAAAAATTAAAATCGGTGTTTGCTAGCAGGAAAACCCCATGCCTATATTGCCAGCCTTTCTAAAATCTTTTCCCAAAACTCTAGGGTGAAAACATGTAGACTTAGCAAAAATCAAGGTTTTTCAAATTTATAAAGTTCTATTCTATCAAATCAAGGATTTTATCTCCTATTTTCGAAAGTTACAACAATTAATAAAATCCAAAAATGTTTGAGTGATTTTATGAACAAATTCGATCCTACCCCAAAATATTTGGGTTTAAAAAAAATTATTATAAAGTATAGGAAGCATTTCATAAATCAGTTTTCGAATCATTTCAAAACCAAAAATTGTTTTCATGAAATTCGCCCAAGGCAAACAAAATTTGAAATTCATTTTCAAATACAAACATCAATTTTTTTTATGTCTAAAATAAAGTTTACAAACTTCTTTTCTTTTACAAATTTTTTTTTCTAAACATTGAAAAGGGTGCCTTTTCCAAAATAATGAATTTTGAAAAATAATACTTTTATTCTTTCAAAATTTGTAATTTAAGGATAACAGATCATAGAGTCGTGTAATCTACTTGAGTGTGTGAAGTGGAGAAACTAGAATATTGTATGTCTCATGTGTTTTCATACAATTTTATACAAGTATAAGTTAACACAAAAGCACAATCAAAAACCCATTTCTAGTATAGTTCTACCTGATTGTATTAACCCGCTAAACTCGGTCCGCCTCATCTATGAGCAGGCCCAGGAACCCCAAGTCTTCAACCGGGGTTTCTGTAACACCAGGATTTTTCCATGCATAAAAATATTATTTTTGTCTATTTAAATTGTTAAATTAGTTGAATTTAAGATTTATGGATGGAATGGACTTTAGATGGGTAAGAATTGGGTCAATAGCTCAATTATGATCCAATGGATCAAGGATAGAATTCGGGTTGGAAATAATTGGGTATGTGTGATTAAATGGGTCAACTACCCAATTGGGACCCAATGAGTCATAGATGAACTAATTAGAAGTAAATGGTTAAGGTTTGATAATTGGGTCAAATAGCCAATTAAGATCCAAGGCATGAGATCCATCTCATCAAGTGAGGTGGCATGTATGTGACATGGCCAAGTGAGACCCAAATCCACCTCATCAAGTGAGGTGGCAAGTGGTTAAGGTAACATGCATGGTCGGCTAACCATGGTTGACTTGATGAACTATGGGTGAGCTCAATGGTTGAGTTGGAAATTAAAATCACTTGAGTTAAGTGGGAAATGAGCTCAAATAATTAAGTGAGTTAAGCCGAGTTGCATGGAAGTAGAGGAGACTTTTAGTGAGTCAAGTGGAAGATGGAGGGTTTCCATCTCATGATGCAAACCCAAGGGGCACACGATTGGGGAGCTCAATGGTTGTCTTGGTGTTAGCCAAGGGGTGTCTTGGATAAGGCAAGAGACACCTTGGTGAGAGGAAACCATTAATGAGGGAGGTTGAGAGGGTGTAGGGCTAGTTTACTAAGGGGTACACTTCACCGCTTGGGGCCGATCCCTCTCTTTGAAACAAAGAGAATTTCATCTCTCTCTCTCCCCCTCTAAACTACACTTGTGGCCGATCCTCTCTCCATTGAGAGCAAGAAATTTGCATCTCCTCTTCTCATCTCTCTCTCTCTCTCTCAACCACACCCTTGGCTGAATTCTCTATGGTAAACAAAGAGATTTTCCTCTCTTCTCTCTCTTCCAATCTTCATCTCTAGACTTAGTAGAAATCAGTGAAGAAACAAAGAAGTGAAGGATTAAGGAAGGAGTTGGGCTGATTACCAAGAGACACCACACCTTTGGCCGATCCTCTCTCCATTGAGAGCAAAGGGATTTCCATCTTCTCTTCTCTCTCTCCCTCTCTCATTTTCGTTGGTAAACTTTGAGGAGGTTGCTGAAGAACCAAGAAAGATCAATGAAGGAGTTCGGAACAAAAGAAACGAAGGAGACGGGTAAAGGTATGTTAATGTTTGTTTAGATGGGAATGTGATTAAGGAAGTCATGGACTTGGCCATGGGTGGCCGAATCTATGGATTCCAAGAGTGGTTGGAATAAGTGGTCAAACTGTTAAATGATCATAGAGTCGGTATCCATTCAAGGAATGGATAGGTGTGGAGGACCAACCACCAAAGGGATTGAATCTAGAATTATGTTTGATGACATAAGAGTGAATGAACTAAAGGAAACATGGTTTTGGTTATGGAATGGCCGAAGCCATGAGGTTCATGGTTGATTGAAATGGATGGCCAAAGTACTATAAGGCCTATGGAATTGGGAAACCATCTAGTGGATGGTGATGGAATGGGACAAACTGATCCAAGTCAGGTTCTGTTCATTCCAATAAAATCTAATCTAAATCAGGTATTATTCAGTCCATAAGTTAGACCAGGTCCCGTTTGGTCTACAAGTTATGGCTTAAATCAGTTACTATGGTCAAATGAACTGACCTTTTACAGGTGCTCTTTGGTTCAATTAAAAGTTGGTTCAATGTTGTTCAATGGTTTCAAGAGCAGATTGAATCACTGCTGTTTAACAGTTCATAAATTGGTTTGTCCACTGTCTGCTGGACGGGTACTACCCTCCACGGACGGGTTTCTATCGTCCGCGGGACGGGTTTCGACCGTCCGCGGACTGGTAAAAGACATGGATAGGATGTTGTCTACGGACGGATTGCACTATCTGCAAATGGGCTTCTATCGTCAGCGGGACGGGTTTCGATCGTCCGCGGACGGGTAACATACATGGATAGGATGTCGTCTGCGGACGGGTTTCTATCGTCCGCGGGACGGGTTTCTACCATCTGTAGGACGGGCGGTGGACGGTAATCTACCTGGTTCAATCAAATGAATTCTTGATTCTGTCGACTGAATTCTTGATTCTGTCGACTGATTTTAAAAGTGAAAATTGATTTTAAATAATTTTTCCAGAAATGATGATTGAATCGCATTGTTAAAATAAAACAAGGATTAAAAAAAAGGAAGGGGGGGGGGGGGGGGCAGGGGGGGCGGTCAAAAACCAAAGAATATGGCCGAACCCCATTGATAGGTTTTTATGGACTTGAACATATTTCAGCCATGATGGATGGCCGAACCCCTTGGAGGGTCTTAACCTGTTTAAGAACTATGATGCGTAAATGGAAATGAACATGGGATGATGTAGCGGATGATGGAAATCAAATGGATCATCAAATTGATTTATTTATGTGCTAAATGTAATAAGGAAAAAGAGATTCGCAAAAGGGGTTTTGCAATCCGGTTTCGACGTGATCATTGAATGTGACCTTCACAAAAACAGCAAGGATATCATCTTGGATGTTGGTAGGATTCCTGCCTTTTTTACACACTGTGGATTATATACATGTACTATTTTCATTTCCATATTTGATGATGTACTTTGGGTATCAAATGAATATGTTTTTAAGAACTGAGTTTCAATGCTATTATGTACTTTGATATAAATGGCATCATTGCACTCATTACCTCATGCACGGCATGGGAGGGAACACAAGGAAGGAGTCCATGCTCCATTCAGTGTTTTCCGATAAACAAACGTGGGGAGAAATCCACACTGATTCCGATTGACATGCGTGGAGAGATATATGATGTTTGGAATGTAAGAGGAGTCCACGCTCCATTCGGTGGGACCGATTACATACGTGGGAAGAGATATGTGATGTTTGAAATGTAAGAGGAGTCCACACTCCATTCAGTGGGACCGATTAACATACGTGGGGAGGCATAACAGTGAATACTATGATGTGGCTTGTTCATCAAGAAGATTAGCAATGTGATCTGTGATATGGTTGTTGGGTGAGAGATCATTGGCATATGATGCCCATTTCATGACATTAAATCAACATGATTATGATCTCTATTATCATGAACTGTTTTTTGTTTTATCAGCAATGATTAAGATCTCTATTATCATGCACTATTTTTGGTATTATGTGACATCACATCAGCATGATTATGATCTCTATTATCATGCACTATTTTTGGTATTATGTGACATTACATCAGCATGATTATGATCTCTATTATCATGCTCTGTTTTTGGGTATTATGTTTTACAAGTACGGGATGATGTTTTATATCTTGATTTTATACTAATCCTATGCATATAACCCTACTTGGAATTCCTACTGGGTGCGTTGACTAATGCCCTACTTCTACCTTTAGATGATGGTACAGGGAATGGAAAGGACGGTGGACGTGAAGGAGGCCAAGCTTAAGAGCTTGGACAATTTATGATTATTAAACATTTATGATCATTTTGGACAATGTATTTTGAGATAATTGCATTTTGGGATTGTAATAATTTAGATTTATCTTGCTATGGTTTGATGTTACATTTGGATATTAAGTTCAGTTAATTTAATGGTGATTGATTTCCTTGCTAATTAATGTTATGGCTGGTATTTGTAATCATATAATAATTCCGCAAACATTAGTAATGAGTGTGCAATGTTTTAGTGGACTTGTCCACGCACACGTATTGGTGGCCAGTTAAGGGTCGGGCTTTGGAAGCTCAGACTTAACTCGTGTCGTGGTGTCCCGCTCTCTCTCTCACTCTTTATTTTAAAAAAAAAAAATAGACTCTGATTTTCGGAGAGTGAAAAAGGGCAGGGCATTACAGTTTCTTTTTCATGGGCTGCTCCCAAGCCCACTTCACAGCCTTCGACTTCCAGCCAGTCTAGAAGGCCTAAGTTGAAGTGTTTCCATTGCGAACAAACTAGGTCAGATGGCATTTGTATGCCCGAGTCAGTGTGTGAGCCTGGCCCAGAAAGAAGATGAAGCGTTAGAAGAAAAAAGTGGAGAAGACACATTCAGTGGGGAGGAGATCACATATACTTAGTTTTCAACATACTCCAAATCAGATTCCTGAACACTTTGCCAGATGTTTTTTTAGGTCGATAAGAACCATGTATAAGTTCTTTCTTGTGTCCTTAAACTTCATTATGAGTTTTCATAGTATAAAGATGTCTTCCAATGTTGACCTATCAGCATAAATACAAATTGGTTTTCTAAGATACTAGACTTTTGCTTTAGACGAGCTTCTATTACCCTCGCCCAAAGTTTCATAACGTGGCTCCTAAGTTTAATCATATGCTATTTTACAAAATTTTGAACATCTTCGTTGTCCTTATAAAAAGGATTCTATACTTTTGTGCCACACATCAAACATTCTCATAAAGATTATTTTATGATCATTTATAAATCAATTTGTAGTCTAATAAAATGACTCAAACTATAACATATTCAGATTTCACACTAATCATCTTATGGATAGAACATTAGTCTAATGAATAAAATTGTGATGGATTGAATACGAGTGAAAACATCATTTCTTATCCATTGTAGATTCTAGTTTTGAAATTGTTTTCAATTTTAATCACATATAGACAGTACTAGGTGTATCAGATATTTTTTTTATTATAAAAGAAAATGATACTAGTTATTAATGTTCACATGAAAGGAGTTACCACTTAATTAATTCTTCCTTATATCAAGCACCTGGAAAGAAGAAATGTTTGCTAGTCCTTGAAAGATCTTGATCTCAGTGAACGCATTTTGGTCAAGTAATAAAACTTGCAAGCTAGTCATATTGGAGTATGATGGTGTTGTATCAGACTATTATTTAATAAGCTTAGGTATTCAATCGTACCGCCATTCGCAAACAAATCCGTAGGTAATTCTCTTGAAAATTCATTTCTAGAAAGGTCCAACACTTTCAAACTTATGCTTCATTGTTTTCAGATTGGAAAGTGGTTGAAAGTTCTATCTTGGCACTAGAACACGATTGACCCTAGAGGGGGGGGGGGTTGGGTTGAATAGGTCAATCTAAAAATCGTTGGTCCTCTTTAAAATTCCTTGATTGATTTATTAAGTGCAGTGGAAACAACAATCAGGTGTGTGTGTGTTAGCAAACATGATTGAATAATCAATACAAGAAGTTAGCTCTAACAACACATGCACAATGACACAAGATATATACTGATTCGGTTAGCCAACCTACATCCACTGTTAGGACTCGTTCAACCTTGAGCTATCCCCAAATTCACTAAGTGGGGACTTACACCCTCATAATTAGAGTAGGAATTCCACCTCACTCAATTGGCTGGGAATTCCACCCACCACATGTGCCAGAGACGATGCTCTAGATTTTTTTAAGTGGTTCCAAAGCCAAGCCTCCTTAATCCACTTTCAGGATAAAGCTTTTAAAAACAAAATGAAAACCATGAAGCACTTGCCTTGAAGCTCTTTTTTGAAGGTGTGTGCTTCTCAAAGATCCACTCAATGTGTGCCGACACTTCTCCTTGAAGCCATTGTAGAGCAATCACAATTCCAGGGTACTAGGAAATTGGTTCTACTAATATCTATCCTAGTTGATATCTTTCTTTTCCTTCTCTCTTTCTTTCTTTTACTAACTCAATCAATAGATTGGTTGTATATGATTCTCAAGTGTAGGCATAAGAGAGTTGATCGTTCCTTTGAGCTGTGTGACTTTTTTTTTCAGTCTAAGGAAGATAATTAATGATCACACAACACTCATATATATAGAGGAGTCATCACAGTTTTTCTAACTGTCTAGTACTGACAAGTTGGTGGCATCAGTGGGTCGGTGTTAAAATATATATTACCATTCAATAACTCGACTGTTACACATTAAATGCACTCTCAATGGTATAATTATTTCCCCGTTGACAGGTCGCTGTCGCCGATGGGTCGACAGTCATGGCACTGAGAGGTCGGTCCATATGAGAGGCTCAGTCTGGGGGAACACCATGTTGACAGAGTTTCAAGTCCAGAAACTAGTCTTACCCAGACCGACCTGTCACCCTTTAACGAGGGGTCAGTCCTGGTACTCTCAATCGGTCTTGATTTACCGATATGTCTATTTCTTCAAGAGTCCATATGGGTTCTAAGTTCCAGAACTCATAAAATATCATCAACGAGTCGTTTGACCATGAGGGGTCGTTAAGTTCATCACCGATGGGTCGGTGCATACGAGACTCTCGATAAAAGGCATACCCAGAATGACAGTTCTGTGATCCAGAACCTTTATCAATCTGCCAGACCAGTCTTCGATCCTGTCACCACCGAGGGGTCAGTGAGAATGACTGGTCGATCTATCAGTGAAACCAAATATATATTTCCAAGTTGGGTTCCAATTCACCGTCATGCTTCCTCTAAGCTTTTTATGATTTTACCACTTGTTCAACTAAGCCTAGGAACAGTCTTCCTAACGTGTGGGTGTCACCTAAAGTCATCTATGGCCAAATACATGTTTTGTGATTGCCATAACGATGAGCTTCAATCTGGTGGAGCATGATCTTCAATCTTGATCAACTTGAGTCTTCAAGCTTCTAGCAAGTGCTTCTTCCCAAGTCAGGGAATTGACAAACTTAGGGACTCGACAAGATGGGGCACTAACGGTGGTTATTCCTTGTAATGCATTTCCAGACATGTTAAGATATGCTAGCTGAACAAGTAGCATGGAAGGAAGAAGACCTTCAATCTTGTTTTCAGAGTTGTCAAGGTAGTAGACTCTAGTAGTATTTTTTGTCGAAGGAAAAGGACAGAGGCCGATAAATAAATTGTCATTTAGTTTTAAGCTTATGTTAAAAGTCCAATTGAATATTAGCCAACTCGAAATGTAACCCGTAAGGTTATTTCTTGATAAGTCAAGATCTTTCAACTCAAACTGAATGGTCAGGAAACTAGGAACAGAACTTGCCACTCCTTGTATTGAGTTGACAATTTGAAAGGTAGAGAGTTGTCACACCCCGAACCCAGATGTGGGCCTAGAATGCGACTTAATTCTTTTTTTTTTTAAACCATAACACCATAATAATCCAATAACTCTCTTTTATCATAATCACACCACACATGTGAGTCACTAACTAATCAAAACACACTTATAAAATTACTCGAATGGTTCCTACTTCGGCCGACACATTGACCCGATCAATATGTCGTCCGGGAACGATAGTCGATCCATCGACATAGGTGATGCATTGACCAAATAACCCATTTGTTGCTACACTCTAGCTTCAGGTACTGTTATCATATACAATCATGTCTATCAACACATTGACATCCATGACTAGTCGGCTACATGTCGGGATCGTCGATGCATCGTCTGGATGTATCGACCACCAGTCGATATGTAAATTCCTGAAACTCTTAAACAGATACTATCGTATCTGTCGACATATCGACACTAGCTCGGTCAACACATCAGCAGAATCGACATATCGAGGTTGCCTATTAACCCACTCAATACATCGAGATATTTGATGTCTCGTGACTATGTATCGGTATGCCGACACATTGTCCTGACGTGTCGACCGCCAGACCTACTGTAAAAATCCAGATCTCTTAGATCGATACCATCGTGAGGCTCGACGTATCGTCGATACTCTAGTCGACCTATCGACAAATTCGACACATCTAAGGTACCTTCGCTTACATGTTGTCAGTTACGTCAAACACACCTGTTGACATATCGACATAGTCGATGTATCGTCCTGACATTCCAAAGTGCTGTCAGGTCAGTTATTCTTAATTGATTTCTTTTCTATTTTGACATTCTAAACACATGGATAATCATATCATAAGCACACCAGCATAATATACATAAAGGTTAAAACTTACATCCATATGTTTCTATGCCACAAGAAACATATTTATAATAAAAACACACAAAATAGTCCAAAGGTACGCTTAGTTTCCACGTGTGGGGAAACCACAGAAAATTCCAAGTTCCAACTCCTAACGAGGCACCATTGATTCCTCCACTCCATCTTCCGGCTCATACCTTGCATTATAAGGGACGTGAGCTACTAGTCCAATGGGGAGAACTCAAATAATTTAGAAATCATGGCATGCATGTGACAGTATATCAATGCAAATGAACATGAAGCCTACCAACCCATGTTCCATTTTCACCCTAGGATCATTCTTCTAGGATATTGTTCACCCCTTGCAGGTCCTATATCGGGATTATCACAAAGACTTATCCCATTATATCATATGGCATTAAATATCAATTATATGCATAAACCTAGCTAGAGAAAAACCCTCACCTAGACACACCCATAAATCCACTGGGAAATCATTCACCAAGTCATATCCTATCAATCAGATGAGACTCACTAAGATACATCTTATTAAGAAAATGGGACTCACTAAGATACAGACAATTATTCAACTAGGACTCACCAAGATATATCCCATTAAGCAACCATGACTCACCAAGATACATCCCTTTAATCAATTAGAACTCACCAAGATACATCCCTTTAATCAACTGGGACTCACCAAGATACATCCCATTGTTCATATGGAGATCTCCCACCAAGCTATATCCCACGTATTGAAGGTCTTAAGCTGAACCTCACCAAAGATCCCCAACTTGCCTCGGTAGTATTAAATCCATCCACTAGAAATAATACAGCGACTTGCAAGTGCTTACAGTCATTTCAATTCTAGTATATACCCACTAAGGCTTACATTACCAAATCCACAAACTGTATACCCAAAATAGTCTAGGATAATTTACATTTAACCCATTAAGTTTAACCATATGCATGACAATGCATGACTCCCAATGCCTTTCTTACATAAGGACTTACCCTGAGAGAAATTCGATGAATTCCAGTCTTACCATACAAATTACCAAAATACACACATTCAGAAATAATAACCAATAACCATGCAATCAATAAAACTGGATTACTAAAACTAGAGCCTTCATCCAGTTTCTGACCCAATAGTTCACAGACACTCCATGGGTCCATACTGCGTTAGAGGCTATAAGTCCTCGACTCCCCGACACCATTTTTTATGCCTACGTTCTACACAGTTAGAACATTTACATCCCTTACATGTAGGCAATATCAGGTCTCGCATTCTAGACCTATATAGTCTTTTTCCATCCTTAAATGATCATAGGTCCCATTTCAGTCTGGTGTTAGTGGGTATAACGTACAACACAGTATAGATAGTGGTTCGAGTCTCCTCACCTCAATCTGCAAAGTTATCACATAATCTGTAAGAATAAATAAAATAAATTTCAAAACATTCACGGATTATCTACCCAATCTCATGCATTTTCCAACAAAAATGTGATAAGTATAATGAGTCACCTAACTTTTTCTACTTTTTTAAATTATGTCAATGGGTTAGCTGTTAGACATCCAAAACACTACAATAAAATAAAATGTAAAATACTCAATGCCCATTCTCGTATTGTTTTCCAGTTAAGGAGACCTATTGAGACGATGTCGAGAGGGTACAGAGACAGTAAAGTAAATAAAATACTCAGTGCCCAACCCCTTTTACCATCGAGTGGCATGTCTACTGCGCTACTGATAGGGGATTTTTGCCCGAGAGGGTACAGTACGAGAAATGTAAATAAAGTACTCAGTGCCTAACTTTAAGACCACCGAGTGACTAAGCACCACCTCAGATGGCATCACCGAGCAACTAAGCGCCACTACTAATGATCCACCAGGTGACCAATCGCCACTACTAATGATCCACCGGGTGACCAAGCGCCACCTCAAAGGTATCATCAAGCGACTAACGCCACTGCGGATGACAGTGTAGCCCAGAGGTTACAATACTGAATGTAAACACACAATGCGTAAAAATAAACACACAACTGTCAAATGTTGTTAATCATTTCCCCTCTTTTAATTAAAGGCTGAAAAACAAGCTTTGAACGTAAAAATAAAATGGTTTTAAGGGTGTAACTTAAAATTTAAGAGAGGAACCTACCCTCCATCCATTTTGAAAATTCGATTTTAAATCCCAAAACTAAGCTATTCAAAATTTAACTTGCAACGTAGTTAATAAAATTGAAAATAGAATCGTTTTGATACCTCACATGCGAAAATCCGCTTAGGATTGGCTAAGTTCGAAAACCCGAGGGAAGCGCAGGAAAACCCGAAGGCTTACTGTTGCTGCTGCTACTTGCGATCATTGGAGAGAAGGAAAAAGGAAAGAAGGAGAAAAAGAAGGAAAAGGATCAGAAATCAATGAGAGCAACTAGAGAGTTGCTATTTTTTTTTCTTCTTTCCTTCCTACTTCCTCTCCCACGCCCTGTTTTTTTTTTTTCTTCTCTCCTTCCTACTTCCTCTCCCACGCCCTTTATTTATAATCGTATGAGGCAAACGGTTTCCTCACACGTTGCATGGCTACTTGAGGGTAGCTTAGTACGTTTGATATTATCCTTAAGATTTTTGTATTATTTTAATATTAAATCTTTTTGCTAATATCTCTTATGTCATTTACTAATTCTAAGTATTTTAAGTTCCCAATAAGTTAATCTAAATAGTCCACTAGGTCAGATATTAAATTATAGACATAGTATTAAATTTTGGAGAGAAAACTCGGTCAAAAACTCAATGTTTTAATCGACAAACATCGTTTTGACAAAATTTTCTAAGTTTGAAGAATTTCTCTGAGAAAATCTAATTTTACAATTCGATAGATTAAAATAGTCTGATAAAAATAATCTAAATTTTCAAAGTGTTTCGGAGTAAAAACCACTCCATTTATGTGGAAGAGTATTCAACGGTTCACATATCTCGATGTAAAATAACTATTAAAAATTCAATATTTTGGAAATCTAAAGATACAGGAGACTTACTATATTACAGATCGAGTACGTTCTCCCTCCGTATATTTTTAGGACTTTGTCTCCCCTATCAAAGTGGGGTTTTGCCACCTAAGAAATTTTAGGCAGGGAAAATAGGTAGATATAGGTTGAGATTGGCATTCCGTAAGCTCGAAATTTAAAAATATTGACTAATCTAACTTTGGAGTTCTAACTAAGTCAAATGACTGAGTTTCTAGAGTAGTCAAGCTTTAACCCTAAAATAATATTATTATATACGTAACTTGCCCTTATACCTTTGAGACTTAATTAAAGGAGCTATCGAACTCGGATTGAGTCAAACTTGGACTCAGTTGAAAATCTAGTTTGATAATCACTATGATTAGAGGGACAAAAATCATAACTAACGATTAAAATTATTTAATTAATTAAATTAACCTCTAAATTGGGCTGGGGTATTACAAGAGTGGAGAGCTGAAATGATAGAATCCATGTTGGGGATTCTATTTCTAATTGTAACACGGGATTATTTGAGAAACGAACATTAGAAAGATAAGATAGGTTGGCCAAAGTGGAAATTCCAATATCCCATCAAAATTGTTGTATTCAAGATTTATGGCAACCAAGGAACTCAAGTTTCCAAGACAAAAAATGCTCCCAGTTAAGTAATTGTCGGACAGGTCTAGAATTTTAAGAGAGTGCATATTGCTAATCGAATGAGGAATGCTCCCACTCAGCAGATTACTAGATAGATCTAGCATGACAAGGAAATCCATGTTGCCCATACATGGGGGAATTATGATTTCAAGTGCATTTCTACTAGGAACAAGAAAGAAAGTGCCCTCAATTCGCAGAATCCTGCAAAATAAATAAATTTCATTGAGCAATTATACAATGGAAAACAACAGGGATGACTCTACCCCTCACACTAGATCTTCTCCTCTACCTCCTCCTCCTAGCTGACCCTACTTAGGATAGTTTTTCTTATGTTGTCTTTGAAAAACTTTACTTTCTGGGCTTGTAATTATTTAAATCCTCTTATTGCATGGAATGATAATGGTTTGGTTATCAATGCAATGGTTAGTTCATGTGTATTGAATGGCTTGATTTCAATATGAATGCATGAATGTATGGTTTGAATGGCATGTGTGCTTCGCTGTGGAGTTTGGTAAGCACAAAATATATGATTGATTAGCCTTTGTCAATTTTTGACAAAATGGGGGAGAAATTAGTAGAAGCTAATGATTATGGGGGAGAGATTGCAAGCTTGACTTAGCTTGGGAAGCTTAGTGCATGGGGGAGATTTCATTGATTTCATTAAAGTGTGGGACTTCAAAAGATAGGAGAAGAGAAAATTTGAAGTCATAGTTTGAAAGCTTGGTATTAAGCTTGAGCTATGGGGTAATTATGGGGATAATGAAGTATGGAGGAGTTTTCATTCTTAGTTCATGGATACATGTTTATGTTTGGACTAACCCTACTAAGTATCTGCTAGTGCTTCGTAGCTTGCTTGTGTGTTTACAGGTTTTAAAGATAGAGCAAGCTGAGCAAGACTATGAAGCCATGTCTGTGTGTCATTTCATATACATTGTATAAAGTGTAATATTATTTGTGTATCTGAATGATGTATAATTGGGGTGGGTTATATATTGAGTCTGCATTTGATTATATTCTAAGTTTTGTCACAAATTGACAAAGGGGAAGATCAGTTAGTGCCTCGGCTTGGCGAGTCACCTATTTGTCAATTCCGTGACTTAGGTGAAGCAATGCCTTAAAGAGTAGAAGCTCAATATTCAAAACTCAAGTGTTGATTGAGATATGAAAGATTCAAAGGATCAACATGTGTACGTAAATCATAGAAGCTAATTGGCCATAGATGACCTTAGGTGGAACCCAAACCTTAAGTGGACCATCCTAGGTTTAGACATCACATCAGGATAACTAAGCTCCTAAAATACGTTTGACACCAATTCGAATCCAACTTCGAAATATGTAAATATGCTATCATGGATGACACATCATGTCGAGGACCCATCGCCATATGGCAGGACGATCAATTGTGGTCCTACGACCAATCGTCTAGATTGTCAAAGATTCTAGATGAAATGAACTGTCAAATACATCAGGTCTCAGAACTATACATTCGTGCTCACGATCTATTGTTGAGACAGTGCCAATCCAATCGTGCATATGATCAATCTCCCTGGGCTTAGACAAATTTGGACTATCATTCATAGTCAAGTCTCGGATAACAGATCGTGTAGAAGATGCCTCGTCTGTGAACAGGGCCGACCAATCACCCTCGCGATCAATCGCCTGGAGCTTGGGTCAGATACCCACTGAAAAATACAGTCAGGCTCAAGAGGATGCTTTATCCAAGCTGCGAACCTTCGTGTGGTATAACATGATCAGTCGGTCGCACTGACCAATCACCAGGACCGGACAATAACACATCGGGCTTATGACCTGTCACCCTAGGCCTGGAAAGGAATTGACACTGGAAAATACAATCAGCCCTACGCCAATACTTTCGTCGACCCACGATATGTCGCCAGAAACACGGACGATCAATCGTGAGGTTACCGTTTCGTTACCATTACTATGCATTTGATGCTCAACGGTCGGGTTAGTGAATAGGATTTCAAACACGGATGATCGATTGCCTGTACATGATCGATCGTATGTATCGGGTTGATGAAATTTTTGTGTTGCCCATAAATACAAACTCTGTTTTGGGAGTTGGTAGAGGAGTGAATATAAATCAATTGAGCCATCTATCAGTGAGATAATCTCCTAATAATCAAAGGCAAAATCTTAGACTTGTTCTCTCTTGGAAAATCAAAAGCAAAACATTCAAGTATCAAATCCTTTGTGGTGTGAGATTAAGAGAGAATGACCAATTCATACTCTAAGATAGAGATTGAGAACCCAATCTTCTAGAGAGTCTCCTAAGGATTGTGATTGCTCTAACACGATAGGTCTTCATCAACGTCGGGATTGTACGAGCTCAAATTGGGTGGATCGATTCAAGAAGCATATCTTCATTTGCAAAGCCTTCAAAGGCAAGTACTTCTTAGTTTAGATTTTTACTTTAAAAATCTTATTGTTGTGAAGTGGATTAAAGAGATAGTTTTCTCTTGAACCACTATAAAAGTAGTGGGATAGGAATTGGGTGAAAGTCTTAATCAATTGGATAGGTGACAGTTCTATTCTTTTATGTTGGTGTATTTCCAACGCCTAGTGAATTGGAGATAGCTCAAGTTTGTGTGAGTCTCATCAGTAGATGTAGGTTGTTCAACCGACCCACTATAAACCTTGTGTATTGGTGCTTGCTTGTGTGATTGTTCTTAATCTTGTTTATTTTGATTAACACACTCACTTGATTAATTGAATCTTAATTCCGCACTGTTTCACGTTAATCAAGTAAAATTTAAAAAGGATTCACAATTTGTGATTACCCTATTCACCCCCCTCTAAGGATAATCAGGTTCTAAGCACTCAGGGAACCTTCAGTATGTATTAATAGGTTTCATTATTCCCAAAACATTCGATCCCATTAAGAAAATTATCTAACAATTCGTATTAAAGCAAGGTTTTATGAATTACTGACGCTTTACACTAAAGATGAAGTTTTCAATTTTCCATTAATTTTAGGAAAATCAATAATGAAATAAAATTGCTCGAAATTGCACTAAGTTTTCTTGTATCAGTCGATTGATGGTCGACCGATTCTATCAGAGAATGAACCATTATGTATTGTAATCTTAACAGTCGATTGTTGGTCGACCGATCATCGACTGATGCTTTAAGAGAGCAGTCTATATTTTTTTCCAAACGCATGACAGTCGACCAATGCATCGACTGACTCTTCTAGAGAGCAATCTGTAATTTTGTTAGTCGATTGATGGTCGGCCAAACGTATCAGAGAGCAGACTGAAACTTCAACAAAAGACCTATATGACAGTCGATCACATGACAATCGACTGATAGTAGCAACAGATTGAGGTATCAGTCGTGTAACAGTCGACTGATTGTCGACTGACACAGTAAGAAGCTGGTCCATTATGATGTTTTAATTACTAAAAGAACACCTGATTATATCTTGTGTGTTCAATGAAGTAAACTGAATGACATTTGATTCAATTATAGTGTGGGGACATTATCTTGACTTGAATTCATATTATGACACGGTTTGGTAGTCACCAAAATGGCCCAATCGGAATGTATTGAATATCAAGTAATATAAAAGATGTTTGATACTCTTCCCAAGTATTGAACGATGATGAATCTACAAATAGCAACCCTTAATCATAGAGATATTAGATAGGCCCAAAGGTGCACCGTTCCGAGTGGTTGAAGGATTAAGACAGGATAATTGACGGGCATTTGTGATTTGTATTCGTATGGACACCCAAAGGTGACGGCGATATTTGGTCACTTGTACTTTGTTGGTTAGTCCTATAGGTGACTGGGAATCACCGTGATGTCTATAAATAGTGTTTTATTAGATTACCCAAAGGTAGATCTGTTTCTTAAAGTTGTTGGTCATGTGTTTCAATGAAAGATTAACTCATAGTATTATGTAGTGACCATGAAATTATATGTATCTTGCAACATCTTTACCTGTTTCATTGCATGCGCAAGCTACTTCTGTTCCCATACTTAATGGGTTGAACTTTTCTGAATGGAAATAACAAGTTGAGTATCACTTAGGTGTACTAGATCTTGATAAGGCATTGATTGATGATAAGCCTACCATTACTAATATGAGTACAGATGCAGAGAAGTCATCCCATGAAGCGTGGGTTAAGTCAAATAGAATTAGCCTTAAGTTCATATGCATGGCAGTGGCTAGCAACATCAAATGTTCTCTAACTACCTCCGATAATGCTAAAGAATTCCTCAAGAGTATAGAAGATAAGTTAAAATCTGCTGACAAATTTCTAGCTGGGACACTTATGGCCAGACTCACCACCATTAAGTTTGATGGGAGTCGTAGCATGTATGAGCATGTGATTGAAATAACCAACTTCGTTGCTCAACTGAAAAACTTAGGGATGAGTGTAGATGACTCTTTTCTGATACAGTTCATTCTGACCTCGTTACCTCTTCAGTATGAGACATTTCAAATCAATTATAATACCATAAAGGATAAATGACAGATCAATGATTTGACAAACATGTTGATCCAAGAGGAGACCAGACTTAAGCAAATAGGTCACCACTCAGTTCATTTGACATGTCAAGGGCCCAGTAAGAAAGGAAAGAAGCCCAAGAAATTTGGGTCAAAGCCACATGAGTTTACTACGAGTTCCCAGACTCATGACAAGGGAAAGGGTGGTGTGAGGTATCATTTCTGTCAAAATCAAGGACACTTCCAGAAGGACTTCCATAAGAGGAGAGCTTTGTTCGAAAAGAAAGGTATTCAGTTATATTTCAGTATGTTTCGAATCTAATTTAACTAAAGTATCCTCTAACACTTGGTGGCTTGATTTTGAGGCAACAACTCATGTTTCTAATACGATGCAGGGATACCTTTCAATCCAGACCATCGATCCAACTGAAGTCTCCCTTTACTTGAGCAATCGGGAAAAAGTACCTGTTGAACCCATTGGAACTTATTGCATTTTTCGTAATATCGGTTGTCACTTAGATTTAATTGAATTATATGAACTTGATAAAATTCTAATAATGAAAGTCCATAGAGTTAGTTTGTGAAAATATACATTGAATTCTGTTCAAAATTCTGATGAGGTTCTAGGTTTTAGAGTTCCGAACAGGTGGATTCAGACTTCTGAGCAGAACGGAAATGTGGACAAACCTATGGACTTGGTCTCTCGTGGATTCAGAACTCCGAATTGTGAAGGTCAGACTTCTAAAAGCTTTTGAAAGCTAATCGTTTGGTTTAGAACTTTGAATGGGTATTTAGAGGTTTGAATACTAGGCATCGAAGCGTGTGCTAGCTGTGTGACAAGCTGGAAAACGCATGTGTAAAATGTGAGAAATGTTTGAAAGCATTGCTCAGTTTGCACAAAATTGACCTTGTGTTGTGCTAGGTTATTCAGAGGTCTCAACAACGGGTTCAGTAGTCAAAACAGGAGAGATTAAGAAATCTATAAATATCCAGCTTCAGCTGTAGTTTAAAATGCCAAAATAAACATACTGAGATTTGAATTGAGCATTCTGAGAAAAACTGTTGATGTCTAAGATTGTGAAAAAAACTTGCGAGACTATACGCACCTTGATTGATTGTAGCATCATTTGAAAGTCTTGAGTGTGATACATCACTTCGATCTTCATAGATTTGAAAGAGTGTGTGAGGCTCCGTGTTTGTAAAAGAGATTGGATATCAGTGTGAGAGATCGAGGGACACTAAAGAGAGTGTTAGATCTAGTGTAATGACTCGACTCAAATTAGTTGATCAATGGTGTGGGTAGAGAATTTAATCGGATAGTTAGTTATATTCTTAATTGTGTGTTTATTTTGTGAAAATAATTTTGAAACACACTTGAAAACTTAGAAATTAAAAAGTGGGTTCCCCATATACAAGTGGAAATCACAATTTTATCCCCTTGAATTAAATTACTTTTAAATTTGGAGGTAAATTAATTGGAAAAGCTAGAAAATAAAATAATTTGACCAAATTCTCCAATTTAGTGTGGGCCATGGGACCCACATCACGATGGTCAAATTCAAAATTCAAAATTCAAGATTTAAATTCAAAATAATACTGGTGCTAACAAACTACCCAATAGGAGATACCTTAGAACAAGAGAATAAGTAATCGGGGTACAACGGGCCAAACCAAATCTAGACTGCAAGCGGGCCTGAAACAGGGCCGGATCTTGTAAACTGGGCTGGACCATAAATTTTGAATTTATTTTCTAAAGATGTAGAATCAATCCCTAAAAGGATTGGATGGTTCATAAATCAAAAATTTGATTTTAACCATCCCCAAAATGAATTTTACAAAATTTAATCCATGGAGATTGAATTTTTGCATCAAAACCCAATTTCCATGGTCAATTTTTCTACAATCTCCAAACCAATTTCAAAATAAATTTCTAACCTTTCAAATTCATTAAAGCTCTTGAATTCTGTCACTCTTTTCCTTCTCTTTCTCCTTATCTCATCTCCATGTTCGAATTTCACAAAAAGAAAAGGCATATATGCTTGGTCGAATTTGAGAGAGAAAGCCATGGAGATAAGAGATGGAACACCAAGGAATAATTCAGGGAAAATAATTAAGAGAGATGGAAAATTTTATACATACATGTTGGAGAAGATGGAATCCCAAAGTTAAAGCCAGGAAAATCAAGAGAAATCCAAAAATAAAAATTTTCAATATTCCAAGTTGAAGAGAAGAGGGAGACGCCCAAGGAGGAGAGGTTTTTTTTTCCAATTTTCGAATGGAGTATGGCCATACACGAAAATATCCTTTTAATAAGGAGTAGGGTCAGCCATGGGTGTCCTAATCCCACTAAATTTCCTCTTTTAAGCCTCTTTTAAAAATACTCATTTTCTAAATTTAATTAGGCTCAAACGAATTTTCCATTCTCTATCTTTCCAATTTTTTTTTATTTTATGTATTTCATTTTGTTTGAATATTCTATTCCATCTCAAAATCATGCGGGACCATGGCCCACCAATTCTCCAACATGTATTTATAAATTTCCATCCATCTCTTCTGAAATTATTTGGATTTTACTAAAATTAAAAATTGTTTCCAAAAATAAATTCTATTTGTCCAAAATTAAATTTTCAAAACATTTTTTCCAAATATAAAACAATTGGGTTCCACAGATGCCAATTTTAGAAAGTTTCCAAATTTGATTCCAAAATTGAAAATTTTGAATAATAACATTCCAATAATTTTCCTTAATATTTGTGGATCCCAATAACACACCAAATTTAGAAATTCTAAATTTAGAAAGTTTTCAAAATTAAACACATACTATTTTTAGAATCTGGAGTCAATTTTTTATTTTTAAATCAAATATTTATTTTTGAACAATTTAAAACAATAAATCAGGCCAATAAACATAACACCCAATAAAAGTCTACCAAAAATATTCTAATTGGATCAAAATTTGCTAATTTGGTCGGGTCGCTACAGTGAGATTTACCATTTTATTTTAATTCACCAAGTGTTGTGTTGTTACCTCTTACTAGGCACGGCTAGCTCACTCCTTATAACTTTCAGAGTCCCTGGTTGAGGAGAGGCCATACGAGCTTCCAAAGCTCTCCTGAAGTACCACACTTTAGTTGGCTTTACTTTGATCATTCACTGCTTTCTCAGACTTATGCCATCGATGTCACAGCCCAGCCTTTCAAGGCACGTGATTTAGGAGATTTTTTTTTTTAAACTCTAGAGCATGCACAACTCATAGACCATACACGTGGCACTCACACGTGTAATGAGATTCTGACGAATTCTAAGACTTATTGGACCCTTAGTGTGATCCAATTGAATCATTAGCTGCCTACGTACTCCCTTGGAGATCAGATCACGCGTAGTTCTACCGTCATTTATTTCATGGCACCAACCATGTGCTATTTACAATGTAATGCCATGACATTCTACCACCCAACAATGGATCTCTCAATAGACCATGGGTACACGCACCCAATCATAGGTCCAATCAATCACGGGTCTAGCCAATCATGGGTCTAACATCAACCATGGGACCAATGTCACAAATGGGATAAACATCAACCATGGGACCTATACCCCAACATGAGTACTACTTCCCTCCATGGAAACAATACTCTAAAATGGGTCCAATTGTCTATGGAAACAATGCCCTTCGTGGGAATAACTATCCATGGGAATAATATCAATACATGGACACAATGCCCTCCATGGGAATCACCATCCATGGGAATAATATCTATCCATGGCACCAGCACGTCCATCATGAGACCAATCTGTTACCATGGGACCAATATATCTACTATGAGACCAATATGTCTACCATGGGACCAATATGTCTACCATGGGACTAATGATAAGGCATGAATCCAATACCCAAACCTGGGTCCAAACAACCATGGGAACAACCGTCCATGTTAATAATCATCCATGGGTTTAATTCGTCCATGAATATAATCTCTCCATGGGTATAATCCCTCCACTAGGTATTATTCCTTCCATGGGTACAATCATCCATGGGCACACTCCCTCCAAGGGTATAATCCCTCCATGGGTATAATCATTCCATGGGTATTCATTCACCATGAGATCAATCATCCATAGGAACAACACCTGCATGAATCACTATGTGACTGTGGCAACATAATCAAATCATCACGACCCCCAACAAGTCTTAGGACCTCTGTCTTACCAAACGAGTGTGACATGTTTAACGTCCATTAGAACATTCTGCCTTGTGCGTCCTTCACCACCTCATGGTGATATAAGCCTTGCACCTGGTGGTCAAACAGCGACTTACCCAGCGAGCACATCACCCGACGTGCCAAAGAGTGCCTCGCCCTGGGTGTCATGCACGCCTAGTGCACTCATGCACCTGTGAGAGACTCACCCATCAACAATAGAATCACGCGAGGGATATACTCATCCACAGTGCCTAAGTGACCTACTCACATATAGCAACGCCACAAGTCTTTGTATGTTCATATCGAAGTTCTCGTAGTCTCACGGCTACTTCAAACCTTACTCATGGAATCTATATACTAGTCTCATCATCTTGGGACTCCCAAAGCCTCATGGCCGCTTCGGGCCACCTTCATGGGGTCGACCATTCTGGCACTAGGGGTCTACATCGGGGGAGGTACACCCTACCAGTCCCCACTCTACCATTCGCGCATATCCAATGCATTAGTGCACCCTACCAGGCCTCTACTCATGAATGCAAGTCCATTCAAATCCCATGTTAGCACATCACAAGTCTAACATGTATTAGCCATTGCATTATAATGAATAACTTAAACATAAGCATGGTTTACACACATTACATTCACTTCGCTCTATATAGATGAGACATAAGCAATCTTTGATCAAACTGAGGCATCATTGCTCTCAGGTGCCTACGTATCACATAGTGGATCAGATTAGTCGTAGTTCATTTGTTTCTCAAATTTGAGTTAACAAGGGGGAGTGGTCCTACTTTTCCTTGGGGAAATTCATACAAGGCTTGTCTTAACATTTACATTGCATTCCATGCTATCTCAATCAAGCAAGTCTATCCCCAAGGTGGCACAATTAGACCTCTGAAGTCAAATGGCACTTAACCCCATTTCATGATGTCCAAACCTTCGTCAAGTTCCACTCAAAATCATGAGAATTCATTTGATGCATACATTGCACACAACAATAAACAAGCATGAGAATTCATCAAGGCCCTACATTACCATGTCTTAGGCAACATTGATTCATCATACATTCTACTATACTTCAAACACATCATAATCATAGGAATTCTCAACTATGGCAAGTATATAAACATAGAGAACTTAGGAAACTCATAAACATGCATTCTATACAATACATTCACATTACCATCATACAAGCATAGGCAAGCCAATCATAGCCTTACGCAACTATTCATGGAATGAGCACAAAACAACATTTATTCAGCCATATCATCAAACACCTTGTGAGCATGGAAATTCCCATGTATTCCAACACTCCAAGTGTATGGCATTCCCCACGTTGGGGTTCCTATGGGTTTTTGGGTTAAGCTTGGGTTGACCGAGTCCAGAATTCGAGGAAAATAGGCATTAATCGCAAAAAACCCCTTGATTAAGCCATTTGAAGCTCAATTAGCGAAAACCTCCAATTTTACCCAATTTTAATCCAAGTCCTTTCCATGTCTTGGGGAAAATCTAAATTAGCCCATGCCAAAATCCCAATTTTCGACCATCCATAGGATCAATTCATCATTACCTCCATTTTCTCCAATTTCATCCTCCTATTAGGGTTCCAATCCCAATTAGGGCTCAAATCCACCCCATGCAAAGCTTCAAACATCAAATCCCTACTCTTTACCATGTATTGTCACCCTCCCTATGCTTACATCGGCATTGTAACTCCATTCCACAAAATCCTAAACAACATCAATAAGGAAAGTTGAATAGTGAAGAAATTACCTTTAAGGGAAGAGAAAATTCGAGTGGGGGGAAGCTTGAGACGAGTCCAACTCCGATCTCTTGCATGCCATGGGTGATTCGAAGGAAAAGATGGAGAAAAATGGCTAGGGTTTGGCAGAAGTAGGGTTTTCCACGAATTTGGAGAGGAAAAGAAGGAGATGGGATGAATTTTCACACCGACAACGTGCAAATCTCCCCAAAATCTAGCCCTCCGTCGGCCGTAGCAATGGTTTCCACAGGTTCGCATCGACAGAGTCTACCCTAAAACTGTTCTAGGCACATGGCACCAACCCGGCACCAGATTGCCATAGACAATCACCTACATCAAATGCACACGAGCTCCTTGCCTCAATCTCACATACAGACGTGGCTTATGCAAAGCGGCTCAACACAAGTGTATAAAATGGACTAAAACATTCTCATAGGTGCTCGGCCATGGAAGGGGTCTAAACTTTCAAACAACCAACCGCATGTTTTCCCCACTCCATTCACAGCATAATACACCACTAAGTACCCAAAAGGGGCAAGGAAATTAGCCTTCTTCGCCTAAGGCAAAGTCCCAATTATGTCCACTCATACCACATGGCACTAAATCATGGCCTCTATATCCTCGTATCCAGTCCTCACTGAACCGACACCATCCTTAATCCCATTGATTCCATCGGTCTGACCGATGGTGTTGGTCAGCCGCACCGACAGACCCACCAATTTGATTATTACATCATAATTCAAGAGTTTTAAGGGTCGAGCTGCTACAACCACTCCCATTAAAGGAATTTCGTCCCCGAAATTCAACCATTCTAGAGTTCTGGGCATAGTCTTAACACTCATAAGTCTCGCAGAGCTTTGTCCATGGGATCCTCCGATATAGACACTAATCACTAGTCACTCTGGACTCAATAAACAATGCCATCTAGAGGCTCACATCACACGTGGACAATGCAATACAACCTAACACAATGGCTCTCATACTACAGCTCAACACGTGGCATACAAGCATCAACAATCTGATAGGCAATGCTATCCACAACATACATCACACGTGGACAGCACGAGCGGCTCATCGTACCCATATAAGCGGCCCTCTCCCGTGTCTCACACGTGGAGTACCATCTCATCACACATAAAACCGACATCCCTAAACCAGATTTAACATCCATAAGTGACTACATGATCCCACAATCCAACATGGGGTTGTGATATCTAGATACATCTCATCAAGGCACTCCACCAAACTAAGAGTCTCAAAGACCTCCAAACAACACACATCAATGTGTCCAAGATACCCATGTCCCAATCACAAGCACGAGAGATCCATCACTCTCGGCGCTCCATGGCCAATAATCTGGAGACTAATCCAGAGTAATACCACTCCAACGTACCAAGTCGCGGCCTACCCATTTTTGTGCTTGCTAATAGTGGTGGTCACAAAATTCCAAAAGAGTGACAAGGCTTCACAACTCCTTACTCAACCCAAGCCACCATAACAGCACACAAGGGGTTTTCCACCACTAAGCACATCTCATTTGTGCGTAAAACTGACTCTAACCTTACCTCGGCCAGGTATTAACTCTAACCCGACACCGGCTCACCATAGACAATCACCAACATCAAATGCACACGAGCTCCTTAGCTCAATCTCATAAGCAGACATGGCCTACGCAAAGCGGCACAACACGGGTGTACATAATGGACTACAACATTCTCATAGGTGCTCGACCAGGGAAGGGGTCTAAACTTTCAAACGGTCATCCGCACGTTTTCCCCACTCCATTCATGGCATAATAGACCATTAAGTACCCAAAAAGGGGCGAGGAAATTAGACTTCTTCGCTTAAGACAATGCCTTTTTTCTTTATTGAAGTCATTTCTTGAAAATTCAGGGCCCTACAAGGCTACTTGCCAAAAATAAATATATTATGGGCCTCCACCCCAAATAATATTAATAAAAGGATATACTATATTAAACCATTAAAGATGGTCAACTTATGCCAATTTCAATAATAAGAGAGTCAAGCTCAGTTTTTTTTTTTAGCGATAACAAACAAGAACTATTATTAATAAAAAAAAAAAAACAAACAGTACAAGAAGGATGTTTAAAAGGTAAATACCAAAGAGAAAAAATGGCAAATAAGAAAAACAAAAACAAAGAACGCTCCAAGAGAGAAAATACAATACAAAAACATCTCCCAAAACAATCGAATGAACCCTTCTCTTCAAATGTAGAAAACGCCTTGAACAGAACCATCTACATCATTTTTGGCAAAGTAGTCCGCTACCCCATTTCATAATAATATTTTAACTTAAATTTTTATCTAATTTTAATATTTTCTTATATTTAGTGACAACTTTACGAATTTTTCAAAATAACTAAACTAACGTTTTAAAGATGAAAATGTGATGGCAAAATTAAGGGTGAACCTGACCTAAACTAATAGGCTTGAACCAGCATTTTGTCTAATAAGTCAGGCTCGGGCTTCAACTTAAAGCTCATTTTGGCCCGTCGGGCTTTTAGGACCATTTATTTTCAAATATATTATATACACATATCAAAACATTGTATCTAATACCTTTTTTTTGTAAATTGAAAATATAACCATATTGATTGAAAATAGATTTAAAGACCTACTATCTCATACAATTTTATCTTAAAAATCAATTCCTAGCCACTCGATTGCAATAGTCAAAATCATTAAGCATTGAATCTTTTCAAAGACATCTGCTATAATACCCTGACCTGAATTAGGCTTAAATAATATAATTTATCGTAATAAATCATGATTTAACCTGTTAATCACATAGATTAAAGAGAGGGATTTGTGAGAAGTCTAGAATTGGCCCAATTAGAACTCGATAGCTCATTGATCCAACTCATTTAAGTTAGGGGGCAAAATGGTAATTTACCATTAACAGTGTATTTATTGTTTGAATAATTATTTTTTATTATTATTTGAGTGATATTGATTTCTTTATTAGGGATTCTGAAATTTATAAGTATCTTTATTTCTTTATTTCAAGAAAAATGTTATTAAAATTACCCGAAAAAGGTCCCGAAAGCTAGGAAACGATTATTTTAGGTAATTTTAGAAGTTAGAAAATTTTAAGAAAAATATGTATAGTTAGATTTTATTTTGATTTATTGATTTATTTTTTCGCGTTTAGAAAATAGAGATTTTAAACTCTTAAAATAAATACAAATTAAGTTAAGTGAATAATGTTAAAAACATGAATTTTGTTTAAATCAAGTAATTATGGTGAACTATAAATCTCCAAAATTTTATAGTACTTTTAGATTTTAAAACCCAACATTTTGGTTAAGATGGAGTAAATTAAATAAGTAATTTATTAGCTAAATTTGGAAATTTAATGAAAAAGGGTTAAAATGCAAATAAAGAAAATGGAGGACTAAAACACAAAAACCAAAATTTGCAAACACCTGCGTAGCTACGATCATAGCTTGCACAGTGATGTGGTCACTCCCTAGCCATGCATGGAACCTACTACCCTACCTCCCATTTCCCTATAAATTCAGGCCAATACCAGAGGAATTCTTCATTGAATTCTCAAGAGAAAAACCACTGTTTTACTCTATCTGTTTTTACCGTTAGCTTAAGTGAAAGATTTTTCCAATTGCTGATTTTCAATCCAGGATCAAAAGCGAAGGTAACCTTTGTCTTTGTTTTTAAATTCTAGTCAGTTTAGAATCAAATGGAAGTCATTTTGGTTAAGTTTTGAATCCTAAAATCGAATTTGAAATTTAGTGAAAAACATGAATTTTCTTATATCTTACTGGTTTTCCATTTTAATCTGATGTTCTTAATCAATAAGAATGGTCCAATTATTTTTGAAAATGAAGAGGACTCATTAAAGAGTCCATCTGACCAAAAGGATGTGAAAAAAGAGTCCTAAAAAACTCACTGTTTCTATATTCGTATTTTACATTGTCCCGTCCGTCACTACTCTGTTGCAGGTGAGAGAAGTAGAAGACGACTGTCGGAAGTTCCGAGAATCGGCCTTCAGAAGGTCCTGAAGGTAATGCTTCGGAAGCTCCGAACTCCAGTTTGAGGTTCCGAAGAAGCAGAGACTAACTGTTGAAATCTCTATTTCTGCTGACCAGACCTTGACATTCCGAGACCCCTCGGATGTCCCGAACTGTTCGGAAGTTCCAAGCAGACCTCGGCAGGTTTCGAGACTTGAACTTCGAAGTTCCGAAGGTTCTGTAAAGACCCAGTTTAGGCAGTGGCTTTGGAAGGTCCGAAGCCACAATACTTGGTTCTGAGGTATATTCCGAAGAACCCAGATCAGGTTTTTGAAACTTAGTCTAAATTAGGATTTCATAATTTAGATCTTAGGTTTTAATGTGATGTTTATACCCATTTGATAATTAAAAATGATACTAACCTCTTTTCATTGGTATTATTATGTAAATCTATACTATATATTCACTTTCAAGCCGATACTTTCCATCTGTGGCTGAACTCAGCCCTATAGCTATCAGTAGTTGGCGATTAACTTCGCCTGCTCGGTAGAAAAGAAGGGTTAGGGCACTGAGTGATCTCTATGACTAACTCGTTATACGAGTAGTGGCCTGAGTATCCTATATCTTTAGGCCTAACTCAATATATGAGTAGTGGCCTGAGAATTTTATATCTCTAGGCCTAACTCAATATGTATCCATAGTCATCTCTAGGAGGACAATATGTGTAGTGGCCTGAGCACCTTATTATATTGTTGATTATTGTAATTTTCAAATGGATAGTAACCCATTTAGGAGACTCAGATTCATTACTCTTGGAAATTTTCTGAAAAATAGGATAGAAGGATTTGAAATACTATGAATATGTTTTGTATTATATCTGTATATATTAATTGATTATCAATTGTATATTTGTTTGCATGTTTTACAAATACTTCGATACCCCACACATTCGGTGAGGAGACTTAACAATTGCAATAGGAGTAAATCAGGTTAAGAGAATCTAGTGCAATGAGTGGTTTCAAAGATCAAATTTAATGAACCCACTTATATGCCTAGACATGATGCACTATTGTGAAAAGTGCTTATCGATACTAACGATGTTTATCATAAATTGTAATTATGATAATGAAATGCTTATGAGCTATGATGATATTGATATTGCTTCCACGTACCCTTAACTACTGAACTATTATCGGCCCAAGTGTGTCGATTACAGGCCCAAGTGTGTCGGTTTGCATCTATTGGCCCAGGCGTGTCAGTTGCTGGCCCTGGTGTGTTAGTACCGGCCCAAGTGTATCGGAGATGTACTTGCAAGATTCTGCATTTTGACCGTGTCAGGACTTAATGCTTATAGTTAGTGTAGTGTTTAGGCGTTACGTTGGATGTCAGCAGTTATGAAGATGATTTGATGTATTGGCATGATAAACCTATATGATGATGATATCGATTTTGGCTAATCTGATAATCATTACATTGCACTGTTATGTTCTTTTACTGGGCTGGTTAGCTCACACCACTCACATTTCAGGAGATATACCTGATGAGAAGGAACCTCCATTTTAAGCTTAAGGATGGATAAGCTCTTGCGATTACTTGGAATTCCATGGATAGGAATTTCATTTATTTTGATTATTGGTTCTTGGAACCATGTTTTGTAAAGTACCTCTTGTGGTACTTATTTTGTAATCATGTATGAACCACCATGTTACTGCTAATAACTCTATTATGAATGAGACTACCTTTTTATGATGGAAATAATTGTTTGTATGATGTATGCTTGTAAATGGGTAGATATATGGTATATGTTTAGGTCCACATGTATAGGGCATGTGTGACATTTATTTCTACGCCTAACGTTTGTTTAAGCCTAGTTAGGAATTGTTAAGAATTCACCATATAAAAAAAAATTTAGTAGCGTTCCTGGCCCACCTCCAGGTCGGGCGTTACATTGCCAATATTGACAATTAAGATCAAGTGGCTAAAAATTGAGTTTATAATGACATTTTATCAAGTGCAATATCTTCAAGTATACTTTCAATCAGTATAGTTTCTTTTTTTAAAGTTACACTATAAAAAAATAAAAAAATAAAAAATGGTGCTAGGTACGACCTTGTGATCATCCCACCATTTAGAAATAAATGGGATTTAATCGCCATGATCGGGCTTTGGCCTTAAAATCCAAGACCTGAGACTTAAACCCAAAACATTTAATATAATATACCATATTATATATATAAATTATCTTATCCCTAGGGTTTCATCCTATGATTACACAAGATATTTTGATGATAACAAAATCATTAATGTATTGTGCTAACATTTGTGTTTGAGCGTAATGTCTTAAAAACAGGATTAAGATGCTTGTTTGAGCAGTAAAATTGGATTTGTGCCTGATCAATCAAAGACATGTATTGGATATCAAGCAATCTCACCATATGCCAATATTCATGATGCACACAAGAGATCAATGGACATGAAGCCTCGTGAAGACAAGTCATTGAAGATCAAGTGCTTATGTCCTTTCAAAGTCAAACACGGAAGATGATATCTCATGGACTTTGAAGATTCAAGAATGAAATGGCCTGTGAAGAATGAAGATTGCCTCTAGAATTGCATGCTCACAAGATTGAAGAGCATGAAGATCAAGTCTATGTTCATAAGTGTTTAGTCATGAGTGTTTGGGTTTTTATCTTGTAAAAGTTACTCAAATATTGTTCATCATGGCTCAAACTAGACCTAAGAGGTCTAGACTTACCCCTGGACTTTGCTGTAGAATCCTTGGTTTAAAACTAGATAAAACTTAATTAGGATTCTTAGAATAGTTGGAACCTGCCTTGTTTTGGAGTAGCTCTTATTGTCTATCAAATGTGCTCAAATATTGGCGAAATGTTTATTATTACTTTGAACACTCTTAGAGTTTTCCGAATTATTTTTTATTACCCAAATCCGATTTGTGAAACTCAAGTTATGAGCACTTTAATGAAAGGGTGCAAACAAGGCAAAACAGAATGATTCTTGGGTATGATGAAATTTGCCCTCACTTGGAGAGTGTTTTTGAAGTACTAAATGAACTTCTGATGAAGTTTCTTTCATTGGATAGATCTTTCCAACGAGTACAAGAACATTCAAATCCCAGGTATGTAGGTCAAGATATGCTCGTTTTAGTCAAGAGGTACGAAACTGTCAAAACCCAGATAGGTTTGCCACTCCTGGAGACATGTTACCCGATCTATGTGTCTGTAAATGTTTTCTGCTCCCAATAAGAGCGACTTGCCGGTCCTTGTGGAGAGGGTGATCGGTCTTGCACAGAAACCTAGTTTTGGGGGTTTTAAATGCTATTCCAACGGCTACTTCTTGCATTAAATGAACCCCAACGGTTATAATCTTGATGTGTCTATAAATGCATTAGGTTGGGGCATTTTGATTTAAAAGAAAGAGTGCAAAGATGGATATGAAGTAGAAGACATGGGATTAGTGCTCAAAGACATCTTAAGAATCCCATGGAGAAAGACTTGGGAAAATATGATCTGAATCTAGATGCTTGGGTGATAGTGGATAGAAAAATACAAAGGAATAAACGGAGAAACAAAGAGAGGGAGACAAGATTTGGGAAGAAAACTCTTCCTCTTTTTGTTCTTTTCTTCTATTTCTCAAAATCAAGTGATTGTACAATCTCTAGTGTGTTTCCAATCAATGGAACTGCAGAATACAAAAGAAAAACAACATAAAAATGGCAAAACAACTGCCATGAACTAGGCAATTTTTCTAGTTTAGTCGACTGAAAAGCATACAAATATTGTCTATATTTTTCTTGGGCATTTTTAGTCAACTGAATTATGGTCAGAAGAACACAAAATTCTATGCTCAAAATTGGGGCTAATTCAGTCGACTGATTTCTTCTCAGTCCCTGTCTGTGTTATACAGATAGACTATGGCCCTGCCAGAGTGAAATTCTGTCGATTGAAAACTAATTTTAGTCGACTGAATCACCAAATGAGCCTCCTGGATATATTATGTTAGCCCCAGGGATAGGTTCTTATCGAGCTGCTTTATTCCATTTGATTACTCATGCCTATTCGAAAGCATTATTGTTTTTAGGATCCGGATCCATTATTCATTCAATGGAACCCATTGTTGGCTATTCTCCAGATAAAAGTCAGAACGTGGTTCTTATGGGTGGTTTAACAAAATATCTGCCAATTACAAAAACTACTTTTTTATTAGGTACACTTTCTCTTTGTGGTATTCCACCTCTTGCTTGTTTTTGGTCTAAAGATGAAATTCTTAATGATAGTTGGTTGTATTCACCAATTTCCATCTTGAGAGGCATGTTTCCATCTAAGGTATATCTTTCTCTCTCATTCATATTCTAAGTATTTCAAATACAATTATAAGTTCAATATGAATTAGTCTCATCTCCTTTAGGGGAAATGATCAATATCATGAAATCTATTTTTCTTCCCTAAAACTTGAGCCATTAGATTATGAAGAGGGTGGGTCATGAGCTAAACGAGATATCAAGAAAACATCCCAAGCATTCCTTGTACACAATATGAGCAACAATATCTATTGCAATATACCGGGTAAGTTTCAATCCAATTAGAGCATTCTAGGCTCTCTAAAATCATGGGTTTGTTTGTGTTATAGGGAGATTCGAATGTTTCATCTTGATAGAACATATATCATAAATCCAATCACTTTCATATACATTCGAAACCATTGCAAGCTTATTTTGAGCGTTCCATGCTCTATTAGATGTGAAATGGAAAGACCACCACTAGGGACCAACTTAAGCTCGAAAGCCCCAAATTACTATTCATTACCCAAGCCATGCTTGATTCTATATTTTGAGTAACTCTTAGTGTGCTTAATCATGTACTATTATTTGAGAGTTATTCCTGCATTGAATACTTATAATCTTGTCTATTGTTCGAGAAGAAGTTGTAAATGATTGGTATAACCCTACAGAAGTAGAAATGTGTTTTCTACTTCAAACAAGAGAGAGGAAGAGAGGTGTTCTCTAAAAGGCATGAGAAAGAGAGAGAGAGGTGTTCTCTAAAGGGGTTGTAACGATTTCTTCTCCACTCGTGAATAAGAAGTAGTAACGGTTCATCTCTTTAGCACAATTTTATCCGCTTTTGGTTTGAAAAATCCTCACAGTCACACCCTTGGGCCCAAAATGTCTTGTGCTAGATGGGAGGGGTGCTCCCTCATATATTCAATAACCAATTCACTCACTTGGGAAGTATGAGACTTTTTTCCATGCCCTCAAGGCCAACTTTCACCCCTATACAAGCTCCTACACAAACAGTCCTCACTTGGGGCGGGGTATCACAAAAACAATAATGGGTTGAATTTTCAAGTGGTGTACTTAGGGCGAGAACATAGGCTATGGGCTGAACCTCGTTAAATTCCTTGTGTCAACTTTCCATTTAATCATATTGCTTTACCTTGTGCACAACCATTTAGTTGAGTTTAATAAATTGTTAAAAGCATAAATTGACCCGAATTCACCCCCCTCTTAGATCAATATTTGTGCAACAAATTAGATAAAATATATTCTATATTCTATATATTGAGATACTTTATTTATATCATTTTAGCCATATTCATTTTTAGCTTTTTAGAATTTCTTTATTTTATTTCCATTTTTGAGATATATCATAGATTTTTTTTTGTCTACATGGTTTAAGTTTTTCATAATCTATTCAAAATGTCAAGTTCTCAAGTCCAATTATTGATTCTTAGGTATTTTGTTAATTTGGATTGGTTCCTAAAGGGTATATATTTAAGGTATATTTTTTAAAATCTTAGCTTCAACCGATTAACATCAACCCAATTTGATCCGACTCGACTTACAACCCTAATTCTTAAAACCTATTTATATAATATGACCACTATTTTTTAGCTTAAGGTTTGAATCATATAAAAGTATTAATTTTTTATATTTAAAAAATGATGTAAATTAATTGAATAGATATTAGATAAAACAATATTTAATAAACCACTTTGTCTATTTATATTTGATAGAGTTCTGATTACATATAAAATGATTCTCAAAGTATAAATTCATTGTATGCAAAATATACACAAGCACATTAATATAAGTAAAATGGAGAAGGATTCACGTATGATTATAGTATAATTATGAGGATAATTTATAATTAAATTAAAAAAGAAAAATATTTTTAATTAAAATTACAAATCTACTTAGTCTGTAAGTCTGTAACTACCACTCCGAGGTCAGCCATTTGGCTAACTTGTTGGAGTCGGCTAAGCATTTCTCAAGAGGAAACACGGCCAAAATGCCCAGGGCAATGGAATGAGATGGGTCCGCCCAGGGTTGCGAAGAGCAACTGAAGCACGAAAAGATTTTGGATCTTCCACGGCCAGAAGACAGTAGCAGTAGAAAATGGCAGGTATTTTTCTTTTTTTTTTTTAATATTACATTCCGAAATCAGAAAATGAGATCGGACAGAATCGGAAAAGGAAAGTTGCAGAATCCCTTTCTTCAGTTAGAAGTCGAAATAAGAGTATCCGACTTTGATGTATGCCAATCTAGGATCACCTGGCTTCAAGAAAAAAATTGAAAATGTAGAGAATGAAAGGACCGATTCGGAAAGTACTGCCTGTGGGGTGGTGATCGCCAACATCCAGGATTTTTCTCAAATCACTAAACAACAGTACGGTAGTCCTTTCCCGTGGTTCTGATTTCTCATTTGATTTCCAGATTTATAGATGATTTGGATTGCTCCATGAATGCTGGTGAAACGACTCTTCAGTGAATGATAGAAATGTTTCAGCAGAAATTCAATCCAAGATCCGTTGGTTTGACTGTTTCGGCTCTTAAAGCATTTCCCATTTCCAACAAAAGTGACTTATTTTCTGCCAGTTTTGGTATTTTTATTTCAGAGATATGAAACGAGTGCAAAGTATTTCGAGATTTCATGTACAATTTACCTGCCTACACTTTTGGTAAGTGCTCACTTGCAAATGTAAAAACTGAATTCGAGACAAACAACCCTTCCCACTATAAAAGAACAGCTGCCTACCGTAATAAACCAGAATTTGTTCTCATTTTTATCTGATTTTGATTGCAATCTGACTCAAGTTTATTTTATTAGTTTCTCAATTCCGTGGAGATGGTAAAATCCATGAACCAGAAAGCCAGAAGTTCGATTTGTCATCAATCTGTCTGCAAAGAAACCAGAGCTTTCCATCAAAGCAGCTACAATCCAGTCTCTCTTACTATTTTTAGTGATTCAGATGGTGAAAGGACTGACTTTTATTATGGACGGTGAAATGTAGTTTTAATCATTGGTAACAATGAACATCTTCATCAGCAGCTTTAGTGGTCCTGCTTACACCTCCTGTTTTCGTGTTATCACTGCAGAAGAGATTTTTGGTCCAAGAAACAGCATTCTTGTATGCTATTCCAAATATGGGTTGTTAGAGAGAAATGAATTCATACATGTGAATAACAAATGGTTGACCTGCCATGCTCCAGTCTACAGCGTTAGCAGAAATTCTTATTCAAGGGCCTTTAGCTACTCTTTTCCTTCACCTGATTTTAGGATTGTAGGTTCTAAAAACAGATTCATTTACAACAAAGCAGATCCCTGTGTAGATTCTGTTTTCAAATCTTTGAACTGTAAAACTTCAATGAATGAGTCTTCATGGACTGCTGCAGAGATTGCAGAAGCGGTAGATGGAGAAATCATAAATTGGGGCCCCTCTGGAACAATCTGCCCTGATAGCAGAAAATTGAATTCAGGCCAGTGGTTTTTCACTATTGTCGGGGAAAATTTTGATGGCCATGATTTTGTGAACCAGGCCTTAGAGGATAAGGGATGTGTGGGAGTTATTGGAAATGATATCTGTGAAAATTGGCAAAGGGGTTTTGTCAAATTCAATGGGAATACATTAATTGCACTACAAAAGTTGGCTAAATATGCGAGGAAAAGGTTTGGTGGTCATGTTGTGGGTGTAACAGGCAGTGTTGGCAAGACAACTACAAGAACCATGATTTCATTAGCACTTCAAAGTCTTGGTCAGGTTTACCAAACTCAAGAGAACCAGAATAATCAAATTGGGGTTGCACTCACATTGATTGGTATTCCATGTAGTGCTCAAGTGTCGGTTGTGGAACTTGGGATGAGTCGGAAAGGAGAAATTTTAGAGTTAGCACAGATGTGTCAGCCTTGTGTCCGGGTGATTTTGAATGTGGCACACTGTCATATGGAAAATTTTAGGAGTTTAGAGGGCATTTCTGATGCCAAAGGGGAGCTTTTGGTGGATTCAAAGCCGGGGAATGTATGCGTGTTGAATGCAGATGATCCTTTGATCATGAGGTTGCCAGTTCCAATTGGAGTTAGGAAGGTAAGAAAGCACTTTTATACTACATAATACTTTGTTCCGTCAAATGAATATTGGAATTTGAAAATATCTTTCAGCTCATCCTGAATTAGGATTTTTGTGTTTCTACATTGACTACGGTAATCAGCTCAATGTGAATTGAATTTATTATGGATTGAATTAGAATCAACAATCTTCTATTGCCTGCATTTATTTATTTATTTTTGAACAGTCACAAAAAATAGATATAATAAATAAAAAGGAGGTACAAATTAGTATAAGAGACTTATACCCAACATCAAGTACAAAGAAAAAAATAGCGCTTATATTGAAATCCTAAAAGCAAAAAGGATGAATAACATAAAGGTGAAATAAACAAAAGTTTTAATAGTAAAAAAACACAGTCATGAGTCCTGTCCAACCCCAATTTAGTGGGAAGGTCTACTACGCCGTTCGCCGATTGTCTCACGTGCTGAAAGGAGATGTCCACATTCGATGCTAAACCTTTGATTTCCCTACCACTAATAATATTTTCCAAGGTGGTCTTTTGCTTCCCCTCGCGCACTTAATGGAGTTTATGGAATCTCCTTCAATTATGAGTTTCCCTTTACCAAAATGAACCCATAAACCCAAGGCTCTCCTAATTCCTACTAATTCTGCCTCTTTACACCTATTGACTCCTTAAAAAACAAGAATATTGCTTTGTCCGAGTTGCGCATAACTTCCCCAATTCCAATTGGACCTGGTTAGCTCCATCTTCATTGAACTTAAAAACCCCCTAATAAGGGCATACTCCAAACCAATGTTGTGAAAATTGAATCGTATCATAAATCGTTAATACATCTTGAATCGCAAATCGTGTATCATAAATCATAGAATCGTAAAATTCATAAGTGTTTTCCCTAAAAAATATTTAATATATGAAATAACGTAAAATATATCTAAAATGTAATAACATGAGCAATTCTCCAACTTTCTTTCAATATTAAGTGAATTCTATATAATTAGTTCATTGGAGCTCAAATTTCAATACTCCAACTCATAAAAGTATAAGACCGGTATATAATCCAACTATATTGTGAAAAGTCAATAATGAACTATGAAAACTCTCAAAAAGTCGAAAGGTCTTAAATGCTCATCAACTCAAGCCTTAAAAACCATTAAAATGAAATGTTACATGCTTATACACTTTTAATAACCACATAATTCTATTATTTATACGAATAGTAAGATTTGTTGATAGATACGAATCGTTCCTCCTATCATATCATATGAATCGTAAGATACGAATCGTATATCGTAAGATTTTAACAACCATGCTCCAAACGTCCCTTATCAATTTCTTTCTAGGCCTCCTAACCATACACCCCTACTAGGACCTACAGACATCCTACATCGAAATACCATCGAACTCCTTGCTAACCGACAATCAATAAAATAATCTCCATTTAGCTCATTTGTAGACCTCCTCCACATTACTAATTTTGTTCTTAAACAACCTTAAATTTCTTTCTTTCCATATAGACCATAAAATCGCTGTGGGAGTGGTATTCAAAATGACTTTCCTCCTTCTCCTACTCCCTACCTTCTGAACTTGACAACTAATCATAGTGCCATTGCATGATTTCTGAATCACCCAACAAAACCTCATTAGGGCTGCAAACTTATACCAAAGAGCACTTGCCATGTGACAATTATTAAAACTATGATTGAAATCCTCTTCTTGGAAATCACACAGAATACATGATAGATCATCACCACCGCTCAGAATGCCTCTGTGCCTAGGCCTAGCCCTGGAGAGAACTTTACCCTTAGAACAGCATACAAAAGCTTGAACATGAGGAGTTACACCCATCCAAGAGAAAGAACTAACCTCAAATCTGATATTAAGAATTCTCATTGCCAAATTCACCCTTGCCTTAACTGAATATCCTCCTAATGGGTCACCTGTCCGGATACGATCATCATCTTCATCTGTGAAATATCTCCTAAAAGAGTGATCAACTCCTCAAGGCTATTTTGTTTCAACACCCGTAGTTCCTTCTGAAATCTATCTCCCATCTAGTTGCTCCCCCCGATCATATAATAGTCTTGAATCTTAGCCAATCAATACTTGGAAATTCGATAAAGTCTAGAAAAACCTCCTTTAAAGGTCTATCCCCTCTACATACCAACAATCTAATGTTCCTCCTAAACAAATCTCCTACCTTCCCACGACCTTTACCTATTCTCCACCACGCCTAACAATTGGCTACCTTTACTTTTTCACTTTATTCCCTAGGCTCCAACCACCCACATTCTCCACCACATGTCTTGCAACTAACACTCTTTTCCAATGGGAATCTCTTTCCTTTCCAAATCTCCAACTCCATTTACATACTGAGTTCCTAATTCCCAATGGCACCATACCGATTCTCCTTTCCTCTCTGAGTTTCATAACTTCATTCCAACTAAAATGATGGATTCTTTTCCTATCTTCCCTTTCACACAAGAAATTCCTTTGGACTTGCCAACTAATCTCCCCCCCTCCATCCCCCCTAGGCATCTCAAAAATGGACAGGAAGTATGATGAAGGCCAAGATAGTATTGCTCCAACAAATTGGACCAATCAAACTTCCGTTCGATGTGGTGCCGAACCAAAGACAAGCTTATGGTAGCTAGTTTCTAATGAAACTAGTTTCAAGTTTTAATTGAATTAAAATTGAAAGATGCAATTCTCAAAGATAATAAAAATTTAAATAACTTTAAAAGGGCTGAGTTATAAAGAGGAAATATAAAAGCCACAACCTAATTCAAATAAACTTTGGAACTAGAATTCAATAGGGAACTTACAAGAACACTAAAATCCACACTTGGTCTTTTTTTGATTCAAATTACAATTCCTAGACTTGATGATCAAAATTAGGACTAGTGACAAGTCTCCACCAATCATGTGCCTTCCCTCCATGCCAATGCTTGGTTTGTGCTTCACATTTCGTGGTTCAAAGCTTCATGGAGAATCCTCATACCCCATGTGAGAGAGAAACAACCAATGAGACTTTGCCACCTTGGAAAATGATGTGTTCCAACCAATAGTATGCTTGCAAGTCATACACGCCTAAGATAGAATCCAAGGTGGAGTGAGAGTCTTCAGGAGAAGCCATTTACCACCATTAAGTGCTTGCTCATGTGAGGAAATTGCCGAATTTGGAGAGAGCCTTGCACTACAAGCTTATGGAATTCGTTTTCCGCCCATAATGCTTGGGTTTTGACCTAGCAACCCCACGTGTGGGTCCATCATGCTCTCAAATAGATCCTTGGTCCATGGGTAGGGTCCATATGCATTAAGGACTCCAATTTGGAGCTCGGACTGCTTAGTTTAATCCCGCACTTACCATCATCGAAAATAAAGCTGTTTTCTCTTTAATTTTCTTTCGGTTTGATGTCCACATCAAAGTATAGAGGTAATGATTCGGAGCACCACATCTAGTTTCGTTATTTAGACTTGAGTTTCATTTGCCATTATTGTAATTTTATTTATTTATTTAGTTATTCCATTAGTTAGGTTGGATGATTGATTTAGGGTTTTTGGATTAGTCGTTTGGGTTTTATTTGTAAATTTTGGGTTTATTTAAGGGTATTTTGGACATTTTTTGTAATTAGGGGTATTTTGGTCTCCTTGTGAGTTTATTATATATAGGTTATAAGGCCTCTAGGGCAAGATGATTAATGGATGAATAAGGAATAAGATTTGAGAATCGTCGCACATAGCTCTGCACATGTGATGATGGAATCCTATGGAGGAAATCGAAGGACGACAAGAAGCCAAAACAACACGGCTGAGAAGCCTAGGGAAAGGTGAGAAGCCTCTTCCTCCATATCCATGTACCTCTTATATCGTTCTTCTTCTCTTTTTTTCCTCTCTTTTTCTTCTTTTATTTCCCACTGCCGTGAACCCCAAAAAAATCCCCTTCTGGCTACAGTGTTCCATAACCCCTTCCAAGCTTTCGTTACCTACCAGATTCCACTCCAGCTTTGTCGCGATTGCCACCTTGCCCAAGATCTTCTGCCGTCCCCTCTTTTAGGCCCTCCTAAGGCCACCGACCCTTTCAAACCACAATATCCCTCGTCGCCACCCACAAATCTCACCATTGTTGCTTCCGCCTCCCCTTCCCAGGAATTCCTTGGCTGCCGCAACCCTCCCCTTCAGCTTTCCGCTAACCCTTGTAAATCTTACTAGTCCATCGCCGCCTGCAAATCTCCCTGCGAACCCCTCTTTTCCATCCCCTTCCGCTGCCCCCAAACTAAGTCCGTGCCCTTTATTTTCCCCCTATTTAAGACCTTAGACTTTGTGTCCCTTCTAACTTATTCCATTTGCCCACTAAATATCTAGTTAACTCAATTAGTGCATTATCCTAATTCTTTTCATCTATTAATTAGTCGGTTAGATTCCAAGGATATTTGGCGTGACTATATGTGGTAAATTGTATATTAATTAATTGTAAGTATTAATTGAAATTTAATTTCAGCCTATTTTAGATTTAAGGAGTATTATTTTCATCCCTTTAATCTTTTTATAACCACATTAGGCATTTAGAGTTATCCTATCCCATGTCCTGCATCAAATTTGGTAGGGGTGAAACTTGAGTTGGGTTTTGACTCGACCTGGATGTCCCGACTCAAAAAAAGTGTGGGCTGGGTTTTATAATTTTTAAATTCAGGTTAGGTCGGGTTGAAGGAAAAAAGACCCGCATGAAATTTGGGTCGGGTTGGGTAAACATTTTTTAAACTGACCCGACCCGACTCGACCCGACCCGACCCTATATATATAACTTAAGTTAAAACCCTAATTCCCTCTCTCTCTCCCCCAAATGCCCTAAGTCGAATCGAGAGAGATAGTGACTGTCTGCGCTGCTATCCGCAAGGAGTGAAAGCTGAGATGAGAGAGTGACTATCTTCGAGCATCTTCTTCTTCTCGTTTTTTTTTCTTCCTTTTCTTCTTGCTGTTTTGCAGATCGGTGCAGCCCTTGGTTCTGGAAGTGAAGATCGGTTGGTGACAACAGCCAAAGTTGGGAAGCCAACATCCAGGGCAGAAGCAAGAAGAGGAGTGACGACCAAGCAGTCCAGATACCGACCAGATCTGAGAGCGGTTGAGCCGCATCATGACAGGCGGCTAGGAACGGATCAATCACCAAAAATATGATAGAAGAGCGATACAATCACTGAAAATAGTAGAAGAATGAGACTAATAGCTGCATTAGGATTTTTTTTTTTAATATATTTTATTTTAAGGTTTTTTTTTTTTAAATCGAGTTGATTCTCGGGCTCGAGGTTGGGTCGGGTTGGGTTTAGTAATTCGGGTTATTATCTCGGGTTGGGTCGGGTCGGGTCGGGTCGGGTCGGGTTCAGTCCTTTTTTACATGGGTTATGGTTGGGTTTATGAAAACCAGGCCTGACCCGCCCAAGTTTCAACCCTAAAATTTGATAACAGAGTATGGTTGGGTTATTTCCTTAAACATCCACGGTCTTAGGTTGCATCTTATTTTTGTGGAAAAAAAATTTGTCGTCACTACATCATTCTTTTCATTCATCGCATTTAGAGTTAGGTCACAACATTTAGTGCGTCGTCTTCTGCATGACCACTAGGAGTGGAGTTAGTTACCAAAGGGACTCTAAACCCCCTAGAGATATGTCAGAAGAACAACCCTCAGCTTGGGCTATTCAGCTCGTTGCCCAAGTAGAGAGAATAATGATTTGGCCAACGTGAAGAATAATTTGGCCGCAGACGTGAAAACGAGGGTAGAAGTTCTAGAAACCCCTGAAACCAATGTTGATGAAGATAATGGGAATTTTAGGAATAAAGGCCGTGGAGGCTGCATAGGCAACATGAACCTATTGAGGATGATGAATGTGCCTTAAATAAGGTTCACGTAGAAGCCCCTAGCTTTGACGAATGTTTAGATCCTAAGATTTTCATAGATTGGTTGTCGGACAGAGACCATTACTTTGGGTGGCATGGCATTTCGGAAGTTCGTAAGATTCGTTTCGCGAAGATAAAGTTGGTGGGACAAGCTAGGCTCTTCTGGATCACTGCGGAATAGAAGATTAGGAGGTTAGGAGATGACCCCCTAGGTTTGACGTGGGACGAGATGAAAGAATTGCTGATCAATGGAACTCCTTGCGCTAAGGAACTCCGCCAGGAGCCCGGCAAAGTACTGTGAGTCAACTTGGGAAAACCACCAGTGCTCCATCTAAGACCAAGAGTACAAGTACTAAGGGAGCTTCTAGTGCGAGCTCTTCCACAGGTGGCCTACAGTGTTATCATTGTCAAGGCTTTCGGCATTTCGCTCGCGAATGTCCTACCAAAACTAGAAATCAAGAGAGAGCTCTTTTGTTTGGTGAACGGTCCAAGGATGAGAGTGACCAGGAAAATGAGAATGAAGAGGTCTTTGAAGGTGTAGAATCTCCTAGTGATGAAGAACCTGAGGAAACTGGGAAAACTTCTCTTGCTTTGGTTAGCTGTGCTTTCACTCCATCCCACCCCATAGACCTCACCCCAATGTTAACGTCACTTGAGTCATCTGAGTTTGTATATGCATCTGCACTGCACATTCATGATACGTATGCTGAAATTACAGATCAAATTAATATAAGCGATGAAAAATATAAAGTTGCTACAGATTCTCATTGCGGATTTAAGGAGTTTGATATGGGTAATTATGTGATGATCTACATAAGGCCAGAATAGTTCCCACAAGGGATTGTTAAAGAGTTGCATGCTCGTAATGCGGGGCCTTTCAAAATTTTGAGGCGAGTTGGATCCATCAGATATGGGTACTAGTCCCACTTTCCATGTGGATGATCTAGCTCCTTTTCAAAGCCCAACAGCTGCACCATCTAGCCCACCCTTACAATCTAAAACTCCCTTCAATCCTGATCATCACTTTGACCCTCCTACTGGCTTTCCTGGACCCACTTCATAACCCATGGCCTGCACCTATACAACCTTCACCGATCCTACCTTCTTTACCTTCCTGTCACTTGAGAGAGATAAGATTGAATCTATCCTCGACGAGGAAGTGGTTTCAACACATTTAGGAGGCTTCTAGAGGTATCTTGTAAAGTGGAAGAACAAGCCTAAGACAGATGCCACATGGTTGACAGCGGACGAGCTACAATGGCTTGACCCGAATCTTCTGGAGAGATATCAGAGCTTTATCTCGCCAGATGTGCATTCTTCTCATCCGGGAAGAGTTGACGGCGTCGAAAGAGTAGATTTTTGACGACGACGGAGGAGTGCCACTTCAGCAGCATCATTGTGGCTTGAGGACGACTTCATTGGATGATGTTTGAAGGCCTCACGTGCACGTGGATTGCACTTTGAAGACCCCACATTGGGAAGACGTGCGTGTGCGTAGATTTATGTCTTCTAATCCGTTGGAAATCGAGGTCAAGTTCTTTTCAGATGGGGAGATTGATGCGGAGCACCACAACTAGTTTTGATGTTTAGACTTTAGTTTCATTTGGCATTATTGTACTTTTATTTATTTATTCCATTAGTTAGGTTGGATGATTGATTTAGGGTTATTGGATTAGTTGTTTGGAGTTTTATATGTAAATTTTGGGTTTATTTAAGGGTATTTTGGATATTATTGTAATTAGGGGTATGTTGGTCATTCTTATTGTGAGTTTATTATATATAGGTTGCAAGTCCTCTAAGGCAAGGTGATTAAGGGTATTTTGGACATTTTTCCTCTAATATGTTTTTCTTTTAGATTTTTAAGCCTATCAACGTTTCTTCCCTTTGTAGCCAACACTTTCCGACGTCAGATCCGGTCACCGGCACATTTTTTTGAGATCTATACATATGTACGGTGCAGTTGCAGCATTGCTGCTTCCCGAACTGAGGATCCACGGTTCCTTCTCCAGTACTTGTTTCGGTCTATGCTGCTATTGCGGATCGTCTGCTGGTTCTTGTTTTGTCTTCTTTGCTTCGATCAGGCTCGGTTTTTGGAGATTTTCGTTGATATGCTTTCGTTCCATCAGATGACATCATTTGGATCGAGAAGATGAATAAGTTCAAACTCAAGTGGGACCCACTTTAGTTTATTTTTTTTTGGGCGGGGGGGGGGGGGGGGATTTGAGATATATTATGAATTCCATTTATTGATGTATTTCCATTTATGGTTGATATAGATTAGATTAGATTGACTGTGTAATCCCTCTTAATTAGGTGAGAGATTATCCTTTGTACTCTATATATTGTCTTCCATTTTGTGAATTAATACAATTGAGAGATAATTCTCCTTTTAACTTTCTATAGTTATGATATCAAACTGCTATCGAATTTTGGTGAAATTAGGTTTGTTAAAAATATTATACAATGAACTTTCCAAAAAGGTCAAGTTTGCATGATTTGAATGTTCGCAGCTCAAGTTATGACTGCTTTTATGAATAGGTGTCAAGAGATTCCGAACCCTACCCATGACCGACTTCTCTCCTACTTTCACTCCCCATAAACGTCTGCAATTCCTCATGGTTTCTCTCCTTTAGGTGTGCATGACTTTGATTGCCAAAATTTTACCTCTTCCGCAGTGTAGACATTCTGATGCATCACTACAGGACAAAAGATCTTCTGAGGACGATGACTCTTGGTTTCTTTCTTTGATGATTCTTTTATTCTATTATCTTTCTTTACATGAAACAAGCTACATATGTTACTTAAAAGGACTTAATCATTAAACCATTGACTAGATGAATTTTGGTAATTATAAAGTGAAACTGTTATGGCTTCAGGTTTTATTTGGCCAGAGAATGGGATGCGATGTTCGGTTGGTTTCTGCTGAAAGCATAAATGGAGGCTCTGCTGTTCGAGTAGTTTTAGAAAGTCGAATGAGTGCATATGATGCAGATGTTTCAGTTTCCAGTGAATGTGCCACCGAGATGTAAGTTGTTTTCCTGTTTTATTTTTTAAAAACTTGAGAGTTTAGAATCGGTGCCCATAGCCAGTTCTGGAGTTCATTGATTTTAAACCTTTCATATTTAAACTAAGTGATCTCTTTTAGGGCTGGGAATTTTTGACACAACCCGTGAACTCACTTGGCCTGACTCGAAAAAAACTGGGTTTGGGTTATGTATTTCTTAAAAAAAAATAAATTGACCTGACTTGACCCGACCCAACTCGAAATAAATTTAGTCAAGTTGGATAGAGGGTCTTGAACCCGAACTTGACCTAAATTGAATTAAAATTAATATTTAAATAATTTATTTATTCTTTCCCTATTAATTTTAGCCCATGTACCCCACGAAGTGAATTTCTTATTAGCCTAGTCCCTCAATTTTCCATATCCCAATGTGCTCATATAAAAGAGAAGCCCTTTATCTTTCATTTTCTATGGAAAATAATTCACTCTTTTTCTATTTTTTTTTATTCATTTAAATTTTTATATAAATTTTAGCCGAGTCGGGTTAGGTTGGGTTAGGTCAGGTCAAGTCGGGTTAATAGTTACAAAGTCCTAGTCGGGTCTTGGTGGTGGCTAGATTTCCTAAACTCTAGGCTTGTGGGCATGTGGACTCTAGTTTCCTCTCTCGAAACACAACTCAAAGTCCTAACTGGAGTAGGACTATGGCATCTTGGCTCATGGAAATGGCATGTTTTGATTGGTGGAGACAACACACCAATCCAAGGTGGTGAGTGTTGATTGGTTTTACTTTTTTCTTGGTTTTTTCTTGGTTGTAGGGATGTAACATTATCCTAGGCTAGCTCAACCATGCCCATGCCCATGGGGCTGGTTTTTTCTCTTGTTCTTTCATCCATTTGAATACTATCAACGCATGTGTAGTGCAGCCATGTAAGGCGCACAAATTTGGAGTGAGAAATTGAAGTTAGTGACAATTCTCATCAGGGAAAATTCTTTGTAAGTTGTTTTCTTTGGAAGCTAGTTCCTTATTTTTGTTTTGAATTAATTTAATTCATGCAATCATCCATAACAATTTTGCCTTAATTAGATCTGATTGATTTGTTTGGAGTTGAATTTTTAATTTATTTCCATCAAAAGTTGAATCTAGTTTCATTGGAAACTTGGTTTCATCTCGGATCTTGCACGTTAGCAATTTCTCGGTGATATTTGGGGTCATTTCTATTGTTCTGGTGAGAGGTTAGATCTGATCCATCATTTATAATTGTGTTTCTGGGTGCCCATTATTGGGGCGAAATCTAATTAGCCGATTGGAAATGAAACACCTCGATTTTTCAAAGATATAAATATTTACAAAAATGCCATTGGAATGGTAAATTAGAAGGTTATGATTGTAGATGAGAAAATTGTGGGGCCCATGGTTCAATTAAGATCCAATGTACATATTTTAATGTTCAAATTAAAATAAATGGGTAATGTACATCTAATTGGGTCAAGATGATTATTTGGGTCAAAGGACCCAATTGGGACCCAATGGGTCGTGGTAGACTTGTTTGACCTTTGGATGAGCTCAATTCTAATTGGGTTAGGCTGAATGGAATGTGAGTGCAATGTAGGATAAATGGGTAGGCTATGTGCAATTGGGTAAACCCCATTTAAATGGACAATGGTCATTCAAATGGGTCATGGCGCCTAATTGGGTCAAGAGGTTCAAATGGGACCCAATGGGTCGAGTTTACCATGTTGACTACGTTGACCATGTGGCTCATCAAGTGAACTAAAAGAGTTGAGTTAAATCATGTTGAGTTGGGGGACTGAAGTGAGTTGGATTTGAATCAAACAATGGAGTTGACTCAAGTGCAGTAAATGAGTGGTATTAAATGGGGTGAGTTGAGCTAATGAGTTGGGTGAGTTAAATTGGAAACCAAAGAGACCATTAATTCAAGTGAGTCAAGTGGGAGGTGAGGAGTTTCCTTGATCTCAAACACCACAAAGACAAGTCCCACACGTTGGGTACTTGGGGAGTAGTTTTCCATGCATGGAATTCAATGGATTAAGATAGGAATCACCTTGGGAGCTTGGAGGGTTTCCATCTCATGATGGAAACCCAAGGCCCAACATGGGGAGATGAAAGGGTGGTCTAAGCTTAGGCCAAGTGTCCCATAGTTAAGCCATGGGACTCTTTGATTAAACCAATAATCATGAGGGTAAATGAGTGGTTTAAGGGGCTGATATACAAAAGAGGTGCAATACACCATTGGCCGAATTTTACATCTCAAGAAGATAGAAATTCTCATCTCTCTCCCTCTCTCAAAAATCTACCCCCTTGGCCGAACCAGCCCTTGGTGTTTTCACCATTGATGAAGCACATAATCGGCTAAAGGATTAAGGGAGCAAGAAGGAAGGAAGCAAGGATCAAAAGACAAGAAGAGAGGCTAAGAGGATTGGTAAGTGTTTCATAAAAAACTTAGTTAAATAAATTGGTAAAAGGGAGCATGATTTGGCCATAATGTGGCCGAATCCATCAAGGGTTTAAACCTTGGATAGTGCTGTTTAAAAATGATAAAAAGTGGGTCATAGGGTTCGGCCACTTTGGATGGCCGAACCCCATGAAGTGATTGGGTTATTTTGATGGTTTTTGAAAGTTAAAATCCATGCAATATTATGGAGATTTTTAGATATCTTAATTAGAAATAAGATGTATGTTTTGGGTTGGCCAATGGATGGCCGAACCCCATGAAAGGATTTGATAAGTATATGGTTATTTTTGATGGTTTTGAGAGATAAAAACCATACAAGGTATGGAAGTGTTAAGGTGTTAAATATGGAGATAAGGTGTATGTCTTGGGTTGGCCATTGGATGGCTGAACCATACTATGATTATGGCTAAGAAGTGGGGTATAATTCATGTATAAATTAGAAGATTTGCATCAAAGAAAACATAGGGTTCGGCTATGTGTATGGCCGAACCCCATGGACCATTTTATGGGATGTTTAGAGTTAAGAACATGCTTGAAAATTATAAATGGTTTTAAACCTTGTTGTGGATCTAAAAGGTTGTAAAAGATCCAAGAAAAATGAGGGAAATAACATTATATGGCCGAACCCTCATGACCTAGTTTATGGGTCATTTCATGGGTTAAGTGTGAATCTAGGCATGTTTAAGTGAACGGGTATTAAGTTATGGAAATGGCTGATTTATAATGGGTTTTTGTGTCATGATTGATGAGGCATGGATGGATCCATGTTTATGGATCAGTTAGGGATATAGACATGCATAAATAAAAGATGATTAACCATGGGAAGAATGAGTGGCAAGGATGTAAATATAGCCAAAAAAATGAAGAACCATGGGTTCGGCCATGGTGTATGGCCGAACCCCATGGGGGATGATTGTGGACTTAGGGTTGAATTAAAGGACTAATGAAAGATGGTGAGGTTCAGGCCATGTTGTATGGCCGAACCCCACTAAGGTGGATTGTTACATGGACTTTGATTATTAAGCAAAGATTAAGCATTGGTGAGTCTAGTGGCAAAACTGTAAATACAAGTTATAATGTAAAAATGGAATGAAAGATTAAAGGACTTGAAAAGAGGGGTCCAAAACCAAAGTGGTAATATGGCCGAACCCTACCAAAGTGTGTTTGAAGTGTGACGGTGGTTTAATGTGATTAAATAAAAAGAAATGACAAATTCAAAGTGGATAAGGTTCGGCCATGGGGTATGGCCAAATCCCACAAAGTGCTTTTCGGGACTTAGATTTAAATGGAAATTAAATGATTAGTATCTTGACTTGCTGTTATATAAACAAGGTATCAGGACTCCTTGAACGGAGCACGAGTCGTGAACGGGTGACGATTAAGAAGAACGGACTTTTAAGTGACTTTTCTGTAGGTTTCCTACCTCTTTGTGACCACATATTATATTGATGTTTTATCTTGATTTATATGAGATATTTGTTAAAGTATTATGTTTCAAATGAGATTTGAATGTTAAGATTTATTTACAAATGGCATGTATCATGTATTCATTGACATCTCATGCATGGCATGGGGTGATGGATATGGAAACCGGAGCCTACACTCAGTCGGAATGTCCGTGATGCAACTGTGGGGCCTCCTTAGGTGATGAGAGTTCCACCAGGAGGAATACCTTAATGATGAGAGTCCCATCAAGAGTAAACGAGAGAACACGGTGGATTACCTTGACGATGAGAGTCCCGTCAAGTGATGGCTATGTATACTTGTGATGGGTGGGACTCATTACATGTGCATACATACATAGCATTGTTTTATAAGATTTTGATAATCTTGTATCATTATGTTAGATGCATGTTTTTATACTAACCATGTGGTAACCTAATCGGAAGACCTACTGGGCGCGTTGATCTAACGCCCTATTTCTATCCTTAGAGGATGATGCAGGAAAAGGAAAGTTCGAGGATCGCGAGGGAAGCCAAGCATAGGAGCTTGGGTGTTGGGATGGAGTTATTAATTGACATTTGAATACAATTATATGGTCATGTAATAAGTTAGTAATACTGCTATGATTTTATTTAATTTGAATGAATGGTTAGTTTAAAGTAATCATGACTTGTACTTTGCTATCTAAGAATGGAGTAATCTTAGGATTGATTATATTTCCGCAATCAGTTTAGTAATATTCTGCAGGTTTTATTTAGTTCCATGTGTGGACCGGTTTTCATGGGCGTAGTCCATGCACACATGGGTGGCCAGTTAAGGGTCGGACTTTGGAAATCCGGACTTAGCTCACGTTGTGACGTCTCCCCGCTCTCTTCCACTTTACTTATTTATTAAAAAAAAAATTAGACTCTGATTTTCGGAAGGGTGGAAAAGGGCGGGGCGTTACAGGAAATGACAAGAGATCCAAGGAACTCTCCAAAATTCTATGCGACCGTGTAATTTGAAGTTCTCTCAAGTGCCTAGTAACTTGTGTCGGGTTCTCCATTCCTTTATTTAGAGGCTTAGAGAGGTTTTCAAAATCAACCTTTGCCTTCATCAATAGAACTCAGAAAGCTGACTCTTGATAGATGGAATTGTTAGAATATATTAGAGTTTGTATTTAATTAGGATTTTATATTGGATTAGGAATAAGTTTGGGTTAATCTCTAATCAAGAGATGTATTTGATTTAGCATTAGATTAGAGTTTGAGTTTGACTGTAATAGCCCTAGGGTCAGCTAGAGGCTATAAATACAGTTGTAATAGCATAGACCTTGAATAATAACAGTTTATGAATTCTAACATGGTATCAGAGCTGCTGCAAATCGGAGAGGGAATCGTCTAGGTCTGAGAAAATACCGGCGGATCTGCAGGGGTGACTAGGCACTAAAGGACATGCAGAAGGCAGGTGACTAAGATCTTTGAGTTTGCTGTTTCAGTGGCTAGATCTAGACCTCCTTAACCCACCATCTCTGTTGCTTGTATGCAGTAACAGATCTTATGCAGTCCACCCCCTTCATGTGACTGCGAACTAGGAGTCAATCACTGCCAACGGTCGAGAGTGGCTGGGGCGAAGAAGGAATCAAAGATCGAAGGAGAATAGAAGGACAAACTCAGAGGTCCCCTCCCTTTGCCAGACGTGTCTCCTTTGGCAGAGGGAGAGAGAGGAGGAATCCTTGTGTTGAACGAACTCTTGCAGGAGAGAGGATCGGCCTTAGGCTCTTGATACCATGTTAGAATTCATAAACTATTATTATTCAAGGTCTATGCTATTACAATTCGAGAAAAAAGAAAAACCCGGAGATGTTAGAATATATTAGAGTTCGTATTTAATTAGGATTTTATATTGGATTTGGTATCTAAGTTTGAGTTAATCTCTAATCAAGAGATGTATTTGGTTTAGGATTAGATTAGAGTTTGAGTTTGACTGAAATAGTCCTAGGATCGGTTAGAGGGTATAAATATAGTTGTAATAGCGTAGACCTTGAATAATAATAGTTTATAAATTCTAACATGAATAACTTGCTATGATGATGATGATGTCCTACAAGGTTCCTAGAGCACTAAAATGCAAAAAATAAATTTCCATTAAGACACTATAAGCTAATTTAAATTGGTTTGGCAACAACTTGGGAAGAAAATATGGATGATACAACACAAAAAACACAAAACCACTACCAATTTTTTTTAACTGACAACAAGCCATTGAACATTGTTCTTGCCAAGGTTTTATTTCTTTTTTCAACCTAGTCAACTGCAAACCATTGGGACCCATTAGAGGTTCCAACCGTCGAGCATGGAGATTCCAAAAATGTATTGTTTCTTCTCAAAAAATGATGTCATTTCTTGGGGAAGGCAATAGATATTTAGCTAAACTAGTAGATCCTTGAGTGGACCCCATGTTAGCCCCAAGATGTTGGTCTTTAACTAGAAAAGTAAATGCTTGAGCTTGAGAAGCCTCTAGTCCACTGGCCTGTAAAACTCACTGGGATAGGCTATTATTGAACCAAACAAAACCACAATGGATGAAACCAAAGATCCATAAAACACCCAAACTATAAAACAAAAAGACCTCTCCAGACCATACAAATGCACAACGAGCCCTTGTATTTAGCAATACAGTAGAGAAGTCAAGATTGTAAATACTTCAACTAAGTGATGACTTTGCTCGTAGTCGTGGTCTTGATGAAGTAATGGCTGGGGAATTAGTAGAATTTGAAGAGGGTACAGTAGGCATTGCTCTTAATTTGGAATCAAATAATGTTAGTGTTGTATTAATGGGCAATAGTTTGATGGTACAAGAGGGATGTTCTTTAAAAGCAGCATGAATGATTGCTCAAGTACCAATTAGTGAGGCTTATTTAAGTCGTGTTATAAATGCTCTGGTTAAAACTATGGATGGGAGGTGAAATTTTAACTTTTGGTTCCTGGTTAATTGAATCTCTAGCTCCAAATATTAGTTTGAGATGTCCCGTATATGAGCCTCATCAAATGGGACTTGTTGCTATTGATTCAATGATTTTCTATAGGACTTGATCATTGATAATTAATGATTGGGGATAGATAGACTGGGGAAACAATAGTGGCCACAATACTTTGAGATCAATATGATGTAGCACTTTCAAAGGGTTTGAATCACCAATGAAATTTAGCCATAGCAAAGGAATTTTGGGTTTTGACATTGAGGAAAAATTCCACAATGGCTCAGCTTGGAAAATTGGAGAAATCCAATGCAAAATTCATCTATTTAAATTTATGTCCTAAGGTTTTTTTAGGACAGTGGAAAATTTAGAGAATTCACTACCAAAATTTAAAGAATTTCAGCCCAATTAATTGTGGGAAAATCCGAAATTCTACAGTGAAATTGAAGAAATTTCACTCACAAAGGAATTTTAAATTGACCAAAATCTCACCAAGGTATGGATTCACAGTCGAATTTTACACCACATAAAGGCTCTAATTGAACTCTTAAATAATAAGATTACACAATAATAACATAATTGCACAAGTAAAATTAAAGGAATTCAAATAAAATAAAGTAGAACACACCAATTGGAGATCCACAACTTGAACTCAAATCCAATCAATTATGGGTCCTTGGGTGTGCAAGCCCTCTATTTATAATGGATTGGAGTACAATTAAAAAAAACTTCATAGGTTACATGCCATCTCCTTTTTCCTTTTGCCAATTTTCCAAAAAAAAAAAATCATAATTCTCCATTGTACATGTGGTGTCTAACCTCATTATTACATCGTTATTTTTTTTGAGCGGTAACAATATTTAATATATTAATAGGAAAAAAGAAAGGGTCTAGAAGGGCTAGACCAACAAAATAAAACGAAGACATCACATGAAATGGGTATAAAATAAGAACAATAACAAATACAACCATAAACATCTAACCAAAATCCTTGCACGCCCCCTATCTCAAAGAAAATAACACTCCTGAAATTGAGTTTTTAATTCCATGTTTAGCAAAGAAATTTGTCAAGCCATTTGCAGTTCGATTGACTTGGGCAGAGGAGACATTGAGTTCTGATGCCAGACCCGTAATTTCCCTGGCTGTGGTAATCAATCTCCAGGGGGGTTGCTTTAGTCCCTTTGCCCTCTTAATCACATTTGTTGAATCCCTCACTATTGTGGGACCCACTTCAGGACATGTTAGGTTTCGTGGGACCCATTTCTAGACAAAGTTGACCCGTATCACCTTATTTTGGAAAGTCAACGTATTAGTTGTAAATAGATTTATAATTGATGTAATTTATTTGTTCTTTCCTTTTTAAGCCATCCTGATGGCTCTCAGTAATTTATTTATATTGCTGTATACTCATTCTCAAATACATTCAATACAATTCTGAGAAGATTTCTTCTCCTTCTTCTCTTATTATTATTATTATTATTATTATTATTATTCTACATGGTATCAATCATAAACAATTAGAGAAGAAACTTTTTCGTTTTACTGTTCTGCTGGAGTTACTGTTTCTTGCTGGAATCTGGCATCGTCTTCTGGATTAGATCTCTGGGGCTTCTGTAGTGGATCATCTTCCCTCTCCTTCTCTTCAATTTTGAAGTTTTCTTAAGCAGTTCTGAAGCTCTTCTCAACCTTGCACTGTTGCTGGCTGGTTCTGCTACAGAATCTTCTTGACCATCGTTTTTTTTCCCGACGAGGCTTCCCCCAGTGGGACCCCTACTTCCCCTGTTATTTTTGGTAGGGCTCCTCATCCACAGTCTTCGATCTGCCTTTTGCAGCCATAGACCTGCATTTTTGGGCCCTCTTTGAACTAGCGATTGCACTATTCCAAAACTAGTTTTTGGATTCCGTTGTTTTCTGCACTTCTTAACTCTAGATCTTCCACTAGTGGTGTCGCCCCTACATCTGGTTTGCATCTATCAGGCTTTTTCTCTGGTTTGTACTTCGTGGGACCCACTTCAGCAGTTTATCTCCTTCATTGCTCGGACGCCAGCAACCCAATTTTTTCTGGACTTTTCTTCTAGGTTTGCTGGCTTTACTGTTGGATTGTCTTCAAATTACCCTATTTGGTTTCGCCCCTTCTGATGTTCGGATCCCACCCAATTGATTCCGGTTCCGGCATTGATGGGGCCCAGTTTTACAGAAGATCTTCCTCTCGAACTGCTGCTGCCCTTGGATTTGCCCTCTGTTACTGTTGGTGGTGTTGCTCTCACCTGATTTCTGCATCTACAAGGCTCAACTTCGGTTGGTGCTTTGTGAGGTCCACTGCTGCTTTTTTTTTTTTTTTGGTCAAACCGCCTGCAAAACCTTGGGGTTTGGGTCGGTGTTTTGGACCTATATCTGATTGGCTACTACTTCAGCATCATGGCATCTTCTTCTGCATCTTCTCCTAGATGTGTTCTTTTCTGGCTCTCTACAGATTGGCCGGATCACGACAATATTGCTTAATAAAACCAACTACTTTCAATGGTCTAACTCTGTCAAAATGTTCTTGACTACAAAGCAACTGTCTTCTTATATCGATGGTACTGTCACAGAACCGGCTAAGATCGATTCTAAATATTTCACCTGGACTGTGAATAACTCCTTGGTCCAGTCCTGGCTTCTTCATTCTATGGAAGAGCATGTCCGGTGCCTAGTCTATACTCTTCCCACTGTTAAAGATGTGTGGGACACGGTGAAGACCTTTATAATCTGATGGGGATAACTTCGCCCGTATTTATGAGTTTATCTCTAACCGTTGCCACTCTTCGACAGGGGGATTTGTCCCTTATCCAGTACTATTCTAAAATGCGTTCTTGTTGGTTGGAGCTGGATTAACTTCAGTCCATTACCTTTAAGGATCCTGCAGATTCTCTGAAGCATCGCTATTATGTTGAACAACAATGGATTTTTTCAGTTATTAGCTTGCCTCAACTCTGAATTTGACCCTACACATCCCAACTGCTTGGGCAATGACATCTCCCCTCGCATTACTTCGGGATGACAGACGTCGTCTTGTTATGAATCATATGTCGGCTGAACGCTCCACCTTGGTCACCACTCATTCTTCCCTGCCTTCTCCAACTCATGGGACTCTTGATTCCCATGACAAGGATCGATCTTCTGATACTCGTAGGGACACCAAAGGCCCACGGAAGAAGGGTACTTGATTCTACACCTATTGCAAGATGAACAACCATTACATTGATTCCTGCTAAAAGCTTCATGGCCGACCAATGCAAGCTAATCTCTCCACTGCCCCTCTTGTTACTTCTTTCTCTGATGTGGCTAGTGACAGTGCCCCAGTGATTCGCCGGGACTTTAACTTACTATTGTAACGACTGGAGCGCCTTCAATCCTGTGGGGTTTCCAATGTTGTCTCCTCTACAGGTTCTGAGGCCTCTTCACACCATGTCTCCCATCATTCCTATATTGTCGATTCTGGTGTTATTGACCATATGGCTGGTATGTCCACCATCTTCTCTTCCCTTTCACCTGTTTCATGTGGTATAGTTAAATTAGCTAACGGCTCATATACTGATATTGTTGGGAAAGGGACTGTTCCCGTTACTCTGTTTTGCATGTACTTAATTTATCTCGCAATTTATTATATGTTAGTGCCTTGACTAAATATATGAATTGCTCAGTCACTTTTTTTTCCTTCTCACTGTGTTTTCTAAGATCTGACCACGAAGCAGGTGTTGGGTGGTGGTCGTGAAGTGAGTGGCCTCTACCTTTTCGACTCTCGCCATGGCGACTCTGAAGCTTGTTCGACTTCTTCCTCTTTAGATCTGTGGCTATGGCTGTGGCATTGTCGTCTGGGACATCTTGCAGATTCTGTTTTGAAAGAGCTTATTCCAAGTTTATCTTTTAGTCATTTTGAGTGTGAACGTTGTCAATATGGCAAGCATATTAGATCTCATTTTTCCCCCTCTATCAATAAAAACTTATCTACTTTATTTTTGCTTATACATTCTGATGTTTGACAATCTCCTATTGTATCTCGCATTGGTTTTCATTATTTTGTCACATTTATTGATGATTATTCTCGCATGACTTGGACATATTTGATTAAACACAAATCAGAGGTCTTTGATCACTTCTGCACTTTTTACCAGTAGGTAGACACTCAATTTGGGTATAAAATTCATGTTTTATGGAGTGATGATTTGGGGGGGGGGGGGTAGGTATATTTGTCACACTTCTTTCTTACTATTTTGCAAGAGCATAGTATAGACTCTCAACTCTCATGTTCTTCTACACCTCAACAAAATGGTGTGGCTGAACGAAAGTACCGTCACCTCCTTGAGGTGACTCGTTTTCTTCTCTTTACCATGCATGTCCCACATTCCTATTGGCCCAAAGCTGTGTTAACTGCTTGTTATCTTCTCAACAAAATGCCATCTTGCATTTTACAAAACTAGTCCCCTATTGACCGTCTCTCATTACATAAATCCATCCCTCATCTTCCCTTACATGTCTTTGGGCGTGTCTGCTTTGTCACAACTTCTCTGGCCATAAACTCGCTGTGTCTTTCTAGGTTACTCACCTTTTCACAAAGGCTATAAGCGTTTTGATCCCCTCTCTAGAAAAACATACATCTCCATGGATATCACATTTTTTGAGCCATCAGGGTGGCCAAAAAAGTAAAGAATAAATCAATTACATCAATCACAAATCTAGTTACAACAAACACGTTGACTTTCCAACATAAGGTGATTCAGGTCAAATCTGTCTAGAAATGAGTCCCACAACACCCTCTATCGCTAGAGTACCATGGTCATGGACTTTCCAAATGGACAACTCTCCTAATACTAAGAAGTTCTGTCTCATTTGACTCCCTAATCCCCACCAACTCTGTGAAAAACTAAAGATGTGATATCACTATGATCCCTAAGAACACCATCTATCTCTGCAAGGCCCGATTTTTCCCTAGATGCCCCTTCTACATTAAATTTCATGACATGTTGTTGAGGAAGGCTCTGGATGGCGAAAGATTTCGATTGCCTACCATTTTCACTCAAGCAACCTTCCCATGAGGATAGGAAATCGGCAGGTTTGAGTCCCTTGAAATCATTACCTGAGAGAAGCCACACACACAACCTCCATTTGGCCTTCTGAAGAAGTTCACTAACCTCAATTGATTTTCTTTCAAAGATTCTAGAGTTTCTTTCTTTTCAAATGGTCCACAACGCTGTCGTTGGGATCGAGTTCCATGTTGCCTTCAGCCTAGGTCTAAGTCTTGAAAGGAACCATGACCCTGCTACCCTGCCATATGTTCTATCAAAAAACCCATGTAACATCTAAAGAGGTTAGCGAAACTTGTCCCATAAGTACCAAGCAATAGGGCAGCTAACAAAGATATGATCTACATCTTCATCTGGGTGGCCACATAGAGGGCAGCTCAATCCTCCTCCGATCTCATCAACCCTCTCCTCTTAAGCTCCAATCTGGTGAGAATCTTTCCTTTAAGGGCACACTACACAAAATTCTGAACCCTTGGGGGAGCTAGACCTTTCCAGGCCAAGCCAGGGGTAGACTCCAAATTGTGGTGGTGTTGTAAGAATAACTCTACCATTGACTTCACTGAGTAGGTACCTAATGAGTCGTTCGTCCAAACGAGTTCATCCTCGTCTCCTAAAGACAAAGGAAATTTGATGCAGACCAGCAGATCCCAGCAGATCTCTTTTTATTATTTCTTTCTATTTTTTTATTTGGTTGTAATTAGAAATTAGGATTTACTATTTTCAGTGAGTTATTTTCGTTTTGAGTATATTTAGAGGTTTCTAATTTAGGTGTTGCCATTTTCTTACTTTGAGATTATTATAAATACCTATGTAATCTCGTTTTTGGGAGGATATAGTTGAATGAATAAAAGCTTGAGAAAGTTTTCGCAAAATACCTGTGAGTGGTGCGACAATCGTTGGGAGTGATTCCTTAGCGTGAGGCTTGGCGAGAGGCCCTACTTCTGATTAAGGTACTTCTCTTCCCCTTCTATCTCTCTTGTCTTCTTCTCTTTTCTCCTTCTTCACCTTCGTCCCCTTTCCCCAACCAGACCCACCTTTCCACCATCCCCATATCCCCTCTCTGGCTTTTGCGACTTCCGAGACCCCTTTGCCTCTTTTCCTTGCAGCCGCAGCCTTCGTCTCTCACATATTCGATCACCAGCCCTGCTTTCCTTTCCGCCTCAAGCCTTCCATCAAGTTTGAAGCCTTCGCAGCTCTTCCTTTTCCACTAGTTCCTTCCGTATCCTCTATTTATTCCTTCCTTGGAAACCTATGCCCATGTCCATTTTAAACTACATACTTATTTGAACCCATGTGCCACTTCATTCGAATCCATTTCCTTTTATTTGTTTAATCTTTCATGTAATTATTTACATCAGATTTAGGGGATATTTTACATGATTATGTGATAAATTTATATTAATTGATATTTAATTTCAGCCCATTTTAGTTTTAGGCTGCATTATTTTCATCTCTTTTAATATTTAGGGGACCACATTTAGGCATTTAGGGTTACCCTATCCCTTCTCCTGCATCAAAATTCCCCTAATGGAGTTAACAGATCTTCTCTACTCCCGTTCTCGAAGGATCTCAGTTCTCGCCTAAAGTCAAAGAACCAGGAGATGTGATTGCCCTCCATTTTATAACAGCCTTTTTCAAAGGCTGATTTGTTCCTAGAGATTCTGAAAATCCTAGGAAACACCTCCTTTAAAGACCTCTCCCCCATTTAGAGATCCTTCTAGAAAAACATCCTATCACCTTTACCAACCAGTACTCTAGTGTTATCCTTATACAAACTCCCTACCACTGATCTTCCTCGACCTATACTCCACCAGGTACTTACTATTGACAATCCATACCTTATAACTTTTTTGCCCAGAGCCCACCCATTGCTATCCTCCAACCCATATCTAGCCCACAAAGCCTCCCTTTCCTTCCCTAAACGCGAACACCATTTACAGAGAAGAACTTGATTTCTAACTTGAAGTGGGACAATGCCTAATCCTCCTTTTGATTTGGGCTTTATCACCTCTGACCATGCAATCTGGTGTACCTTCTTTTGCTCGTCCTTATCTCCCCAAAGGAATCTCCTAAATAGCTGTTCTACTTTTTCCAATGTTCCTTATTGGCATTTTGAAGAGAGATAAGTCGTATATCGTGAGATTCATTAAAATCGATTGGATTAGGGTTAGTTGTCCCCTATGGATAGATATCTCCTTCCTCATCCAGCTAGTCTTCTTTCTATTTGTTTTCCACAACAGGTGCCCAAAACCGTTTTAAGCCTTGGATTCCTTCCCACATGTAATCCTAAATAGATAAATGGTAGCTTCCTAGTGCCACAACCTATCTCCTTTGCCATCTCCATGAGGAATTCTCTTTCCACATCAATACCAATTAGGGTGCTCTTTCCAATATTAATTCTAAGACTTGACACCAACTTAAAACATTTTAAATTCGCTTTGAAACCCATTACTTCATCTTTATTTGGTTTGCATAAGAAGATGGTATCATTAGCAAATTGAGGATGGGTGACAATCAACCCATTTGGTGAAGATTCAAATCCTCTTATAATCCCTAGTTCTCTGGCTTTCTCCACAAGTTTGGTCAAGCTTTCCCCTACGAGAGTGAAAATAAAGGGGGAGAGTGGATCTCCCTACCTCAAACCTTGAGAAGCTACTATCGGCTTAGTTGGAGAATTATTTACCATTATAGAGTACGTGGTGTCCTCTATACAAGCTTTCATCTACTTTTTCCAACATTGCCCAAAACCCATTCTATCAAAGAGATACCTCATGAAGGACCTATCGACAAAGTCATATGCCTTTTCCATATCAATTTTGAAAGAAGTCCCCGATTTCTTTTTCTTTCGTCTCATGTGTACTAACTTATTGGCAACTAAGACAACATCCAAAATCTGTTTGTTCTCCACAAAGGCCCCTTGTGATTCATCTACAAAGGCCCCTTGTGATTCACCTATAATCTTTGTAGTGCCTTTTTTAACCTATTGGCCAACACCATGGCTATTAATTTATAGACACTATCAACTAGACTAATTGGGCCTATAATGTGATAATTCGGATGAGCCTTCCCTCTTTGGAATGGGAGTGATGAAACAATTTTTCAATCTTCTGTTAATAATTTCGTCTCGATGAAATTTTCTAAAAACTCTAAGGAAATCTGGTCCCACTGTTTCCCAACAAGATTTAAAGAAGGTAAATTAAAACCAGCGGGACCCAAGGCTTTGTCTCCTTAAAGGCTGTCTAAGGCCTCCCTTTTATCTTCTAGGGAAAACTCCCTCTCCAACTGTCAGGGCCCTATTCTCTTTTATTACATTGTTATTTGAAAAAAAAAAGGGAAAAACCCAAAAAGTAACCTTGTAGGTGGTGCCCAAGCATTCTAGGATTTATTTCTAATCTTTGATTTCTTGCTCTCCAAGGAATAATGTTATTGGAGTCTCTTTGATGTTGATTGAGGCGGTGCACATTCCCTTCATAGCTCCTTGTTTCTTGTATTTTAACCCCTCAAGTGAGCCAAAACAACCCCATATTGAAGGAATATGGGCCCAACCCATATCTTTGCCCCTTGGGCCACTTATTTTAGCATTTTAGGCCCAAAAGGACTCTTTAATGGGGCTCGTTTCATACCCTCAAATTTCTCATGGGCTTCTAAGGTAATTTCCAAATCTTTCTTCTAATTGGCCCAAGTCTTCATCAAAATGATTTTTTGTGATGTATCAGGTTGTTCTGCTCCTACTTTCTCTCATTTTCTCATCTATTGAGGCTATTTTCAAGATCTCTCTTATGTCTTCATTCTTAATTCTATTTTTTAATGTTACTCTACTCATCCATCTTAAAATGCATGTCTCTTCTATCATTACCTTGTTTTCTTGTCTTTACTTTATCATCCGACATTGAGCTGCATAAAGAACTGTCCTTGCACCCATCCTATTGGCTATATCCACATCATATCCTCCATAAGGTTCTATAGTTGCACCTAGGTATTGTAACCGGTTCGTCTGTTGTATTTTTCGTGCCACCGTAGTTGTATTCCCTATATTGTCATTCCTCTACTAATTTTCGCACTACTCACCACCAAGACTTTATTTCTTAGTTCTTGTTTCACCATTCACACTTTATCATTTGCAAAAGACATACACCATGGCACTTGAGTTTTTTATGTTTAGTAGTCCATTACTAAAATAAACACAGGCTTAGAGTTAATCCTCAGTGCACTCCAACTCCTATTGGGAACTCCATCTCTCCACATAATAATCTTACAATTGTTGTTACCCATTTGTACTTGTCCTGAAACTTCAACATACTTAGAAAAGATCCGTTTCATTTTTTAGTGTATACCAAATAAATTGCTGTGATGAACTATTATAGGTTTTCCCAAGTTTATAAATACCATATGCAAATTTCTTTTTATTTCCCCACCCGACACTTCTTAATAAGTTGTCTCAAAGCATAGGTTGCTTATGTAGTTGATTTACGTAGCATAATCCAAACTAATTCTCTTAAATATTTGATTCTTGTCTTACCCACTTCTCTATTCTATTACTCTCTCCTAAAGCTTCAAGGTACGACTCACAAGTTTAGTACTTCTATGTTGACACAATTTAGAAAATTGTTATAATTCTTTTTTACTAAAGATATAATGGCTACCCTTTCTCATGGTGAGTCCTCTATAAATAAAAATTCGTATACAAATAACATCTTTAAGTTAATATCATGTGTTTCAGGTTGTGCTATTATTTTTCCGAAGTTAATAAAATTGTTATTTTCCAAAAAGGATAATGCCAACATGCTGAAATCATTACACTAGTGATTTTGCCGATGGGCATTTCTAGAGCGTAGAACATGATGGAAAAAGAATCTCCCATGGGAAATAAAAAATTTATGTACAGGACACGTTAGGAGATCAGCAAATGGGTTGTAGATTTTCCAGCTAAAGCAGGAGGGGAGAGATGAGAGAGCGAGAGAGTGCACCTGCGAGAGAGTGAGATTTCCTTTCAAAGAGGAGAGGAGAGTGCAGGAGGGCTTTCATTCGAACCTCGATGATGCTGGCGATTGATGAAACCGTGCTAGGGGACAGTGGAACAACAATGGGGAAGGGTGGCAGCTACTGAAGAGAAAGCAAAGAAAAGAGTGCAGGGATGACAAAACAATCACTTTGTGGCTAACTTGTAGGACTTCACCATCCAAAGTTAGCTTCAGACAACCTTCAGGAGGTGGGGAATAGTCACAAACACCTTCATATTGAGGAAGAAAAATACGGAGGGAAGGAATTTCGACTTTGTTAGAATGGTGACTGAAACTCAGGTGAGAAAAGTTATGGCTGCTATCAATGGACATCTGGTGCATGGACGGAAACTACAAGTCATCACCTCCCTCTTTACGAGGAAAGTAATCTCTGGCCAGGCTCCATGCCCATCTATGGCTCACAACACTAAAGGAGCTAAATCAAACCTCATGGAGAATTTGAGAAAGGCTAGTCACGAGAATGGGGCTTGTCGCCTATGGGCAAATCTTGTCCAAGGGCCAACCAACCTTGATTCTTCCAAGCCCGGCTTTTCTAAGAGGGCCCACAATGATTCTTCCAAGCTCGGCTCATTAGAGAGGGCTATTGAGTTGATGACAACCAGTGAGGAGGAGAAGGCAATAAAAAATGGTTTTCAAACTCTGTGGTGGTTTCTAGTTCAGGACCTCAGTCCCAACCTCAACTCGTCTCTGTTCTTTTCAACACTAGAGATGGTGGAAGAAACCCAACTGTTCCTTTCAACGTTGGACATGGCAGAAGAAACCCATTTCTCGCTACTGATCCTCCCTCCACTGGCAACAGCAACGGGAAGATTACGAAAACAAGGGAAGATGGTGTGTACTTGGAGAATGGATTCGTCTTTGCAGACCATCCCAACAAAAGAAAGGATGTGGTCTTTTCTCAGGCATTCTTGGTTGGTAGTGCAGACGACGATGGGCATCCCAAATCCCCTCTTATCCAAGAAACAGAAGGAGGTAAGAAGCAGAAGAGAAAAAAAAGAAACATGTGGAAGACATTAAAAAGATTATGATTCATCTGTTTAAAGAGAACGAATCTCCAGGAAGTGGGAAAGGGACCCAGCTTTTCTGAGAGGGCCAACCATGATTCTCCCAAGCTCGACTCATCAGAGAGGGTTATTGAGTTTATGACAACCAGTGAGGAGGAGAAGGTAATAAAAAATGGTTGTCGAACTCTGTGGTGATTTCTAGTTCAGGGCCTAAGTCCCAACCTCAACTCTTGCAGTTCCTTAAAAAAATGGATTCACAGCGTCGAAAATTAGCCTTCTCGGCGAAGGATGTTTTTTGGTGTCCCTGAAGGAAGAAACAAAGGTGGAGGATCTACTCAAACAAGACTCAGATGACATGGGAATAATTAGGGTTTGGGTCGGTGGAAACCAAATATTTTTCGCAATGTAAGAAAGGACATAGGTAAAATGCTCGGGTTTTCCTTTGGAAGGTTGGATGGAGGGTATCATCCAATCTTTTGGGTAGAGATTTGAAAGGGTTCTGGGCATTTACCATCGGAACAGAATTGGGGAAGATTGTTCTTCTTTGTTCTTCTTCCTAGAAATCGAAAACCATGAGGTTCTACCCTCTTTTGTTGGCTTGATTGTCAACAATAAATCTTACAAGATCACTTTGCAGGAGATTGAAACCAGCGGAAAAGCCGGAATCGTCACCAGGAAAGGGGGATTCCTCTTTGCATGCCGACCCTGCTCAACCGTTGGAAGAACCAAGAGCTTCGAGCCACTTGTTCACCATGCAAAGGATGCGCTATACTAAGCAGCAGGAGACCCAGCAGACGAGGCTGAAGGATTGAATCTCAAGACCAATGGAAGGGAAATAAACTTTATAGGGACAACAACAATTTTTGCTGGAGATCGTGGTAGACATTCTAGCCAATTAAGTCTCTGGGGGTCTCGAGGCACGTGGGAGTCTCTCCAAGCATGCAGAGGAAGTAGGTAATTTTCAGCCTGGCCTAGAGAAAGCAGGCCCATTCTCCTGTTTTGGTCCACGCACCAATCCTTTTGGCTTCAGTTTTGGGCCTGCTCTTTTTCAACCCTCCTAGACTCACCTTAACTCTTGGGTTGGGATTTCTCGTGGCCCATTATTTCCCACCACTGAGTTAAGGAAGGATTTTGTCTCTGTTCCTTTCAACACTGGAGATGGCAGAAGAAACCCAGTTTTCGCTACTGTTCCTTTCAACATTGGAGATGGCGGAAGAAACTCAATTCTCGCTACTGACTTAAGGAAGGATTCCGTCTCTATTCCCTTCAACACTGGAGATGGCGGAAGAAACCTAGTTTTCGCTATTGTTCTTTTCAACGTTGGAGATGGCAAAAGAAACCCAGTTCTCGCTACTGATCCTCCCTCCACTGGAGACAACAACGAGAAGATTAGGAAATGAAGGGAAGATGGTGTGTGCTTTGAGAATGGATTCGTCTCTGCAGACTGTCCTAACAAAAGAAAGGATGTGGTCACTTCTAAGGTATTCTTGGTTGCCAGTGCAGACATCGATGGGCATCCCAAATCCCTCCTCATCTGAGAAACAAAAGGAGGTAGGAGGTAAGAAGCAAAAGGAAAAAAAAGAAAAATGTGGAAGAAATTAGAAAGATCATGATTCATCTGTTTAAAGAGAACGAATCTGCTGGAAGTGGCAATGGGACTTGTGTGGGTAGCAAAGTATCAACAACTGGGTGTACAGACCATTTGGGCAACGGTGGGGAAACAACCAATCTGCCTACTCTGTCAGCAAAGAAGGGGAAATTGCAAGATATTTCAGAAACCTGAAAGTTTGCTGACAGGGAACTTGGAGTACCTCTCAATTGCCTGTACAGAAGGGAAACAGAAAGAGAGAATCCTTGCAGAGTTCCGGGGACGACGATCTAGACGACCCAAAACACAGGGGTTAGGATTGGGAATTAGTTTCAGAGAACTGTATGAAGAGGAAGCTCTCATACCTTTTGCCAAGGATTCCAATCTCAACCGGGGCTTTGCTTTCGTCCATTTCATTTCTAAAGTGGAAACTCTGCGAGGTGTCATCGACATCAAGGACCGCCTCTTCAAAGGGAAAAAGTTATCAGTGCAACTGGATAAACCTCCCAAGATAGCTACCAAGTTCCCCCTGCCCTCGCATTAGGTCCAGTCGCCCTCTCCCACTGCATCTGTCGATCCTAGGAAGCCATCGTCTGCTCAAATTGTGGCCTCTTCGGTCAGGACCGTTGTATCAGACAAAGGTAAATCCATCATCCTTAGCAACCTTGAAGTCGAACAGAGAATCGAGACTTTGAAAAGGTGCCTTGTTGCCTCTCTTCCGACATTCAGTGTTGGTTCGTAGAATGGGGCTGCCTTGGCCACGTCACAGTTAGTTGGATTGACTCTTAGCATGCTCTTCTCTCCTTTGACGTTTTTGAGGAAGCCCATAGACTACTCCCTGAGTTCCCTGCTCTTCTGGGTTCCCCCTTTTCAAACCTTTGCTTTTGGTTTGAAAATTGGGACCTCAAATGCTATTGGGTTCGGGTCACCGACATTCCTCTTCGAGCTTGGTTTCCGGAATCCCTCCGGGCTTTCGGGGATTTCCTGGGCAAGGTCGCTGAAATGACACAAGCATAAGAGGTGGCATCGACTACCGAATTGTGAGGTCTCGTGTCTCTTGGTCACCGAGTCTTACCGGAGTCAAGGATATCCAGTTGAAAGTGAGAGATCGTTGGTTGAACATGGGCGTTCAAATGGAAGGGACCTTGTGCTTACCGGGATCTCAGGTGCCTCCTCTAAGTTCTCAGTTGCTTTTCAGCGACTCCCGCAACACTTCTCATCCCTTGGCAACAACCCTGGTGGTGGATGGTGGTGAACGATCCCTCTCACTCCTCCACGTGGCGTAAACCTCTTGTCCCTTTCGCTGAAAGGCAACAACCACCCCTTCTTCTCTCCTCGAGCACGCCTCCTCGCCCCGTGCTCCTGCTCTATTTGTTGGTCACCCTCCACCCAGCACAGTAGCTCCCAACTTGGTACTCCAACCAATTGCTTCCTCCTTCCCTGGTCTGTGCAATGCCTGCAGTGTCCCTATTCACCGCAATTGAAACCCAGACAAAGCCCTCTCCCCTAATAACATGTGCCCTTGCCTTTTTTTTTTTGTCCCGATCGGATTCCGCATGTGCATACTCTCGCGTACGAGAAACACAATGTTTTGGACTTGACCAACTGTGGGTCGGATCCCTCTCTTCCTATCGAGCTGGACCTTGCAGCCAACCCAATCTTCAGGCCCAACTTCCTTTTTCTCAGGATCAGGGACAGCCCAACCCTTTTCAGACAAAACCAAATCCTTCCATCTTCTCCCATTGCAGATCCATCTAACTTAGCCACCTTCGCCCTTGGCCTTTGACCTCTTTTACCCAGAGTCCCAAACCTTCAAGACCTGTTGTGTCCCCTTGCCTTCTGCCCCTTGCAATCTCCTTCCATTTTTTCTCCAAAATCCCAAAAGCCTCTCCAGGTGTTGCAGTTAGGGTCCTCTCCCCACCCATCTCCATTATCTATCTCTCTCTGTCGTTGTCATGCTCCCCATTTTCGTAGTTGCAACCCCATTTATCGCCACCTAGAGCTTCCTCAAGGATTTCGCCACCCTCTCCTCTGAAGAAGGCCAAACATCTTCTTGTGGATCCTCCAGTAGACTCCAACCCCCTTGTTGCTGCTTTTTCGCTGATGTTAAATGCTCTGCTGCTGCCTGGAATTTGTCCTCTGCAAGCCCAACAGACAGGTTTTGTGACGATGATTCAGCCCCCTCCCCCTACCTGTCCTACTTCCAAGACGACGTTTTCACCATTTTTAGCTTAGCTTACCCACCTGGATGAGCATCGTGATATTTCAGAAGATAGCTTGAGAGAATCTTGGAAGCAAATATTCAGCAGTGCAGTAACAGAAGTTTAGCAGGCAATTGAAGTTCAGTTGGGGGAGATCTGAGTCGCCATTTGTCCCCTGATTGGATGGAAGATAGAGTGGTAATGATTGGATGGAAGATAGAGTGGTAATGATTGGATGGAAACTTGGTCTCACTTTAGATGGGCAGGAAGACATGGTGCTACCTTATCTCACTGCCATCAAGAACCTTAGTCCCTTTAACTCCAAAAGAAAAGACAGGACTATCCACAAGATATTTTCCCAAGATTGTTTAGGGCCGCAAGGAACAAACAAGTTTTAGTTCAGGATAACTATTGGGTAGAAGGTCCCAACATCCTATGGAACATCGATTTTAGGAGAGAGCTATGGTCTTTTGAAAAAGGAAAGTCTGGATGAGCTATTAGGACTCTTAGGTGAATATCCAGTGGCGTTAGGGGAGGAAGACGAGTTGGTTTGGACAGGTGATTCCTCTGGGGTTTTCTCAATCAAGTCTATGGTGAACGTAGTTTCACAGTAGGTGAGTTCGTTGTCAATGTCCCCTTTTCATGTCTGGAATAATCAGGTGCCCCCTCGGGTTCAGGCATTTGTCTGGTGTGTGGTGAAGAGTAAACTTCTTACAAGAATGGATCGTAGGAGGAGAGGCCTTGTGAGATCAGAGGAAGATTGTAGTTGCTCTCTTTGTGGTTTATCGGAAGAAACAATCGATCATCTTTTTATTGCTTGTCTGGTTGCTTGGCACGTTTGAGGTCAGTTCTACAGCTTAATGGATGTCTCATGGGTCGGTGCAAGTACCTGGGTTGAAACCTTGAGCTCATGGTTTTTCCCTTTTCCCAGTAAGAAGTGGAGGATGGCGTGTTCACAATTCCAGCAGTTATTTCATGGACTATTTGGAAAGAAATAAATTCTAGAATTTTTGAAGGAAAGTCTACTGAGATCTGCGAGCTATTTCAAAAAGCCAAATGGAGACTTTGCGCTTGGCTCTTGCCCAACAAGGAGTTCAAAGATTTCAAAGCTAGTGGCCTTTTATTGTCTTCGGAGGGTTGTTTGAAAGAAAGCCCTAGGAAGTCCAAAGCCTTGGTGGAATGGTCACTCCCCCAACTTGGGATTATGAAATTTAATGTTGATGGTGCTTCTAGGGGAAAACTGGGTCCGGCAGGTGTAGGGGCGTACTTAGAGATCACACAGGTTAGACATTGGTGGTTTTCACAGAATCAATAGGGACTAGAGATTCTAGTGAAGTAGAACTCGTCAATATTAGGAAAACTTTGTCCATTTGGATTGGTATAGGTGGTGGGAAACTAGTTATAGAGGGAAATTCGGCAAATGCCATAAAATGGGCCAAAGGTTTCAAACGACCCCCCTGGAGATTGATCTCTACAGTTAGGGAAATCAATGCACTAGTTAGGGGCCGTGAGGTGTCCTTTGTTCAAATCAGGCGCACTACAAATGGGGTAGTAGACTATGCCAAAAATGGTGTGGAGGGGTCTGTTCAAGGCGTTTTCTATATTTGAAGAGGAGGTTTCATATGATTATAGTTGGAGTTATTATTGTATTGTATTTGTTTGTTTTTTCTTTAATTATATTTCTTCTTCGTTACCACTCAAAAAAAAAAAAAGAAGAGAGGATAATGCTGACTATTTGTCATGATAAGCCCCAAATTGATATGTATTGGTATTCGAGAACACTAACAAGTTACTGTGCATGAATATTTAATGCTGGTCCTTTTTACAAAAGTCACTTTTTCTTTCTTTGACCACTAAATAAAACCATTTCATGGTTTTTGTGTTGGATGTTGATGACATTTACTTAAATACGATGACCAAAAAATCAACAGTTCCAGTGAAAAAGTTGACTAGCGAAAACTGTGGATCGTTTTCATAAAGTTGACTAGCAAAACTGTGGTTTTCATTTTTATATTATAGAGACATCCTTTCTCATATTGTGATTGATGGAGCATATATTTCTCATGGAGCATATATTTCTACATTTCTTTGAATTGTTGATATTTATTTTCTAAAAAAAATATCTTGTTTATGGCCCCTCCAGTTATGCTTTTAAATGTCTAATTAATATGTGCACGTGTTTTCATGCATTCTTGTATGTCACCATTATTTTTTATATCATGTACACTTACCTTGAACTGATACAAAGTGTTCTCTGGTAGTCTCTCTACTGACATTTATTGGGATGGATTATAATCTTCAGAGTGGAATTTGAGATTCAAGGTCCTGGTTTGCATTTGGCTGTGAATGCATGTGCTGCTGCTGCTGTTGCAGTTTCATTGGGAATTTCTCTTCATCAAGTTGGAGAATCCTTATCAAGATTCAAACCAGTTAAAATGAGGTCGGAGCTCGAAATCATAAAAAATGGCATGAAGTTAATCAGTGATGCTTACAATGCCAATCCTGCCAGTATGAAATCTGCAATAAATCTGTTAAAAGCTATAGATTGCAGAGGCAAAAGGGTTGCCATTCTTGGAGACATGCTAGAACTGGGTGCGATAGAGGCTGATGCTCATGAGATGGTTCTGAACATGTGTTCTGATTCCTGCTTTGGTATGGTTGCACTTGTTGGGAAACGATTTGCTGCAGCAGCTCAAAAATTGAATCTAGTTGGAAATATCAATATCATATGTGCAAATGACTCAGAATCTCTTGCACTTGAGATAAAAGAGAGGCTAACTGCTAATGATGTTGTTTTGGTCAAGGGTAGTCGTGCAATGCGGCTCGAAAAGGTTGTCGATGCAATCAAGGCTATTGATACCTGACATAGTAGTTCACGTGGAAGGGGACACCTAAAGGTAATCTCTCTCTCTCTCTCTTTCGCATATACACACACAATCTTAAAGGTTTCACGATATTAAGTAGCCATCCCCTACCATATGTTCTTGTTTTGTAGGATGATTCTAGCCTCAAGGTCCCTATGTATCCATTTTGACATGGTTCAACAGACCTCATAAATAAATGTATTTTGGTAGATGAAGGTATGGACGTTGGCCCTTCTCTGGAGAAGATATTAGCACTTCCATGCTGATAATGGTTTGTGATAGCATAGGATGTTTTCTTCTGACTTTCTAGTTACACTGATAATTTTGAATCATTGCCCTAATTGAACCTTACCCCATCTTTCTCAGTGCAATTTTTTTGAGTTGTACTTGACAATGTCTAAAGCCATACTTTTGTTGCTCAATCATTTTTTAAAGAGACTGAATCTTATAATAGGGAAAATTCTGAAAAGCCCTTCTAAGTTATTTTCACAACTTTAAAAGTGTGTATGTGGTATAATTTGTGGTTCCAAATTCCTGTGCCTACTCGAGAATGGAGGCCCACAAATTCTACCACGTGTCTGAAATTTTTAGAGAACTCATCGACTTTTCTTGAGAACTTTAAGAGCCCTCCACGACTTTGAATCAGGAGAGAACCATCTTAAGTTCACCATTACAGATCATGTAAATGTTGAAAATGACAAAACTATCTGGCATCTTCAATCATCTTTGTGAGGTATGAAGGACAACGCAGTCGAATTATCGTTCCTGAGGACATCATAAATGTCTAAAATAATAAAAATGCATTACAATTTTGGTAAAAAGGTATAATTCCTTTATAATCCCTTGTTTCAATGCCCCATCGCTCATTTTCTTTTGGACGGAAGCACTTACTTTTTTTCCTTATAATTATTATTAATATTTTCTTTTGAATCAAAGATTTTTATTAGAGAATTTTGATGCTCCTAAAACTTATGGGTTCTTTAATGTTTTGTTGGCCATCCCTTATCTAGAGACAAAAATCTCCCATTTTCCCTTTTCTTTTTCTTGAATTTCATGGAGTCTTTTTTTTTTGACATTTTTACATGAATCATGATTTTATTTTCTTTTCACATTTTCATCTAATAAAAAGGATACTTTTGCCCAGTTTACATGATGGCATCCTTAACTATTCTCATAAACACACTAGCATTTTTTCGACGTAATATTTTAAAAAACATGTAACATTTTTAGAATTGTAAGCAACTCAAAGTGCTTTTTGAAATGTTCTCTCGTGATATTAACTAGGTAAAACTATGAAAGAGAGTAGAGAGGAGACGGTCTCCAAGAATGAAAGACGTGTGATACATAAATGCACTCGAAAAGAGCAACCTACTACTGATGATAGTTGCATCTCTTCTTCTCTAGAAGGAAGACTTTCCTCGCAAATAAGAACAAATAGAAGTGAAAAATAAATAAATAAAAGCTTCCTTATGCATTGCTACTGCAATAGAATGTGGAAGAGTCAGATTCATCTCTAAGAATTATTATTGGTTGCGTTTAGATGGGGGCAATGGGGTTAATAGGGGCTTGTTTGGTAATTAAAGGATAGGGTTAAAAAATCAATTGTTTATCTCTCCTTTTACTTTCGAAAACTCTTTCTAAGGAGTATTCATAATATCCAGGATAACTTTTGGTCAAGGGTAACTTCTGTAAAATTTACCTCTCAACCAAGCACGGTTATTATTTCACTCTATAATTTAAGCATGCCATTTTTGGCCTAGTACAAGCTCAATAGATTCTTTCCATGGGATGTGGGATATAATTTTTCAAAAACTAAAAAGGTTATTGATTTTTTTATCACAATTTGGTTTAATTAGATTCAATCATTAAGTCATTTTTTTAAAAACATAGGTCAAACCAATTTAAACTATAATGTTGGCATTACAACTAATAACAAGTTATATTTGGATATAAATTATAAATTATCATGAAAATTGAAAAACACATTGTGATCGTGATACTGTGATAATTTTGAAACATTGCCTAGCTAATAAAAATATTCAAATTTGATGTAATATTTGAATAAATTTAAGTATATTTACTATTAATGAAAGTGACATGTAGAAATTCACTGTAAATCTTGAAATAATGAAGATAATGATAAAAGGAAGATGATCCTAATCGAGAAAACTGGGCACCAAAACACCGAAAATGTAATGCAGGACTCCAAGTCCAGGAGTTTACTGTGACTGATTTTGAGATTCTAATGAAAATCAATACTAAAACAAAGAAAACAGAGGAATCTCAGTCACTTTGGGTGAAACAAGTTCTACAATAAAAGTGCTGTTCTCCCTATTGTGGAAATGAATAGGACTTAATAAGAAATGCAAATGATCTGCAAATACATGAACCAAAGCATGTAATCAAAAGGATGAAATCAATTGCAAGAGAGGCAAGAGTTTAATTCCATTTAACAAATGAAGAGAAATTACAAATTTGGCATTATAGGCTTAAAAATAGTTAGAAATTCTCAATACCCAGTACACCCTCCATGACTGATACAAACACTTAGCCCTCTCACTGCTCTCGTTCACTCACACCTCTTAGGATGAACTATCTCCTTCACAATGATCTCTGTTTTGGCCTTTTACACTAAAATCAATCGTATTTGAGCCCCTGATTTACAGTTGCCATTGGAGGAAAATCACTTTATGCTGCCAGATGTTACGTGCAAAACTTTCATACGGCTGGCTATAATGTAGGTAATAATAGAGGAAGCTTTGCCGTGCGTCTCTCTTCCTCAAGGAAACCCCTTAGGTTCCCTTCTTCAATAAAACTCCTTAGGATCAGCTTGGATAGTTTCCCTTCTTCAATAAAACTCCTTAGGATCAGACTTGGATAGTTTAGGAACAGTTGGATTACGTTTGAATTTGTAATCTCTCCCAAGATAAGGGGATGAGGCATCTATATGTAATCGGTTATTTTCCATTTGCAGTAACAAGGAATTACCAATTTGAATGAAAGTCTAGGAGGTTGGACTCTCTCGAAGAGTCCCACATGAATGAACCATCACATTCCAACCACCTTCCATCTTTTCTATCTCCTTGCCTTATGGCTCCGGCCGAATTCCATATCATCAAACGAAAAGCCCACAACCACCTTCCATCTTTTCTATTTCCTTTGCCTCACGGCTCCGGCCGAATTCCATATCATCAAACGAAAAGCCCACTACAATGTATCAGAGCCAGGTTTCCCGCTGTCATGGCAGAAGGAACACGATATGCCAAAATCGAGGAAATGATGCATTTGCTTCAGGACACCATGGAGAACTAGGGGCGTAGGGTCGATGACTTGGTGACCAACCAAGGGCGCCGAATGGATGAACCTGTGGCTCAGATGGGGGCTGTAAACACTCTACTGGATGCTATCTCCTAGCTATGTACTCTAGAAGAAAGGGACACCTCCAGCTCACGTTCCTTCCACCGTAGTCCCTACTCGGGCGGCTACTCTGGGGGTGACAGGGATCATACCCCAATGGCTCTCATGGTCCGCTTTGAATTTCCGCGCTTCGATGGAGCAGAACAATTTTTCTTTCACCTGCAGACTCCAACAACCCAATGTCTGTTAATGGCATCCTTCCATTTGGAAGGTAAAGCCCTCCAGTGGTTTCGTTGGATGGAGAAATCCAACGCCTTAGCCAGTTGGGAGGACTTCACTATTGGTCTTCTAACCCGGTTTGGCCCTTCGCCTTACGACGATGCCACAGCCTCCCTGACCAAGTTGCGGCAGGTATCAACGGTGGAGGACTACCAGTCGAAGTTTGAAGAACTCGTCAACAGAACAACGGGACTGAATGAGTCCTTTATGATCAGTTGCTTCGTGGGAGGATTGCAGGAGGATATCAGAATGAGCGTTCGGATGTTACATCTGAGCACTCTGTCAAACGCTGTTGGACTGAATGAGTCGGCTCGGTCCAACCTCCAGCAGTGAACCATTGAAGTCCCCCACACCAATTATTAAACATCTCACACCAATGGAGATGAAAGAACGGCGATCAAAAGGGTTATGTTATAACTGTGACGAGAAATTCAGACCGGGGCATAAATGCAGTTCCCAGAAGTTATTTTTAATGAAGGGAGTTGGCCAGAGGAAGATAATGAAGTGGACTTAGGAGATGAGGATCCTTATGATGTTGAACAACCTGAGATATCGCTACATGCAGTCAAAGGAAGCCCATCACCTTAGACTACGCGGGTGAAGGGTCTATTACACCAACTAGTTGTTATGATATTAGTGGACTTAGGAAGTACTCATAACTTTCTCAGTCCTAGAATGGGGACCAAGGCCAACCTCTGCATTTCCCGAGACACTTAGTTTGGCATGGTGGTAGCCAACAGTGATAAGGTCATGTGTGAATGAGAGTGTAAAGGGGTACAAATCAAGATTCAGGATGGTGTGGTGACGACCGACTTTTATCTGCTGCCATTGGACGACTATGATTCAGTGCTCGGGGCTCAATGGCTGCGTACTTTGGGTCCGGTTACGTGGGATTTCTCTAAATTGACCATGCAATTTAAACAGGATGGCCAAACTCTTGAATGGGTTGGAGAAGAGGGGCACGGTCTGATGTTTCTCAAAGAGGTACGGGCTAAGCATTTAAACCCCAGCCGCAACCCAAGTTACTTATACAAGTCTTCTTAATGACTCCTGATCAGCCCAAAGATCCTGGCACAATGGTTCCCACGGACGTCGAGTCACTACTTCACACATATGGGGATATCTTTGAGACCCATCATGGCCTTCCTTCGATTCTCGCTCAGGATCATCATATTCCTCTCCTGCCTGATGCTAAGCCAGTTAGTGTTAGACCTTATCGCTATCACTATTATCAAAAGGCAGAAATAGAAAAGCTAGTAGGCGAACTGTTGCAAAGCGGAGTGATTCGACCAAGTCAGAGTCATTTCTCCTCTCCAGTGCTATTGGTTCGTAAAAATGATGGTTCATGGCGGATGTGTGTCGACTATCGAGCCCTCAACTAGCAGACTGTGAAGGATAAATTCCCAATTCCAGTCATCGAAGAGTTATTGGACAAATTACATGGTGCTCAGATATTTTCTATGCTGGATTTACGGTCCAGCTACCACCAAATGTGGGTCCGTAGGGAAGATGTACCAAAGACTGCATTTTGTACACATGAAGGGCATTATGAGTTTCTGGTTATGCCCTTTGGGCTCACTGACGCCCCGGCCACCTTTCAAAGTCTGATGAACGAGATTTTTAAGCCGTACCTACGACGATTTGTCTTGGTATTTTTTTGATGACATACTTGTCTACAGTACCTCACTTACCGAGCATTTGGAGCACTTGGAATGTGTATTGGGCGTCCTACGTAATAATCAACTTTTTGCCAAGTGAAGCAAGTGCCGGTTTGGATGCTTATCTGTGGACTACTTAGGTCATATCATCTCTAATGAGGGAGTGGCTGCTGACCCGGAAAAGGTACGTGGCATGCTCGATTGGCCAATACCAACAACGGTTCGAGGGTTGCACGGATTTCTCGGCCTCACAGGGTACTACCTTCGGTTTGTTCGAGACTATGGGAAGATTGCTAAACCTCTAACGAACTTACTCAAAAAAAATTTATTTGAGTGGTCCGACAAGGCTAACGTGGCATTCGAGACACTAAAGAGTGCAATGAGTTCACCTCTAGTGTCAGCGCTACCCGATTTCCAGCAAATATTTTTTGTAGAGTGTGATGCCTTAGGGGTGGGGGTGGGAGCTGTCCTCACCGAGCGTGGCCGTCCACTGACCTTCTTCAGTAAAGCATTGCATGGAAAATCTCTATTCTTGTCTGCATATGAAAAAGAGTTATTGGCACTTGTTCTGTCTGTACGGAAATGGCGACCGTATCTGTTGGGGCGACGGTTCATTGTAAAGATGGGCCAGAGAAGCCTCAAGTTCCTGCTGGAGCAGAAGATAGGTACCCCGATGCAACAACAGTGGGTCTCCAAGCTCTTTGGCTACGACTTCATCATTGAGTATCATAGTGGACAATTTAATGTAGTGGCCGATGCCCTGTCCAGAAAAGAACGTGAGCTGTTGTATATTACTTTTCCGGTTGCTTCATGGGTAGACCGATTGAAGGGCAAGCATACCACTGATTCCCACATCCAGCACTTGTTGACTCAACTTAAAAATGGATCGCTGGATCCAACGCGCTACAAGGAGCAGCAAGGTATCCTTTTTTACAAAGGGCGATTTTATGTCTCTCCACAGTCCCCAATAAAAAAAGGACATCCTAATCTACAGACATGACAATCCACAAGGAGGTCACTCTGGTTATCATAAAACATATCAGAGTCTGAAGCGCGAGTTCTTTTGGCCTGGGTTACGAACAGATGTCCGGGAGTATATCAAGCAATGTGATTCATGCTAATGCAACAGAAGTGAGAATGTGCATCCCGCGGGCCTACTGCAACCGTTGGATATACTGTCTAAGGTTTGGTCATCCATCTCAATGGATTTCATAGATGGACTACCAATTTCGATAGGGAAGAGCACAATCATGGTGGTGGTGGACCGTCTTTCTAAATATATTCACTTTATAGCATTGGCCCGTACACTGCCGTCAGTGTGGCTCAGCTATTTCTTGATCACATTTTTAAACTTCATGGAATGCCCACTTCTATTGTTAGCAATCGAGACCCGGTATTTCTCAGTATTTTTTGGAAAGAGTTCTTCAAATTGCAGGGTGTCTCTCTCAACATGAGTTCGGCTTATCACCCCCAATCTGATGGACAAACAGAGGTCGTCAACAAGTACGTCGAGCACTATTTAAAGAGTTTTTGTGGACTTCGTCCCAAGGAATGGAGTCGCTGGTTGAGCTTGGCTGAATACTGGTACAATACCAGTACCCATTCTTCCACAAAGATCCCTTGTTCGAAGCTTTGTATGGGCGGCCTCCGCCCAAGTTACTTTCCTATGTTCGGGGCACCACCAGGGTCGAAGCCGTGGATAAGGACCTCAGAAGTAGAGAAGCTATTTCACAGTTATTAAAGGACAACCTTTCCCAAGCTCAACATCGTATGAAATTCTTTGCAGATAAGGAGCTCACTGAGCTCACATTTGAGATTGGTGATTGGGTATTCCTGCGCCTCCAGCCCTACCGTTAGCAATCTCTAAGCCTGCAAACCAATGCTAAATTGGCACCTAAGTTCTATAGGCCTTTTCAAGTTATCCAGAAAATTGGAAGTGTCACGTACAAGTTGGACCTGCCGGATTCATGTCGGATTCAACCCGTTTTTCATGTCTCTTGCCTCAAGCGCCGGGTGGGGAACAATGCTATTTGGCAATCAACTCTTTTAGACGTCGATCCTGAAGGAGACATTGTTCTAAAACCGGCCACTGTACTGGATTGTAAGGTGGCCAAACGCGGGTGACAGGCTATTACAAAGGTCTTGGTTCAATGGAAAGGCCTTGGGCTAGCCGATGCTACGTGGGAAGAGTATCACCAGTTGCGCGCCAAGTTTCCAACCTTTGTCCTTGAGGACAATATCGGATTCGAGACGGGAGGGATGTTACGTGCATAACTTTCATACGACTGGCTATAATGTAGGAAATAATAGAGGAAGCTTTGCCGTGTGTTTCTCTTCCTCAAGGAAACCACTTAGGTTCCCTTCTTCAATAAAACTCCTTAGGATCAGCTTGGATAGTTTCCCTTCTTCAATAAAACTGTAATGACCTAACTCGGTTTTTCAAAGTTTTAGGGTCTTGGTAGCGGTGGGGTGAGTGTGGGCCCAGTGGTGGGTCTTGGTTTGCCCGGTTTTGAGTTTGGAGACTCAAATGGCACTTTAGTAATTTTGAATTATTGAACATTCTGTCATAATTAAAAGTTTGAAAATCACATGTTTTTCCCCTCGGCGTTTGTTATTTGATTTCTTCGGGCTTTTTAAAATATTTTGGAAGTTGGAGATTTTTATTTAAAAAAAAAAAAAGAAGAAGAAAAAAAATAATTAAAAAAAAAACCTAAACCTAAAACCCTCTCTCTTAAAACCTCATTTTCGGCAGCACTGTAGCGCATAGCTAAAGTGCCGCCGCAGCTTCTCTCTCCTCTCTTCTTTCCCTCCTTGCTAAAACCCTAAAATCTCTAATCCTAGTTGCCGCCGCCCCATGTCTCTTTCCCTCTTTCCACCTCCCAGCCCTTTCTCCTTCGTCTCTCTTGTCCCTCTCCTTCTTTTCTCTCCGGCTCGAGATCAACCAGAGCTGCAACCACCTAGCCTCGCTCTGATCTGCCCTTTTTGCTGCCGTCAGATCCAAGTTCTCCAGCCAATTTCAGGTAACCTCCGTTGATCTTCTTCCCTTTCTCCTTCACCCCTTTTCCCTTTCCCCGATTCTCTTTCTTTTTCCCCTCTTTTCCTGAATTTTTTTCCCCTTTCCTTTCTTTTCATCCTTTTCCTTCTTTCCCCTTCTCCTTCAGCTAAGTCACTCAGCCGCCGAGTTGAATCAGCCGGGGCCGACTTTAGGACCTTGATTACCCAGGCCCAAGCTCGGCTCGCTTTCGGGCCTTTCTTGGCCCAGTTCGGCTCATCCTTCGGTCCCGACCCGATTTCAGGTATGAACCAATTCGGCCTTGGCCCATTTCGACCTAGTTTCGGGCCCAACCCGATTTCAAACCCAGTTTCCAGTTTCGGGCTCAGTTTTGAGCCCGGTCCAATTTTGTACCCAGTTTTCAGTTTCGGGCTCACTTCAATTCAGTTTGGACCCGGCTCACTTTCGGGACCCGTTTGTAGTCCAGACTTAGTTTGACTCGTTTTGCCCAGTTACTTATCTTTGTGCTCTTGTTTCAGCAGATCGAACTTCCTTCAACTCAGCGGACTCATTTTCCCGCATTGGATTTTAAGGACACACACAGGTGAGGGAACTTATCACCGCTTTTAGCATGCATCTATACATATTAGCTCATATCAAATATGCTGATACGAAATGCGGCGAATGGGGCTCCTCGGTATTATGAGCCACTCGGCAAGGGAACCATGTGATAACATTATGTGGCGGGCCCCCATCCAGGTGTATTTGTATCCGATGCCCGCAGAGGCATATACGAGTTGCTTATCTGATGTCCCGATTGATTTGTTGTGCGGTGACATGATTAAGGTTTATTTTTATTGATAATATGTTAAGATGCCAACATGCGAATATGTGATATGTGGTGAAATATGCCTGATTATAGTGTGATATGACGTGTTGATAATTTGCTATATGATTATGTGATAGTTAGCTTGAACTGCTCGACATTATAACATGTTTGGATGTTAACATGCCAGCCCGTGATAAATAGTGAGGTATACACCTGATTGTTATATGATGAACTATGTTAATAACATGTGTAAGCGTACAAATAACTGTGCATACATATTACTAACGTATATGGGATGCCGGTGGGGCATGGGTACTAGGCCACATTAGGATCTAGAGACTCTCCCTAGCTTGTCTGGTAGTTAGGGTGGGGATGTTATGTGGGACCGCACAGTGGACGCGTGGCTGGGACGCGGACTCCCTTGTGATTGGAAATTGGTAGTTGCACCCCCTTGCATGGATCAAATGGTGAGTCCATCGTGTGTTTCTTAGACACACCTATGAGAGAGGTGTAATCTGATTTAGAGAACAATGTACCTGGGAGTCCCAGATAAGGACTACTTGGGAGGTAGTTATGTTAGCCCTAGAGAGAGACCATCATGTTGAATGTTGGTTCACTCAAGGTAGTCTTGGAAGCCTCTACTGTCACGGTACCCGAGTGCGGGGTGGATGAGGCATCCCCGGATGACCGAGTAGGCTGAGGAGGTGCTCGCCCGCTCATTGGTGGAGTGACGATGCGGTGAGGGATAACTCCGGCTAGTATGACTTGTGATCCCCAGATGACCGAGTAGGCTGAGGAGGTGCTCTCCCCCTCATTGGTCGAGGGAATGATGCGGTGAGGGGCAGCTCCCGCTGGTATGGTTTGTGATTCCTCGGATGACTGAGTAGGCTGAGGAGGTGCTCGCCCGCTCATTGGTCGAGGGACGATGAAGTGAGGGACAACTCCAGCTAGTATGACTTGTGATCCCCGGATGACCGAGTAGGCTGAGGAGGTGCTCGTCCCGCTCATTGGTCAAGGGATGATGGGGTGAGGGACAGCTCCCGCTGGTATGGTTTATGATTCCCCGGATGACCAAGTAGGCTGATGAGGTGCTCGCTCGCTCATTGGTCGAGGGACGATTCGGTGAGGGATAGCTCCTGCTAGTATGACTTGTGATCCCCAGATGACCGAGTGGGCTGAGGAGGTGCTCGCCTGCTCATTGGTCGAGGGATGATGGGGTGAGAGACAACTCCCGTTGGTATGGTTTATGATTCCCTAGATGTCCGAGTAGGCTGAGGATGTACTCGCCCACTCATTGGTCGAGGGATGCTGCGGTGTGATGTTCCAGGCTATAACACCTGTAGGGTGGGGACAACCTACAATGTGATGTGATGAGATGTTCCAGGCTATGACACCTGTAGGGTGGGGAAAACGTGCGATGTGATGTGATAAAATGTTCCAGACTATGACACCTGTATGGTGGGTATTGCCTGCGATATGATCTGATGAGATATAGAAGGCTAGGACACCTGTAGGGTGGGGATAGCCTACTGTACGGTGCGAGATGATTTTCAGGCTATGACACCTATAAGGTGGGTACAGTCTGAAGGTATGGTAGTCAAGGCTATGACACCTGTAGGGTGGGTACAATTTGAGGTATGGTAGTCCAGGCTATGACACCTGCAGCATGGGTACAGTCTTAGGTATGGTATTACGGGCTAGGACACCTGTATAGTGGGGAAAACCTGCGGTGTCATGTGGTAGTGTGTTTATCCACGGTTATGACTTTGGACTTCATTGTTTAGACTTGTGTTGTGGGTGTTAACTCACCAAAAATTTTTGGGCGCCTAACGAGCGAGTTCGGCGAACTCACTTGGTAGAAGACCTATAGAATTCTAGTGAGGGGTGGATACGCCAGTCATGTGGAGACCAACAGATAGGGTCCAAGGCTATAGGTTTGACTATCGAGATTCTGGCGCTTGGTTGAGGAGACCATAGATGAGTCTGGTCGGCAGTCTGTTGAGGACTGGTGAGGTGGTTACTCCCGTGTGGCAGTCAGTTTGAGACTCTAGTGAGTCCGACCCTTGCGTTGGTTGTCATGAGAGAGTCATAGGTTTGGTCGAGGAGTATGGATCTTGATCCGGTTGGAGATCAGTCTGTATATCTGAGGGTGGGTGGACCGCAGCAGATGGGCACATGAGGGAGTTGTCATAGAGTTGTACTGAGTTGGTTAGAGGATGTACTGGAGGCCCGACAGATGTGGGACCCGTGTGTTAGGTAGGGTACCCGCTTGCATAGTCAGGCATGTAGATATCATAGACATTGATGTGTTCATATGATTATGTATAGTGTACGCTGTGTGACATTTGATGCGTGTGTTATCCTCACTGGGCATGTCGAGCGTACCCCTTGCCTCACAGGTACTCCATAGAGGAAGGGTCCACAGGGACCCTCAATCGGACATTGGGCATAGAGCTGCAGCTTTGTACTTGTCATCGTTTTGTTTTGTAATTGGAGACTTGCTAATGTATTTGAGATATGTGTACATTTAATTAAGTTCGATAAATGTAATAATGGGATGATGATATAATTTGTAATCATGACTGATGCTTACGGTTTTTGGTTATTGGTGGATTGCTATGATTAGTGTGGGTTGCGGGAGTGGTGTCTCCCATTTAAAAAAAAAAAGGTATCCGAAATTGTATTGGATTGTTTTTAGGTGTTTGTATCAGTTTTAACATGCCCATAGCGGGACGGCTCATTACAGTTGGTATCAGAGCACGGTTCAACTCTCGGACTGTGCATGGGTCAGAGATGTGTGAGATAATGACCAGAGATTAGGTTCATCCCTTGTGTGATAGGGTAGATGGAACATATTTCCATAGTGATTTTTTGACTTCCTTAAGCTGTTGTGGTAAGTTTGATGGGGTTGCGCTTGAGCTTGGTCAGACTTTCGTTTTATGGATTGACTAGTGGTGAGAATGAACACTTGTTAGAGTAGGGGAAACCGTACCGGGGATAGTAATCCGGAGACCTTAGGGATTCCTTGACCCGTGATAGAGACTTTGGAGAACCAAGTGTTGGTGAGCAGATTGTTTATCTTCATTGTCAATGTGTGTATGCTGAAGATCTGAAGTATTTTGCTAGCGAGAAGTCAGAGTATTTGACCAGAGTATGACTTCAGTGCAGTAATCTAAGTGTGGCAGCAACACCCCGTATGGGTTGATACATCTTACCGGTGCGAATGAGATGATTGTGCCCCTTGGTTTTTGGTTTTGAGACTTGACCTGATTCAGATACGTGACTCGCTCGATGACTTTGAGTTTCGCCATGGTTTAAGTTTGAGAGTGTGTGGTGGAGACACCTTGTTTGTCACGTCTTCGTTGGAGTGATTAGCGGATATTGTACAGGATTATATGTAGCGTATTGTAGCTAGAGACAGATCTCTTAACCGTTGGAGGTGTTCTATTTAGAGGCAGTGATTTACCACTAGCCAGGGTGTTGAGGGATTTGATCACCGTGTGACTTGTCAGTCAGTTTGAGTTGAGAGGGACACTGGGATGCCAAGCGTTGGGATGACACTGACATGGGTGTTGGACATAGAGAGTAGACTTGTGGGCTAGAGTCGGTGGGACCTATTTGCCTAGGTATTTCACCAGGGGACACACTGACTTTGTTAGCCTAGAAGAAGGGTGACTCGGTGAGATTTTGTGCCCGTGGTCGATGACTGAACAAAGTTAAAGAGTGTGATGAAGTTTTTCTACTAGAGATTGACAACTTGTTGAGACAGCTAAGATGATCTATGTTGCTTCTTGATGATGTGTTTTATTCAGGATCTTGTCGGATGCGAGTTTTGATCCCATAAACGTAGCTGCCTGGCAATGTGGTTTCGACAGGTAATGCGACAGGTTTCTGAGGTTGTGTCTGACAGTTTATTCAGATTACTCCAGGTGACCGTGCTGCAATTAGATTGGTTAGAGAGAACGGTTTGCTCTTGGTACGATGGCAGTGAGACAATTTTTCTTGAGTGGTGACAGACGACCATTATAGTGATGGTCGTACTGGAAGTAGAGAAAGGTCGTGGCCGTGCAGCTTATCGTGACGTTTCCAGAGATGGTAATGGTTACGTGCTGATATAGGATGGTTAATTTGTAGTTTCTAATTCGAGACGACTTGATATTGATGAGTATAACTTTTCACTAATAGCTCGGGATGGATGTTGATGGTGTTGTGCTCGGGTTGGAGATATCCATTGTTGAGAGAGATTCTGAGTATCCCCCACCACTGTGGTTTTGAGCACTTGTTTGTTCAAAAAGAGTTGAGCATGAAGCGGACGTGATAGATGAAGTTCATGGAGTGATTGTTGATCAAGTGCGGAGACTATAGCATCCAGTCTATGCAACGCGGTAGTTCAGCCAGTGTTGAGTGACAGAGTCCCGGAGAATCAACGTTCAAGTGCAGAGACAGTCAGACTATGGGGTTTTGTGATGTGTGATGGTGGACCAAACATCTAGGCTGTGAGACCTGATGGCGACTTGACTATCCAGAACAGGTTGGTGGTAGCTCAGCTTGAGCGGTGCCGTGTGGAGACACTTCGACTCCTTCTTCATCATGGGTTAGTGGTGTGGGTGGTGGTGGATAGATTTACAGAACTCACCTATATTCTTAGTGTGAGGATTGACTGACTTCTTGAAGCTTTTGGGCTGATTTCTGTTGAGCAGAGGCTTAGTCTTTGCGAGATGCTGAGTCCACAATGTTAGATCGAAGTTTAAGTTCTACACATCAGATCAGACAGTATTACAGAGAGAGTTATATGCTCAACCGTGTTTTAGCTCAGCGTACTATTTGTGGACAGACAGCTGGTCAGGACATACTATGCATGTTTTAGAAGACATGTCTTATGTTTTGGCGTCCTTCATTATGAGGTGAGTCGGGAGGATTACTGGCTCCTGACAGAGCCTGATTACAACAACAGTTGCAAATTGATGTTCTGATAGTTCGAAGCGAGGCACCATGTGGCCGACAAGGCAAATTTCCCTTATTTTGGTTGGAAACCTTGGCACAGTTCTTTTAAGACTCAGTATGGATAGGGGGGCTACCAAGCGAACGTGATTGGTCAGGTAAAGGTTGTTGGTTTTGAGGGTGGTGCAGGCCATTGTCCAGGTTATTCAGTTGTTTATGGTGGTTCATGGCAGAGTTGTTGCATAAGGTTAGGTGTTGTGACATCTTTTGTGGTGAGAAGTTTGACTTGATGGTGAGTTTCGATTGTGTAGAAATAGTTTTACCTCAGTTCTTTCTGCGAATTTCGAGCTTTAGGTGAATTTCGAGGACGAAATTCCTAAAAGGGGGTAGTATTGTAATGACCCAACCCGATTTTTCAGAGTTTTAGGGTCTCGGTAGTGGTGGGGTGAGTGTGGGCCCAGTGGTGGGTCCTGGTTTGCCTGGTTTTGAGTTCGGAGACTCAAAGGGCACTTTAGTAGTTTTGAATTATTGAACATTCTGTCATAATTAAAAGTTTGAAAATCACATGTTTTTCCCCTCGGCGTTTGTCATTTGATTTCTTTAGGCTTTTTAAAATATTTTGGAAATTGGAGTTTTTTATTTAAAAAAAAAGAAGAAAAAAAATAATTAAAAAAAAAAAAAAAACCTAAACCAACAACTCCCTCCCTTAAAACCTCATTTTCGGCAGCACTGTAGCGCATAGCTACAGTGCCGTCGCAGCTTCTTTCTCCTCTCTTATTTCCCTCCTTGCTAAAACCATAAAATCTCTAACCCTAGTCGCCGCCGCCCCATGTCTCTTTCCCTCTCTCCACCTCCCGGCCCTTTCTCCTTCGTCTTTCTCGTCCCTCTCCTTCTTTTCTCTCCAGCTCGAGATCAACCAGAGCTGCAACCACCTAGCCCCCCTCGGATCAACCCCTTTTGCCGCCGTCAGATCCGAGTTCTCCTGCCAATTTCAGGTAACCTCCATTGAACTTCTTCCCTTTCTCCTTCACCCCTTTTCCTTTTCCCCGATTCTCTTTCCTTTTCCCCTATTTCTCCCGATTTTTTTCGCCTTTCCTTTCTTTTCTTCCTTTTCCTTTTTTCCCCTTTTCCTTCAGCTAAGTCACTCAGCTGCCGAGTTGACTCAGCTGGGTCCGACTTTGGACCTTAATTACCCAGGCCCACCTCGACTCGTTTTCGGGCCTTTCTTGGCCCAGCTCGGCCATCCTTCGGCCCGACCCGATTTCAGGTCCGACCCAATTTGGCCTGGCTCGTTTTCAGGTCCGGCCTTGTTTCGACCTAGTTTCGGACCCAACCTGATTTCAAACCCAGTTTCCAGTTTCAGGCTCATTTTCGAGCCCAGTCCAATTTTGGACCCAGTTTTCAGTTTCGAGCCCACTTCAGTTCGGTTTGGACCCGACTTGCTTTTGGGCCCGTTTGTAGTCTAGACTTAGTTTGACTCGTTTTGCCCGGTTACTTATCCTTGTGCTCTCGTTTCAACAGATCGAACTTCCTTCAACCTAGCGGACTCGTTTTCTCGCATTGGATTTCAAGGACACACACAGGTGAGGGAACTTATCACCACTTTTAACATGCATCTATGCATATTAGCTCTCTATCAAATATGCTGATACGAAATGCGGCAAATGGGGGTCCTCGGTATTATGAAACACTCGGCAAGGGAACTGTTGATACCATTATGTGGTGGGCCCCTATCCGGGCGTATTTGTATCCGATGCCCACAGAGGCATATACGAGTTGCTTCTATGATGTCACGATTGATTTGTTTTGCTGTGACATGATTAAGGTTTATTTTTATTGATAATATGTTAAGATGCCAACATGTGAATATGTGATATGTGGTGATATATGCATGATTATAGTGTGATATGTCGTGTTGATAATATGCTATATGATTATGTTATAGTTAGCTTGAACTGCTAGACATTATAACATATTTGAATGTTGACATACCAGCCCGTGATAAATAGTGATGTATACACCTGATTGTTATGTGATGAACTATGTTAATAACATGTGTAAGCGTACAAGTAACTGTGCATACATATTACTAACGTATATGGGATGCTGGTGGGGCATGGGTACTAGGCCACATCAGGATCTAGAGACTCTCCCTAACTTGTCTGGAAGTTAGCGTGGGGATGTTATGTGGGACCTCACAGTGGACGCATAGGCTGGGACGCGAACTCCCTTGTGATTGGAAATGGGTAGTTGTACGCCCCTTTGCATGGATCAAATGGTCGGTCCATCTTGTGTTTGTCAGATACACCTATGAGAGAGGTGTAATCTGATTTAGAGAACAATGTATCTGGGAGTCCCAGATAAGGACTAATTGGGAGGTAGTTATGTTAGCCCTAGAGAGAGACCATCGGGTTGAATGTTGGTACACTCACGATAGTCTCAGATGCCCCTACTATCACGGTACCCGAGTGCGGGGTGGACGAGGCATCCCCGGATGACCGAGTAGGCTGAGGAGGTGCTCGCCCGCTCATTGGTCGAGGGATGATGCGGTGAGGGACAACTCTCACTCGCATGGTTTGTGATTCCCCGGATGACCTGAGCAGGCTGAGGAGGTGCTCGCCCGTTCATTGGTCGAGGGACGATGCGGTGAGGGACAGCTCCCACTAGTATGACTTGTGATCCCTAAATGACTGAGTAAGCTGAGGAGGTGCTCGCCTGCTCATTGGTCGAGGGATGATGCGGTGAGGGACAACTCTCGCTGGTATGGTTTGTGATTCCCCGGATGACCGAGTAGGCTGAGGAGGTGTTCGCCATCTCATTGGTCGAGGGACAATGAGGTGAGGGACAACTCCCGCTAGTATGACTTATGATCCCCGGATGACCAAGTAGGCTGAGGAGGTGCTCGCCCTGCTCATTGGTCGAGGGATGATGTGGTGAGGGACAACTCCCACTGGTATGGTTTGTGATTCCCCGGATGACCGAGTAGGCTGAGGATGTTCTCACCCGCTCATTGGTTGAGGAATGCTACAGTGTAATGTTCCAGGCTATGACACATGTAGGGTGGGGACAGCCTGCAATGTGATGTGATGAGATGTTCTAGGCTATGATACCTGTAGGGTGGGGACAAGCCTGCGATGTGATGTGATGAGATATTCCAGGCTATGACACCTGTAGGGTGGGGACAACCTGCGATGTGATGTGATAAGATATACCAGGCTAGGACACCTGTAGGGTGGGGACAGCCTGCAGTGCGATGTGAGATGATGTTTCAGGCTATGACACTTGTAGGGTAGGTACTGTCTGAGGTATGGTAGTCCAGGCTATGACACCTGCAGGGTGGGTATAGTTTGAGGTATGGTAGTCCAGGCTATGACACCTACAGCGTTGGTACAGTCTGAGGTATGGTTTTGCAGGCTAGGACACCTGTATGGTGGGGACAGCCTATGGTGTGATGTGGTAATGTGTTTACCCACGGTTATGACTTTGGAGTTCATTGTTTAGACTTGTGTTGTGTGTGCTAACTCACCAAGAATTTATGGGCGCCTAACGAGTGAGTTTTCGGCTGGCTTACTCAGTAGAAGACCTATAAAATTCTATGAGGGGTGGATACGCCAGTCGTGTGGAGGCCGACATTTGTGGTCCAAGGTTATAGGTTTGACTATCAAGACTCGAACGCTTGGTTGAGGAGACCATAGATGAGTCTGTTAGGCAGTCTTTTGAGGACTGGTGAGGTGGTTACTCCCATGTGGTAGTCGGTTTGGACTCTAGTGAGTCCGACTCTTATGTTGGTCGTGGCATGTGTGTTGGTTGTCATGAGAGAGTCATAGGTTTGGTCGAGGAGTATGGATTGTGATCCGGTTGGAGATCAATCTGTATACCCGAGGGTGGCTGGACAGCAGCGGATGGGCACATGAGGGAGTTGCCATAGAGTTGTACTGAGTTGGTTAGAGGATGTACTGGAGGCCCGACAAATGTGGGCCCCATGTAGGACACCAGCTTTCATAGTCATGCATGTAGACATCATAGACATTGTTGTGTTCATATGATCATATATAGTGTATGCTGAGTGACATTTGATGCGTGTGTTACCCTCACTGGGCATGTAGACCTCACCCCTTGCCTCACAGGTACTCCATAGAGGAAGGGTCGAAAGGACCTTCAATCGGACATTGGGCGTAGAGCTGCAGCTTTGTACTTGTCATGATTTTGTTTTGTAGTTGGAGACTTACTAATGTATTTGAGATATGTGTACATTTAATTAAGTTAGATGAATGTAATAATGGGATGATGCTATAATTTGTAATCATGACTGATGCTTACGGTTTTTGGTTTATTGGTGGATTGCTATGGTTAGTGTGGGTTGCGGGAGCGGTGTCTCCCATTTGAAAAAAAAAAAGTATCCGAAATTGTATTAGATTGTTTTTAGGAGTTTGTATCAGTTTTAACGTGCCCGTAGTGGGACGAGTCGTTACAAAAACTCCTTAGGATCAGCTTAGATAGTTTAGGATCAGTTGGATTACGTTTGAATTTGTAATCTCTCCCAAGAGAAGGGGATGAGGCATCTATATGTAATTGGTTATTTTCCGTTTGCAGTAACAAAGAATTACCAATTTGAATGAAAGTCTAGCAGGCTGGACTCCCTCAAACAGTCCCGCGTGAATGAACCATCACATTCCAACCACCTCCCATCTTTTCTATCTCCTCTGCCTCACGGCTCCGGCCAAATTCTATATCATCAAACGAAAAGCCCACTACACCAGATGTCTGACGTTGTTTGAGAGAATGTTTAGAATCTTTGAACAACTGTGAGATATGGAATCCCAGCTATTCACAAGCTTTAGCACTTATAACAAAATGTTATTTTCTGACAACAACAATGCACCAGTAGGGCAATGATATGTCAGCATAAGATCTTCTATAATATAAGTTTCTTAGAACAAACTCAGTTGTAACATTCTGCCCTCTAAGTTTCGCATATTACGTTCAAAATCGAGATTATAAAAGCAATATTTCAAATCAATATTATCAGAACCGAACCGTTTACCGAACTATTTCAAGAGAATGTTGAGTTAAAAAAAATTCAACCCAATTGAACCATAGTTAAATTCGATCAAAACCGTGTCATCTATAATTACTACAAAATATATTTTTATAATAAAAATAAGATTATATTTTCATAAAAACAATATTGCTCCCACTAACACAATTATAAATACTAAAAAAATAATCTCAATTCTTAAAACAATATATAAAGTTTTAAAACTCACTTTTTAGTTGTTTGACAATATTATTATGTTATTAATACAGAAATATAATATTTTGTTAATATACATTTTAATCATAAAAACTTTCAATCATTCAAAAAAAATTATTATAAAAATTATTTATTTTAATTTTAAACATTAATTGCCATTTAACTTGATTTCTATTAAGTTGTTATTTTTATTCTTTATTATTTTTCTTTTTTAAATTTTTTAACACCAAACTGAAAAAAAAAAAGATATAAAAATAACAACTTAATAAATTCAAGTTAGAGGTCAAGTGTGTATATTTTGTTTTTTCTAACATCTAATATTTTTTATTAAGTTTTTTTTTTTTTAATTTGAATTCTATTAAGTTGTAATAAGTTGTTAGAAAAATTCAAGTTAGGTGTCAAGTTAGTATATTTTATTTTTTTCGTAATATTTAATATTCTCTATTGAGGTTTTTTTTTTTAAGTTGACTTCTATAAATTTGTAAAAAAAAAAGAGTTTTAATTAAAAAATACTTTTAATATAAAAGAATATTTAAGTTATTACTCATAACCTTAACGCTATCGTTGGATACTTCATCTCCAGCTCTACCGCCTCCCCTTTCAGAAAGCAAAAGCGCTGCCCCTTTAGAAAACTAGAAGAAGGTAGAAAAGGAGACCTAACCTAACGCAATCGCCGTTGAAAATGAGAGGAAATGAGGAGAATAATCCTAACCCTAATGCCCAGAAGAAGGGAGAAGAGGAGCAATCTGAAAAGGGAAGTGTCACGCCCTGACCCAAAATATAGGCATGTGACGCGGAATAATTTTACTTTTTCGAATATCACACATGGAAAACAGACGTGTGCTCACAACTCAAACATCGAAACCATAATTAAACTCAAATACTATTAATATCTTAAAGGGGATGTAAATTCTTCATCATAAAAGTTATCAACTTTCTAGAATTTATTAATACAAAACCTCAATGAATAAAATAGTAAAATCAACATCACCAACTCAAATCAAATAAATGAAATAAACAACTCAATATATGGTGCGTCTAAAGCAACATAATAACTAAGCTCTTCCTCGGGGTCCCTCGGACTTATCCAGTGCAACATTATCTGAAATTGCAAGGACGTGAGTACAAACAATACTCAGTGAGGAAATATGCATGCTACACACTCACGCATCCACATAATGATAATGCATGAAGTGGAATGTAAATAAGGCTATGCTGTCATGTCATGCTATCAATCTCATCAATGTGGACACACTATCCACCCAAGGATACCAATCTCATCAACACGAGCACAATATTCACCCAAGGACACCTATGGAACAGGTTGTCAAAACATCATGATCCCTTGAGGGACAAAGGCCACGACTTACAAAATGGGAGATCTCCATACAACATAGATAATCTACCTTACCCGGCGGTCCCTTTTGTCCAATGACAAGGTGATCTAAAAATTGTACCTTATCATGCTGATATATCATCCAACAAGGGTGTAATGCCAAACCCTGCGCACAAACATGGACGCCTTACCAAGTTGACTCGTCATCTAAAGATGCGCAATGTCTAACTTTGCGTCCAATCATCACGTCTTATTAAGCTAGTATCACCCTCATGGAGTGTCCACGTATCTAGCCATGTGCATAAACATGAACGCCTTACCAAGTTGGTCCCATTACCCAATTAGTAAATGGTACCCAACCCTGCGTCCAACATGTTTTAATAAGTCAGTACCTTTCACATAGGTTCACGAGTATCTAACCTTGCACAATGCATCTTACTAAGCTAGTACCGCCCGCATAGGGGCGAATATCTGACCCTGCACAAACTGTATACCAAGTGTACAAAATAGTCGTGAGAGCGGCCTACAGTGCGAAACATGTGAGGGGATATACTCCTCAACGACAACCATAGATAGAACCAAGTCTCACAGCCGACGCCACTATTCCAATAGAGTACCGTGAACTAAAACCATCATCCTGTCACACCAATCTCCTCTAGGGAGTGGGGACTACTACTAGTGCGGCCCAAACTAGAGAAAGGTATATCCTCAAGTCCTATATGATGAAAATTGAAAATTGACAATTTTACCCTTGAATATTAGATTAATTGTAGGAGAGAGAGGGAAATCCAAGAAAAGAAATAAAAATAGAAGGAAAAATGCAGAAAGTGAGCCCAACATAAAAGGCCAATAAAGGAAGCCTATGTGTGTTTCATGTGCAAGCCCACACGTTCATGTGCGATCCAAAAATTCCATGTTCGGATTGTAAAGGAAGATGATCAAAGATCTTGCACTTCTCATCCATGATCCAGTGTTACTCAGATGAATATCGAAGAAAACATCAATGCAGTCTGATTTGCTAAGCTGATGTTGTGTGTAGCAAAACGGGAGAAGAGAAGGCTGGGCAAACAACACCAATCTTGATGGCAGTCCATTCAGAGAACCGATCAAAACCAAGTTGACTCATCATAAGTTGGCCCCCAACTAAACACTAGGAAGACAGTGGAGTCCAATTCCATTCGCATGAAGTCAAGCAGCATTATCATTGGCAGTCTAAAAAGAAAGCAAGAGAGCGGAGTCAGCAATTACAAAAGCATGGGATTGGTTTGGACTGGTACCAATAATTTATATTTCCCATCGTTCAAGCCCATGATACCAATCCGCAACCTACGCCTTGTGGGAAAATGAGTTGTGTCAAAGGTGCCAAAGCACTGATGTTCTATACTGCAATTTATGGCATTGGGGGTAGGCGGCATTAGAGGGGTTGTTCCAGCTCTAGGTGCAGATCAGTTAAAGCAGCAGGACCCAAAGGAGCGCAAGTATCACAATTGGAGCATCAACTGGAGTGTCCATTTCAATCAGATTAAGAGCAGGCCATTGTTCAAGAGCTATCTGCTCCTAAACCCATGTTGGAGCCATGTACATGCTAGCAGTCCATCAAATTTGTCCAAAAATCAGCAAAGAAAACTAAAGCAAACAGTGTTGCCGTTGCTAAAACAGAGCTGCAAGCAACGTGATGCAGCAATCATTGCAAACAAAGAGATGGCTGGCGATGAATGAAGAAAGCTGCAAGATAAACTGCCAAGGAACAATTGAGAGCAAGCAGCACTACAAGCAGAAGAATAGAAAAATCCAGGCAGACAATTTGTGGAAAAAACAAGTAACAACAAAAACTGTTTGCAGCACAACAACGATGACTCAACGGTTCTTTTGGGCTGTCTTGAAAAGTGATTGGATGAAAACAGCAAGGATCAAGACACCAGTTTGAATAAAATAAAATACAACAATTAACAACTTAGAATCTTCTTTGTCAACGATGGCAAGGATCAACAAGCAGTGGCGTTGCAGCATCATTAAATAAAATTCAGCAACCCATTGTGCTTAAGTTGAAGTGGTTCGAAAGAAAGGACAATCAACAGGAACTAGGACAGATTTGGGATAGGTTTTCTGCAGATTTCCTACAGCAGCAGCGTTTTAACTGGTTGCAAATCTTCTGCACCCTTATCTCTTATTCAAATCCAGTCAGAGGGCAGCCAGCAATACATGAGCAACAGACCACCAGCCGCCCAAACTTTTGTTGTGTACATGAGAGCAGAACAGTGAAAAAAATCAGCCAATGACAACCAACTTGTGAGAAGCAGAGGACAGCACGAAGAGGTGATGTTTTGCAACTCAGAAGAATCACCGAGTATTGAAGTCAACTTAGAGGCAGCAAATTTCCAAGAATAAAGAGCAATTCAGTAGTTGTAGCAAGTAAGAAAGGCGTTAGACCGTGTGTAAAGATTGTGGAAGATCAGCAAACAGTTGAAAGAATTCCATCGCTGATTGTAAGTTTGTAACCAACTAAGAAAAGAAAATTCAGGGATAGCAGCATGCAACACGAGGTACATCAGAATAGAAGGAGAGGGGCTAGGTGTCATCTAATCGACATGTGCAAGCATATGGCCGACCTACCTTAGGCGTGCCACCTCCTTGCTTCTTTTGATTTCTCTCCTTATTGAAACAATCTGCAATCCACCATCAATTGGCCTTTCCCTATCTTGATCCATGCGATTTTAGGCCTTTGGATTAGCCTCCTTTCCAAGAATATACATGCAATCCAGCCATACACATGTCCCTACCTCAATTGGAACATGCGATCTCACCCATTGGTTCTCTTTCTCAAACTTTATAAGTAGGACCACACTCTCCACAATGAGATTCGAACTTGGCTGGGAATTTGGAGACTTTGGAGCATTAAAGAATTTGGAGTTTTTTTGGTTAGTGTTTTTTTTTTTTTATTCTTTTGTAATTAATTTATTGTCTTGTAATTTGATTCAATTAATGAGAGTAGAATTTCATGATGTTCCTCTTTTTTTTTTTTCTTAAAATGTGATTAATTTCAATAATAAATTCAAAAATTCCATGAGTCTTCTTGTTTTGTTTTTATTTAAATCCAAAGCTCCATGCATTGTAATTCTTAATTTCAAATTTTTATTAATAATTAAAAGGCAGAAAAACACTTAGAACTATGGTTTTCCACTTATTTATTTTTGCATGATGAAAATTGATTTTATTTAATTCTTTTTATGGATTTATATGAGAGATTATTGTAAGTTGTTCAATGAAGGCAAAAAAATATTTTAGACTAAATGGAACTTGATTTTATCAGTCTAAGGCTATTTTTAAGAGTAGAAAAAAATTTAGATTTGAAATTGCAAGTGGAAATTCTATTTATCCAAAGGCTGGATTTGAATTTTCTTAATTTGGTGGATTTTATAAATTTCATAATGAGAATTTTAATAGATGAAAAATTTGAGTGCATGATAAATAATAAATGTGAGCTCCACATTATAGGCCTTGATATTATGTTTAAAATATGGAAAATAAAGCCTCCATAATTCATTGATCCAATTCCACTGTAAATATGTACAGAGGTAATTTATGTGTTTTCAATTTTATTTTTGTTTATAAGAACTCAAAATTCTTGAAATTAGTGAACTAAGTTGGTAAATTAAATAATTACATCTTAATTTTGTATTCTGAATTAGATTAAGATTATTTGTATTTTTAGATGAAGTCCACCATCTCAATTTAATTTATGTAAAAATTGATTTTCCATTTTATTTTCTATATTAGAATATCTCTAAATTAAAATTAAATTTCCTAGATTGGAGAAATAATTCCGTGTTCATGATTTATCTCCATGTTTTCTAAATTTCTTAAAATAAATAGTTTAATGGTATATTTTTCACAGATATATTTTCCTAAGTTCCGATGGCTTCGACCTCGCACTCCAAAGCTATATTATAAATGGTTCGTACGTTTGCGAGTATAATTTAAAACACAACATTATATATTTTTTGGATCTAATCCCCAACACCTAGTATTCTCAATCTCACCATGCCCATAAATACAACATCCCATACTCACATCCTAAATAACCTCCTAGGCATACATCAGTGAGTAACACAAGGGATCATAATCACAACTATAAGGGCAATATATATGGCATAATCACATCATGATCATAATTTCACAATGATGACAACATAGCACATTCCATTATGTTTCATACATTTAACATCATTATCACATTGGGTTATCTTAGGGATACGGACTACACACCGACCTTAAGATACATACACCGGATTTATTTACACATATTCTTAGTTCTTACAATTCATGCAACCCGTCTCATGATAGGTTTATCACTCTAAATCTAAATCACTCCCTTTTTCACAACATAAACCCAAATAAATACATCAACAAATCATCTCAGCCCTTCACAAGTGTCTCGAACAAATATCACAATTCTCTATCATCATAAAAAGATAATAGGCATACTACAAATCATATAATAGGGAATCTATAACATCTCATGCATAGCATAGGTCACATCCATTTTATTTATCATGCATTACACACATCAATAACACAATACATTCCCTAAATCAATGAAATAACATACATGCATTCATACAATATGTGTAGTAATCCTCACCTCAAAATCACGATGTCCTCGGGTTGATGTTCAGGTCGTACCTCAAAAAGTTCGGATTTCGAAGGCTCTAATCATGCAAAAAAAACATAATATACCATCATTAGTTCATGGATAAGGCTTATGCACAGTTTAGAAGCAAAACCCCCAAATCTAGACCCAAGATTTACCCCTAATCCACATTAATACCTTTAATCTAAGGGTAATCCCCAAATCTCCTCCCATGAATCATCTCAAAAAATTATCATATACCCTTTTTACTAATTTAAGTCCCTTCCCATGGGTTCAAAACTCAATTTCAATTCAGATCTACACCCAAATAAGGTTCCTTAAAAAAAATCCCCAATTACTTCCATGGATTCCTCTCCAAATAAGGCCTAAAAGCCATCACATACTCCATTATCAGTACATCCCATCAAGATATCATCAAATAAGAAGAAAGGGAAAGAGAATGATCATAGAGCTTACCTTTGGAGGAGAAGGAACCATGCAAAGGGGTGCTCTAAGCGTAGGAAATCTGAATCCAAAGCCTTTAGTGGGTGAAAATCAATAGAGGAAAGGTAGATGGAGCAATGTTTTGCTGTTAAGGAGAAGGGTTGGCTGTTTGGAAAAGGAAGGAGGTGAAATAAGCCTAATTTCGTGCAAATACGAACTTATGTACGGACTTAATATTTTAATAATATTTTATTTTTTTTAAGGCCGGGTCATTACAGGAAGCCACTCCGGCGATTTCAATTTTTTTTTTTTTTAATTTTCTTTGTTTCTTCTTCTTCCCGGATTTTCTTCTTTCCAAACGTGGATGAACCGTGTGTCACAAGTCTCGGTTTATTCAATAAAATCGTGGGGAATCGCGGTCCATAGCATTTTTTTTATGGTTCAACATTGGTTCAATGTCAACCCGGTCCAGTTATGATAACACTGCTCGAAATTACTAATTCTTGTTAACTCCTCTCAACTTTGAGCATAAAACCTGTTCAGGTGTGGTCTTCATTTTCAAAGTTGGATCAACATTAAGTTTTGAAACAACCTTGAATTTTCATCTCGACATTTCACACATAAAAGGCTTTTTGCATACAATAGTTGAAGAATAAATAAAGAGCTCGAGAAGATGTTTGCAAAATATAAGAAGAACGAAATGCAGAGCATCTTATGATACAAGAGTTAAAATCATTGGAATTCGAAAGACAAATGAGAAGGCAACCTGGCAAAACACCGAGAAGCTAACACATATCTCACTAACCTAATATGTAATTTTTGAGGTGCAAGGTATTAAAGGCCTCATGCATGGGCATTGTTCATTTTCACCTTTTTCTCTTTGAGCGCCAAAATTCAGAAAACTCCAATTTTTCCCAAAAAAAATTCCATTTCTTACTAAAATTGTCAAAAATTTCCACCGATTCTTCAAATTTTTTGGCAATCAATCAAATTTGAAAATAATGGTTACAGCGGAAGAAGTACCATCCTCATATTTGCCCATTGAAGAACTCATAGGGAGAATGATCTCAAAAAACTCATCTCTCGGGATAGGTGACCTTTTTTTAAAGTAACTCTCTTCACACGCTTATCCCACTCCTCACATGATTTTGGGTCAAAAAGGGGATCCCTAACTATATGGGCTTTACGGAGGCTTAAGCATCCTGCCAAAAATCCGGTAGAGTCTCCCCTGAAAATTGGGCTATGGAGACCTTTCCCAGGCTAGATATTCAATTTGGGATTACTCATTAGTCTATTTCCATTCCCAAACACATCCAAATTATTCTATGTCTAATCCATCAAAACATCAAAGTTAAAACAATCCCGAAAGTCCTTACAATCCCACTCACACGTCATAAAGAGATTAATTACATCAGCTAATAAGAGTCCATAAATAAGTCTCTTACTTGGGTTTATTTACATTCATCCAAATGGAAAAGCATGTAACAAAATTTATACATTCCATAACAAAACATCAAAACATGTGAAATACAACATAACACATTAATTGCTCTCAAAACAAAAAATGTGAACAATAAATTCAAGGCATATTTATTTAGATTTATGGAAAGTTCAATTTTCAATTTTATTATGATGGTTTGATTCATTTAGTTCTTAACTCCTCCCTTGGTAATAGGGGTGCAAATATCGGCCGATACGTGTCGTATCGTCCGATATGATACGTTTTTTAAACCGCATCATATCGGCCGATACGCCAATATCTTGGCTGTATGCTGATATTGACCCTTTTTTTTAAAAAAAAAAAGAGGAGAGAGAATAATATCGGCCAATACCGAATTTTGCACCCATGTTTGGTAATTAATTTGGACAGCAACATTTTAGATCTTTGATTAACATGACTAATCTAAGACTAAGGTTCTTTCTGAACAACTACATTTTAGATCGAAGAAATAACATGAAGAATCTAGATTTAAGGTTCAATTAATTATGGGACTAAATTTGATGAAATACTTGAATGAAGTTGGATTTTTACGAGAATTCCATATTCTTGGTTGTGAATGTATTTTATTCAGAATATAGGATATGATGCCAACTTGAATACTTGATTCTGTCCACTTGTACATATGTATATATTTTATTTTTATGTTTATTTTATTTATTCAATTTTTTTTACAAAGATGGAACTAGGTTAGAATTATTTTGTTTACATGTTAATTTTGTCCTTTTTAATTGAGAGGGGGTTGTTTATAATTTTTAGATGGATGTTTTTCATGAAAGATAAATTTCATAATGGTTAAATTTTAATTTTAGATGATAATTCCATTATTGAGTTGATTTTAGGAATTTAGAGAGTTTATAAACTAATGTTATATTTCTAAGATTAGAATTTTGATTTCCATGTTTAGATTATTTCTAAGATTTACTTTTCTTAAACCATACAATTTCAATTTCATATATTTGTTTTTGCATATACTTTGCATGTTCCTTGTGGGATCGACCTTGCACTTATATGCTGTACTACTAAATGGTTTGCGTGCTTGCGAGTTATAAATATAAATCGTATAACAAGTTTTTGGCACTGTTGCTGGGGAACAATGCAAAATATATGTTTTGAAATTTTGTGCTTTTAGAAATAATGCGATTATTAGAAGTTTCTAATCTAGGAAATTCTTTAAAATTGAAAGTTTCTATTTCTAGAAAGTCTAATTTTAGAAGATTACATAAAATTACAAGTTTTTTTTTTTCTTTAAATAACAGAAATCTTAGAATGTTTATCTAGACTTGTAAATTTTGCTAAATCTAGAACCTTGTTGAATTTAGAAATTTCTATTTTTAGAAATCTTCTAAATTCAGCTAGTTTCTATTTTTAGACATTATTCTAATCTTGTAAAGACATGTTATTTTAGGAATATTCTAATTTTAGGAAAGCGATATAAATTTGAAATTTTAAAACTTCAGTCTATGGAAAGTCTTAAAATCATCTAATTTTAGAAAAAAGTCTATTTTTAGAAAGTTTTTTAGAAAGTTGTCTGTTCTTGGAGACGTTTAATTTTGGACAATTTTTAATCTTAGAAAGTTTCTTATTCTAGAGCTTCATCTAAACTTAGAAGGTTTCTAATTATGGTGTTTAATTAATTCATTTGGTTGTGTTTAGATTTAACAATTTATTTATAGCCACTAATTAATTTAAAAGTCTTAATTAGGTTTCAAATATTTTAATCCTTCCTTAATTATAGATTTAGGTAAAATGTATCTAGATTAGGTTTCATGTATTCCTTATGAGATTCAGAATCTTCACCTAGGTTGGCTAGTGTTTAATTTTGCAGGGATTGTGAAGTACACAATAATTTTTTTTGGCAGGAAGGACTAAGGGCCAAGGTAAGTGCCTAAACTCATTTTCTTAAATTTTTGTATTTTTCATGCATTCATATAGTATTATTTAGGATGTTTACATTTATTCTTGACATAAAAAAATGTGCATATTTAATTTGATCATGCTTTAGGTTGTAAGTATTCATGCATTAGCTTAGTTGTTTGCTTATTGTTTGCATATTTATTTTGAATTTGCATTGCTAGATTTAGGATTGCATTCACAAAAAATAGAAAAACCAAAAAGATTAGAAAAAATGGTTCATGCATTAATTTAAAATCAATTTGAACAATATTTTTAGGGTTCATGCTCAATAGGACCCTCTCTAATTCAGTTTATTCTTTATTCACCAGTGAAAAGTTTTCTTTAAAGCACGGTGCCTAAGGCTAGTTCCGTCACAAAGACACTCCAATCTAAGGATAAGTGGGATCTTAAGTAGATAGCCATTGTGCTCCCCCATTTACCTGGGAACTTACCTGGCTGTGCTTGTGGTTAAACTTTCATCGGAGACTTAAAATTTTCCTGAAAAGAGATTAGGAGATGTCTAGAGTCCTAGGGTTAATTTTTAGAAATAGGTCATTTTTTGTGTGATATTTGTTTAGTCTTGGTTTGTCTTTGTGTGAAAATGAGTGTTTGATGGCGTGATTTGACCCATCTGTTGGTTAGAATATATTCTCTACTTAGTGAATCTTGTATCAATCATCAATCCAGTATAGACTACTGGAGGGTCAGTGAATTGATGGAGATTTTTGTTTTGGAACCTTCATTGAATCCTAATCGTTGTAACCTTGGTGAAGAGCTGACCGATGGTGGTATGAACTTAAATACTGATAATGGGAGTACTGAAGAAAACCCTTGTTGGGAACTTCCCTCGATTGACATGAATAATCCATGGGAGTTTACCATATGGGTGAATGAAAATGAGTGGGTAACAAGATATTATATTCATGAAACGCTATTTTCACTCCCTCACATAGACCACCATCTGCCGCTTAGGAAAGAACTCACTCAGTCTGGTTTAGGATGTCAACTTTGTTCAAGTATAGTTAGATTTATGTAAGAGTCAGTCCAATTAAGGATTTTGATTTTGGTTCAATCAGTATGTGTGAAAGTCAGTATAGAGTCTTATGTTTTTAGGTGTTTGCACAATTAGATTTATCAGGTATTTCTAACCTAAATCAATATTGTCCTGATATTGTCTGATTTGCACTTGATCACTATAGATTAGGGAACATTGAGGACAATGTTCGGTTCAAGTTTGGGGGTATTCAGGGGTTACACTTGTGTCATTGTTGAGTCCAATAATTTTCTTTGTGTAAATTCATGAGAATTGAGACTCCTTGGTGAAAAAAAAAATGCAGTCAAAGTGATTTTTCAACATTAATATGTAAATGAAAATTTTATATCATGTTTCTTCGAAGAGAGTTTTATGGAATTTATACTCAGAACAATTTTGACAGCCATATTGATGTTAGCCTGAAAAAAAAAAATCATGAGTCGCGTGACCATTAGAGGAATACGAGTGGGGACTTATACCTAGCGAGCTTTAGAGTCATTCTATTTTTTTCGAGGGTTATAAGTAAACTCCTATTTCTTTGTTATGCGCATTATTTTCTTTGTTGATCTCATTATTCTTTGTTTTGGTTATATTATTTAGAATGACGTCAAAATTGAGTTATTACACCTGATTTTTTTTTTGAATTTATTTGAAACAAAGAAATTATCATATACAGCTTAGGAAGTGATATAGATCATTTTTTGACCATTTGAGCCTTCAAGCCTACCTACTTTTTGTCATTTTACCTTGATAGTTCCCTAATTGAGCCTTAAATAGTTATTTTTTCTTGACTAGCCATATTTACCATAACCAACTCTGATTACATGAGTTGAGCCAAAATTGCATATATCCATGGCCTATTTTCATATGAGAAAAGGTAGGGGAAGAAATTGGGATTGTATTTGCTGGAAAAAATAGAGAAAAAAATATATGGTGAAAAAGAGAAAAAAAAAGAAAAAAAATGGGAATATCCAGACATCAAAAGAAGGATGTGGAAAAAAAATAATGTTTTGAAAATTTTGAGTGTTGAAATAAAAATGAAGGAAAAATATCCCGATCACATTGTGAAGACCTCTAACCGTTTCTTGTCAAAGTATTATTTTAGAGCCTTTTATCCCTTCTTTTACATGATCTGGTCCCAAGCCTCGTTTCGTCCTATTGGAAAGTCCTATGGGTCTTAGTCTAAATATGGTGTTTTATGTAGAGAATAGAGGAGGAAAAATGATGGTGTTTGACTCAACGTTCTCAGGAGAGTGGCATCCATTCAAGAGATCTTTTACCTTCTTTGATTAATTCTGCCTTTTCTAAATACATATGTGAGATATTTGATTTGTGTTAGTTCCCTGGCTTACCGAGTCACCTATTTGTCAATTCCATGACTTAGGTGAAGCATTACCTCGGAAGATTGAAACCAATGAAACAAGACTCAAGTGGTGGTGAAGACTGAAGATCAAGTTGTAGAATTAAGCATCACCATGTGTATGGCAATCACAAAAGTAAATTGGCCATAGATGACTCTAGATGGAACCTAACACCTTAGGATGACCTTGCCTAGGCTTAGTAATCACATTGGTAAATATATTGAAGCCTAAGTGCACTCATGACAGTCACAGTACCAGATGGGAAAAATTTGGAAAACTGGTATTTTGTCAGGTCGACCTGTCGAGTCTACCGACCCATCGGTGAAACAGGACTTATCCATTGAGGTCATTGACATGTCGACCGGATTGACATGGGTTCTAGATGAAAACCCTATAAATATGCCTCAGCCTCAGATCGAGTGTATCGTGATTGTCGAAATATCGAGTTGAACCCAGTCGACACATCGTCATGGTCGACATGTCGTTATGTGTTGAGTGAGTTCTAGTTGAAACAATACTCTATATTTTTAAGCTGCTCTCAATTTGATAAAATTGAGTTGGTAGATGTATCGAAAGAGGTCGACACGTCGTGGATGTCGATATGTCGAGGAGCTGATCAAAGATCTAGATGAAAATCCTTTGTGAAATGCTCTAAGCCTTAGATCGATATAATCATATCTGTCGACATATCGAGCGATGACTCGTTGATACGTCGAGGATGCCGACAGTGTCATTATGTCGACGACTCAGTGTTGGGATTTTTATGTTTGTCTATATATTCTCCAAACCTTGATGAGTTTGATTGGACACTCTTGTGAGAAAAATCCCAAGGCATTTCGAGAGATCTCACTCCTCTCTAAGAACCTTACTTAGGAGTAACATTTAAAATCCAATCATCTTGATTGAGATTGAGAGAGAGAGAGAAAAGAAAAACAAGCCTAGGATCAACTTGCAAATCCATATCCTAACAACCTCCAATAGATTGTGATTACACATAATCGGCGCATCTTCGTCATCAAAAGACATCATATTGGGAGATTCTTCAAGAAGCTACAACATCTACTCAAGAGAGCTTAAACAAGGCAAGTGATTCTTAGTGTTTTAATTTTCTTTCAAAACATCTTGTCCAGTGGATTATAGAGGGTGTACTCTGGAACCACTATATAAATTAGAGGGATAAGGACGTAGATCGGGGTAGGTCGAACCTTTCAAAACTCTAGGGGAGTTGGGTGAAATTGCCAACCAATTGATTAGCTGGAAGTCTTAATCTATTTGTGAGGGTGTAAGTCCCCACATAGTGACGGGATAACCCAAGGTTGGATGAGTCCTTAGAGTGGATATAGGAGGGTTTACTCCGAACCACGATAAATATGTTGTTATGGGTGTATGGTCTTTACTTGTCTGATTGATCTATAATTGGCACACCTTTTGTATCACACAATATATTTATCTTGATTAATTTGTTTAATCATCTACAAATCATTTTAATTAATCAACAAATTTGTGAAGACCATAAAAAGTGGTGATTTCCCTATTCACCCCCCTCTAGGGTCAATCTTGTTCTAGCTCAAAGGGACTTTCAATTGGTATCAGAGTCTCGTGCTCTTTATAAGGATCTAACCATTCGAGTAGATCTTGTGCTACAACATCAATCAGTGGATGCCCAAAAAATTGATTGTAGATCTCTATTGTTTGATTTATCTATATTGGTTTGTTTGAAAACAAAAATAGAGAATATACTTGCATCCTAGGATGAAGAAAATTGGACCTCTATCCAAGATGAATTCATTAAATTTTTTTGTAAATCTATGGATAGATCAATGGAACCTTCCACCTCTCATAACCAATCGGAGAATCATGCTAGATGTGAAAATGTAAGTTTGAAATGTTTTATAGCCTCCATTGATGATGTACAAAGAGAATCCTCAAGTGAGGAAGAAGATGATGTAGAGGATCTTGAAGAGGAATATGTCCTCCAAGAATCCTTTAATGCATTGTATTTAGAGAGTTTGAGATTAGCTAAGGATCTTAATAAGGCAAAAATTGAAAATGCCAAACTCTCTACCCAACTTCAATGTGCTAATATGGAAAATGACTCCCTCTCTTCAAATTTGAAAAATGCAAATGTTGAAATTGTGAATTTGAGAGAAAATCGAAATTTACTTCAAGAAAAATTAAATGTTTTTGAAAATGAACACTTGAAGGTAAATGAAGTTGGAAAATGTCTTAGAGATGAAAATATTAAATTGAGCTCAAACTTAGAAAATCTAAAAAAATCTCAAGACATGGTTACCCAAGGAAATCAAAATTTGGAAGAACCTATTTTGGGTAACCCTCATTGTGATTGGCATGGTCTTGGACATTCTCAGTCAAACCTTAAGAGACCCAGGAACCAATCCATGTTAGGTAAAAGCCACACCACACACACATCTATTATAAAATACTTTTATTGTGGTTTAACCGGGCACTTTAAGCATGAGTGAAAAGCAATAAAGTTGCAGGTTAAAGCAAAAGTGGCTTATGGTCCTTCTCCAAGAGCTAAGAAGAGAAGGAATGAAGTTCTTGTAAATTCACACATTGCAAAGAAAAATAAGGTAAACCATATTGTTTATGTGAATGTTCCTAGAAAACACTTTCCACCTCACCACTTGCACCATCCCTTCATTGGAAAATCTAAAAGGGATAGGTCAAGATCTCCTCATACTATGGTTAAAAATATGAGAAGGAGAGTCTTGTCTCAAATTAATGGACTTGGGCCAAATGTTCAAAATGGTAAAAGCAAATTGCCAAATGTTGAACGATTTTAGAGGAAAGGTCCAGATCAAATATTCATTTGGATCCCTAAGGGATATGACCTTGTTCATGCCCTATATTGGTCTAAGAATTGAGCATCATTGGAGTATCTCTAGACCAAATGTAGTTGGACTCAATCTTTGAATAATTGAGTTCAAACAACCATGGGTTGTGGCATGGCATATTTGACTCTTTCAAGCACTTGATTATACTTGTCCTGGCTATAGTATTAATCTTGCTTGAAGTGTCATGGATATGTGGACTTAGATTCCAAGTCCTACAAATGGTAGCTCAGATGTGTTATGTTTTCAATATGGTTAGTACATTTGAAATATGTTTGGAATCTTAGTGTATATCTTTCTTTCATTCCATGTACTTAATTGGTATATGTTTTGTGGTTTGAATTTGTACAAGTTATTTGTGTGGCATACATGTTTATATTGGTAGAATCATGATTACCATATGCCATATGTATTTGAAAATCAAGAGGGAGATTTTCAAAAGAAAATGGATTTGAAAGAAAATTCAGTGTTCTGTTCTTTCGACACATCTTCAGAGTCGATCTATCGAGGTTTCGACCCATCGACATCGTCGATATCGAGTGTGCACAAAAGTTTTTGGATAAAACCCCTATTTTGTTTCCATTGCATTCCATGATCTTGAATTGGTGTATCTTTTATTGGAATGTGTATTTTACATGTAGGCTTGCACTTTATGCTTTAATATTGGATTGTATCTTGTTTCATCTCATTCCACATGTCAAATCATTTGTGTATTTTTTTGAGAATGAATGATGGTGTGCATTGCCTCATATATATCTTGTATATGCTTGCGTCATTATGTTTTATCTTTGATTTTGTAACACCCCGGATTTTCATTAGTTTATAAATTTATTGGATTGGCCCATTTGGATTGCAATTTAATTGAATTTGAAATTAAAAGGTTAAATGGACATTAGATGGGCAAGGAAATGGGTCAATTACCCAATTAAGACCCAATGGGTCATGGGTGACCTTGATTTTAAAATAATTGGGTAAATTTAGTTAAGTTAGTTGAATTGGATAAGTTAGTGCATTTAATGCATTAAAGTCCGCCTCATCAAGTGATGTGGCATTGCCATGTGGCATACATGTCATCACCTGGAAGCCAACTAAGCAAGGATGCTACGTCATCAAGTGACATGGCCGAAGTGGGACCCAAGTGCCATGTGGTGACCAAGTTACAACATGCATGGTCGACCATGACATGGATTGACTTGGTCAACCAATTTTGGAGTTTAAGTCTTGAATTAAGGGTCTTTCTTAAGTTGAGAAGATGAAGGAATGAGATGGGAGGCTAGGATCTCATCCATCTCATCTAAGGGAAGATAAAGGGTAGAGATTAAAAGGATGGGGTAGCTTGTCTAAGTACATTGTACTTAGACACTTGGGAACCCAAGGGTCTTCACCTCAAAAGCCATGAAGCCATCCTTGGGAAGCCAAGGGTCTCTTTGGTTAAACCAAGGGCCTCCTTGGTTAGACCAAGCCATAATGAGAGGGAGGGAAGAGTTTTAGTTTTAATACAAAAACACAAACCAAAGGGAACTTCAAACCCCTTGGCTGACTCCTCTTCCTTTGAGCAAGAGTTTTCTCTCCTCTCCTCTCCTCTCCTCTCTCTCTCCCACCTCTACCTCTATACACTTGGAGACTTTGAAGAACAAAGAAATGAGAAGAAGAATTAAGGAAGAAGAGAAAGATCAAAAGAAAAGAAAGAGATTGAAGGAAGGTATGTCTAAGACTTAATGATATGGGAACAAATCTACGGAAACCATAGGTTTGGCCCTGGTGTGGCCGAACCCATGGGTTCCATGATTGATTAGAATGAATGACCAAAATTGTGATAAGGCCATGGAGTTGGAAATGCAAACACAAAGTGATCTGGTTGTGTTTCAGCCGACTTAATTATATGATTCATTCGACTGAAAGTGAACTAGGCCAAACATGTAAGTAATCTGGTTGTGTTTCAGCTGACTGAATCTTATGATTCCGTCGACTAAAAGTATACTGACCGAGCACACAAAGGATCTGACCCAAAGTCAGCCTACTGAATCTGTGATTCAGTCGACTGAAAGTATACTGGCTAAGCACATATGTGATCTGGTTCTATTTCAGCCGACTGAATCTTATGATTTAGCAGACTGAAAGTATACTGGCCAAACATGTATAGGATCTGGTTGTATTTCAGCTGACTGAATCTTATGATTCAGTCGACTGAAAGTATACTGGCTAAGCACATATGTGATCTGGTGGTGTTTCAGCCGACTGAATCTTATGATTTAGTCGACTGAAAGTATACTGGCCAAGCTTGTAAAGGATCTGGTTGTGTTTTAGCTGACTGAATCTTATGATTCAGTTGACTGAAAGGTTACGGGTCAAACACAGATGGATCTGGTTGTGTTTCAGTCGACTGAATTCTAGATTCAGTCGACTGAATTAGAAAAAATTATTTTGGATTATCCTCCAGATGCCTCTGCTTATCTGGTAGGATGGAAGGTGTGATGAAACTAAAATGGAAAATCAAACTAATATATATGGTTGAATTTGATAAGGTAAAGAGGTTCGCAAAGGGATTACGATTCATCTCACGCGACCATTAGCGTTATCCTTGCAAGACAAGAAATGATAGTATATCGGACATTGGTAGGATCCCTACCTCATTGAGAACACTATGGAGTATAATGTGACACTTGTTTATATTCAAAATATGATGAATGTATTGGCTACTAAATTGTATATGATTATGAGTCCATTTCCAATGATATTATGTATTTTAAATGAAATGGCATTTTTGCATACATTACCTCATGCATGGCATGGGAGGGAATACATATGACCAGCAAGCTAAGTTTTGAGCGGTCCAGACATAACTTGGGCTTGAGATTAGCTGATATGAAGCTATATGAACCACTGAAATTTGGCCGCGTCCGGTTGATAGAAAGTACAGCGTAATTGGTCCAAAGAGCTCTTGGGCAGTTAGTCTCGAAATCCTACGCAGAGGGAGGAGATCACACTCCATCGGTAATCCCGATTAATTTGTGAATGGGTATACACTGCCCTGGTGGTTGCCGCCTCAAACATTGTAGACATAATTGGCCAAGGAAACTATTGATTGATTTATGATGTGATTGCGTATGGACATTTGGTGGGATTTCATTTGGCATTGACACCCATGACGTGACACTTATGTTAGCATGATTATGATATGGACATCATGCATTAATTTATTACTCACAAGATGTTTTACAAATATGACGTTAATGATGTATATATCCTTCATTTATGTTAATCAAATATTACTCCTATGTGTACCATAACCCTAACTGGAGTACCTACTGGGCATGTTGACTAATGCCCTACTTCTACCCTATAGATGATGGAATAGGAAATGATAAGGAAAATGACGTGGGACCGGAAGGGAGCCAAGCATAGGAGCTTGGGAAGATTTAAGTTTATATTACTTAGTTTTTTATTAAAATGATGTATTCGGAGGACTTACATTTTGGATTGTAATAACTTAGAACTTATTTGCTATGGTTTGATAATCCTTAAGTTTATTGAATTTTATGGTGATTGGCTTTCCTTGCCTAATGATGACAAGAGAATGAATAGCATTTTATTCATATAAATTATTCCAGCAAGCATTAAGAAAAGCGTGTGAAAATATTTTAGTGGACTTAGTCCATGCACACATAATAGTGGCTAGTTAAGGGTCGGGTTTTGGAAACTCGGACTTGACTCGCGTCAGTGACGACCCGTCCTCTCTCACTTATAAAAAATATATATACTCTGATTTATGCAAGTGAAAAGGACGGGGCGTTACAGATTTTATATTGGTAGAATCTTGTTTGGGAGATGATCTTGTGCACATACAATATATTCTTTCATTCCAAGTTTACAAAATTTGTGAATCTCTTGTGGAATGAAACTTGCTCCATGCTTGTGAATGGCTTTGTTGATCCAAATGTGATCAAATGTTCAAAAAAGTAATCCATTCATGTACCATTCAACTTAAATATTGAACTTAATTGGAGTATCCATATTTGAATGGTAATTTGGGAAAAAACAATGCTAGCAAACTTTGGCAAACACTTGTGTGGTTCATATAGCTCATTTATCTCATTCACCTCTTCATAGGCATACTTTGGTGCATTTGAAAAACGTTTTTACAAGTGTTTGTCGGATATGGCATCTCATAAGCTCTTATCATGATGCATATTTTTGGAATGCCATATTTCTCTCATACTTGCATTTCTATGCTTCATATTGGTATATAATATGTGAAATGAATGTATGTTTTGTATGTTTGTGCTTTCATTCCTATGTTCAATACTTGGTATACATCTTGAGGAATGATTTCGGTTCATTAAGCACGAAGCTTTTACTAAACCTAAGAATGCTTTATCATATGACATCACATATGGGCAATGGTCTTTCAAATGGTAAATTAAAAATGCCCAAGGTTATTGGATTTGGTTTGGATCTAACATTTTAGATGGACTTTTAAAGGTACATCGATCCAAAATCCAATCAATTTGTGCAAATGTTTATAATTTGGTTGAATCATCAAATGGCACAAATTGGTGTGTGAATGTATGGACATTCATTGGCATTCAAAGGTGGATCTCAAAGCTTGTTCTCTTGTGGACCTACATGCATCACAAGCACACACTCTCTCATCCCCCAAATTGGTAAATCTTATAGGGATGTGATATTATTATTTCCATTTCTTAGTAATGTTCTATCTTGAAAACTCATTAGACATTGGAAATGTGTTTTGGAGAAATGTTAAAACAAGGGAAATCATCCTTTCTCCAAAAGCTTATGCACCTATGATGTGGCTTTCATCTTTTAAAGGTGAATCTTAAAACCAAATGGGTTTTGGTAATGAAAATCAACATGGTTAAGTGGTCCAAGTGTTATTGGACTTGGTGCATTGTGCTCTCAAAACTCTAGGGGAGTTGGGTGAAATTCTCAACCAACTGATTAGCTGGAAGTCCTAATCTATTTGTGAGGGTGTAAGTCCCCACATAGTGAATTCGGGATAACCCAAGGTTGGATGAGTCCATAGAGTGGATATAGGAGGGTTTAATCCGAACCACTATAAATATGTTGTTATGGGTGTTTGGTCTTTACTTGTCTGATTGATCTATAATTGGCACACCTTTTGTATCACACAATACACTTATCTTGATTAATTTGTTTAATCCTCTGCAAATCATTTTAATTAATCAAGAAATTTGTGAAGACCATAAAAAGTGGTGATTGCCCTATTCACCCCCCTCTAGGGTCAATCTTATTCTAGCTCAAAGGAACTTTCAATTTGAAAACATGAACTCTACACACATATACTTTTGAGAGAAAATATAACCCAATTTTTAAGCAGAAGTCTTTCTGAGTGACATACATTTGTGAGATTTGGAGTCAAAGCGCATTTACAAAAGGTGTTTATAAAATTTGTGACTATTTGGAAAAAGAGGGTTACAATGATATTTGGCTAATCAGAAACTACACTCTGAGTATAAATTTTCTAAAATCAATTTGGACTTGTATGATGTATGATGTTTAGATTTTTGTGTACATGTTTTTGTTGAATTTGATGTTTATGGATATCATCTCTAAAAGTCCTCACGAGACTATAACTCGTCCACTAGTGGTGAGCTAGCGGTTTAAAGGCTTGTTGCATATGGTAAATGCAATTGAGAGTACTGGCGAAAGTGGTGTACATTTGGAATAGATTAGGATTTTAGTTTTTGTTTTGCTCGAGGACTAGCAAAATCTAAGTTTGGGGGTATTTGATGAGCACTAGAAATTGACATATTTTACCTCTTAATATTATATTAGTTAGCCTTTATTTTGTGCATATTAGATATGTTTAATTGTATTTTTGAGTTTTGTAGATTATTCAGGAGAATACAAGAATATGGATTTAAATTGAAGAAAAATGTTGAAAGTGGGCCATAAGTGCTATTTCTGGAAAGTTTGTAATTTTTACCACCTAATTTGATTTTAGAATTATTGTAAATTATTATAATTCAGATCCGAATATGAGAGTTTGAATTATAATAATATTTTTTAGACTGTTTTAAATTGTAAAGTGGTAAAAATTTATAAACACACAAATGGGCCCACTGTTTGAGTGTGAAACCTAAAATGCAAGCCTTGCAATTGAAGCTCGCGAGGCAGAGTCCAGCAATGAACAAAGCCCAGATTTGATGGAAGTCGAAGCCCAGATAAAAGCCCAAGTTTTGATCCAAGTTCAAATCAAATCCAAGGACAATAAATTTGAAGTCTACATTGGATTTGTGAGTTAAATTCAAGTGGGGCCCATTGACTCTCCATATTCCAAATCTCAAATTCGTGTACACCATGATAGAATTGCACAAGCCGTGCATTGCAAAATTGAATTGAGTTGGAATAGATTGGGATTGAAGTTGGATTCTTAGAGATAAAATTGGACAGAGAAAATTATGGAAAAAAAAGTCTCTCCTAATTCCACTTCAAATTCGTGCATGCCAAGGAGAGGAATTCCAACATTCATATAATGCAAAGGTTGCATAGGGAAAGTGGGGTGAAGCAAATTGGAATAAAAGAGAAGAGATCTAGTGGGATTTGGCTTCTTTGAGAGAATAATAGAGGAGAGAGACTTTGGTGGAGAAAACCTCTCCAAAATCCCATGTGTAGGATCCTATGAAACAAAAATGGGAAGGTGACTTGCGCATGATGTAAAAATAAGTCCAAGGAAAATCTTGTAAAGGCCATGGAGAGTTGGATGAGATTCGGACTCTGAGTCAACTAGATAAAATCAAAATCTCAAAGGGATTTCCTACACTACCAAAATCGTGTATGCCTCAAACAAATGAATGGAGAATTAATCTCCTAAATTCGTCCCACTCAAAGTCCCACATTGGCTTTGGGTTTATTTCACCTCCCCTCCACAATATAAATAAAGGCCATGGATACATAGAAAAATTGACCAAAGTAAGGATAGAGCTGACATTGAAATAAGGAGAGGAGAGAATCAAGAAATTACTGTACAGGGTTTGAATTGCACAAGGGATTTTAGGTTGGTGAATTTTTAATTTATACATTGTAATTCTTGTATTTTCAAATCGAGTTCCTTTGTTATGAAATTCTCTATTTTTTGCCCATCAATAAATTCAAGGCATATTTATTTAGATTTATGGAAAGTCGAATTTTCAATTTTATTATGATGGTTTGATTCATTTAGTTCTTAACTCCTCCTTTGGTAATTAATTTGGACAGCAACTGTTGAGACTAAAAATATTACAGTTTTACCCATGATATTTTGGTTAGTTATCCTTGATTTTGTGTATATAAGATGCATTTAATGGTTTATTTTAGTTTGGTAGGAAAATTCAGGGAAAAACAGGAAATCTTCATAAAACAGTGGATAATTGCCGGAAGAGAGCTTAAAATGAAAGATTAAAAATTTTATAATTAAATCATGCCACTTTTAGGGTTTTAAATATATATTAGATAATTTGGATCCATTTATGAGAGTTAGATTAATTCAATATTTAGATTTTTAAGTGGTTTGATTAATTATTTAATTTTAAAGCAAGTCTGCAATCAAAGAGGCCAAGAGTTGAAAATCAAGATCCATGGGCCAGAGATCCACTGCAATTGGGCCAAGCTTCGCTCCAAATGCCAAACACTAGGCCAGGCCAAGCACTCCATGCACATTTCCCAATGTGGGCCAAGCCAAAGTGAATTCAAGCCCTGCAACCAAAGTCCAAGATCCAATCCAAGTCCAAGTTCAATCCAAAATCCAATGCTCCAGGTTCAAATTCAAATTCACTAACCCTAAGCCCAAATTCATTCTAAGTCCAAACCCAAAAAACCCATGTCCAAAACCCATCCTACCCATGTAATCTCAACCATCCAATCTTCAATCACTCATCCACACCATCCATTAACCCAATCATGCAATTCAAACCATTCATTTCATACATCTCATTCATAAAGCATAGGAAAACCCTAGATCCACCTATTAAATCCAATCCGTTCATGCATTATGTTTAGATCTAGGACAGTCAAAACATCCATCATATAGATGAACCTTAGAATTAAGATCATCCATCCATTACCTATTCATCCACCTACTTAGATCATCCATCATACATCATAGCCATTAGATCTAGGCCAATCAATCATAGCCATCCATCCATAAACCCTAAGTCCCATGCACAAACCCTAGAATTTAGCATCTCATGCGCATATCACATTGCTTCACACGATCATGCGCATACACACAATGGAAAATCCCTAAAATTTCTATCCAATCCCTCCACCTTACCTAGATCCTAACTTGTTTTCCAATCCAATCCAAACATAACACACACGATTTTAGCACTAAAACGCTCCATGCACTTAGACAAAATTCCATTCAAATACACTCCTAAGATCACTAAACCACCTCACCATCCTCATCACCAACACATCACACTATTTTTGCACAACTCCATCCACCCCATTCGAATTTGACACTAGGCCAACTCTCCACACCACATCTCATTATCTCATCCATCCATTCATCCATCCTTTTAATCCCATCCATTGATCCACAATTGCACAATCCAAAACCCTAAACCACATAATCAAATTCGAAAATCACATAGCCAAATCCCAGTCCCAATTCTCTCTCCAATTCCTATGTTCTTTCCATTTTTACTTAGCCACCAGGCCACCATCTAGCCAAGTTCAGTGTATAGCACTGTGCAGCCCTATGTTTTCAATATTTTAATCCCAACCACCAATATTTCAATAGATTTAATCCCATCATTTTATCCATTGACTTAAGCTTAGATTTAATCTCCACCGTCCGTCCATTCCTTGAGCCTATAAATATCCCATTTGACCATTGTGAAAAATTTGAATTAGACCTGGAGCTCAAGAGGACCTGAGATTGGAGAACACACCCTGAAGAACAAGAGACACTGTGCTTCATTCGAATTTCACAAATGAGTTATCACTGTAAATTCGATTTTTAGTTGTCTTCTTAATTGTTTTTCCAATTCTTGTATTTAATTCTTCCAGTAAATAAATAAGAGATGTCCAATTTAGATTCTTGAAAAGTCCAATTATTCAATATATCTTTTATGCTTTATTTTAATTTTAATTTGCATTATTTGTTTAATTAAAGTCTTAGGCTGTGAATGTTGAACCTAGGATCCAAACTTTAGTTAGATTAAAGGGTATGAATTTTAGTTAAAAAGTGTAAACTGATTTTTGAATTCTATGCGTTGAATTTCAGATCTAGATTTCTTGTTTATTTATTTATTTTGGACGATGAGAGAATAATTCCATAACCACCTTTAAATTATGCATTTTTATATTATGTCATTTATTTTATTTGCAAAATTTATTTCTGTCTTTAGTTATGTTAGATCTTTTCATTGTATGTTGTATTTCAATTATTTGAATTCTTTTAATTTTTTTAATTTATTTGTCATGTATTTTAAAGGTCTTGTATTTTATTTTATGTATACAAATCACTCCTTCAATATGGGTTAACTAGTTTGAGATCTAATTTAAATAAACTTTAGTTTTGCTTTCTTAAACTTAGGTGTGAGATTATCCATAAATTCTATCTTAATCCATTATCTTAATCATTTTTAATCAATAGTTCTAACTTTTGATTTTGAATCTGAAATGAGAGATTGTTAACTTAGAAGTAAATTTATAAAATTAGGATTGATTTCTATGATTTGATTTATTTGTAAATCTCTATGTTTTCTAAGAAACATATCAACTCAAGCATTAGATTCCAAATATATATATTTTGATTTACTTATGCATATATTTTGCTTGTTCTCTGTGGGATTGCCCTCGCACTCAAATCGCTATACTATTGAATGGTTCAGTGCACTCGCGAGATTATAAATGTAAAACTTTTCAAATCATCAACAACATTTTCGATCTTTGATTAACACCACTAATCCAAGACTAAGGTTCTTTTTGAACAGCCACATTTTAGATCGAAGAAATAACATGATTAATTTAGATTTAAGGTTCAATTAATTAGGGGACTAAATTTGATGAAAGACTTGAATGAAGTTGGACTGTTACGTGTATTCCACACACACACACACACACACACACACACATAATTTTTTGTTTGTATCTTAATTTTTTTGCGAGTTATAAATGTTAAACGTTCAATACGCTACTCGAATGGATCATCACAAATGAGGTAAAAGAAGGACACCTCGACAGAACTTTGGATTATATTAGCCTTGCATAGGTCACTTGTGCAGGGAGGTTGTCGACATAGGTCCAATACATTGTGTTTTGTCATCAGATCTCCGAACGAAAACTTAAGCATACCATTATGGCAATTGATAACAGCTTTTGCGGTGGACAAGAATGGTCGTCCAGGAATGACCGGAATGTGCCCACTCTCGTTTTGAATGTGATGTGTGTCCACCACCATAAAGTCGACCGGAAAGTAGAACTTGTCGACTTTTACCAGAACGTCCTCCATCACATTTCTTAGAACTTTTACAGAGCGATCAACTAGCTGTAGTGTGATAGGAGTTGGTTTCAACTATCCCAACCCTAACTGCTCATAAATGGAGTATGGTAGTAGGTTGACACTAGCTCCCAGATCTAATAAGGTCATGTCAATTTCATATGTACTAATGGTGCATGCGATGGTCCTTATGTTTTATCGGTTACTCTTGTTGGAGTAGTGCACTTGCGTTCTCTGCTAGAAATGTCTTGTTGGGAACATTAATTCTCTACTTTACCGTAAAAAGATCTTTGAGAAATTTGGCATATGAAGGTACCTGATTGATGGCGTCAAGTAGAGGGATATTAATATTAACATGTTTGAACACCTCTAGTATGCCACTATAAGGTACCTCTTGCTTAGCTGTTCTTAACCTTTGAGGGTATGGAGCCTTAGGTACGTATGGTTTTCTAGCAGATGGGTCCAATACGTTTTGGATAGGGGATGCACTAGGCGGGTCCTCCTGATGTCTAGGTAGTTCGACCTTGTTATCTGCCTGTCTCCCCGATCTCAAAGTAGTAATAGAGTTAGCGTCTTCGAGAGTAGACGACGAAACTTCACACTGGCCCTTGGGATTTGGAATAGGCTGACTAGGGAACCTGCATTTCTCCATATCGCCTATCGCGCTGGCTAACTGTCCAAGCTGTGTTTCAAGCTTGTGCATAGCCTGAGAATTTTGTTGCAAGGTTTGCTAGGTGGATTGCGTAAACTGCTGCAGCGTTTCCTCGAGAGAGGGTTTACTCTGCTGAGAAGGACCAGGCTGAAATGATTGATGTTGCTAGGGTGGATGGAATGGTTGGTTCAGAGGTGGATGAAACGGCTGACTGGGTGCTTGATACTACGGAGGAGGTCCTTGATTTACTAACGGTTGGTTCTACCTCCACCATAAATTTGGATGGTTCCGCCAATTTGGGTTATAAGTTGCAGAGAAGGGGGATCCCTGTTGCCTTCCAAAACTATTGAGTGCATTTTCCTTCTCGGCTGAGCACTCAGGCATCGATCCCAAGGCAAGACAGTTTTGGGCAGCGTGTCCTAAGTTAGAACATATTGTGCAAACTTTAGCATGCATACCCATTGACAGATTCATAGACTGGGGCATTGCCAAGCCTCTACTTTATTTGTTAAATTAACAATTGCGGCTTTGACATCAGAATCGTTGTTGACTTCACACAAGTCTCCATTCTTGGAGGATTGTACTGAACTCTTTCTTTTGGGGGAATCCATTGCTGAGAATTTTCTGTGAGGCTCCGCAAGAAATTCCATCCATCAGCTTCATTCTATAACGCCCCGCCCTTTTTCACTCGCTGAAAACCAAAGAATATTTTTTTTAATAAATAAAGAGTGAGAGAGAGCGGAAACGTCATGACGCAAGCTAAGTCCGGTTTTCCAAACCCGACCCTTAACTGACCAACATTATGTGTCCGTGGACCAAGTTCACAAAAACAGTTCACACGTTTTACAATTCACTGCGGAATTATTATATGAATAAAATACTATCCATATCCATGATATTAATAAGCAAGGAAGCCAATCACTAATAAATTAACTGAAACTTAAATATCCAAAACCTCATCCAACCATAGCAAAATAAACTAAGTTATTACAATCCCAAAGTGCTATTATCTCAAATACATTGTTCCAAAATCAATTAAGTAAAGTAAACATAATCTGCCCAAGCTTATATCCTTGGCTCTCTTCACGTCCCGTGTCCTTTCCATTTCATGTTCCATCATCTAAAGGGTAGAAGTAAGGCATTAGTCAACATGCCCAGTAGGAATTCTAAATAGGGTTATACACATAGGATCAATATAAAAATCAGAATAAGAACATCATATCAAAATTGTAAACATATCATACTACCAAAACAGCGTATAATAATCATATCCAATCATGCTAATGTATGTGTCAATGTCATGGGTGTCATATGCCAATGATCCCTCACCCAATCTCCATATCAAATCACCATACAAATCATATCAACAGTTTCCTTGATATAATGAATCCATATCAAGGTGTTCCCTTGGCCATTTACGTCCGTAGTGTTTTGTGACGGCACCACCAGGTCATTGTTATACCTTCCCACGTGTATTAATCGGAATTACCGATGGAGTGTGGACTCCTCCCTCTGCGCAGGGTTTTTGGATTGGTTACCCCGGAACTCTTTGGCCCAAACTACGCCGTATCCCTATCTAGCAATCCCGGACAAGGCCAACATATCAATGGTTTACATAGCTTCTTCCAAGCTAGTTTTCAAGCCCCAAGTCATGTCTGGATAGCTCATAACTTGGGTTGCTGCCCCATATACTCCCTCCCATGCCATGCATGAGATCATGAATGCAATAATGCCTTGTATTTCAAATTACATGTTACCATTGAAAACAGTTCATAAATCATGTACATTTCATAGATCAAAGTAACTCATCATGTTGAGAAATACAAAATCAGTAACACAGAAATATATATATATATCCACATATATTTCAATAAGGTAGGAATCCAACCAATCTCAGTAATATCTTGGCTGTTTTGTGAATATTCCATACGACGATCACATCACAACAAATCGCTAATCCTTTTGCAAAATCTCCTTACTTTAATGAATTTAATCACGTCCTTATGTCAATTTGATTATCCATATAATTTAAATCATCCCTACAACCTTCCAATTAGACTGAAGTTTCTGGAAACATCATATAAAGATCAACTTTTCAATTCAGTCGACTGAATCATACCTAGATACAGGGTTCTGCCTTACCACAGACTTTCAGTCAGGCTGAAACCCAACTCAGTATTGTTATTCCTTGACTCGCTAACCTTTCAGTCGGCTGACTCTAAGTCAAACCCTTTGTATTCTCGGTCAATCCTCTTTCAGTCACCTGAATCATAGATTCAGTCGGCTGACTTTGGATCAGATTGACTACATGTTTGGCCAGTATAGCTTCAGTCGATTGAATCCATGATTCAGTCGTCTGAATCCTCAACCAACAAGTTTCGTGTTTGACGACTGAATCATAGATTCAGTCAGCTAAAACACGCCAGATCCCTTTTTCTTTTTTGTTACGTTTGTGTTCAATCGACTGAATCCCAGGATTCAGTCTGTTGAAACTCCCAGAAATGGTTTTCTGTCTTCCACCAACACCAGTTCAGTCGATTGAATCCCAAATTCAGTCGACTGATTGTTTGTCAGTCTCTATTGTTTGATTATTTTGTACATCCTTTCTTCATGGAATCCGCCCCTCATCCTTTTTAAACATGCATATTATTATTTGTATAACTCCTAGTGGATTTTATCTAGTCTCTAGCCAAAGCTAGCATCTTTCTCATAACTAATCAATCTTAATATCTCAGCATGGATTCGAATATCATCATATGTTTTTTTTCCAACCTTTAATCATTCCTTGAATGGATTTTTAATTTCCATGGCCTTAAAACATTTTAGCCATTCCATTTCATCTATTATGAAATCCATAGATTTCGGCCACTCCATGGCCAAGTTATGGTTTCCTCTTAATTTTCAATCCTACATTATCCTCATACCTTTTCCCATCTCCTTATTTCTTTTGCTCTGTCTTTACTTTCCTTTCTCCTTCCCTTCTTTGTTCTTTAGCAAATCCTCTAGGTATTGATGGTGTAAGTGGTGTAGAGAGATAAAGAAGAAGAAGATAGGAAATCCTTTTTCCTCTAGAGAGAGTGGTCAGGCCAAGGGGTGTGTAGTGCCCCTTGGTTGTTATCCCTTTGTAATAGTCCAAGGCTTTTACTCTTCCCCTCTTTATTTCTTTGTCTATTCAAGGTGTCCCCTGGCTTAACCAAGGAGACACCTCACTCCCATCGAGTTCCTTGGGTCTCTTCCATTGAGATGGAAACCCTCCATCTCCCACTTAACTCATTAAGAAGTCTCCTCAACTTCCATTCAACTCGGTTCAACTCACGCAAATTATTTGAACTCATTTCCCAACTCAACTAATTCCACTTAACTCCTTTATACTCACCCATGGTTGACCAAGTCAACCATGGCTTAGCCGACCATGCATCTTATTGCATTTAGGTCCCACCTTGGCCTTGTTACTAGATGAAGTGGCACTTTGTCTTAGTTGGCTTCCATGCATGCCACATGGCAATGCCACCTCAGATACATGCCACTTCACTTGATGAGGTGGATTTATGCATTCGGTCTCAATTGGGTAGCTGACCCAATCAAATTAATCCTACCCATTTACCTTCAAATCAATTCATCTATGACCCATTGGGTCCCAATTGGGTAATTGACCCATTTAATTACTTTCACCCAATTATTTTCAAATCAAATCCTATCCATGATCCATTGGATCTTAATTGGGTTATTGACCCAACTCTTACCCATCTAAGGTCCATTTCAACCAATTTAGTAATTTAAATAGACAAATCCAATATATTTATGAAATGAAAATTCGGGTGTTACACGTTCATGCTCAGATATGCCCCACTTTTCATAGACTCGACCATGGTGCGGTTTGGTTTTGCCAAACCCTTATAAAAGAATTCTATGAGTCGCCATTTTTCAAAACCATGGTGGGGACATTTGCTCAACAGGTCTTAAAATCTTTCCAAGTCTCCTAGTATTGTTCATTCTCTTTTTGATTGAAGGTAGAAATTTCTCGCCTGAGAGCCTTGGTTTTAGGCATTGGGAAAAACTTTGACAAAAAACTTATTGACCAGTTGGTTCCAGTCTCTCATGGATTTTGCGGATAGAGAGTTTAGCTATGTTTTCGCTTTCTCCTTAAGAGAAAACGGAAACATGCGAAGTCGAATAGACTCATCGGAAAAATTGTTGAATTTGAACATGGAACAGATATCCAGGAATTCCTTGATGTGTAAATAGGGATCCTCTTGCTTAAACCCATAGAACGTAGAAAGGAGGTTCAAAGTGTGACGATTCGCCCTTTTCCAACGCTTAAAATCAGAGTATATTTTTTGTAAATAACAATTAGGAAAAGGACAGAGTGCACCACGACGCTAGCCGAGTCTGAGTTCGAAGGCCCGACCCTCGACTGGATCAACTTAGCACACGCGTGGGGCAACCCACAAAATATTTGTGCATGTGCTAGCACAATTTGTGGAAATAACGATTACAAAAATCTTTATAACATTCAAACATGATACCAAATTCACCTTATTAGCAAAGATAGGAAATTACTCAAACCATAAAAGTCAAATACCATAACGAAATCCAAAAATAGGAGTTATATCTAAGTTATTATATTCCCAACAAATACTCCTATGAAATTACATTGTTCTACTAAAATATCAAAGGAAAGCAACTAATATCTCCAAGCATCTCCTTCTCCACTTTGTTTGGGCTTGGCTACCACTAAGTCCAGCCTCTTCTCCTTTGCCATGATCTGTATTAACATCTAAAGGGGGAAATATATGGGTTTAGTCAACTTGCCCAGTAGGAATTTCGATCAAGGAAATGCATTACGTGTGTGAGAACATAATATCATAAAATCCAAAAGCAATGTCGGGGAAATCACATATTATGACATAATATACCTTTCTCGGAAGAAATCAAAGTATACTAAAATTTCATTATCTAGAAATCATACTTAATACTTATCATATAATGATATGCCATGGGTGTCATGCACCAATGAAATTCCATCCCATACCCATGCATCAAATCAAACTAGTTATCTCATCCAACTAGTTTCATAATGGCTAGTTATGTCCAACAACATTTGAGGTGGCAACCACCAGGGTGTTGTTACCCATCCACAAGTTAACCGAGACTATCAGTGGACTGTGGACTCCTCCCTCTGCGCAGGGTTTCGGGACCTTCCCAGGAGCTCTTGGCCCAATTAACGCCGTAACATTCACAACAAATGGACGTGGCCAAAGTACAACATTTTAATATCATATCAATAACTTTTCGTACACGAGACCAAGCAATGTCCGGACAATTCATTATTGGCTTGGTAATGCAATCCCTCCCATGCACTCATGCATGAGGTACATGTATGCAATCATGATGACAAATCATGAATCATATAGTTCTAATACTTTTGCATTACATAAAACATCATGATAATTTAGCTCAATGCAAAACATGTTGAAAACATCATATTTTCATAATTCTAGACTTATAATTTCAAAGGAAAAGACAAGTATAATGATAAATATTTCACATTTATGTGCTTCAATAAAGTAGGAACTCCTACCTGATCTAGGATGATTAGCAAAAGGGGTTACTCTCGAAGTCTCTTGAACGGTGTCCGGACTACCCTTGGTTCCTTTATCCATGTACATGTTTCAAATCATAATATCATGTCATTATCATATAAATCTTTTTGTCTAATCTAAGTAGGTCTAACCAAGACCTAACAGCCAACTGTATGATCTTCAGAGTCTAAGAGACTACACGTAAATCTGATTTGTCATCACGTTCATTAGCCTTATTAAACTGTCCATGTCTCGGTCGACATATCGACACAGTCAATACATCACCCCTGGACACATCTAACACATCAATCATCTCAACATGTCGACTGACTCTGTCTGTTCATGTTCGTATTTTCCAGTTGTTCTCAGTTCACATGTATCGACCCAGTCGATACATCAAGGGGTACATTGGTTGGAAGTGTCGACTTCATCAACATATTTTCCTGATCTTAGTGTTCATATTTGTCCTTCGTTTTCAAACAATATGTTATCCAGTCAATACATATACAGGGGTATATACCCGAGGTGTCAACTTCGTCGACATGTCCTTTGGGGTTTGGTCTATCAATATTCATCCTTCGTTCCTAAGCCGATATGCTGGCCTGGTTGATATATCTCTCAGAGACCCGTGGGCATTATGATGTGCAGTCGATATGTCCACAGATTCATTCTTCCTTTGTCATCTTTACATTCATTTTGTAATACCCCATATTTTCAGTTTATCAATATTTAAGAAAATTGCCATTGAAATGGTGAATTTAAAGGATATGACCTTAGATGGGTCAATTGTGGGGTTCATTGTTCAATTAATACCCAATAAATATGTTATAAGGATCAATTCAAGTAAATGGGTAAGGTGCATTTAATTGGGTCAAGGTGGTTATTTGGGTCAAAAGGCCCAATTGGGACCCAATGGGTCATAGTTGACTTGGTTGACTATTAGGTGAGCTCAAGCCTAATTTAGTTAAGATGAATTAGATGATTGAGTTGAAATAAATGATTGAGTTTGGATGAGTTGAGTTTAATGGTGGAGTTGAATTTATTGGTTGAGTTGCATTAAAATGATGAGTTAAATGGGTGAGTTGTGTCATATGAGTTGGATGGGAAATTATGGAGATATTTATCTCAAAGGAGTGAAGTGTGAAGTTGAAGGGCTGTAGTTCAAATTTAAACACCACAACACACGTTGGTTGCATGGGAAGTTTCTCCCATGCATGAAACTCTTAGATGAGTAATGAATGGAGGTGGCGGTTTTGGGAGTTACATAAGGTGAGGAGTTTATTTCAAATTCAAACCCTTATACACGTTGGATTTCATGGAGGTTTTATTCCATGCATGAAACTCCAAATGGACAGCCAATGGGAAGGGTGGTTTAGCACATGGGAGTTTCATTTCAAGATGAAACCCCCACATGAAACATAAATGAGGGGAGGTTACACCAAGAGTTCAAGTTCAAATTGCACCACACGTTGGAATGCATGGGAAGTGTCTCTCATGCATGAAACCCCCAAAGTGGATAATAAAGAGTTAAAGAGTTTCTTATTTTTAAATGCAAATTCAAATAAGAATTAAGAGGGAGTTGGATAGTTGGGTGGTCCAAGCTTAATACAAGTCAAAACTGTTGGCTTGTGGGAGTTTCATCTCATGGATGAAACCCCCACATGGGCAAATAATGAAAGGTGGCGGTTATGGATTTCAAACTCAAGGCATATGGGAGTTTCATCTCAAGGATGAAACCCCCAAATGGAAGATGAATGGGGCTGGTAGAAATTATACAAAACACTGTATGGAAGCCTTTGGGTGCCTTGGGAGTTTCATCTCAAGGATGAAACCCCCAAGGGAGGCATTAAGAAATGGAGTTACAAATGGGTTCACACATGGAGTAGGTTGCACCAAGACAACCCAAGAGTCAAAACTGTTGGGAGGGTTTCATCTCAAGGATGAAACCCCCAAATGGAATAAGTAAAGGAGATGAATGGGGAGGGGAGTTACAAAGGGGTGCCATCAAGGGACACCACCTTTGGTCAACCCTCATACTTGTTTTCCATTCATTCTCTCCCTCACTCTCTCTGTGTAACACCCCGATTTTTCAAAGATACCAATATTTACAAAAATGCCTTTGGAATGGTAAATTAAAAAGATATGATCGTAGATGAGAAATGGTGGGGCCCATTGTTCAAATTAAGACCCAATGTGCATATTATAAGGATCAAATTAAATTAAATGGGTATTGTACATCTAATTGGGTCAAGATGGTTATTTGGGTCAAAGGACCCAATTGGACCCAATGGGTCATGATGGACTTATTTGACCATTGGGTGAGCCCAATTTTATTTGTGTTAGGCTGATATGATTTGGAATTAAATAAAGGATAAATGGGTAGGCTTGATGCAAGTGTGTAAACCACATTCAAATAGCTAAACCACCCATAAATGGGTCATGGTGCCAATTGGGTCAATGAGCTAAATGGGGACCCAATGGGTGGGTTTACCATGGTTGACCATATGGACCACCAAGTGAGCTCAAAGGGTGAGTCAAATCAGGTTGAGTTAGGGCTGAATTGAGTTGGAAATGAATCAAATAATGGAGTTGACTCAAGTGCATTAAATGAGAGGTATTAAATGGGGTGAGTTGAGCTAATGAGTTGGGTGAGTAAACTAGAAGCCATGGAGACCTTTTAATTCAAATGAGTCAAGTGGGGAGGTGAGGAGTTACCTTGATCTCAAACACCACAAAGACAAGTAATGGCATACACGTTGGTGGCATGGGAATTGTGTCCCATGCATGAAACTTCAATGGGAGGTGGGCTGATTTGGTGGGAGTGCACAAACTACAACAAGATACATTGCATTGGGAGCATGGAGGGTTTCCATCTCATGATGGAAACCCAAGCTCCACACGTTGGGAGTGCTCCATCTTAAAGGAGGAAGGTGAGGGGATATGGGAGTAACCAAGGAGAGTCATCAAGGTCACCACCAGTTGGCAACCCTCATTAACCAAGATAAGATCTCACCTTAAAGCCCAACGTTGGGAGTGCCAAGGGATGTCTTGGTTAGTGTCAAAAGGCTCCTTGGTTTGATCAAGAATTGATGAGGATTAATGAGAGGTTATGGGGCTGTTTAACAAAAGGAATACACCACCATCACTTGGCCGAATTATGCATTGCAAAACCTTAGAACTTTATCTCTCTCCCTCTCTCTCAAGGACCTACCTCCTTGGCTGAATTATCCTTTGGTGTTTTTTACCATTGTTTAAGCTTTCAATCAGCTAAGGACTAAGGAAGCAAGAAGGAAGAAAGCAAGGATCAAAAGGAGAGAAGAAAAGCAAAGGAAATTGGTAAGTGTTTACATAAGATTTAGTTAAATAAATTGGTAAAAGGGAGCATGATTTGGCCATGGCTTGGCCGAATCCATCAAGGGCTTAAACCTTGGATGGTGCTGTATAAAAAGGATAAAAAATGGATCATTGGGTTCGGTCACTTTGGATGGCCAAACCCCATGAAATTATTTGGGTATTTTGATGGTTTTTGAAGGCTAAAAACCATGCAAAACCATGGAGATTTTTACATGTTTTAATGAGACACAAAGTATATGTTAAAGAGGTTCAAATCATAGGCCATAGGGTTCAGCCACTTGGTATGGCCGAACCCCATGAAAGGAGTTGACAAGCTTATGGTGACTTCTGATGGTTTTGAGAAATAAAAACCATACAAGGTATGGAAGGGTTAATGTGTTAAAAATGGAGATAAGGTGTATGTCTTGGGTCGGCCAATGTATGGCTGAATTATATTTTTCTTATGGTTAAATTATTATGTCAAAACCATGAATAATTATGGGAAGGATTGAGCCAAGAGAACCATAGGGTTCGGCCATGTGTATGGCCGAACCCATGGACCATTTTATGGGATAAATGGACCCTTGTATGGGTATTTGGATTTAAGTTTATAATTAGTAATTGTTAATGGTTGATATGATGTTTTTAAAAAGATAACATAGATGAAAGAATGATGGACTTAGATGCTCATTGTTTATCAACAAGGATAGCAAAGAGTAGCAACCAAAACCAAAAGGGGTGAGGTTCGGCCATGGGGTATGGCCAAACCCCACCAAGTGATATGAATGGTGTTTGACTTTAAAAAGGTCTAAAGGTATTCCAATGGATGAGGTTATAAGATCCATTCTTTGGTGAATAAAAAGGAACTATAGGGTTCGGCCATGTGTATGGCCGAACCCCATAGAGTGACAATGATGAACGGTTAAAGGCTAGGTAAATGGATGATTTGAATGGCATTTGAATGTAATTAGAATGGATTAAAGCACCAGAGATAGTGAGGTCCGGCCAAGTTGTATAGCCGAACCCCACTAAGGTGTACTGGTTTTGATAATAGTGGTTAGCAAGAATAATTATTGGTTAGCCTAGTGGCAAAACCGTAAATATAAGTTATAATAGAATGAAGGATTAAAGGACTTGAAAGAAGGGTCAAACCAAAATTGTATGGTTCGGCCATGCTGTATGGCCGAACCCTACCAAGGTATATTATTTAAATGTAAGGTGTTTATATATGGATGGTATTGATCAAATGAAAAGGAAGATCAAATTAAAGTGGGTGAGGTTCGACCATGGGTATGGCCGAACCCCACAAGATGGTTTTTGGGACTTAGATGTAAATGGAAATTAAATGATAGTATATTGACTTGCTGTTATATAAACAAGGTAACGGAACTTGAACGGCGCGCAAATCGTGAACGGGTGACACTTAAGAAAGAACGGACAGTTAAGAGAACTTTCTGTAGGTTTCCTACCTACTTGTAACCACTTTTATAATTGGTTTAATCATGGTTTTTATGAGATATATTGTTATTGTTTTATGTTTCAAATTGGTTTTGAATGATGAGATATATATTTACAAATGACATATATTCATTGACATCTCATGCATGGCATGGGGTGATGATTATGGAAGCCGGAGCCCACACTCCGTCGGTATGCCGTGATGCATCTGTGAGGCCTCCTTAGGCGATGAGAATCCCGCCAAGAGGAATCACTTAATGATAAGGTTCCTATCCATAGGAAATGAGGAGTACTGTGGATTACCTTGACATGAGAGTCCTATTCCAGAGGAAATGAGGAGTACTCTGGATTACCTTGACGTGAGAATCCCGTCAAGTGATAGCTATGTATACTTGTGATGGGTGGGACTCATTACATTTGCATTTACATACATAGCATTGATTTCAGATGTTTTTAATGATCATATACTATGATATATGCATGTTATATACTAACCATGTGGTAGCCCTGATCGAAAAACCTACTAGGCGCGTTGATCTAACGCCCTAACTCTATCCTTAGAGGATGATGCAAGAAAAAGAAAGGGAAAGGCAAAGGCCGAGGATCGCAAGGGAAGCCAAGCATAAGCGCTTGGGTGTTGGATTGGATTTCTTAATTATTGTTATTTGGATAAACTTCATGGATATGTAATATTTTGGAGATAACTACTATGGTTTGATTTAAGTTTGAATGAAGGTTTAGTTTTAAGTAAATATGACTTGTACTTTGCTATCTGAGAATGGAGCAGTCTGAGGATTGATTATTATTCATCATATTTGACTTATTCCGCATGATTTATTTAGTTCCATGTGTGGATCGATTTTCATGGGCTTAGTCCATGCACACATGGGTGGCCAGTTAAGGGTCGGACTTGGGTGGTCCGGACTTAGCTCGCGTCGTGACGTCTGCCCGCTCTTGTTCACTCTATGTTTCTTTAAAAAGAAATTTTTAGACTCTGATTTTCAGGGAGGTTGCAAAAGGGCGGGGCGTTACACTCTCCCTTGGCCGTCCCACCTCTCTAGACAAGAACCTTGGCTGGTTGCTTCTCCTCAAGCACTCTCTTGGCTGATCACTTCTCAAGGTATAGACTTAGAAAAGATTGGTGATCTCAAACCATCACACAAAGCCAACCACTCTCAAGATAAGGATTTGGAGCATTGTTCTAAGCTTCTCTCTCAATCCATATCACTTGCCGAATTATTCCAAGGGGTTTACAGCAAGGTCAGTCTCGGCAAAAGGAACAAGAAGGAAGAAGGAGAGGCTAAGGAAGTAAAGGATCAAGAAGGAGTGAAAGAACCGGAGGAGTCGCGGGATTGGTAAGTGCTCAATAAACACTTGTTAAATAAAATGGTTAAGGAAGCATGATCCGGCCATTGTATGGCTGAACCTATCAAGGGTTTAAATCATCGTTAATGATGTTTAAAAAGGGAAAAACATGGATCATAGGGTTCGGCCACTTTGTATGGCCGAACCCCATGAAAAGATATTGGTTTAGTTTTGTTGGATTTGAAGAAAAGAAATCATAAGTGTAGGTGTTTGGTTTTGTTAAAAGTTTTAAAAGGATTAAATGATGGATAGTATGTTTTATGTTTAATTGATGGAAGATGGTTGGTATTTTAGAAAGATTTTTATTGGATGGTTGGACCAAAAGAAGAGGTGAGGTTCGGCCATGGTGTATGGCCGAACCCCACCAAATAACATGTATGGATTAAGGGTTTTCTTAGAGATTAAATTATGTGGACTGTTTTAATAAGTTTGAAGGATTTCAAAAGATGTAATTAGTGGATGCATGTTAAAGATTTGTAAAAGGACTTTTTAAAGGAGGAATATTAATCATGTTACATGATATTAAAATGTTATGCGGTGAAAGAACCATGAACCATGGGTTCGGCCATAGTGTATGGCCGAACACTATGGAGGGTTGCCAAGGACTTTGAAGGGGTTAAAATGGAGTAATGTTTAGTGGACTTAGATTATTAGTTATGTTAAACAATTGGTGCATAAGTAATGAGATTAAGGAATCAAGAGGTTATGATTTTATATCTAAGTTAAAAGAACAAAGGACATGAAAGAGGGACCAAACCCAAGATGGTGAGGTTCGGCCATGTTGTATGGCTGAACCCCACTAAGGGGTATTTGGTGGGTTATTGATTAACCTAGGCATGTTTTTGAATGGAATAGATAGCCATAGAATGAGCAATGGCATAAAATGTAAATAGGGGTAAAAATACAAGATCACCATGGCCGAACCCCATGAGGAATGGTTTGTTTATGTATGTTATGGACTGATTTTTAAATGAATTACATGGATGGGCTTGGTTGAATAAAAGAGAGATCAAATCCAAGTGGGTGAGGTTCAGCCATGGTGTATGGCCAAACCCCACAAGGTGGTGTGTTTGGTTTTAGACTTAATTAGAAACCAAATGAGATATGTGTTTGACTTATTGACATGTAACAAGGTAACGTGACTTCTTAAAAGGTGCGCGGTTGTGAACAGTTTTCGGACAAGAACGCGAGGTCAAACTAGTTGTCATTGGTAGGATTCCTACATCATTGAAACCATGGATATGTATTATGTACTTATGATGATTTTAATTCATGTTTGATAAGAAATTTTGGTATTAAACAATATGTTGCAATTATGGGATTTTCATGCTATGTTTTGTAATATTCTATAGCATGTTGGCATCTGCATCTCATGCATGGCATGGGAGGGATGGAATGTAACCGTAGACCCACGCTCCGTCGGGGCGTCCGTAAAGCACTAGTGGGGGATACCTTGATGAGGAGGATTCCATCAAGAGGATACTATGTATGAAGACCCTGGTGATGAGCATTCCATCAGGGGATACCTTGATGAGGAGAATTCCATCAAGAGGATACTATGAGTTTGTGATGGGTGGGACTCATTGCATATGATAGCATGGCATGGCATTGAATCGACATGATTATGATCTTTATTATCATGTAAGGTTTCTGGTTTTTATCTGTATGATTGGATCTTTATTATCATAGACTGTTTTGGATATAATGCTTTACGAATATGATATGGTATATTATATCTGGATTTTATATACTAAACCATGTGTTAGCCCTAATTGGAATACCTACTGGGCGCGTTGTCTAACGCCCTACTTCTACCCTAGTTTACATGGACATGTAATTTGAGTAGATAGATGTTGGCATGTAATAACTTAGTTAATATTTGCTACGGTTTGGAATGGTTGGATTGAATGATTAAGTTAAGATAACTTTGGATAAATGACTATGTACTTTCCTATCTAATAAATTGGAGTAGATTTAGGTTCTATTATAATCCGCAGTCTAGGATATTTTCTGCAAGTTAACTTGAGTACGTGTGAACCATTTTAGTGGACTTGGTCTATGCACACGTACGGTTGGCCAATTAAGGGTCGGGCTTTGGAAGCTCAGACTTAGCTCGTGTCGTGACATTCCGCTCTTATCACTTGTTTATTTATTTTAAAGAAAATTTTAGACTCTGATTTTCGTGTGAAAAGGGTGGGGTGTTACACATTTCTGGTCATTTCTAAGCTGATACATTGACCTGGTCGATACATCATCCTTGGACCAGTTTGTCACCTCTCATTTCATTTTTATTTCGGTCTTACCTAGACCAACACATAGACGTTGTCGATAGGTCTGTCTAGGATTAGTTCATCATCATTTTGTGCCATTTTCATTTTTATTGTACCCAGGCCGATACATCGACATTGTAGATATGTCAATTTGGGATCAGTTCATCATCCTTTTTGTAAGTGCCCTGGCTTGCCGAGTCCCTAAGTTTGGCAATTTCATGACTCGGGAAGAAGCACTTGCTAGAAGCTTGAAGACTCAATGTGATCAAGATTGAAGATCATGCCCCATCGGATTGAAGCTCTTCGTTCTGGCAATCACAAAACATGTATTTGGTCATAGATGACTTTAGGTGGTACCCACACCTTAGGAGGACCATTCCTTTGCTTAGTTGAACAAATGGTAATATCATAAAAACACTAGAGAGGAAGCTTGATAGTGAATTCGAAGTGAACTTGGAAATATGAGTTAAGGTCACTGTCAACTCGACCAGTCGTTCTCACCAACCCCTCGGTGGAGATATGATCGACCCATCGTAGTCAAAGACTGGTCGGCCAGATTGACAAAGGTTTTGGATCACAGAACTGTCATTCTGGGTATGCCTCTAATCAAAGGTCTCGAATGCACGACCCCTTGGTGATGAACTTAACGACCCCTCATGGTCAACGACTCGTCGATGATAACTTATGAGTTCTGGAACATAAAACTCAGATGAACTCTCGAGAAAATAGACGCCTCGGTAATTCAAGACCGATCGAGAGTACCAAGACCAACCCCTTGGTAAAGAGCAGTAGGTCATTCTGGACAGGACATGTTTCTGGACATGAAAGTTTGTCTGCATACTGTTGTCCCAGAACGAGACCCTCGTATGGACCGACCTCTCGGTGCTATGACTATAGACCCATCGGTGACACCGACCTGTCGACCAGGATTTAATAATGCCGTTGGGAGTGCATTTAATGTGCAATGGTCGGGTGGTTGAACGGTAATAAATATGAACACCGATCCATCGGTGCCACCGACCTATCGGTACTGGACAGTTTAAAAAACTGTGTTAGACTCCTCTATGAATATGAGTGTTGTGAGATCGTTTAGTTATCTTCCTTGAACTGAGAAGAGTCACACACTCTAAGGAACGATCATCTCTCTAGTGCCTACACCGGAGAATCATATACAACCAATATATTGATTGAGTTAATGGAAGATGAGAAAGAGAAGAGGAAATAAAAGATACAAACTTGGAAAGATTTGGTAAAACTAGTTTATTAGTCACCCTGAAATTGTGATTGTTCAACGACGGCTATAAGGAGGAGCGTCGGGATAAACTCGAGCACACATTGGGTGGATTTTTAAGAAGCACACATCTTCGAGAAAGAGCTTCAAGGCAAGTGCTTCTTGGTTTTAATTTTATTTTAAAAGCTTTGTCCTATGGAAGTGGATTAAAGAGGCTTGGCTCCGGAACCACTATGAAAAATCTAGAGCATCGTCTCTGGCACATGTGGTGGGTGGAATTCCCAACCAAATAAATAGGTGAAATTCCTATTTTACATGTGGTGGATGAAATTTCCAGCTGATTGAGTGAGGTGAAATTCCTACTCTAATTGTGAGGGTGTAAGTCTCACTTACTGAATTTGGAGATAGCTCAAGGTTGAACTAGTTCTAACAATTGATGTATGTTGGTTAACTGAACCATTATATATCTTGTGTCCTTCTGCTTGTAGTATTAAAGCTAATTTCTTGTGTTCATTGCTTAATCACATTTTCTAACACACACACACACACACACACTTGATTGTTATATCCACTGCACGTAATTAATCAATCAAGTAAATTTTAAAAGGACCAACGATTTTAGATTGACCTATTCACCCCCCCTCCCTTCTAGGGTCAATCGTGTTCTAGCACCAAGGGAGAACTTTAAATTGGTATAAGAGCCTAGTGCTCTTTACAAGGAGTTAACCATCCGAGTGATCCAAGCTAGAACATCATGAGAGACAGTCATGCAATTATCCATACCCCTTACTTCGATGAAACAAACTATGCCTCATGGTAGGCCAAAATGAGAAGCTTCTTTGTTTCCATAGATTCATTGGTATGGGATATTGTAAAGACTGGATGGAAGGAACCCATGAAGAGAAGATGAAAGCATCCAATTCAACGGTGTTGATGACACCCAAACCTTTTGCCTCTTGGACCCTTGCTGAAAAAACTACTCAGACAATTGATGGCAAAGCCATGAATGCCCTTAACTGTGTAGTATCCGATAGCGAGTACATGTGAATTATGACCTGTCGAACTGCAAAGGATGCATGGGAAGTTCTTGAGATAACCCATGAAGGCACCTCAATAGTCAAGAGGTCCAAACTTCAGATCCTCCAAAATCAATTTGACACTATTAAGACGAGGGAGAATGAAGTCTTCATGGATTTCTATTCCAAGATAAGCGGCATTGTGAATCAAATGTATGCTTTAGGTGAAGGGATACCTGAAGACAAAGAATGTACCAAAATTATCTGAAATCTTGTAGAAAGATTCAAGCCCAATGTTGTAGCTATGGAAGATAACAGAGATGTGTCTTTAATGAACATCGATGATTTGGTTGGTTCACTACAAACCTATGAACTATACTTTGAACAACCAAAGGACAAATCCATTGCCTTAAAATCTTCATTAAAACAAAAGAAAACAAAAGAAAAATATGACTTTTCGGAAGATGAGTTCTCAAGTGATGAAATGGCAATGTTTGCCAAAAAGTTCTATAAAAGCTTTTTTAAAAGAAGCAACTTGAGAAGAATGGGAAAGGGTGAATCAAGTAAAAGATACCCAAAAAGGCAAAAAGAAATTAGAGGGAAGGGGAAGGAGAGAGAGGATGTTAAGAAACAAACGTGTTATAATTGTGGGGTGGGGGGGGGGGGGCGGGCAGGGGGAGGGGGGGATAGGACACTTCATGAATGAATGTCCCTCAGAAAAAATTAAGAAGGGTATGAATGTGGGTGTGACCCATGTGGACACCTCTGAATCAGAGAGTGATTCCCTCAAGAGACCGAAAGAAGAGTTGATATATCAAAAGGTCTCATAGGTCTCGATCATTGGTGATCAAGAAAATCCCACAGTTGTAACGGAGGATGATGAGAGTGAAGATGATGAAAATCTTTAAGCTTCCTACAATGTCCTGTTCCTTGAAAGTGAGAGGTTGGTAAAGAAATTAGACAAGGTTAAAAATGAAAACCTGAACCTCTCTAATCAAGTGGAGGATTTAAAAACTGAAAAATCCCTCCTAACCTCTAAGCTAGAACTCTCTGACAATGAAAACTCAAAACTAAAATAGAGTAATAAAAACCTTCAAGAAGAGATAAGTATTCACTGAAAGTATGTCGAGAATCTGTGGCATCACAATAACCTTCTTGAAGAGGATGTTAAAAAATATCTTTGGAAGTTAAGGAATTAAAAATTCATAAAGAAAAATTCCAAGATAAGTTTAGCCAAGGAGATGAAAGAATTTTACTCCTAGGTTCGGGTAAACAATATGGTGATAGGTCTGGTCTTGGTGTCTCATCCACCAAAGAACCTATGAACCATAGGATGTTTGAAAAACAAATGTCTCTCACCCTTCAATGGGAAAGTTTTATTTCTGTCACAAGTTTGGGCATTTCAAAAGAAATTGCTACCACTAGAAGAGACACTTGGAAAGGCAAGCACAAGCTAAAAGGCATAATCCAATAAAGCCTATGCCTAAAAGATATCCACCAACACCTAACCTTAAAAGAAACCCAAGGAAGGTGAACACAAGGCAAGACTCTTTGTTAAGACAGCTAAATCATATTTTAAAAGAATTGAAGGATCTCAAGTTATGTCATCAAACGTACGATCGTAGCGGTGTGTATGCAACACCAAATGCCACAATCTTGGTACCTAGGAGATAGACCACCATTCATGTTTTGTTTGGTTTAAGATTCACTTCCATATCTTAGACCACTACAAATGGACTCACAAGAGACCATGTGAGTTCATATAGCAAGAAAATGTAGTGACACGAGGAGAGAAAAATTGGCTAACTACAAGTCTAGAATGTACTCTTCCTGACTATAGTACATATTCTATGTGGAAAGTCATACATTCCGTTCAAAGTATTTTGAACTTTGTGTGTTTTGGAATGTAAATCTTTTGCATGGTTTAATGATTTGATGAATTATGTTTGGCATATGTGTATTTTATCATATTGGAATAAATCTTTGTATGCCGTGCTTGAATAGGATTTCATCAAGTTGCACAAATCGAGGATGATTGTTTTGCTATCTAAACCTCTTGGTATAGTCGACATGTCGGTACTGTGCTAAATCTAGCATCGTTAAAAAGGGGGGAAATTGTTGAAAGGTTCGACCTGTCGATGGAAACGACGTGTCAGAGAGACAAAGTGTTTAAATTAAAAGGGACCCTTTCTACGAAAACGAAAATTCATTCGAATTTATAATCTCCTCTCCCGTGAAGGTCTCGTGGTCCCTCTTTTGCCTCCTGTACCCTAGACTAGTCGATATGACCACTCGGAGTGATTTTTCGCTGGAAAACCATAGGATTTTTGTTCCTCTCATCTCTATAAGCCTGAAATTCATAGTTTTTGTGATTTTCTTAGATCAGTTTAGGCTCAGTCTTCACCTCATCCACTTTCAAGCCATTGTTTGAGGAACTCTTGTTGGAAAAACATGCCTAGAAAGATGGCTGCCCGGTCACGCCCTCAGACCTCTGAAGAACGAGGTGAAACCAGTTTTAATGGGCCAGAAAAACTAAAAGATCAGCCTCTCGATCTTGTCCTGGCCCTAACTCTTGAAATCTTGTGTTTGGACCAGAATCTAGTTCTCACTAGAGAAAGCAACCAGAGGTTGTAGAAGACCCCATCATTGACAAAGATGTCATCTTCATAGAAGAACGTCATGAGGGAAGGAAAGAAGATGCAACAGAGAAGAATGATCTTAGAACTGGTAACGAAGACCATGTCATTATCTCTGATGATAGTAGTGAGGAAGAAAGTTATCGTTCTGAGGACTTTTGGAGAGACACTGGGGAAGAAGAATAATATCAATATCTCTTTGGAAAGAATGTAAGTCTGGGAAAAAGGGTCTTCACACTTGAAAGGAGAATAAATTACCCCTTGAAAGAAGTCTAGATGACATCAAGTTGTCTGTCCAGGAACTAGTCTATGGTATCTCCTCCTCTGCTAGATTTGATAGGACAGTCCCAGAGTCTCGATCCCCATCTCCTCGATCACCTCCTCAGGATGGCCCTGCTTAGGATAGTTTTTCATGTTGTATTTTGAAAAACTATACTTTTGATATTTTGTCTAAGCATCCATGATGCCTGTAACGGCCCGGCCCTTTTTCACCCCTTTCCGAAAATCATAGTCTATTTTTTTTTTGAAATAGAAGAAGTGAGAGAGGGCGCCGATGCCACGACGCGAGTTAAGTCTGAGCTTCTAAAGCCCGGCCCTTAACTGGCCAACCCCACGCGTGCGCGGAGCTAAGTCCACGAAAACGGTTCACGCGTAGGAAGTAAGCTCGCAGATTATAATTATTGCGGAACATGATGATAGAGTCTATCCTACCGGTTTTAGATAGAAGGGAAGATACAATATTGAATTACCAAAATGCCCCTAAGTTCATAATTATATCACAAAATGTAATCGTCCTTAAGTAACGTCCAAACCATCGCAAGAATGTAAACTTATACAACCCGACAAGCTAAGTTACTTTCAAATTACATCTCCAAAATGTAAACGTAAATAAAACTAAGACTGCACTGCCCAAGCTCCTAAGCTTGGCTCCTGTCATGTCCACTGCTTCCGCCATCCCCTGCGTCATCAGCTAGGGTAGAAGTAGGGCGTTAGTCAACGCGCCCAGTAGGAGTCCTAGTAGGGCTAGCACATGGATTAGTAATAATACACATACCGATAAAATAGCATATAACAAAATAAGCATGTAATGAATACTATGCCATGGGTGCTTATGTCATGTGTCCCACCCATCATCCGTATGATCATACAATGTATTATCCCCATGTTTGCTTCTCGGTCGCCCCGACGGAGCATGGACTCTGGTTATAGCCCTCAGGCTATCCCCATGTCTGATTCTCGGTCCCTTGACGGAGCATGGACTCCGGTTATGGCCCTCAGGCTATCCCCATGTCTGATTCTCGGTCGCCCCGACGGAGCATGGACTCCGGTTTGTTTATTTTTTTCTGCCCATGCCATGCATGAGATGTAGTGCATTATGCTATATAATATATATGTAACCCATATACTTGACATATCATACATAGCCATATAATGCATAATATTAAGATATAAACCATATGCTTCATAAACTTATAACTCATCATAAAATAAATCATAATCATAGATCTATCATAGGCCAAATCAAAATAATTTAAAACACCATTACATATCCATCGCTTACAAAAAGGTAGGAATCCTACCGAATACCGTGTCGTGTTCCATTACGTTTTCCGCTCGTTAATCCGGTCGCCGATCTCTTACCGTTTGCGACGTCCGATACCTTATTACATTTACCGAATTAGTCCATACGTCATCCATGATTAAGTCCCTAACTTTGCCCATTATCCATTGGTTTTAGACTCATACATAAATCCGATTTTTGGCCAAATTTAAAATTCCGATTTGCGAGCCTAAAACACAGCATCTATCCGTTTCATTTAAATCATTCGTCATATCCGATTCCATGTCTAATCCCCATAGGGTTCGGCCATGTACTATGGCCGAATCTATGGTTTTTTCAATGTGGCACTTATTTACCGTTTTGCCATCCTTTCCTCCATGGTTAATCATCCATTCATTTATGTGCATTCTAAGTCGAAGATTCTTTCATACTTAGGTCCCTTCAATCATGACTTAGCATCATAAAATCAGCCACCTAATATTTAATTTTTGAAAAATATTTACTCCCACACCTAATTCCATATTTTGGCCTAAGGTGTGGCCCACATATCATTTTTATAAATCCATCAAAATCTAGTATTCTTCTACATTATTTTCCATTTATTAAATCCACTAATCACTACCCTAAAGTTCACCTTTTTGGATACCATTTTCAAAAACTAGGTTTTGTCCCAAATAATCCAATTTAAAATCAATACTCCTCATTCATTTTGGCCCTAAAAAAATATCATACACTTTGTAAATCCATTTAAGTTTCATCATTAACTTAACCTAATTTCCATTTCGTTTAACCACATATATAAAACATACTTAGCCCATGAATGACCTAAAGACATGGGTCATGGGTTCGGCCATACACCATGGCCGAACCCATGATGTCTTTCCCTCATTTTTATCTTGGATTTTTAATTACATTTAAAATCCACTTCTACCACCCATCATTTCCTCATTACCTCCATAATTCAAAATTATTTACTCCACCACTTCCATCTTTCTATTCTTATAAAAATAATTAACCATCACCATAGTTCCATAAAAAAAAATCCTAACACATCATTCATGGACTTCATCATAAAACTTTTTCCAAAAATTTGCCTACATTTAACCCTTGAAACCCTAACCATTCTCCATCATTTTCCAACCTTAAAAACCATTACTTAAGAACCCTAACCCTCATAATCACTAACCATGGGGTTCGGCCACCTTGTATGGCCGAACCCTATGGTCCATGATTTCTTTAAAATATCATATTTCCAATATTTTGAGGCCACTTAAAATCATCTACATACCTCATAGTTTTTTTTTCTTATTTAACACCTTTAAAGCTTACCAACTTTTCAATCATTTTAAAATCTTGAACTCCTCATAAAAATCATTAAGCATTCTCCAACATTCTAAACCATATAATCTCAATTAAATTACCCATCATTCACCATGGGGTTCGGCCATGCTACATGGCCGAACCCTATGGTCATCCATTCATTTAATCTTTCTCTCTCTAAGTTTATCCATTTCTTAATCTTCCATTGATGGATCTTCGATCCAAGGTCCATGATGTTTTTGGCCATTATCTATTAAATGGATTCCCTTTTTAACCATAAACAAAAATCTAAACTCTTGTTTAGAAATACTTACGGATCCGACGGCTCCTCCGGTCTTTGTCGCTCCCGTCAATTTCCTTAGCCTCTTCTCTCCTTTTTCTTGTTCTTTGATCTGCTAGATGAGCTTGATCAATGGTGGGACATGTTTGGATCGGTTAAGGTAGAGCTAGGTTTGGGAGAGGGGAAGAGGGGAAGATGGTGGAAAACAAGATCTTAGCCTTTGATCTTGAGTGGATGGACCAAGACTTGCTCTCTCCTTCTCTTTTCTTCTCTTCTTCTTCTAAGTTCTCTTCTCTTCTCCTTTACAAGGTGAGTGCCATTTTTTCTTGTGTGTGTGGGGAGATAGAGTGGAGTTGGTTAGCTTGGAAATGGGATGGAGGTGGTTGGAGTAGCCTTCACTCAAACATTAATTTCTTCACCAACCAAGCATGGGTTAGCTTGACTTGGGTGGTGGTGGTTGAGACCCAACCACCAAGCATGGTTCCCATGTCCTCTTTGACTTGTTCATGTTGACCCTAATTAATCAACCTAATTAATTAAGTTAAGTCCTCACTTAGGTTAATTAATTTCTATCCAATTTAATTCCATCAAATTATCTATCTAATAAATCCACCCATGGTTGACCAAGTCAACCATGGTGGACGGCCCCCACATGTACCTACCCCACCCGCCACCTCACTTGATGAGGTGGAGGTGGGCCCCACTTGGCCATGTTATTTTAATTCCATTAATTTTAACTTAGGTAATTTCACCATAATTTTAAACAATTTAATTTACCATAATCCACCTTAGTCATTCCTAAATTTATCCATCGTTGACCAAGTCAACCATGATGGTTGGTCCCACTTTTTCCTTGGTCCACACGCCACCTCAATGGGTGAGGTGGAGGTGGGCCCCATTTGGCCATATCACTTAATCTTGATACATCTTAACTTAGATAATTTTATAATTATCTAATCCATTTAATTTATCTTAATTGGATTACCATTGGGCCCATGGCCCAATTATATTTTGTCTTTCCATTTATTTTAGGGCTTACCTACTATGGAACATTGGGTCCCCTATGGCCCTTTGACCCAAATTGACTATCTTGACCCAATTACTTACCATTGACCCATTAATTGTATTAATTCCCATTCATGGTTTATTGGGTAAACATTGGGCCCATAGGCCCAATTAAATTCCCTCCTTTTCCACTTACCTTAGGGTTTGAACAGATTTTGATCCATTGGGCCCCACATGGCTATCGGGCCCACTTTGACCATCATTGACCCAATTAGTCCTCATTGACCCATTAAATGGATTTTATCCAATCCATGGCCCAATTAGGGCCATCCTTGGGCCATTGTCCCAAAATTTGGTCCACTTGGCATTTTATTATATCAAGCTTCAAATTAACATGAATAAATGCCAATATATATATTTATCAAAAATTCGGGTTATTACAATGCCCCCTCCAAAACCATATGTACTGCACGATTTTGACTATCAATAATATGATATGGTTTGCTATGGTTTGATGTGTGTATTGTTGTGTTTGAATGTCGTCTATCTCTTGTCTATGGTTAACATGGTTCTTCTTAAATAGACTAACATACAGGCTTGAATGAGTTTGTTTTGTATTGATGTTACACACATTCTTGGAGTTTGGGGGAGCACAAAATAAGTGCTGGTTAGCACCTGTCACTAGTCATGACAGTGTAGGGAGGAAGGATGATGCAAGCTTGAAAGAAAACTTGGAGAAAAATAAACTTAGAGACATTTAAGTTTATGGGGGAGTTGAGTCAAAGAAGCTAGAAAAGATAGCTTGGAGAATGGGGGAGAAGACTCCAAAATGGGAAGGTAGGTAAGTTAGCTTGACCCCATTGGGAGAACACCTTTAAGACAACACAACTTTTAAAGGGGAAGAAGATGAAAAAACAGTAATGCAAAGGCAATTTGCATAGTACTGTGAGGGAGATCAATGCTTGAATGTATGAGAAACATGCATTCATCAATGGAAAGATTAAATGAGTTGGAAGTAAACACATAGAAGCACTAATTGCAAGAAGCATGGAGGAGTGCTTGAAATCCACTCGATGTCTGCCTACTAAACCTCCTGTCAATTGTATGACAAAATGGGGGAGAAATTAGTAGAAGCTATAAGACATCGAAACTAATTATGGGGAGTAATTGGTGAAGCCTACGTGCTTGGGCCTCTAGAAAGAGAGAGTCGTAAAGGGGAGGAATATGAAGAAGCCAACGGACATGGAGAATGTCTATGCTTGGAGTTTGGGACTTCAAACTCAAAGAAGATTGGGGGACAAAATCTTCTCAACACTAATAGCTTGGATATGCTATGGTAGTATTGGTTTTTAGGAAATCAAGGTGTATGGGGGAGAATGAATGCTAATATTGTTTAGTGCATGGATGCATATTTATATTTTGAACTAACCCCTCTAATGATTGTCTATTGTTGCTTGCTTACGTACTTAAACAGGAAAACATGATTTGAAGCAAGCTGAACAAGAATATGCGAAGATCATAGTTTTGTTTTTCCATTTGAATATGTACATGTAATTGAAATGTAATATTTTTGTATTCAAATGTGATGTAATAAGGGTGGGCTTGTAATTGAGTTAGCTTCTAGGTTTTGTCATGAAATTGACAAAGGGGGAGATTGTTAGTGCCTTGGCTTACTGAGTCCCTAAGTTTGTCAATTTCATGACTCGGGAAGAAGCACTTGCTAGAAGCTTGAAGACTCAAGGTGATCAAGATTGAAGATCAAGCTCCACCGGATTGAAGCTCATCATTATGGCAATCACAAAGCATGTCATAGATGACTTTAGGTGGTACCCACACCATAGTAGGACCATTCCTAGGCTTAGTTGAACAAGTATCATAAGCCTAGAGAAGAAGCTTGACAGTGAATTGGAAGCGAATTTGGAAATATGAATTAAGTTCACTATCAGCTTGACCAGTCATTCTCAGCGACCGCTCGGTGGAAACAGGATCGACCCATCATGGTCAAAGACTGGTCGACCAGATTGACAAAGGTTATGGATCATAGAACTGTCATTCTGGGTATGCCTCTGATCGAGAGTGTCGTATGGACCGACCCCTTCAATGATGAACTTAACGACCCCTTGTGGTCAACGACTCGTCGATGATAACTTATGAGTTATGGAACTTGAAAATCAGATGGACTCTCGAGAAAATAGAAGTCTCAGGTACCGATCGAGGGTACCAAGACCAAACCCTTGGTAAAGGGCGACAGGTCGTTCTGGACAGGACATGTTTTTGGACATGAAAGTTTGCCTGCATGGCAGTTGCCCCAGATCGAGACCCTCGTATGGACCGATCTCTCGGTGCCATGACTGTCGACCCATCGGTGAGACCGACCTGTCGACCAGGATTTAATAATGACGTTGGGAGTGCATTTAATGTGCAATGGTCGAGTGGTTGAACGGCAATAAATATGAACACCGACCTGTCGGTACTGGACTAGTTTGAAAAACTGTGTTGACTTCTCTATAAATATGAGTGTTGTGTGATCATTTAATTATCTTCCTTGAACTAGAGAAGAGTCACACACTCTAAGGAACGATCATCTCTCTTGTGTCTACACCTGAGAATCATATATCCAATCTATTGATTGAGTTAGTGGAAGAGAGAGAGAGGAGGAAAAAAAAGCTTCAAACTAGGAAAGATTTGGTAAAACCAGTTTCCTAGTCACATTGAAATTGTGATTCCTCAACGATAGATACAAGGCGGAGCGTCGGATAAACTCGGGCACACATTGAGTGGATCTTTGAGAAGCACACATCTTCGACAAAGATCTTCATGGCAAGTGCTTCTTGGTTTTCATTTTGTTTTGAAAGCTTTGTCCTGTGAAAGTGGATTAAGGAGGTTTGGCTCTGGAACCACTATAAAAAATCTAGAGCGCTTTTCTCTAGGCACATGTGGTGGGTGGAATTCCTAGCCAAATAAATAGATGGAATTCCTATTTTACATGTGGTGGGTGAAATTCCTATCTGATTGAGTGAGGTGGAATTCCTACTCTAATTGTGAGGGTGTAAGTCCCCACTTAGTGAATTTGGGGATAGCTCAAGGTTGAGCTAGTCCTAACAGTGGATGTAGGTTGGTTAAGCAAACCACTATATATCTTGTGTCCTTGTGTTTGCGGTGTTAGAGCTAATTTCTTGTGTCGATTGCTTAATCACATTTGATAGCACACACACTTGATTGTTATATCTGTTGCACGTGATTAATCAATCAAGTAAATTTTAAAAGGACCAACGATTTTAGATTGAGCTATTCACCCTCCTCTAGGGTCAATCGTGTTCTAACACCAAGGGAGAACTTTCACTTTTGTTTTATTTTTCATTTTCGTCATACCCAAGCTGATACATCGACATTGTCGATATGTCGTTCTGGGATCAATTCATCATCCTTTTGTCTTATTTTTTCATTTTCGTCATACTCAGGCTGATACATCGACATTGTCTTTATGCTTTTCTGGAATCATTTCATCATCCTTTTGTTTTTTTTTTTCATTTTCGTCGTACCTAAATCGACACATTGACTTCGTCGATAGGTCATCCTGGGTTGTGTCATTTTAGTCCAATAGCTCGATGTTTCTGGTTTATTGGACTCTTATTCCAGACGATACATCAACAGAGTCGATATGTCAACTCGGTTGAGTCCGAAGGCCATGGATTCGTCTTAAATTCTTTCCCTCTACTTGTATGACCATTATTCTTGGTCCTTCATCCCTTAAATCCGTTCATACATATTCTATGAACATCCTAGTGTGATTATTTTACTTGAAATCACAATAAAATCCACCTACCTCGAGGGATTTGCTGGTGTACTCAAGTGGATGAAGGATGATATCCTTGCTCTCTTTGTTCCCTGTTAGCTCAGTTTCTCCTTCCTCTTTACCTGGTTCCTCCTTCTTCTTCGAGGTAGATGAATTTAGTAGTGAGGGGAAGAGCTCACTGCCGAGCTGGGGTTGAGGGGTGAGTGGATGGGACGGTGTTCTCTCTCTCTCTTTATTCTTCCTTTATTCTCTCTTTTCTCTCTTTTTCTTTTCTCTTCTTTCTTTCCTGTCTTTCTCTTCTCTCTTGTCTCCTTTCTTTCTTTCCTTTCCCCTTTTACCTTCCTCCTTCAGTTTCCCTAGACCCTTAAATGGGTGGTTGACAGGTGGGGAGTTGGCGTGGGAGGCAGCTGTATCAAAAGGAGTGCATGTGGGCGGCGATAGACAGATGTGTCTGCTAGAGGCATTTGAACTATCCCGACACATCGACCTCATCGATGTCTCCAATAGTGTAATGCCCGGCCCTTTTTCACTTGCATTGTAACACCTGGATTTCCTTAGCTTATAAAATTATTGGATTGGCCCACTTGGATTGCAAATTAATTAAATTTGAGGTTAAAAAGTTTAAATGGACATTAGATGGGTAAGGAAATGAGTCAATTACCCAATTACGACCCAATGGGTCATGGGTGAGCTTGATTTTAAAGTAACTAGGTAAGTTTGGTTAAGTTAGTTGAATTGGATAAATTAGTGCATTTAATGCATTAAAGTCCACCTCAACAAGTGAGGTGGCATGTGAGTGATGTGGCATTGCCATGTGGCATACATGTCATCACATGGAAGCCAACTAAGCAAGAGTGCCACATCATCAAGTGACATGGCCAAAGTGGGACCCAAGTACCATGTGGTGACCAAGTCACCACATGCATGGTCAACCATGACATGGGTTGACTTGGTCAACCACGTGTGAGTTCAAGTTTTGACGTTAAGGTTTTGTTTGATTTGAGAAGATGAAGGGATGAGATGGGGTAGCTTGTCTAAGTACATTGTACTTAGACACTAGGGAAGCCAAGGGACTCATTGGGAAGCCAAGGGGTCTCTTCGGTTTAACCAAGGCTCTCCTTGGTTAGACCAAGGCATTATGAGAGGGAATGAAGAGACTAAGTGTTAATTCAAAATACACAAACCAAGGGGCACTCCAAACCCCTTAGCCGACTCCTCCACTCTTGAGCAAGAGTTTTCTCTCCCCTCCTCTCCTCTCTCTCTCCTCTCTCTACCTCCATACATTGGAGACTTTGAAGAACAAAGAAAGGAGAAGAAGAATTAAGGAAGAAGAGACAGATCAAACGAAGGGAATTGAAGGAAGGTATGTCTAAGACTTAGTAATATGGGAATAAATCTAAGAAAACCATAGGCTTGGCCATGGTGTGGCCGAACCTATGGGTTCCATAATTGGTTGGAATGAGTGGCCAAAAAATGTTATAAGGCCATGGATTGGAAATCCATCCACAGGATGTTTATGGGTTGAAACAAAACAACCATAAGATTAATCCGAATCCATGCTATGATGATACTTTGATTGGATGGATTATGAAGAACTCTAACCTTGGCTAGTGGGTAGGATAAGTTTATTAAGTTAAGTATTGAAAATGGAATTCATGTTTAAATATGATTAAGAATGGATTTCAAGAAGAAGGGCCTTACAATGCATGCAAATGCAAAGAACTGACAAAGAGTCACTCGACTGAATCTTAGGATTCAGTCGGCTGAAAGTGTACTGGCCGAGAACACAAAGGATCTGTTGGTCGGATCTTATGATTCAGTCGACTGAAAGTATACTGGCTAAGCACAGATGTGATCTATTGGTGTTTCAGCCAACTGAAAGTATATTTACCAAACACTTAAGGGATCTGGCTGTGTTTCAGCATACTGAATCTATGATTCAGTCGACTGAAAGTGTACTCGCTAAAACATGAATGATATCTATTTGTATTTCAGCCGACTAAATTTATGATTCTGTAGACTGAAATTGCACTGGCCAAGCACGTATGATATCTGGTTGTATTTCAGCCAACTGAATTATGATTCAGTCGACTGATATTGTACTGGCTAAGCACGTATGATATCTGGTTGTATTTCAGCCGAATGAATCTTATGATTCAGTCGACTGAAAGTTTGCTAGCCAAACACAGATGGTATCTGGTTGTGTTTCAACCGACTGAATCCCAGATTCAGTCAACTGAATTACAATGTAATATTTTTGTATTATCTTCTAGAGCCTCTTGTAGGGTGTAAGGGGTGATGAAATTAAAATGGAAGATCAAACTAAAAGGTATGTTTGAATTTGATGAGGTAAAGAGGTTCACAAAGGGATTACGATTCATCTCACCCGACCGTTGGCGATATCCTTGTGAAACAATAAAGGATACTATATCGGATATTGGTAGGATTCCTACCTCATTGAAAACACTATGGAATATATTATAACACTTGTTTTATTTCAAATATAATGAATGCATTGGTTACATAAATTGTATATGATTAAGACATAATTCTCAATATTATTATGTATTTTAAATGAAATCGCATTCTTGCATGCATTACCTTATGCATGGCATGGGAGGGAACACACATGACCAGCAAGCCAAGTTTTGAATGGTTCAGACATGACTTGGGCTTGAGATTAGCTTGTAAGAAGCTATACCAATTGTTGAGATTTGGCCTCGTCCGGTTGATAGAAAAGGTACAGCGTAATTGGGCCAAAGAACTCTTGGGAAAGCCCCGAAACCCTGCGGAGAGGGAGGAGTCTCATTGCATTGATAATCCCAATTAATTTGTGGATGGGTATATAGTGCCCTGGTGGTTGCCGCTTTAAACATTGTGGACATAATTAGCGAAGGAAACCATTGATTGATTTATGATGTGATTGAGTATGGACTTTGGGTGGGATCTCATTTGGCATTGACACCCTTAACATGACACTTTTGTTAGCATGATTATGATATGGACATGATGCATTGTTTTACTTACAAGATATTTTACAAATATGTCACAAACGATGAATATACCCTTGTTTTATGTTAATCTAATATTAGTCCTATGTGTACCCTAACCCTAATTGGAATACCTACTGGGCAGGTTGACTAATGCCCTACTTCTACCCTATAGATGATGGAACAGGGAATGATAAGGAAAAGGACGTAGGATCGGAAGGGAGCCAAGCGTAGGAGCCTGGGAAGATTTAAGTTTACATTACTTAGTTTTTGATTAAAATGATGTATTCGGAGGACTTATATTTTGGATTGTAATAACTTAGACTTATTTGCTATCGTTTGATAATCTTTAAGTTTTATTGATATTGCATAGTGATTGGCTTTCCTTGGCTAATAATGACAAGAGAATGAATAGCATTTTATACATATAAATTATTCGTCGAGTATTAAGAAAAGCATGTGAAAATGTTTTAGTGGACTTAGTCCATGCACATGTAATAGTGGCCAGTTAAGGGTCGGATTTTTGAAACTCGACTTGACTCGCGTCGTGACGACCTATCCTCTTTCACTTACTTTTAAATAAAAATTTACTCTGATTTCTGCGAGTGAAAAAGAGCTGGGCGTTACAGTTGGTATCAGAGCGAAATCGGAAGTGTTGTGTCTCGCAAAGTGAGATTAATACGGTATCATGTCTCATTGACAGATAAGAATCCCAACTAACCGACTCTTCGGAGTTTGCTGCACGGGAGCCAGATTAATTTACTTCGATGAGAATCAGACTATAAGCATTCAATATGAGAACAACCTTTGATGAGGAAAACAACAGCAAGGGAAGGCCAATCACTATAAATCATAGATTTATCAAACATAGCTAAATAGGTCGTCCCTCCCCCGAACAAGAAACACCATGTGATATCTAGGCAATTTCCCCAAGTAAGGAACACAAGTGATATATAGAAGAACTAAATAGAACTTTCCCCTCCCTATGATTATTTGATCAATTATGAAAAGTACTTGAAGACAAATCCTTAGGAAAAAAACAAAGTCAACCAATGTTTTGATGACTTAGGAAAATGACTCCACGAAGAAGAAATACCCGATAGAACCCGCATCAGGAAGAGGGACAAGACAGTGTGAATATTCCTAAGGTGCCTCCGAGCTGCAAAGCTTAGTGCATGTAGTAGTCACCTCCATTCTACAGCAACACCAGAACGGAAACGGAGGTACTACTTCCAATGAATCTCAGAACCGAGCAATGGTCAGAGAATTCTAATAGCAGCGTCCCCCTTATTTCAAAGGGAATGAGGGACCTGCAGGAGCAGAGAGCTGGATTGAGAATATAACAAAGATCTTGAAGCTGCTTAAGATCACCGATGACCAGGATCAAATACTGCTGGCTACCTCACAACTTGTAGACAATGCCTGCAAATGGTGGAAGGTCATAGAACATCAGCAAACGCAGATTCCAGCGGTGGATAGAACAGAGATAACTTGGCACCAGTTCGCTGGGATGTTTCTGGACTATTACTTTCCAGAAGAGGAGAAGGAGCGCCAAACATAGGCTTTCATAGCGTTGGTCCAGGGCCCCATGACCATCGCAGAATACTATCAAGAATTCCTCCATCTATCATGTTATTCTCTATACATGGTAGACACGGAATATAAGAAGGCCTGAAAGTTTGAGCGAGGCCTGCGACCAAGCATCAGAGCCAAAGTCTCTATCTTCTAATCAACTACTTTGGCAGAAGTGGTCAGTCGAGCCAGCATAGCCATACAAGAGTTGATGGAGACAGTCAGATTTGTGGAGAACAGATGAAACCAAAGCGGAGGAAATTCTTTTCACCCTCGAAAGAAATTCAGACCCAACTTTGGGAGACCCTCAGCCTCTATTGGTTCCACTAGTGGTTTTCATCCCAATGAGCCCTCCACTTCAGGACCAGTCTCTCAGTCTCCTCGAGGTGTTATCACCTGTTATCAGTGTGGCCAGCAAGGCCACATAAATAGGGAGTGTCCACAAAACAACAGACCCTCTTACTCTAGAGGTTATTTCCGTCGTCCAGCTCGTCCAGCTCAGTCTTAAGCATCCAAGGTACACAACCAGACAGGACGGGCTCCCATTCTGACAGGATCTAGACGGCTAAATACTTTAGTTCCTCCTCTAGAAATGGTGGATCACTTGATATTCAAGGTATGATAGTAGTTGGTAGTTCTTATGCTTTTGCATTATTTGATTCAGTAACATCCCACTCCTTTATATCTGCTACCTTCATATCTGCTACTGGTACCTTAGTGCAACAACTATCCACTGCACTCACTATTGTATCCCCTATTGGAGACACATCACTGGGTCTAATCTGCACCTCCGTAGATACTGAACTTGCTGAGTTCAGATTTAAATTCAACTATCTGGTACTCGAGATGACAGAATACAACATCATATTTGACATGGACTGGTTGGCTACCTTTCAGGCCGGCATTGATTGTCACCTTCGCAGAGTAATATTTTAGTCACCCGAGGGAAAACGATTTATAGTACATGCCAACAGCAGAACATTTCTATGACTAGGAAATTACATGAAGATATGAACCATCTCGTACTGAATAGTATTAAACTAGACAAAGCGCCGGTGACTGAAACTACCTGCTGTAGTGAAAGACTACACAGGGGTATTTCAGACAGAACTCCCTGGTTTGCCTCCAAAAAGGGAGATTAACTTCGAGACTAAACTAAATCCTAACACTACTCCTGTATCATTGCCTCATTACTGGATAGCCCCTGCAGAAATGTCTGAGCTGAAGAAACAAATTACATGAAGATATGAACCATCTCGTACTGAACAGTATTAAACTAGACAAAGCGTCGGTGACTGAACTACCTGCTGTAGTGAAAGACTACGCAGGGGTATTTCCGACAGAACTCCCTGGTTTGCCTCCAAAAAGGGAGATTGACTTCGAGATTAAACTAAATCCTGACACTATCCTGTATCATTGCCTCATTACCGGATAGCCCTTGTAGAAATGTCTGAGCTGAAGAAACAAATTGATGAGTTGCTCAGATTAGGATGCATCCGGCACAACATCTCATCCTAGGGAGCACGGGTATTATTTGTAAAGAAGAAAGATGGTACTCTTCGGATGTGTGTGGATTACAGGAAGTTGAATCAGCTGACTGTCGGGAACAAGTACCCTCTTGCCCAGAATTGATGATCTGTTCGATCAACTCAGAGGCTCTAGCCATTTCTCCAAGATTGATCTTATGTCAGGCTACCATCAAATCCTGTGTCAGAGATGAGGACATAGAAAATATGGCTTTCAGAACTCAGTATAGGACCATACAAATATGTGGTCATTCCTTTTGGACTCACCAATGCACCAGCCGTATTCATGGATCTGACGTATAGAATATGCCGCCCTTATCTGGATAAGTTCGTAATTGTCTTGATTGACGATATCCTGGTTTATTCCACCAGTCGGAAGGAGCATGATGAGCATCTGAGGATAGTCCTGGACACACTGAAGAAGAATCAGTTATATGCAAAAGCAAGCAAGTGTGAATTCTGGCTATCTGAGGTCAACTTCTTGGGACACGTACATATCAGCAAGAGGAATAGCTGTGGACTCGGCTAAAGTGGCAGCGGTTAGAGACTGGAAAGTTCCGAAGAATGTGACCGAAATCCGCAGCTTCCTGGGACTGGCTGGCTACTATCGGAAATTTATTATGGACTTCTCCAAGATTGTGGCTCCACTCACCCGACTAACTCAGAAAGGGGTCAAATTTGAATGGTCTGACGTGTGCAACCTGAAGGTTTGAGGATCTGAAGCAGAAGCTTACCACTGCTCCCATTCTGATTTTGCCGGAGAGAGACAAGGGATATGAAGTATACTATGTTGCTTAAGGAGAAGGACTTGGGTGTTCTCTCACTCAAAGTCATCATGTAGTGTCATATGGTTCAAGGCAACTGAAAATCCATGAATGCAACTATTCCCACTCATGATCTGGAACTAGCTACAGTGGTCTTCGCTCTCAAAAGTTGGAGACATTACCTATATGGTGAGAAATTTAGGTGTTTTCAGGCCATAAGAGCTTAAAATATATGTTCGATCAAAAGAAGCTTAATTTGAGACAGTGCAGATGGATGGAATACCTGCAAGACTATGAATTTGCACTGTGATATTACCCTGGCAAGGTAAACAAAGTGGTGGATGCCCTTAGCCGCATTTCACATTGAACTGTGGCAAGTCTGATTATGAAAGAATGGGAAATGCTGACGACCATCCAAGAGTTCAATTTGCATATCAAAATTGTGGGAGCATGTATAATCTGATGGTACAATCCAGTATGGTTTCCAAGATTGAACAAGACAGTGAACAAACCTTGAAGTGGTAGAAATTTGGGCCAAGATGTCGACTGGAGAGGTCATACCAGAATGAGAATTACGACCTGGACAATGTCTCATATTCCGAGGCAGGACATATGTATCTCTAGACTATAGGAGAGAGTTGTTGACAGATGCACATCAATCAAAGCTCTCCATCCATCTTGGTAGCACCAAAATGTACCATGATCTGAAAAGACATTATTGGTGTCATGGACTCAAAAGAGACGTGGCCGACTTTGTCTTTCACTGCCTTACTTGTTAGCAAGTCAAGACAGAATATCATAACCTGCCAGGACTACTCAAACCTCTACCCATGCCCTAATGGAAGTGGGAACACGTTGCCATGGACTTTGTGATAGGGCTACCTGAGGTCTTCAAAGGGTCATAATGTTATAGTAGACCGTCTGACCAAGTCTGTACATTTTCTCCCTATCAATATGATAGATTCGTCTGAGACTTTGGGATGGCAGTATATCAGGGACATCAACAGACTACATGGTATACCCAGGACTATTGTGTCCAACAGAGATGGCAGATTCACTAGCAGGGTGTGGCAGAGCATGCACTCGGCTATGGGGAAAAATAATTATACAGTACAACTTTCCATCCACGGACCGACGCTCAGTCAGAGCGAACAATACAAACATTGGAAGATATGCTGAGAGCCTTCATGCTAGAATTCAAGGGTAGTTGGGAAGATTACTTACCAATGGTCGAGTTCTCATACAACAATAGTTGCTAAGCAAGCCTCAAGATGGCTCCATTTGAGGCATTGTATGGTAGACCCTGTAGATCCTTAGTGTGTTGGACAAAGGCTGGGGAGCCTGCTTTTATTGGACCTGATCTGGTTGTAGAGACCACGGAATAGATCAAGGTGATATGACAACATCTGCTCACGGCACAGAGTTGTCAGAAGAGCTACGTTGACAAAAGAAGAAGATCTCTTGAGTTTGAAGTGGGAGACCTGGTATTCTTGAAGGTCTCGCTATGAAAGGGACACATGAGGTTTTGAAAGAAAGGGAAGCTCTCACCAAGATTTGTGGGACCCTTTGCAATCCATGAGAAGGTGGGGGAAGTGGCCTATCGTTTGATACTCCCTCCACAGTTGTCAGGACTGCATGATGTATTCTATGTTTCCATGCTGAGGAAGTACAACCCTGACCTATCACACGTGTTGAATGTGCAAGACATAGAAGTGCAATGCGACGTATCTTACGTCAAGAGGCCTGTTCGAGTAATTGATACGGAGCAAAATGCGTTACGGAACCGAGCGATTTCGTTCGTCAAAGTGGTATGGGACCGACACGGTAATGAGGAAGTCACTTGGGAACTTGAGTCAGAAATGAGAGCAGCTCATCTTGAGCTATTTGTATGATTTGTTTGGAACCCTATTTCGCTCAATTTTTGGGATGAAAATTTTAGAAAGAGGGTAATATTGTAACACTCCAGATTTCCTTAGCTTATAAAATTATTGGATTAGCCCACTTGAATTGTAAATTAATTGAATTGAGGTGAAAAAGTTTAAATGGACATTAGATGGACAAGGAAATGGGTCAATTACCCAATTAAGACCTAATGGGTCATGGGTGAGCTTGATTTTAAAGTAATTGGGTAAGTTTGGTTAAATTAGTTGAATTGGATAAATTAGTGCATTTAATGCATTAAAGTCCACCTCAAAAAGTGAGGTGGATGTGAGTGATGTGGCATTACCATGTGGCATACATGTCATCACATGGAAGCCAACTAAGCAAGAATGCCACATCATCAAGTGACATGACCAAAGTGGGACCCAAGTGCCATGTGGTGACCAAGTCACTACATGCATGGTCGACCATGACATGGGTTGCCTTGGTCAACCACGTGTGAGTTCAAGTTTTGAGTTAAGGTTTTGTTTGAGTTGAGAAGATGAAGGGATGAGATGGGGTAGCTTGTCTAAGTACATTGTACTTAGACACTACGGAAACCAAGGGGTCTCCTTGGTTAGACCAAGGCATTATGAGAGGGAATGAAGAGACTAAGTGTTAATACAAAAGACACAAACCAAGGGGCACTCCAAACCCTTTGGCAGACTCCTCCACTCTTGAGCAAGAGTTTTCTCTCCTCACCTCTCCTCTCTCTCTCCCACCTCTACCTCCATACATTGGAGACTTTGAAGAACAAAGAAAGGAGTAGAAGAATTAATGAAGAAGAGACAGATCAAAAGAAAAGGAAGGAGATTGAAGGAAGGTATGTCTAAGACTTAGTAATATGGGAATAAATCTAAGAAACCATACGTTTGGCCATGGTGTGGCCGAACCCATGGGTTCCATAATTGGTTGGAATGAGTGGCCAAAAAATGTTATAGGGCCATGGAGTTGGAAATCCATCCAAAGGATGTTTAGGGTTGAAACAAACTAACCATAAGATTAATCCGAACCCATGCTATGATGATACTTTGATTGGATGGATTATGAAGAAATCTAACCTTGGCTAGTGGGTAGGATAAGTTTATTAAGTTAAGTCTTGAAAATGGAATTCATATTTAAATATGATTAAGAATGGATTTCAAGAAGAAAGGCCTTACAATGCATGCAAATGCAAAGAACTGACAAAAAGTCACTTGACTGAATCTTAGGATTCAATCGACTGAAAGTGCGCTGGCTGAGAACACAAAAGATCTGTCGGTATTTCAGCAGACTGAATCTTATGATTCAGCCCACTGAAAGTACACTGGCTAAGCACAGATGTGATCTATTGGTGTTTCAGCCGACTGAATCTTATGATTTAGTCGACTTGAAAGTATACTTACCAAACACGTAAGGGATCTGGCTGTGTTTCAGCAGACTGAAAGTGTACTGGCCAAAACATGAATGATATCTGGTTGTATTTCAGCCTGACTGAATCTATGATTCAGTCGACTGAAAGTGTACTGGCCAAGCATGTATGATATCTGGTTGTATTTCAGCCGAATGAATCTTATGATTTAGTCGACTGAATTAGAAGGTTATATTTTTGGATTATCTTCCGAAGCCTCTTGTAGCGTGTAGGGGGTGATGAAATTAAAATGGAAGATCAAACTAAAAGGTATGTTTGAATTTGATGAGGTAAAGAGGTTCGCAAAGGGATTACGATTCATCTCACGTGACCATTAACGTTATCCTTGCGAAACAAGAAAGGATAGTATATCAGACATTGGTAGGATTCCTACCTCATTGAGAACACTATGGAATATATTATAACACTTATTTTATTTCAAATATAATGATTGCATTGGTTACATAAATTCTATATGATTATGAGATAATTCTCAATGATGTTATGTATTTTAAATGAAATGACATTCTTCCATATATTATCTCATGCATGGCATGGGAGGGAACACATATGACCAGCAAACCAAGTTTTGAGCGGTCCGGACATGACTTGGGCTTGAGATTAGCATGTAAGAAGCTATATGAACTATTGAGAATTGGCCTCGTCCGGTTGATAGAAATGGTACAGTGTAATTAGGCCAAAGAGCTCCTGGGAAGGTCCCAAAACCCTGTGCAGAGGGAGGAGTCCATACTCCATCTGATAATCCCTATTAATTTGTGGATGGGTATACAGTGCCCTGGTGGTTGTCGCCTCAAACATTGTGGACATAATTTGCCAAGGAAATTGTTGATTGATTTATGATGTGATTGAGTATGGACATTGGGTGGGATCTCATTTGGCATTGACACCCATGACATGACACTTATGTTAGCATGATTATGATATGGATATCATGCATTGTTTTACATACTTATAAGATATTTTACAAATATATCACAAATGATGAATATACCCTTGTTTTATGTTAATCTAATATTACTGTTATGTGTACCCTAACCCTAATTGGAATACCTACTGGGCATGTTGACTAATGCCCTACTTCTACCCTATAGATGATGGAACAAGGAATGATAAGGAAAATGACGTGGGACCGGAAGGGAGCCAAGCATAGGAGTTTGGGAGGATTTTAGTTTATTTTACTTAGTTTTTTATTAAAATGATGTATTCGGAGGACTTATATTTTTTATTGTAATAACTTAGACTTATTTGATATGGTTTGATAATCTTTAAGTTTTATTGATATTGCATAGTGACTGTCTTTCCTTGCCTAAGGATGACAAGAGAATGAATAACATCTTATTCATATAAATTATTCCGCAAGTATTAAGAAAAGAGTGTGAAAATGTTTTAGTGGACTTAGCCCACGCACATGTAATAGTGGCCAGTTAAGGGTCGGGTTTTGGAAACTCGGACTTAACTCGCGTCGTGACGACCCATCCTCTCTCACTTATTTTTTTTAAAAAAATATACTCTGATTTACGCGAGTGAAAAAAGACGAGGCGTTAGATGCATAAATCAGAGTATATTTTTTTTTATAAGTGAGAGAGAACAGGCCGTCACGACGCGAGATTCCAAAACCCGACCCTTGACTAGCCACCATTTCGTGTGAGTGGATTAAGTCCACTAAACATTTACTCAAGCTTATCTTATTGCTTGTGGAATAATTTATATGAATAAGATGCTATTCATTTTTTCAACATCATTAGGTAAGGAAAACAAATTACATAAAATTTCAATGAAACTTAAATATTATCAAACCATAGCAAATAAGTTCCAAGGTGTCCCAAATAGTCTAAATTATTACAACCCAAAATGTAAGTCCTCGGAACACATCATTGAAATCAAAATTAAGTAATTTAAACTTAAATCTTCCCAAGCTCCTACACTTGGCTCCCTTCCAGTCCTACGTCCTTGTCATTAGCATTTCCTGTTCCATCATCTATAGGGTAGAAGTAGGGCATTAGTCAACATGCCCAGTAGATATTCCAACTAGGGTTAGGGTACACATAGGAGTAATGTTAGAATATCATAAATATCAAGGGTTTGTACATTATTAATGGCATATTTGTCCCAAAAAAAATAAAATTCTTGTAAGTAATAAAAACAATGCATGATGTGCATATCATAATCATGCTAACATAAGTGTCATGTCATGGGTGTCAATGCCAATGAAATCCCACCCAATGTCCATACCCAATCACATCGTAAATCAATCAATGGTTTCCTTGGCCAATTATATCCACAGTGTTTGAGGCGGCAACCACCAGGGCACTGTATACCCATCCACAAATTAACCGGGATTACAGATGGAGTGTAGACTTCTCCCTTTGGCGCAGGGTTGTAAGACTGACTACCCAGGAGCTCTTTGGCCCAATTACGCTGTACTTCTCTATCAACCGAACACGGCAAATCTCAACAGTTCATATAGCTTCATATAAGGAAATCTCAAGCCCAAGTCATGTCTGGACCGCTCAGAACTTGGCTTGTTGGTCATATGTGTTCCCTCCCATGCCATGCATGAGGTAATGTATATAAGAATTCCATTTCATTTAAAATACATAATATCATTGAAAATCAACTCGTAATCATATGCAATTTATGTAGCCCATGCATTCATCATATCTTGAATAAAACAAGTGTCATATTATACTCCATAGTGTTCTCAATGAGGTGGGAATCATACCAATGCCCGATATACTATCATTTCTTGTCTTGCAAGGATAACGCTAATGGTCGCGTGAGACGAATCGTAATCCCTTTGCTAACCTCTTTACTTCATCAAATTCAAACATACATATTAGTTTGATTTTCCATTTAATTTCATCATCCATATTCCCATCTAAGTTCCATGTTCATTTCTCAACGCATTTACACATCGTGGTCCGTAACCCGTTTAAGACTCTCTATGGGGTTTGGTCATACAACATGGCCAAACCCTATTGTCCCATGTTTCCTTTAAATGTGTTCATGTTCCACAAGAAAACCATCAATGGGGTTCGGCCATACAACATGGCCAAATCTCATTTTTTGGTTTTTGATCCTCATTTTAATCCTCATATTATTTTAATCAATGTGATCCATAAAAATCATCCATGGGGTTCGGCCATACAACATGGCCGAACCCATTGTTATTCCTTTTTATCTCCCTTCCATCCTACAAGATAGGCAGAGGCTCTAGAGGTAAATATAGAGTAAAACCTTCTAATTCAGTAGACTGAATCATGGGATTCAGTCGACCTGAAACACAACTAAATTCCATATGTGCTTGGCCAGTATACTTTCAGTCGACTGAATCATAAGATTCAGTCAGCTGAAACACAACTAGATCCCATATGTGCTTGGCCAGTCTACTTTCAGTCGACTGAATCATAAAATTCAGTCGGTTGAAACACAACTAGATCCCATATGTGCTTGGCCAGTCTACTTTCAGTCGACTGAAAGATAAAATTCAGTCGATTGGCTTTGGGTCAGATCCTTTGTGTGCGTGGCCAATACACTTTCAGTCGACTGAAACATAAGATTCAGTCGACTGACTTTGGGTCAGATCCTTTGGATGGATTTACAACTCCATGGCCTTATAAGATTTTTGGCCATTCATTCCAACCAATCATGGAACCCATAGGTTCGGCCACACCATGGCTGAATCTATGGTTTCCTTAGATTAATCCCCATTTTATTAAGTCCTAGACATACCTTCCTTCAATCTCCTTCTTTTCTTTTCGTCTTTCTCTTCTTCCTTAATTTTTCTCCTCCTTTCTTTGTTCTTCAAGGTCTTCAAGTGTATGGAGGTAGAGGTGGGAGAGAGAGGTCAGGAGTGGAGAGAAAATCCTTGCTCAAGGGAGAAGGAGTCGGCCAAGGGGTTTGGAATGCCCTTTGGTTTGGGTTTTTATATAAAAGCCTTAAACTCTTCCCTCCCTCTCATAATGTCTTGGTCTAACCGAGGAGGCCCTTGGTTTCCCAAGTGTGGCTTCATGGCTTTTTGAGGTGAAGACCCTTGTGTTCCCAAGTGCCTAAGTACAATGTACTTAGACAAGACACCCCAACTTTTAATCTCCACCCTTGATCTTCCCTTGATGAAATCCTAGCCTTCCATCTCATCCCTTCATCTTCTCAACTTAAGATCCTCTTATGATAAAATCCTAATTTAAGATTTAAACTCAAAAGTGGTTGACCAAGTCAACCCATGTCATGGTCGACCATGCATGTGGTGACTTGGTCACCACATGACACTTGGGTCATACTTTGGCCATGTCACTTGGTGTGTCACCTCCACTTGTATGCCACCTCAATTCTACTTTCCACTTCACTTGATGACGTGGCATCCTTGCTTAGTTGGCTTCCATGTGATGACATGAATGCCACATGGCAATGCCACATCACCCACATGCCACCTCACTTGATGAGGTGGACTTAAATACATTAAATGCACTACTTATCCAATTCAACTAACTTAACTAAATTTACCCGATTATTTTTAAATCAAGGTCACCCATGACCCATTGGGTCTTAATTAGGTAATTGACCCATTTCTTTGCCGGCCTAATGTCCATTTCAACTTTTTAATTTCAAATTAAATTAAATTGTGGGCCAATCCAATAAATTTATAAGCTAAGGAAAATCCGGGGTGTTACAAATAGTTTGATTCCACGATATATCGAGATGGTTGATATGTCCATCTGGGTGTTCTGTACTTGGCTTATTCTGATTTTGGCCTTTCACCGATACATCGACCATGTCGATGCATCCCTCTGGTAATTTAAGTGTCGAGTTCGGATTTCAGCTTTCATCGACACATCGATCTAGTCGATGCCTCGTCTAGGAAAGTTTATTTTGTCGAGTCCGGGAAAAATTCAATTTCCGTATTTCTTTCAAAATATATTCACCACATTTTTATTTATATCAACTTTGGACCACAAAATAGGGAGTTAAACTCCGGGTCCTTACAAAAAGTAGATGGTTTCAGTTCCCACTATGGTGTGGTAGTCTGTGGAAGGACTATACAAAACGGAGTGTTGACTATAACCAATGCAAAATATTGACAAATGGTTTTCTCTTCCTGTTCTCCAACCATTTTAGGTGATGGTGGTGGACTAACCATGACTATGATTGGGCCTGACTGAGCCCTAGACGCAACCACCGGTGGAATGACAGGTAGTGTAACTCTAACCACACGATTGGTGGAGTCACGAAACCAACTGTTCATACACAGACGTGATCATACACGCTCACAAAAAGTCACACAAAGCATGCACTAAACCTAGACTGAAATTCGAAATTTACAGTGAAATTTAAATTTTGGGCTGACATAGGGAACTTAGAATCTAGACTGCTCCTAATATCCTTTCCAGAAAATTTTTAGTCTGATTAGAGTTTAATCACAAGCACAAATAGGTAAGTCCCCAGGTAAGTGGGGGAGCACAACGACATTTGCTTAAGATCCCACTTATCCTTAGACTGGAGCGTCTTTGTGATAGAACCAGCCTTAGACACCGTGCTTGAAGCAAAACTTTTCACCGGTGAACACAAATTATTTACTAGATATTGTGAATGTAGTCTTAAGTTACCAATGCAAGTTTCAATCAAATATGAAGACTATAATGAGACAAATTAACCTAATGCATGAACAAATTAAATATGCAATTTTTTTAATTTTTTTAAAATGCAAATAATAAATGAAAACACCCTAAATAAAAGTTTTATATGCGTGCATGAGAAAATTAAAATTAAAATTAAAAGAATGTGATTAGGTGCTCATCTTGGCCTATGATGTGTATTTTCCAGAAATTTTAGTGCACAATTAAAAATTCCTGAAAATAGTACACACATAGCTAGATCAAGATTCTGAATCATAAAAAAAAAAAATGCATGAAACCTAATCTAAATCCAAATTTCCTAAAGTTATAACTAGTAGAGGGATTACAAATTAAAACCCTAATTAAGAATTCTAAGCTAAATCAAAGTTATTCTAACATTCCATAATTAATCATAATAAAAACTATCAAAATTAAATATTCGATTATGATTTAAAACCTTTAAAAAAAAACTGTCCATGTTTAGATAAATTTCCAAAATGGGGTTTTCTAGGATTAATTTTTTTTCTTAGTTAAGTAGTTTTTCCAAACTTGGATTAAATTCCAAAATTCTATTATTTTTAAAAGCTTCTAACACTAGGGAACCATTTAAACTTTGGGATTTCCATAGATATATTTTTTCTAATTTTATACAGTTTACTAGATTAGAGGTTTCAAAAAATAATCACATGGAGCACATATTTTGCAATATTTCTTTTAATTCCCCTAGCAACGATATCAAAAACTTCTTGTTGTTTTACATTTACTCGCAAGTGCACGAACCATAAATAGTATAGTAGAATGAGTGTGAAATCGAATCCAAGGGAACTATGGAAAATATATCCAAAAGAATATTAACAAAACACGAACCAATGATAAACCCTAGAATAAAATCGAAACAAACATGTACTGGTGGAATTAATTTAGAAACCTAGAAATAACCTAAACCTAACCTAGAGTTAATTAAGATATTCAATTTCAATCCCAACCTAGTTCCATGTTTTGAATCGGAATTAGAAACATAAAATTAAAAAATAAAGAACAAATTAAATCAAAGTATTTACATATTTACAGTGGAATTGGTTTAGAAAATCAGGGTGGCATTATTTTCCATATTTCAATAACAAAGTACAGGCCTAGAACAGGAGCTCGCGTAAACTATCCAACATGCATTCAAATCCCTCAATCATTAAAATTCTTAAAATAAAATCTATGAAGTCCATTAAACTAAGAAAATTCAATTCCAACCTTAGCTGTAATACCCTAGAATTTTCAATATATTAATATTTACAGAATTGCCATTGTGATTTATTGATATGGATTTAAATGGGTAAGGTGTTGGGCCAATGGTCCAATCAAGACCAATGGTTGGTAATTATGTGTACAAGACCAATAAATGGAAGAGTTGTACTCAAACGGGTCAAGATTTGTAATTGGGTCAAATTTTGATAAATGGGTCAAAGGGACCCAAATGGGACCCAATGGGTCGAGATGGGCATGATTAATCATTAAGTGAGCTCAAAGCTTAATTGGTTTAAGTTCATTAAATATTTGAGTTGGTTTGAGTTGAAGTAAATGATGGAGTTTGGATGGAGTTGAATTTATTGGTTGAGTTAAATTAGGTATAAATGAAGTGTGTAGATAAAAGGTTATTGGTTGCTTCAAATTCAAGTGTAATGCATGTTGGAGTTGCATGGGATTGTTATCTCATACATGTAACTCCTACAAAAGAGATAAATGGGGTGGCTGTTTGGGAGTTACAAATAGGAGAAGTTATGTTTTAAATTCAAACATTTTTTACACGTTGGATGCATGGGTGGGCATCCAATACATGAAATCCCATGTTAGGTGATAAATGGAAGGTGCCGTTTCATGGAGTTACATATTGGAGAGGTAGTGATTACTTAAGCTAAACAATGGCCACAACGTTGGATGGATGGGTGAGCATCCCATGCATGAAACTCCAAGATAGGAAATAAATGGAAGGTACCGTTTTTGTGGGAGTTACAAAATGGGTTCACACATGGAGAAGCAATGGAAAGGTTGGTTCACTTCAAATTTAAATATGTACACGTTGAATGCATGGGGGAGAAGTCTAACCTATGCATGTAACTCCTACCTAAGTGATGAATGAAATGGGGTTACAAGTTACTTAGGGAGAGGTGTATTTCAAATCAGTATGCACGTTGGGGCAACATGGATTGATAGTTCATGCATGTAACTCCAAGGAAAGTATTAGGAAGTGGCGGTTACCCAAGGTGAATCAAGGGGCTAGCCGTTGGGGCCTAGGAGAGTTTCATTTCAAGTGAAACTCTCACATGCAAGATGGTTAATGTGAGGAATGTATACAGCAAGATACTCTTGGAAAGCTGTTGGTAGGGGTTTCATCTCAAGATGAAACCCCAAGAGAAGTTTTAGCCAATGGAGGTTACCCAAAGGTACACCACATGTTGGAACATGAAAAGGTTTCATTTCATGAGGAAACTCCCATTTGAATTGTTAATGAGAGAGGATCTAAGGAGGGGGTTACACAAATTCATTCAGCAAGGGACGTTGGGAGCATGGGGAGGTTTCATTCCCAAGTAACATAAGGATTTTGGGTTAAGGAAATGGGAGTTACACAAGGTTAACTTTGGGCTGAATTTGAGTAGCCAAAGAAGTTTCATTTCTTACTCTCTCTATCTCTCTCTCCCTTGGTCGTCCTTCATCTTTCCAAAAGCAAGAACAACAGCTGGTTACTAATTTGCAATCAGTCCTTGGTTGATTTCTTTCACCAAGACAAAAGCACACTTTGAGCAAAGGAGTTTGGCACCACGGTTTAAGATCAAAGTTTCCTTTCTCTCTCTTTCTTCCTCAAACCCACATCACCTGGCTGAATTATCCCAAGGAGGTTGCAGCAAGGTTTGTCTCAGCCAAAAGAACAAGAAGAAAGAAGGAGAGGCTAGGGAAGTAAAGGACCAAGGAAGGAGTCAAAGAACCGAAGGAGACGCGGTATTGGTAAGTGCACTATGAACCTTGTCAAATAAGTTGGTTAAGGGATGTGATCCGGCCATTGTGTGGCCAGATCCATCAATGGTTTAGATTAGGTATTATGCTGTCTTTAAATAACAAAATATGGACCATAGGGTTTGGCCCCTTTGGATGGCCGAACCCCATGAGAAAACTTGGTGATTTTTATGGTGTTTGAAAGACAAAATCCATATTATAAAATGGAGGCTTTTAAAGGATTTTAAATGGAAATAAGCTTGCTGTTTTGGACCAGTTATGGGATGGTTGTATGATGTGGTTTTCATGGTTTAAGTGTGGAGTCTCATATGTATATAATTGATGGAAGTATTGTGTTAAGAGAACCATAGGGTTCGGCCATGTGTATGGCCGAACCCCATGGATTGTTTTGATGGCATGATTGGGTTAAATCATATTGGAAATCTAAGATGTGTTTAATACGTTTGATTAAGGAATTATCTAGACTTAGTTATGAAGTTAATATTAAGTTTATCAACCATGATATTAGATGGAAGGTGGGGATACAAATCAGTTTGGTGAGGTTCGGCCATGTAGTATGGCCGAACCCCACTAATGATGATTGATGGATTTGGTGGTTAATGTTATGGATGTATGAAGGATTTAAAAGGACTAAAATAAGATGGTGAGGTTCGGCCATGTAGTATGGCCGAATCCCACTAAGATGGTTTTATTTTAAGTGATGGAAGTTAGAAAGGTTAAGCATTGGTTAGACCAATGGCAAAACTGTAAATACAAGATCAATGACAAATGTGAATGGATTGATCAAAGTGGGGTCCAAAAATCAAGGGCTAAGGTTCGGCCATGTTGTATGGCCGAACCCAACCAAAATATGTTTGAGGTGTGAAGTGGATTAAGTATGACTATTGGTGTATAAGATAAATTAAACAAAAGGATAGTCTAAATGGCATAGTTGTAATTATAGATGAAATGATCAAAAATAAAATGATCATGTGATTGGATAAATGGGCCAAAACCAAAGTGGTAAGGTTCAACCATAATGTATGGCCGAACCCTACCAAGGCTTATTTGGCGGTTGGTTAAATTGTATGTTTGTATGAAAGAGAGACAAATTGAAAATAGGTGAGGTTCGGCCATGGGGTATGGCCGCACCCCACATAATGGATTTTTGGGACTTAGATTAAGTTGGAATCTTATGGTTAAAAGCTTGACTTGCTGTTATATAAATAGGGCCACGGGATTTGCTTGAACGGTGTACAAGTTGTAAACGGGAGACGGTTCAAGAGAAGGGTCAAACTAAGTGATCATTGTGTAGGTTTCCTACCTTTTTGAACCACACTTTTATATGATGTTTTATCATAGTTTTGATGAATTATGTGTTAAAGTTATTATGTTTCAAAATGGTTTTGTATGATAAGATGTATTTACAAATGGCATGAACACATTGGCATCTCATGCATGGCATGGGGTGGTAATTATGGAAACCGGAGGCCACACTCCGTCGGGGCGTCTGAAAGACCACTGTGGGGTACCTTGATGATGAGAATCCCGTCAAGAGGAAACTATGTATATTTGTGATGGGTGGGACTCATTACATGAGCATAACATACATTGCATTGTTTTTATGAGATTTTGATGAACATGTATTATTATATTATTTGCATGTTTTGTTACTAACGTTGTGGTAGCCCTAATCGGAAACACTACTGGGCTCGTTGATCTAACGCCCTATCTCTATCCTTAGTGGATGATGCAGGAAAGGCAAAGAATGAGGATCGTGAAGGAAATCAAGCATAGGCGCTTGGGTATTTTAAATGGACTTTGAATGGCCTGTTTTATGGACTTTTTATTTAAGTTATTTGGAGAATGTAATTTGATAATTAGATGTGTTGGCTTGTAATAATTTAGTTAACTATGGTTTGGTAGGATTTGGATGGTTTAGAATGAATGTTTACATCGAGGTTATTTTGGTAATTTTGGACGATTATGTACTTTGCTATCTAGTTTGTTATAAATTGAGTAATTCTAGGATTATTATAACCTCAGTTAGATTAAGACTAATTATATTCCGCAAGTTTATTGTACCATGTGTGGATCGATTCTTATGGACTTAATCCATACGCACATGGCCTTGGCCAGTTAAGGGTCGGACTTTAGAAGTCCGAACTTAACTCGCGTAGTGACATCCCGCCCCGATCACTTGAGTATTTATTATATAAAAAAAATTAAACTCTGATTATTAGAGTGAAAAGGGCGGGGTGTTACATTAGGCATAGGCAGAATTTGCACTTGAAATTTCGAATCTAAGTCTCACTCTTAAAAAGAGCCTTAGACTAAAAAATATAAATTTTTACCAATCCTAAATCAGTCTCACTTTCCTTGAATTTCTAGGAAAAAAATTCAACATAAAATCATAGAAAAAATGGAAATAAAATCGAAATCTTCACCACACATGAATGAACAATTTGAAAATCATATTCTAATTCTCACCTCTTTTAGTAACTAAAACATGGAATTGAAACTTACAAATTATTGGAATTTAGAAAAGAAATTACAAGAAAATACAAGAGAAATTCTAATACCAACCTAAAAACCCTTGAAATTCGAAAAAATCCCACTTTTTTCTTGATTTCCTCTTATTTCCTTCTCTTGTGCCAAAACCCTTTATTCTCTAAGCCAAATTCGAATTTTCCCTAAGTGGTGGCCTCTATTTATAGGTAAAGGGGTAGGAATGGATGGTTGAGATGGATTAGTGTTTTGTAGAATGGATGTTTAGGATTTGATGAGGTAAAAGGAGGCTAGGGTTTAAAGAGAGTCCATGGAGAATGGGGAAGTGAAGAAGAGGGTACGGATGGACATAGGTCGGTACGGCTTTAGGCTTTAGGGTTTGGAGAGGTGGAGTTGCCGTATGGAGAGTTTAGGAGTACGAGTAGGCACATGTGGAGTTAGGGTTTTGTGAGTGTAGCCTTACAGATGCTTAGGGCTTTTCCATGAATGTTTCTGCATGTTAGGATTAGGGTATGAGGCATCGGAACTTGAGGGTTTCTCCACAAGTCTTTGGCACATGAAGACTTTGTGTTTACTGCAAATGTGAGGTTTTGGCACACGTGTGGGCTAGTGAGCTTATAAACATTGGGCCTCTTGCGTGGACTATGAGATGTGGGATTGAACTTGACTGGACTTTCAACTCTCCATGTTATTCATTGGACTTTGGTTAAGCTTTTCTTGTGTGGACTTCAACTCATGAGACTCAAATTCAGGTTGGATCTTCAAACTTGGAACATTGGGCCCACTTGTTGTTGTGTTATGAATTTTACCACTTTTATAATTTAAAAATCTAGAAAAAATATTATAATAATTCAAACTCTCATATGTGGATTTGAATTATAATAATTTACAAGGAATTCAAAATTAGGCGGTAAAATCCACACATTGTCTGAAATTAGCAATTATGGCCTACATTCTGCATTTTCCTTCAATTTTCAAATTTTATTTTTTTGTATTTTCTTGATTTTCCTACAAAACTCATAAATACCATTAAAAATATCTAATAAACACAAAATAAAGGGTTACTAGTCCAAATATCAGGGGTAAAATAATCATTTTATCGTGTTCATCAAGTTTCTTCCCCATCATTCCCAATGGGGTGCACGCTCAACTACACCAAAATTCACTTTTGCTCCTCATCCACATACCACCTCACACTGTCTGCATGGCACGACTCATGTGTGCACTTCTATGCATGGTGTTGCAACCTGCAACACCCCAATTTCTCAATGAAGTGGATAATTACGAAAATGCCCCTGACTGTGTTAAATTAATTATTTTGTGATGTTAAGTAAGGAAATGGTGGGGCCCATTGCTCAAATTAAGATCATATGAGCACATTATGAATGTCAAGTTTGATTGGATGGGTAATGTACATCAATTGGGTAAAAAATGGCTAAATGGGTCAAAGGGCCCAAATGGGACCCAACGGGTCTTACTGGATTATTTGACCGTTGTGTGAACTTAAATTAAATGGGGTTAATCTGATTTGATTAGAAATCAAGTGGAGTAAAAATGGGTAGGCCTGATGCACATGTAAAAACCAATTACAAATGACCAAAATACCCATAATTGGGTCATGGAGTCAAAAACGGGTCAAGGAGCTAAAGGGGGACCCAACGGGTCGGGTTGACTTTGTTGACCACAGCCGACCGTGTGGGCCCACAAATGAGTTCAATGGTGAGTTAAATCAGGTTAAGCGGAACTGATTTTATTTAATTTGAATTAAAAATGAGTTGACTCAAATTCATTAAATGATTGTCAATTAATGAGGTGAGTTGGACATGTGAGTTGGACATGTCAAAATGGAAATCAATGGGACTGTAAATCAGTGAGTTTAGAGGGAATATGAATAGGTTGGCTCAGTCGTAACCACCAAAACAAGTCCCACAGGTTGGGGACTTGTTGGGGTGATTTTCATGATGGGTTTTTAAATGAAATACATGGGAAATGGGAGGTGATGCTTGGGGAGTTGGGAGGCTGCATTGGCAGGTGCCAAGGGGTGCATTGGATAGCACCCAAGACCCATCGTTTTTTATAAGAATTGATGAGGGAATGGAGGGGTCTTGGGGGCTGAAGTACTAAAGGAAATGACCACCAAGGTTGGCCGTTTTTCACATTGGAAATCCAAGAATTTCCATCTCTCTCTCCCTCTCTCCAATTCATTTTTCCTAGCTGGAACAGCAGAGGTGTTTGCACCAGTAGATCAAGCACAAAACAGCAAAGGAAAGAAGGCAAAGAAGGATTAGAAGTAAAGACTAAAAGCAAGGAACTTTGGTAAGTTTTTACATAAGTGCTTGGTTTATTAAAGAGCTTGAAATTATAAATTTGGATGACATAAATTGGTCATGTATGGCCGAATATGTCATAGGTCTAAACCTTGGATTAAATGGCTTAAAAGGATAAGAAAATATGCCATTGGGTTCAGCCATCTTGGTTGGCCGAACCCCATGAAAAATGTGGATTTGATTTGATGATATTAAAGGTCAAAAACCATGTCAAACCATGGTGTGTTATGCACATATGTATTGGGCCATGGTTATGGCCGAATACACCAAGGTTTTAACCTTGATTAATAGAGGTTTTAAAATGGTAAAGATGACCATTGGGTTCGGCCACCATGGAGGGCCGAACCCCATGTAAAAGTTAGGTTGGTTTTGATGTTTTGAAAACATAGAAACCATGGAGTTTTGTGGACTGTCTTTGAGGTTTCTTTGTGATACAAATGCATGCTTTAAAGAGGGTTAAAAACATGGATTTGAATGACATAAGGACTGAAGTTAGCATGGGTCTAAAACAGTGGATTAGAATTGATGAAATGGACCATGGGGATCGGCCATCTTGGATGGCCGAATCCCATGAAGTAATATGGTCATTTGGACAAGTTGATGAATTGATTTGGATGTTTTAAGAGGTAAAAAAAATACAGTAATGTGATGCTGTTTATTACTTGTCTAAATGAGATCTAAAACATATTTAAGAGGACCAAAATATGGACATAGGGTTCGGCCACTTTGGATGGCCGAATCCCATGAAAATATTAAATGATTTTGTATGTAAGAGTATGGTTTTATGGGAATTAAATGAGGATTTGGTTACTGTTTTTGGCTGGTTGGTATAGGGCTGAACCATATCAATGTTAGGGTTAAGTTATTGATTCAAATCATGGGTAGATGATGGACAAAATAAATCAAGAGAACCAATGGCCGAACCCCATGGGCTATTTTTGGGTAAAAAGATTGGATTGAATTCCATTGGTAACTATGAAGTGTTTATGTATTGATTAAGAATTACCTAGGTTTAGGTATGCATTTAATATCAAGCTGATTAATCATAAATAAGATCAAAAGTGGGGACAAGAATCAGATTTGGTGAGGTTCGGCCATGGGCATGGCCGAACCCCACTAAGGGTCATTGGTGACCCTATTGTGTAGCCGACTTTGTGATTGAATTATGGGAAAGAATGATTTATTGATCAAAGATGGAATGATCATCTGTATGTTTATACGAACCCCACATGATGTGGTTGTGTCTCAGATATGAATGAACAAGTAAGTGATAATATGATTTACTGATTATTGTATGGACATGGTACCGGAAGTTGACGACGTGTGAGTCATGACCGAGTGACGCTAAAGAAAGATCAATTACTGAAGTGAATCTTCAGTAGGTTTCCTACCTACTTGTAACCACAGTTTTACCCTAGTTTTTCTTTATGAGACTCTTGTTTATTTTTATGTGGTTTCGAATGATATATTATGCATTTACAAATGGCATACAAAGCATTGGCATCTCATGCATGGACATGGGATGTTGACTGAGGTTATACAGTGTTGCAATTATGAGTTACCGTCCTCCTTAGGCGATGAGAGTCCCGTCAGGAGGAGTAACATGATGAGAAGAGTCACAATTGGTCTTCTTAGGCGATGAGAGTCCCGCCAGGAGGACTAATATGTGAAATGAAACAACTCAATGAAGAAGTGTTTTTCCACAGGTAATGATGATTACTATGGATTAACTTATCATGTGAGACCCAGATGAAAGTGTACTATGATTTACCTTGACGGTGAGAGTCCCGTCAAGTGATGGCTATGTATGTGTGATGGGGTGGAGCTCATTACATTTGCATACATACATAGCATGGTTTTATATGTTTTTGATAATCATGTACTATGATATATATATATATATATATATATATATATATATATATATATATATATATATATATATATGCATGTTTTATATGCTAACCATGTGGTAGTCCTAATTCGGGAACCTACTGGGCGCGTTGATCTAACGCCCTAATTCTATCCTCAGAGGAGAATGCAGGTACAAGGAAAGGGAAAGAGAAGGTCGATGACCGAGAGGGGAGCCAAGCCTAAGCGCTTGAATGTTGAACTACACTTCTTTATTACTGTCATTTGAATTTATAATTGTGGACATGTAATAAGTTATTAATTTGCTATGGTTTGATTAGGTTACTAACTATGGATGGTTATTTATGTTAATTAATATTTGAGACTGTTACTTGCTATCTAGTCATGCTATTCCGCAAATAGTCTAGTTTATTCCGCAAGTTGTTATTAGTTCCATGTGTGATTTATTAGCATGGTCTAGTCTACGTACACATGGGTGGCCAGTTAAGGTTCAAACTTGAGTAGTCTGAACTTAGCTCGCGTCGTGACGCCACCCGCTCTCTTTCGATGTTTTATTATTATTATTTAAAAAAAAAAATTAGACTCTGATTTCTCGGAGAGGGCGGGGCGTTACACAACCTACTCATGGGCAACTAAGATGCATGTCACGATGACTACCCGTATCCTTCTAAGCTTCTCCCAAATGGTGATTACGTGTCACGGTGTCAGACCGTGCCCTTCTATGCAACACACATATTCAAGTGTGATATGTGTCACAATGACTATCCATGCCCTTCTATGCTTCTCCCCTAGTGGGTATGGGGTGTCACGGCGCCAAAGCGTGCTCTTCTACGTATCCGCTACTACGGGCAATCATCACTGTGTGCCCTTCTTCCCATGTTCACTTCATACCCCAACTCCACATACTTCACCATACTCGACATTCAATTTTATAGTCTCATCTACTCCACTCAAGGCCCAGTCTCTCGCATGCAATTGTATTTCACCACATCATGTTGAGCAATCAAAAATGACTATTTTACCCCTATTATTTGGACTAGTTAGCCCTTTATTTTTGTATATTAGATATGTTTAATGTTATTTGTGAGTTTTGTAGGAAAAAATATGGAATTAGAAGAAATTGAGCTAAATATGGAAGGAAATGCAGAAATTGGGCCATAATTGCTATTTTTGAAAAGAGTGTGTAATTTACCACTCATTTTGGAATTTATTGTAAAAAAATCTTAATTCAAATCCAGCTATGAGAGTTTGGATTAGGATAATTAATTTTGGGAGTTGTATTGTTAAAGTGGTAAATTCACAACACTATGAAAATGGGCCCACTAATCTAGCCTGAAGTCCAAGCCTGCATATGAAGTTCATGAGTCAAAGCCCAAAAGTTCAAACTTGATGGAAGTCCAAGTCCAATCATAGCCCAAGTCTGCAAATTGAAGTCGAAGTCCAAAAGGGCAAGGTTGGGCCCCAGTGAAATTTGCATGGAACAGAAAAGTGCCAAGTGTCCTCTAAAAATAGGAGATAAAATTCACCTGGATTATGTAGTTTTGTGCAAGTCATGTTGATGTGGAATGGAGAGATTATGGGAGAAAATATTGCAATGTATCTAGCCATTATGGAGGATAAATTCGAATGGAGAGAAAGTCAAAGAGATTTGGATCTGAGAGAAAAATGGAGAAAATATTTGGAGGAGAAACTTGTGGAGAAAACCTCTCCAAAAAATCTACATGGAAAATTCACCCAAGGCAAGGAGGACACATCTCAAATTCATGTGAAGCAGTGTGGAAGCAAGAATGAGAGAAAAAAAATGAGATTTGGATTGAACAAAGAGAATTTTGGAAGAACGAATATTTTGACACAGCTTCAGTATTTTGGCCATAACTTTCCACTCCGATATCCGATTGCGCTGATTCTTTTTTGTGTTGGAAAGAAGAATTCAAGGGCAACAACTTTAAATATTACGAGATTTTCATGATTCAGACGCTTACTAGGTCAAAATTAAGTTGAAAGATGGTACTTATGTAGAAAAATGGAATTTGCACTCTAGTTTCCAAACTAATCCAATATCCCTAAAATCATGGAGTCTTATCTACAAAATTTGCCCATGGCTTGGAAGAGAAAGTAAATTTCGTTTTGGATAATTAAATGAGAGAAAATCATGGAGGAAAGAAACTTTTGGAGAAAGTTTTCGAGATAAAATTATGGAGGAATTCTCTCCAAGCCTTGCCTAATCCAGTCTCTTTGAATACTATAAATAAAGGTGCCTCGGCACAGTAAAAATCAAATTTGATCTGGAACTTGAAAGGACTGAAGATTGGAGAAAGCACAAGAAGACAAGGAGCTTACACGATTTTTACATGTGAGCAATCATATTGTAATTTTATTTTACTGTCTTTGTGTATTCATTTTCCAAATCTTGTACTTAATTTTCCATGAAATAAATACGAGATATTCCTTTAGGACCCTGAAACATCCAATTTTAAAATTTCTTGTGATACCCACCCCTCCCAACCAGATGTGGGAAGTCCCACATCGGTTGGGAGGAGGAATTTAAGAGGGGTTTTAAGTGGCCAAAGCCCCTTTGACAATGTGTGAGGCCTTTTGGGCCTGGGCCCAGAAACAAAACCGTGCGGGTTTGAGCTGTGTGCGAGGCCCAAAGCGGACAATATCACACTTGAGTCAAGCCCTAAGCTCTGTGTGTTCGGGTAGGGTCGTTACAAATATGGTATCAGAGCCGAGTTCAACACTCAGACTGTGTGGGCCTATCATCCTTCCCTGGAGTTGTCAAGTGGACCGGAGTCGAGCCGGGGACGGCTCGAGGCTTTATGGAGGGTGATTGTGATACCCACCCCTCCCAACCAGATGTGGGAAGTCCCACATCGGTTGGGAGGAAGGAATTTAAGAGGGGTTTTAAGTGGCCAAAGCCCCTTTGACAATGTGTGAGGCCTTTTGGGCCTGGGCCCAAAAACAAAACCGTGCAGGCTTTGAGCTGTGTGCGAGGCCCAAAGCGGAGAATATCACACTGAGTCAAGCCCTAAGCTCTGTGTGTTCGGGTCGGGTCGTTACATTTCTTTTATGATTGTTTAGATTTAATTTTAAAGATTATAATCTTTGTTTGTTTAATTGGACATAAAATAGTTAGAACTTAGGTTGTAAGTGTTGAATCTAAGTTACTAAGGTTCGATTATTTAAATTAATGTTTATGAATTTTTAATTTTGATGATGAACATGAATTGAAGTTTGACTTTTTACGAGAATTTCAGATCTAGATTTTATATTTATTTACCCATTTTGGGCGATGAATGATCTATTCCAAAAACCACCTTTTACATTCTGCACCTTTAAATTCTAGTCTTTTACTTTACTTGCAATTTTATTTCCAACCATTTATTATGTTGGTTCCTTTGTTTGTTTGCTGTATTTTAAATGCTTAATTTATTTTCATGTTTTCATTTCAAGTCTTGTATATTCAAATATTTTATTCTTTAATTCTTTGAATCCAGAAATTCTCTCTTTCAAGATTCACCTAACTTAGGTTGTAGATATGATATTTTTATCTTGAAAGATGTGATTTTTAATTAACATGAGACTACCATTATTCTTTATTTCACCATTTTAATAAAAATGAGATAGATTTGATTTTCGACACTATTTGGGCATCCTATTTTACCAAATTCACAAGTTAGTTAAATGATGATACTTTGTTCTCTAGATCTAAGTTCTTCTAAATAAAATTATAATTTTATGTATCAGAATTCTTTTTCACATTTAGATTTAATTTTATGGCTTAAGATCACATCTTTTTAAAGGTACCAATTTAATTTTAAGCATATATTTGTGGATTTCCTTTGGGTTCGACCTCGCACTCAATTGCTATACTACTAAATGGTTTGTGCGCTTGCGAGATTTATAAATTAAAAATTTGAACATCAACAAGTTTTTGCTTCAGTTGCCGGGAAATCAGAAAATAAATTGGCTACCATTAAAATTATGTGATTTAGGAATGCTTGTTATTTTTGGAATATGTTTATTTTAGGTAACTCTTTAAAATTGGAAATTTCTATTTTTGGAAAATCTAATTATTAAGTTTCCTAAAATTAGAAATTCTTGAAAATATCAATATTTTAGATTTAAACTATATTTGGAAAAAAACTAAATTTTTAAACTTATATATTTATAATTTTCTATTTTTGGAAATTTTCTAATTTGTTAGTTTCCTCTAACAAGAAATTTTCTAATCTTGGATTTTTTTAAAATTTAGGAATAACTTATTTTTGGGAAGTTTTCTAATTTTTGAAAAATCTATTTTTGGTAACCATCCAATTTAGAAAAATCTCCAAACTTAAAAGTTTTCTAAATTTAGAAATTTTATCTAACTTTGAAAGTTTCAAAATAAGATGTCTAAAATCAAATCATGGAAATTATTGAATTGTAGATAATTAAGTGAAACTCAATTTAAATTTTTATGGTCATGTCTTAATTAAAATTTGTAATTAAGATTGTATTTATTATATCTCCTTCATTAGTTGTAGCTTAGGAAAAATTGCATCTAGATTATGTTTCATGCATTTCTTATGAGAGTGAGAATCTTCACTTTGTTTTGTGGTATTTCAATGTACAAGGATTTTGAATTGCGCAATAAAAAATTCTGACAGGAAAGCACTAGAGGCCAAGGTAAGTGCCTAATCTCATTTTCTTTAATTTTTTATTTTTCATGCATTCATATAGATTTTTATTTAGGGTGATTACATTTATTTTGAATAAAAAAACAAAAATATTGTATATTTACTTTGCTCATTCATTTAGATTGCAAGTTTCATGCATTAATTTAATTGTTTGCTTATTGTTTGTTTATTTGCTTCGAGTATTGCACTGTTAGATTTAGGATTACATTTGCACAAAATTGAAAATCCAAAAAGGTTAGTAAAAAAATGGTTCATGCACTTCCAAGTAAAATCAATTTAGGAACCATTAGTTAGATTTTAGGTTTTGTCATGCTCACTGAGACCAGTCTTAGTTTTTCTTCAATCACGGTGTCTAAGGCAAATTTTGTCACCAAGGCGTGATATCAAGCACGTCTAGGGATAAGTTGGGACGAGATGTCGTTTGCACTCCCCCACTTACCAGGGAACTTACCTAGCCGTGATTGTGGTTAAACTTCTATCGGAGGCTTAAGATGTAATAGCCCTGAATTTTTTAAATCAACATATATATGGCATTTATTTATTTTAATTGAAATTTTGATGTTATGGATGCTAAATGGATCAAATTTTGGGGCAAAGGCCCAAGTATGGTCCAATAGGACTATGGATTGGATGGAATTCATTTAAGGGATCAATAATGGTCAAAGTGGGCCCGATAACCATTTGGGACCCAATGGGTCAAAATGAGTCAAGCTCTAAGGTAAATGATAGAAAATAATTTAATTGGGCCATGGGTCCAATGGTGACCCAATTGATTGAAATGGGTTGAATTGGAATTAAACCACCTAAGTTAATGATGAGATGGTTAAAATGGCATAACCAAGTGGGGTCCACCTCCACCTCACTTGGCATAACCAAGTGGGGTCCACCTCCACCTCACCAAGTGAGGTGGCGTGTGGACCAAGGAAAAGGTGGGGCCGACCAGTCATGGTTGACTTGGTCAACCATAGATAGTTAAGGGGACTAAGGAGGAATAAAGTAGATTAAGTTTGATTAAATTATTTTAAAACATCTAAGTTAAGATTAATGGGGTTTAAGTGACATAGCTGAATGGGGCCCACCTCCACCTCATCAAGTGAGGTGGCGGGTAGGATAGGTGCTGGTGGGGGCCGTCCACCATGGTTGACTTGGTCAACCATGGGTGGATTTCTTAGAGACATAATTTAATGGAATTAAATTAAATGGAAATTAATTAACCTAAGTAAAGACTTAATTTAATTAATTAGGTTGGTCAAATTAGGGTCAAATGAATAAGTCAAAAGGGCAAGTCAAAGGGTGGTTTCATCCCATTGAAACCACCCAAAGAAACACAAAAGAAACCATGGACTTAGGGTGGTGGTTTCATCTCAACCACCACCACTCAAGGTATGAGGACCCATGCCCCTCATCATATGGTCAAGTGGTCAAAGGGAGGAAGACCAAACCACTCCCTCACAAAGAGGCCAAACCGTTGGCTTGGTGGTGGTTTGGTCTCAACCACTACCACCAAGGACAAGGGAGCCCATACTTGGTGGGTGAAGGCCATCATGGAAGTGTATGGTCTAAGGAACCAAGATTGGAGTAGTTTCCACCCTACCACTCAAGCCCACTCTCATCTCACTCTCTTCCTCACCTCCTCCCTCTCATTGCCGACCCCATCCAAGGAAAAGAAGGAGAAGAAAGTTAGAAGAAAGGGAAGAAGAAACCAAGTGTTGGCCGACCACCCCAAGACCAAAGCTTGAGATAATTTTCTATCCCCTTCCTCCCCTCCCCCTCTCTCAAAATCTAAACCTACCTTAGCCGAACCCTAACCTTGGAGACTCCATCTTGATCAAGCACATAGTGGCCGAACAACAAGGAGAAGAAGAAGAGAAAGGGCTAAGGAAATCAAAAGAAGAAAGAAAGGCCGGAGGAGTCGTTGGTGTGGTAAGAAATTCTTAAATAAGAATTTATATTTTTTAAAGGTTAAGATGTGTTTATGGAATCCATTTCTTAGAATGGATGGTGGCCACAAATGTTATGGGCCTTAGATCTAAGATCCATCCAATGATAAGATGAGAAATGGATGAAATGGGAGAGATAGATTAAGAAAAATAAATAAATGGATTAAACATGACAGTATGGGTTTTTGAATGGATTGATGGACAATGGTTGATGAATTTAATTAGGCTTTTAAGGTTTAGAGCCATGGAGAATGATTATGATTTTTAAGGTTATAAATGATTAAATGTTGGAAAAATTTAAAGGGGTTTAAATGAGGAAAAATCATGGAGTGTGTGAATGATTTTGTGGCCTCAAGAGGCATAGGAAAATGGTGAATCATGAACCATGGGTTCGGCCATGGTGTATGGCCCAACCCTATGGTGATGGAATGATGTATTTAATGGTTATAAGAGTATGGAAATTAATGGAGAAGATTAATGGTAACTAAGTGGATTTTTCTTTATTATGTTAAACAAGGTTTTGAATGGGTGGAAATGAAGTTTTTAAAATAAAAACTATGGACCATGGGTTCGGCCATAGTACATGGCCGAACCCCATGGGGAGACTTTGAGGAATTTGGTGTTTTGGAACCATGGAAAAATAAATGGGAATGATGGTTGAATTGATGGACAAAAAATGTACCTCATGATGATTAAGGAAGGATGATTTAAATGTATGATTTAAATTCATTTATGGTAGGACCAAATGAGATAAAATAGACCCAAGAAAAATGGGAAAAAGGCATCATGGGTTCGGCCATGGTGTATGGCCGAACCCATGACCCAATTGTAGGTCATGTTATGGGCAAGAATTGGAATTATGTATGGGATTAAATGATTGGAAATTTGATTGAATTAAGTGGTTGATTTTAGGGATGTTATGCCATGATTAACAAATCATTAATGGGGCTAAGTATATGGATAAATTATGGACAGAAAAGTACATGGATGAAGGAAATATTAAACCATGGAAGTATAGTGGCAAAACCATAATTATTGGCCACAATGAAGAGCCATGGGTTCGGCCATGGTACATGGCCGAACCCCATGTAGGTTGGACATGAACTTGGGTGCATTAAAATGACATTATGAGTGATTAAATGGAGCTTAGGGTTGCTGCATTTTAGACTCACAAAATTAGAATGTTTAATGGGCAAAAATTCGGAATTATGCATGTGTTTAAATCAATGGAAATGAGGCTAAGTTAAGGGCTGTTTTTGATAATCTTGTAACATGGTTAAGGATCATTAATGGATCTAAGTTTGCAATCAGTTAGGGACTTAATCATGGATAAAATATGGACTAATTTGGTAAATGTATAATAAGGTATCGGGACATCGCAAAACGGTACGAGATCGGGACCGGATTACCGAATGGAAACGTAAAGGGACGCTAAGCGGTATTCGGTAGGATTCCTACCTTTTTGTAAGCCGTGGATTATATGTATGTGATGGTTTCCTTATTCTATTTCGGTAATTATATGATTTATTTTAAGATGGGTTTTAAATGCTATGGATTATATTTTAATGATATGGACGATATTTTAATGCTATGGATTATATTTTAATGATATGGACGATATTTTAATGCTATGGATTATATATTAAGGATATGAGTTATATATATATACTACATAGCATAATGCACTTATATCTCATGCATGGCATGGGTGGGAAAATAAAGGAACCGGAGTCCATGCTCCATCAGGGCAACTGAGAAGCAAACATGGGGATAGCCTGAGGTGCTATAACCGGAGTCCATGCTTCGTCAGGGCGACCGAGAAACAAACATGGGGATAGCTTGATATGCTATAACCAGAGTCCATGCTCTATCGGGGCGACCGAGAAGCAAACATAGGGACACCTTGACGAGGCCTTGCCGTCAAAGGGGATATGACATTGTTTTGATGATATGGATAATGGGTGGGACACATGACATAGGCACCCATGGCATGGCATTCATTTTATGGATTTTATTATATTGTTATCTGTATGCTTGTTATCACTAATCCATGTACTAGCCCTACTGGGCGCGTGGTCTAACGTCCTACTTCTACCATAGCTGATGATGCAGGAGAAGGCGGAAACGGTGGACACGGACGGGAGCCAAGCTTAGGAGCTTGGGAAAGCGGCTACTTAGTTTTATTTTGGAAATGTAATTTAAGTAGCTTAGCTTGTCGGATTGTAATAATTACTGTTTCTTGCTATGGTTTGGACTGTACTCTGGACGTTATCATTTTGAGATATAATTATGAACATAGGGGTATTTTAGTAATTTAAGCGCCGTATTTCCTTGCTATCTAAAACCGGTAGGATAGTCTATATTATAATGTTCCGCATGTAATTATATTCCGCGAGCTTACTTCCTACGCGTGAACCGTTTTCGTGGACTTCTTTCTGCGCACGCGTAGGGTTGGCCAGTTAAGGGCCGAGCTTTAGAAGCTCGGATTTAACTCGCGTCGTGATGTCCACGCCCGTTGTCACTTTTATTTCAAAAAAAAATTAGACTCTGATCTCGGTGAAAATGGGGCGGGTGTTACATAAGATTTTCTGGAGAAAAGAAAAGTAGGAGCAGTCGAGATTTTAGGGTCCCTTTAACAAGTCAATAAATTCGAATTTTCTAGTGAAGTTCGAAAATTAGATTTAGGCATATTTTGTGTGATTTTTGTTTAAACATGAATGATCATGTCTGTGTATGATTCATTGGTCTCGTGACTCCACCAATCACATGTGTTAGTGCCTAGGTTTGGGTAAGTCCTTATGTTTGTCAATTCCATGACTCAGAAAGAAGCACTTGCCGAAGCTTGAAGACTCAAGATAATCAAGAGAAAAGATCATGCTCCACCGGATTGAAACTCATCGTTATGGCAATCACAAAACAGGTAAAATGGCCATAGATGACTTTAGGTGGTACTCGCACCTTAGATAAGACAATCCCTAGACTTAGTGGAACAAATGGTTGAATCATAAAAAACCTAGAGAGGAAGGTTAACAGTGACTTGGAACCCAACTTGGAAATATGTATTTAGTGTCACTGCCAACTCGACCAGTCGTTCTCACCGACCCCTCGGTAGAGACAAGATCGACCCATCGTGGTTAAGGACTGGTGGGCCAGATTGACATTGGTTCTGGAACATTAAACTGTCATTCTGGGTATGCCTCTGATCGAGAGTCTCTTATGCACCGACCCCTTAGTGAAAGGCTGGAATGACCCATCAGTGGTCAATGACTCCTCGATCAAGATCTAAAGTTCTGGAATCCTTCAATCTCATGTGGACTCTCGAAGAAATACACATATTGACAATCAAACACCGACCAAGGGTACTAGGACCGACCCCTTGGTAAAGAGAGACAAGGTCGTTCTGGATAACAGGTTTGTAAGAGATGAAACTGCTCTCAAGCATGTTTTGCACGAGAACGAGCCTATCGTATGGACCGACCACTCGGTACCATAAGTGTCGATAGAGAAATAATTTACTGTTGAGAGTGCAATTAATGCACAACGGTCAGATTTGTAACGGTAACATTTTTAGTCATCGACCCCTCGGTGCAACCAACCTTGTCTGTGTAACGCCCGTCCATTCCCACCTTCACAAAATCAGAGTATATTTTTTTTATAAGAGTGAGGGAGAGCGGGTCATCACGACGCAAGTTAAGTCTGAGTTTCCAAAACTCAACCCTTAACTGGCCACAATTACGTGTGCATGAACTAAATCCACTAAAACATTTCACACACACTTCTGAATATTTGTGGAATTTTTTACATGAATAAGATACTACTCATATAATTGTCATTATTACGCACGGAAAGCCAATCACCATATACTTAAAAGTGAAAATTAAATATTATCAAGCCATAGCAAATAAGTCTAAGTTATTGCAATGCAAAATTTAGTTCTCCCAATACATCATTGAAATTAAAACTAAGTAATTTAAACTTAATTTTTCCAAGTTCCTATGCTTGGCTCCTTCCGGTCCATCGTCCTTTCCATTACCATTCCCTATTCCATCATCTATAGGGTAGAAGTAGGGCATTAGTCAACATGCCCAGTAGGTATTCCAAGTAGGGTTATGGTACACATCAGACTTATTGTATACCCATCCACAAATTATTCGGGATTACCGATGGAGTGTGGACTCCTCCCTCTGCACAGGGTTTCGAGACCTTCCCAAGAGCTCTTTGACCCAAATTACACCGTACCTATTTCTATCTCCCCAGACAAGGCCAAATCTCAACAGTTCATATAGCTTCGTACATGCTAGTCTCAAGCCCAAGTCATGTCCGGACCAGCTCTGGACTTGGCTTGCCGATCATATGTATTCCCTCCCATGCCATGCATGAGGTAATATATGCAAGAATGCCATTTCATTTCAAAGTACATAATATCATTAAAAATCAGTTCATAAACATATACAATTTTGTTTAACTAAAGTAATCAACATATTTGGAATAAAAATCAGTATCATATTATATTCCCTAGTGTTCTCAATAAGGTATGAATCCTACCAACATCTAGTACACTATCCTTGCTGTGTTGTGAAGATAATGTTAACGATCGCGTCGAAACGAATCACAAACCCTTTGCGAATCTCTTTACCTTATTAAATTCAACCACATATATTAATTTGATTTTTTTCCATTTCAATTTCATCCTCTCTTCCATCCCACAAGAGGTTCTGGAAGATAATCCAAAAATCTAAATTTACAATTCAATCGACTGAATCACGCCTAGATACCATCTCTGCTTTACCCGTAAACTTTCAGTCGATTGAATCATAAGATTCAGTCGGCTGAAAACACAACTATGTACTGTATAAACTTGACCCATAAACTTTCAATCGACTGACTTTTGGGTCAAATCCTATGTGTTCTCGGCCAGTACAAATTCAGTCAGCTGAAATACCAATAAATCATTTACGTGTTTGGTAAGTATATATTCAGTCGACTGAATCACACCAGATCTCTTACTTGTTTAGGTACGTACACGTTCAGTCGACTGAATCATAAGATTTAGCCAGTGTACTTTCAGTCGACTGAATCATAAGATTAGTCAGCTGAAACAACCAGATATCCTTATGTGCTTGGTCTGTAGATTTTCAGTCGACTGAATCATAAGATTCAGTCGATTGAAACACCCAGACAACCCTTATGTGCTCGGCCAAAACAAGTTCAATCGACTAAATCCTGAGATTCAGTCGACTGACTTTTTGTCAATTCTCTCTGTTTGCATATCTTGAACAGTCCTTCTTCATAAAATTCACTCTTTATCATATCTAAACATGGATTTAATCTTTCTTTCTTTAATTAGTGTTTCACTCTACCCACCAACCAAGGTTTGGGTTCCTCATGATCCATTCAATCATTGTACCATTATATTTTGGTTTTTGATTTAATCATATGGTTGTTTTGTTTTCAACCCATAACCATCCCTTGAATGGATTTCCAACTCCATGGCCTTATAGAAGATTGGCCATCCATTCAACCAATTATGGAACCCATGGGTTCAGCCACACCATGGCCAAACCTATGGTTTCCTTAGACTCATTCCCACATTGTTAAATCTTAATCAGACCATACTTCAGTCTCATTCATTTTGTTTTTAATCTGTCTTTCCTTTCTTAAACCTTCTTCTTCTTTCTTTGCTCTTCAAAGTCTCCATGTACAGAGGTAGAGGTGGGAGAGAGAGAGAGAGGAAAGGAGAGGAGGGAAACTCTTGTGCGCAAGAGGAGGAGTCGGGCAAGGGGTGTGGAGTGCCCCTTGGTTTGTGTCTTTTTGTATAACAGTCTTTGACTCTTCACTCTCCCTCATCATGGTTTGTTGAACTAATGAGGCCCTTGGTTAACCAAGGAGACCCTTGGCTTGAACCAAAGAAACCTCTTTGACTTCCAATGAGTCCCTTGGTTTCATGTCCCTTGAGATGGAAGCCTTTCATCTTCCCAACTCATGCAATATCTTAACTCAATTGAACTCACTTATGGTTGACCAAGTCAACCATGATGGCACTTTGTTTAATTGGCCTCCATGCAATGACATGCATGCCACATGGCAATGCCTCATCACTCACATGCCACCTCACTTGACAAGGTGGATTTTAATGTGTTAAATAAGTTAATTATCCAATTCAAATAGTTTGATTAAACTTGCCAATTACTTTAAAATTAAGCTCATCTATGATCCATTTGGTCTTAATTGGGTAATTGACCCATTTACTTTAAAAATCAAGCTCACCCATGATCCATTGGGTCTTAATTGGGTAATTGATCATTTCTTGCCCATGTAATGTCAATTTCCTACTTTTTAAATATCAAATTCCATTAATTCGCAATTCAAATGGATTATTCCAATATATTCATAAGTAAGGAAAATCCGAGGTGTTACAGTATTACCCTCTTTTGAAATTGTCGTCCCGAAAATCGAGCGAAGTAGGGTTTCAAACAATTTATACGAATAGCTCAGGATGAGTTACTTTCATTTCTGACTCAAGTTCCCAAATGGCTTCCTCATTACCGTGTCGGTCCCATACCACTTTAACGAACGAAATTGCTCGGTTCCGTAACACCCTTTGTTCTGTCTCAGTCACTCTGATAGGCCTTTCGACGTATGATACATCGCTTTGCACTTCTATGTCTTGGCACATTCAACACGTGCGATGGGTCAAGGTTGTATTTCCTTAGCATGGAAATATGGAATACATCGTGCAATCCTGACAACTGTGGAGGGAGTATCAGACGATAAACCACTTCCCCCACCTTCTCATGGATTGAAAAGGGTCCCACAAATGTGGGTGACAGTTTCCCTTTCTTTCCAAACCTCATGTATATTTTTCGTGACAAGACCTCCAAGAATACTAAGTCTCCCACTTCAAACTTAAGAGGTCAGTCTTCTCTTGTCAGTGTAGCTCTTCTAATGACTCTGTGCAGTGAGCAGATGTTGTTGTATCACCTTGATCTGTTCTAGTGGTTTCTGCATCCAGATCAGGTCCAATAAGAGCAGGCTCACCGACCTCTGTCCAACACACTAGAGATCTGCAGGGTCTACCATACAATGCCTCAAATGGAGCCATCTTGACGCTGGCCTGATAACTGTTGCTGTATGAGAACTCGACTAGTGGTAGGTGATCTTCCCAACCGCCCTTGATGTCTAACATGCAGGCTCTCAGTATATCCTCCAATGTTTGTATTGTGCGTTCCGACTGACCGTCGATTTGTGGTTGGAAAGCTGTACTGATTAACAAGTTTGTCCCCATAGCCGACTGCATGCTCTGCCACACCCTGCCAGTGAATCGGCCATCTTTGTCGGACACAATAGTCCTGGGTATACCGTGTAGCCTGATGATGTCCTTGATATACTGCCGTCCCAAAGTCTCAGATGAGTCTGTCATCTTGATTGGGAGAAAATGTTCAGACTTGGTCAGACGGTCCACTACTACACAGATTGCATCATTACCTTTTGAAAACTTTAGCAATCCTGTCACAAAGTCCATGGAAATGTGTTCCCATTTCCATTCGGGCACAGGTAAGGGTTTGAGCAGTCCTGGCAGCTTTTGATGTTCTATCTTGATTTGCTGACAAGTAAGGCAGTGAAAGACAAAATCAACCACGTCTCTTTTGAGTCCATGCCACCAATAATGTCTCTTCAGATCATGATACATTTTGGTGCTACCCGGATGAATAGAGAGTTTTAATTGATGAGCTTATGTCAACAACTCTCTTCTGCAGCCTTGTGGCACGTATGTCCTACCTCGGAATAAGAGACCTTGTCCGGGTCGTAATTCCCATTCAGGTATGACCTCTCTAGTCGACATCTTGGCCCAAATTTCTGCCACTTCAAGATTTGTCTGCTCTTCTTGTTCAATCTTGGAAACCATACTGGACCGTATCATCAGATTATACATGCTCCCATTATCTTTGATGTACAAATTGAACTCTCGGATGGTCGCCAACATTTCCCATTCTTTCATAATTAGACTGGCCACTTTGCATGTGAGATGCGGCTGAGGGTATCCGCCACTTTGTTTGCCTTGTCAGGATGATATGGTAGTGCAAATTCATAATCTTGTAGATATTCCATCCATCTGCTGCTATCTCAAATTGAGTTCTTTTTTATCGAATATATACTTCAAGCTCTTATGGTCTGAAAATACTTCAAATTTCTCACCATATAGATAGTGTCTCCAGCTTTTGAGAGCGAAGACTACTGCAGCTAATTCCAGATCATGGGTGGGATAGTTACGTTCATGGATTTTTAGTTGCCTTGAACCATATGCCACTACATGATGACTTTGAGTGAGGAGCACCCAAGTCCTTCTCTTGAAACATCACAGTATAGTTCATATCCCTTGCCTCTCTCCAGTAAAATCAGGATGGGAGCAGTCGTAAGCTTCTGTTTCAGGTCTCAAACCTTCGATTGCACACGTCAGACCATTCAAATTTGACTCCTTTCTGAGTTAGTCGGGTAAATGGAGCAGCAATCTTGGAGAAGTCCATGATAAATTTTTTATAGTAACCAGCAAGTCCCAAAAGCTGCAGATTTCGGTCACATTCTTCAGAGCTTTCCAGTCTCTAACCACTGCTACTTTTGCCAGGTCCACGGTTATTCCTTCTACTGATATGACGTGTCCCAAAAAGTTGACTTCAGATAGCCAAAATTCACAGTTGCTTGCTTTCGCATATAACTAATTATTCTTCAGTGTGTCCAAAACTATCCTCAGATGCTCAACATGCTCTTCCCGACTAGTGGAATAAATCAGAATATCGTCAATGAAGACAATCACAAACTTATCCAGATAAGGACGGAATATTTTGTTCATCAAATCCATGAACACCGACTGTTGCATGTGTGAATCCAAAAGGCATGACTACATATTCAAACAACCCATACCGAGTTCTAAAAGCCGTCTTTTCTATGTCCTCATCCCTAACACGGATTTGATGGTAGCCTGACATAAGATCAATTTTGGAGAAATGGCTGGAGCCTCTGAGTTGATCAAACAGATCATCAATTCTGGGTAGAGGGTACTTATTCCTGACAGTCAGTTGATTCAACTTCTTGTAATCCACACACATCTGAAGAGTACCATCTTTATTCTTTACTAACAATACTGGTGCTCCCCAAGATGAGGTGTTGTGCCTGATGCATCCTAGTCTGAGCAACTCATCAATTTGTTTCCTCTGCTCAGACATTTCTGCTGGGGCCATCCGGTAATGAGGTAATGATACAGGAGTTGTGCCAGGATAGAGTTTAATCTCAAGGTCAATCTCCCTTTTTGGAGGCAAACTAGGGAGTTTGGTTGGAAATACCCCTGCGTAGTCTTTTACTATAGCTGGTAGTTCTTTTATCGGCGCTTTGTCTAGTCTGATGCTGTTCAGTACGAGATGGTTCATTTCTTCCTATAATCTCCTGGTCATAGGAATGCTCTGTCTGTTGGCATGTACTATAAACTGTTTTTCCTCGGGTAACCAGAATATCACTCTGCGAAGGTGACAGTCAATGCAGGCCTGAAAGGTAGCCAACCAGTCTATGCCAATATGGTATCGTATTCTGTCATCTCGAGTACCAGGTAGATGAATTTAAATATGAACTCAACAAGTTCAGTATCTACGGAGGTGCAGATTAGACCCAGTGATGTGTCTTCAACAGGGGATACAATAGTGAGTGCAATGGATAGTTGTTGTATTAAGATACCAGTAGATGATATGAAGGTAGTAGATATAAAGGAGTAGGATGCTCCTGAATCAAATAATGCAATAGCATAAGAACTACCAACTACATCCATACCTTGTTACTGAGTGATCCAATATCTCTGGAGGAGAAACTAAAGTATATAGCTGTCCAGATCCTACCGGAATGGGTGCCTATCCTAACTGGTTATGTGCCCTGGATGCTTACGACTGAGCTAGCCGAGCTAGAGGACGGAAAGAACCCCTGGAGTAAGAAGGTCTATTGTTCTGCGGACACTCCCTCTTCATATGGCCCTGCTGACCACACTGATAATAGGTAATAACACCTCGAGGAACCTGAGAGACTGGTCCAGATGTGGAGGGCTGACTAGAACGAACACCACCAGTAGAACTAGTAAAAGCTGAGAGCTCCCAAAGTTGGGTCTAAATCTCTTATGAGGGCGGAAAGTATTTTCCCCACTCTGTCTTCGTCTGTTGTTCACAAATCTAACTGTCTCCATTAGCTCTTGTTCAGCTATACCCGCTTGACTGACCACTTCTGCCAAAGTAGCTGATTGAAAATTGTGACTTTGGCTCTGATGTTTGGTCGCAGGCCTCGCTCAAACTTCCGGGCCTTCTTATATTCAGTGTCTATCATGTACAGAGCATAACATGATAGACGAAGGAATTCCTGATAATATTCTGCGTCGGTCAGGATGCCCTAGACCAAGGCTACGAATGCCTGTGTCTGGCGCTCTTTCTCCTCTTCTTGTAACACCCCGAAGTTTTAGATTATCAATATATATGAAATTTGCCCATTTAATTTGTGAATTATTTGATATGGACCTTAGATGGGTAAAGTGTTGGGTCAATTATCCAATTAAGACCCAACGGGTTATGAATATGGTTTCAATTGAAATAAATGGGTAAGATGTATGCAATTGGGTCAAGATTGTTAATTGGGTCAAAATGCCCAATAGGGACCCAATGGGTTGTGGTTGACTTGGTTGACCACCAAGTGAGTTCAAACCTAATTAAATGGGGCTGAATTAAAATGGGAAGGCAATCAAGTGAGTTGAGTTGATTTGAAATGAGTTAAATTAAAGTGGTGAGTTGAATTAAAGAGAGGGTGCAGTGTGAAGATGAAGTGTTGTTATTTCAAATTCAAACAAGGGTTACACGTTGGAGAGTTGGGGAATTTTGGTTTAAAATTTAAATTCAAATAAGGATACACGTTGGAGAGGTGGGGAGTTGTGGTTTATTTCAAATTCAAATAAGGGTACACATGGAGAGATAATGGAGGTGGTTACACATTTCAAATTCAAACAATGGTTACACGTTGGAGAGATGGAGTGGTTATGGTTATTTCAAATTCAAACAATGGTTACACGTTGGAGAGATGGAGGGGTTATGGTTAGTTCAAATTCAAACAATGGTTACACGTTGGAGAGATGGAGGGGTTATGGTTATTTCAAATTCAAACAAGGCCGAACTCTCCCTCTCCCACTCCCTCTTGGTTGTTTCTCTCCCTCAAACCCTCTCTTAGCCGATCACTCCTCAAGACAAAAGACTTAGAGAAGTTTTTGATCTCAAGCTAGCACACAAGGCTGAACACTCTCCCTCTCACTCAAGGCTGAATTCTATCTCTCTCTCTCTCAAGTCTCACTCTCGGCCAAATGAAGTAAGAAGGAAGGAGGAAGAGGCTAAGGAAAGAAAGGATCGGAAGAACAAGTCGGAGCAAAGGAAAACCGGAGGAGTCGCGGAGCCGGTAGGTATTTTTATAAATTTTGTTTAAAGAAAGGAACCATAGGGTTCGGCCATGGTGTATGGCCGAACCCCATGGAAGATTATTAGGGGATGATTGTAGTATTTTAATGGAAAGGAGGAACCATAGGGTTCGGCCATAGTGCATGGCCGACCCCATGAAAGAACATTGGTTAATTTTAAATGGAGTTTGAAGGGTAAAAATCATGAGTTTATGTGTATGATGTTTTGATTGGATTTAAAAGAGGAAATATGGAACTATAGAGTTCGGCCATAGTGCATAGTCGAACCCCATGGAAGAAAAATTATGTGGACTGTTTAATATTTTAATGGGCTTCAAAACATGAAAATGGTAGATGCATTTCAGGATTTTTTTTAAAGGACCTTGTTTTATGGACCAAAGAAAGTTAAATGATTCAATGGAAAAATGGGAGTTAGACATCATAGGGTTCGGCCATGGTGTATGGCCGAACCCCATGAACCATTTTGTGGATCAAAGTGAGGACTTATATGGTGATTTATGAATGATCAATTTTGGACCTAAGCATGAAGGGATGGGAATGATGGCAAATGTATAAATATGGAAGGAAATGATAGACCATGGGTTCGGCCATGGTGTATGGCTGAACCCCATGAGAAAAGTTTTGTGGACTTAAGTGGTTGCTAATGTTTAATAATTATTGTATAAGTGATTAGGGTTATGATTCAAAAATGGCAAGATTTTGGATCAAAGGATTACAAAGGGGGACCAAACTCAAATGAGTGAGGTTCGGCCATATTGTATGGCCGAACCCCACTAAGGTTGGTTTATGGATTTATGTTAAGAACTTAAAGGATTAGCTTGGTGATGAATGATTGAACTTAAAAGATCAAAGAACTCAAAGGAGGGAACTAAAACCAAAAAGGTGAGGTTCAGCCATAGTGTATGGCCGAACCCCACAAAGTTGGGTTTATGAACTTAGACATAAATAGAAATCAAATAGAATCTGGTTTGATTCATTGTTGTGTAATAAGGTGACGGGACCTCATAAACGGTGCACGATCGTGAGCAGTTACCGGTTTAAGATGCAAGGACACATTAGTGGTCTTTGGTAGGATTCTACCTCTTTGAAACCATGGGTTTATGTATGATGGTTTTTATCTTATTTTGATGAATTTATGGTGTAAAAGATATGTTCCAAATGTTAGTTTTAATGCTATGTTTATAAGATAAAATAACATGTGTTTCATTAGCATCTCATGCATGGCATGGGGTGAAGGATATGTAACCGGAGGCGCCACACTCCGTCGGGGTGTCTGAGAAACCTATGTGGGATACCTTGATGTGCATTTCCACCAAGAAGAAACCGGAGGGGCCACACTCCGTCGGGGCGTCCGAAAAACCTATGTGGGATACCTTGATGTGCATTTCCATGAAGAAGAAACCGGAGGGGCCACACTCCGTCGGGGCGTCTGAGAGACCTATGTGGGGGTACTTATATGTACTTGTGATGGGTGGGACTCATTGCATTTGACATCATGACATGGCATTGTTTTATATGGTTTTGACATTATGTTATTATATATGATTTGTACTAACTATGTGTAGACCCTAATTGAATACCTACTGGGCGCCCTATTCTAACGTCCTACTTCTACCTTAATGGATGATACAGGAAAGGAAAGGGACGATGAACGTGATCGGAGCCAAGCATAGGAGCTTGGATATGTGATTGGACTTTACATTTTATTTATGTTACTCATGGACATGTAATTTGAGTAGCTAAACTTTGGGCATGTAATAATTTAGATATTTGCTATGGTTTGTGAATGGTTACTTTGGTTAATTAAGTTAAGTTAATAATTTATAATTGACGGAGTACTTTGCTATCTAAAATGGAATAGATTTAGGTTCTATTATAATCCGCATGTTTATATCATCACGTGTGAACCTTTTTCATGGACTTAGTCCATGCACACGTAGGGTTGGCCAGTTAATGGTCAAACTTTACAAGTTCGGACTTAGCTCGCGTTGTGACGTCCCGCTCTTTCTATCACTCTTCGAGAAAAAAAAAAAAAAAAAAAAAATAAAAAAAAAAAAAAAAAATATATATATATATATATATATATATATATATATATATATATATATATATATATATATACTCTGATTTTCGGTAAGAATAGTGAGAAAGGGCGGGGCGCTACAGTTGGTATCAAAGCGAAACGGGAAGGTTGAATCTTTCGAATTAAGATTAAGACGGTTTCATGTCTCACTGACAGATAAGAATCCCAACTAACCGACTCTTCGGAGTCCACTGCACGGGGGCCGGATTAATTTACTTTGTTAGACTCAGACTGAAACATTCAATCTGGGAACAACAAGGAATGATAGCAAAGGAAGTACAGTCACCATAATTGGAATTATCAAACATAGCAAATTAGGAGATACTTCTCCGATATCCCCAAATGGAGAAAATGAATACTTGATACTTAGGAAGTTTCCCGAAAAACAAAGAAATACAAAGGGTACTTATTTGGCGATTTCCCCAAAGACAAAGAACACAAGATGTTTATTTGGCAATGTTCCCAAACAAGAGACATTATAGGAAACTCCCCAAAACAAGAAATACAAGATGATGATTAGGAAATTCCCCAAAACAAAGATTACTGTGATTTGAACTATGGTTGTCATTGATGTGCTTCTGTTGGTTGTGATACAGATATGTCGAGCAACATAGAGTATACAGAGTTGTGGGCAGAGGGACCCCTAGCTGTCCGATAGATCTGGTTTCTTCTTCCGATGATTCCGGCATGCCAAACTTCATCAATGAAGTTGTAAACCATCAGGACATGGAAGTAGAATCGCCCGAGTACAATGTCGGGGTTGCTTCAGCCTTTCTACCCGAAGAGGACGAGGAAGATGTCCCAAACTTAGAGGAATCCGTAGGGGAGATAGGCTCGCCTGTGTATACTCCGCCTACTCCGACTTCAGATGAGTTGACAAATTATATGTACGAATTATGCAATCAGGAGGGGCACAACTGTACTTATTGCCCCCACCATATCGAGGTTATTTGCCCTATTTCTGGACTTCACGGGCATGGGAAGGAGAGGACTAACTGTCCTTATATTGGGGGACCAGGAATAATACCCTATTCGACTTTTGGAGTGTTGGGGCATACGTCGACGACATGCCTTGACAACTTCTTCGATTTTGGTGATGATGCAGGGTCTTTTACGGAAGATTAGGCTAAGGAGTGGTAAGAGAATGTGGGGGAAAGGGGAGATTTTGTAAGGGTTGTGGGTACGTTTTGAAGGGTTTGTTCTAGCCCTACCAACCCTTGTATTGTGATGGAAGTTTGAATAATTTTCAATAAAGTATGGAAACTTAAGAGTTTATAAAGTCTTTGGCACTGAGATGTAGGTGACAAGGTCACTTGATTATGTTGAGACGTGGTATGGTGCGTCCCTCATGTGATATTGATGATTGAGATGTGGTATGGGTGCGTCCCTCACGTGATATTGATGAGATAAGAGTATAGATTCCATGAGTATGGCCTAGAGTAGCTGTAAGACCGTGGGAATCTCGATATGAATTACGGAGACTTGGTTCCGTAGGGTTACCGTTGAGGAGTGGGTCCTTCACATGCTACGCGCTGGAGGCCGCTCTCATGGCGAAATTGCACACTTGATGTGCGTGGATGCATAGAGCTAGGTACTATTTTACCCGTGGGGGTGGTGCTAGCTTCGTTAGACGCAGTCCGACCGCCTTAGAGCTTGACTGAATCACCCTTGGGGTAAAGGGATGCAGGGTAACGTAGACTTGATCACGTTGGACGTGGGCCTTCGGCTTAGTAAGTCATGGGCCCTAAGTCTTACTAGGGGTCGGGGTTATTATGATTTGATATGTTCACTACAGTCACGTAGTGACTCATTCGAGTGTTGTTCCTACGGATAGAATAGCTCATGGTAGATGATGTGCCCTGGATTAGTTATGCCCATGAATGGATTATACCCATGGGAGGGTTATATTCATGGATGGTTATTAACCAGGGATAGATGATATTCACTGATAGAGAGATATCATGGATGGATGTGTATAACCATGGATGATGATTCCCATGGTGGTTTGGATTGATGCCGGGTATCGGTATTGTAAAAGATTTGAACAAAAGGTGTTAGTCACATAGTGACTTATGTGCAAATGAAGATGTGCTAAATTTTGGAGATGTATTTAATGGAAAAGATAAGAGTCTAGTGAAACTCGAATGGGAAGCTATGGACGACTGCCGAGTTAGTCTAGTTAGCTGACTCTGTAGTTAGCCGATGGAGTTTCAGGAGAGTGCAGCTAGAAAACTAGTTAAAAAAATGGAATCAGCGAAAGCCTTGAGCATAGACTCGCATTGGCAGGCTACCTCATTAACAAATTTCAATGAGGGACAAGGTGATCACTAACCTCATACAGAGTGTAGGCGAATGAACGTATTGAGCAAGTACGTATGGAAAATATTTTGGTAGCAGGTAATGTAACACCCTGGAATTTCAAAGATAACAATTTATATGAATTTATTCATATTTACGGAATTGCCATTGTGATATATTTGAGTGGAATTTAAATGGGTCAATGGTTCAATCAAGACCCAATGGTTAGTAGTTTTGATTACATAACAATAAATGGATAAGATGTACATAAACGGGTCGAAAATCATAATTGGGTCAAATTTTGTTAAATGGGTCAAAATGGCCAAATTGGACCCAATGGGTTGTGGTTGACATGTTTGACCATTAATTGAGCTCAAAGCTTAATTGGGTTAAGATGAGTTAAATGTTTGAGTTGGGTTTTGAGTTGAAGTAAATAATGGAGTTTGAATGAGTTGAAGTTATTAGTTAAGTTAAATGAATGAGTCAAGTTGAATGAGTTAAATAAATGGATAGATGGAGTATCAAAATGAAGTGAGGTGAGTGGATAAAGGGTTTGTGGGATTCAAATTCAAATAACATCTCACGTTGGCTGGATGGGGGTTCACTTCTAGCATAAAACATTTAGTCATAGATTAATTGGAAGTTGACGTTATGGGAGTTACAAAGTTAAGAGGTTTATTTCAAATGCAAATTTTATACACGTTGGAAATGGTTTGGAATTCATGTTTGGGTCTTCAAAAGACAGCAATACATAGATTGATGGTTCATGCATGTAACTCCAAGATTGGAGAAAAAATGGATAGCTGATTGGAGGAGAAACACATAAGAGATTACAGCATTTCAAATTCAAATTAGATATTAAGCCAATGGGAGTAACAAAGTGTGTTCACACTCGGAAGAGGGGAGTTTTTATTCCAATGATAGAACTCCCACATGGGACGTTGATGAGGGCCAAATGGAGCTGATTGGAGCTGCTGTTTGTGGAGTTACACTTGAGAGTGGTGGCTGTTACATAAGCCAAAACTTAGAGGCAACCAACAAGGGGCGGTGCAGCACATTGGAGTTACATTTCAAAATGAAACTCCCATGTGAGACCTTAAGGAGAGGGGAGGTTACATTAGTCCAACCACAAGAGACGTTGGTTGCTTGGGGTGTTTCATTTCATAGATGAAACCCCCAAGTAACATAAAGAAGTTTGATTATGGAGAGATGAGTTACACAAGGGCTGAATTAACCTTGGGCTAATTTTGGTTAAACAAAGGGTTCTTTTCATTTTACTCTTGCTATCTCTCTTTTCCTTGGACTGATATCATCTCTCCAAACACCAAGAACAGTAGTTGGTCACGGAATTGTAATCAGTCTTGGGTTGCTTTCTTTCACCAAATCAAGAGCACACATTGAGCAAAGGAAGGGGGATCAAGGTTTCTCATCTAAAGCCAATATTCTTTCTCTCTCTCTCTACCTCTTTGCCGTGTCCTACATTTAAAAAAAAAATAAGAGCAGCAGCTGGTTGCTTAATCAGTCCTTGATCATCAAGGAATCAAGAAGAAGGAGAGGCTAAGAAAGGGAAAGGAACAAGCCGGAGGGAAGATCAATTGATGGAGTCGCGGAAACGGTAGGTTTTCGATAAACAATTTTTAAATCATGACCCGGCCATTGGATGGCCGAATCTAACAAGGGGTAGATATTGGATGGAGGTACATGAATGAGATAAAAAGATGGACCATAGGGTTCGGGCCCCTTGGATGGCCAAACCCCATGGAAATAATTGATTTATTTGGATGGTTTTTGGAAGTTAAAACCATACAAGTATGGGACTGTTTTTTAGATGATTTTAAGTGTGTGTTTTAAAAAGGTTAAAACATAAATAAGGAAGTTTGTTTTAGACATAGATGAATGATTAAGAAATTCAAAACCAAAGGTCATAGGGTTCGGCCACCATGGAGGGCCGAACCCCATGCAAATGATGGTTTGGTTTTGATGTATTTGAAACATCTAAACCATGAAGTTGGTGGACTATTTTTGGATTTTATTTAAGATTCAAATATATGTTTTAGAAAGGGTTAAAAACATGGATCTGAATGACAAAGGACTGAAGTTAGCATGGTTTAAAACAGTGGTTCAAAACTGATGAAATGGACCATTTGGATCGGCCATTTTGGATGGCCGAGTCCCATGAAATATTATGGTCATTTGGGACAAGTAGATGAACTGATTTGGATGGTCTTTAAGAGGTATAAAGGCAGCAATATTATATTGATATTGTATGTTTAAATAACACCTAAAACATGTTTGAAAGACCAAAACATGGACATAGGGTTCGGCCACCTTGGATGGCCGAACCCCATGTAAATAATTGATGTGATTTGGTGAAGTTTAATTTACTGTTTTGGTGGATGTATATGCGGTTGAACCATGTGTAATTCATGGTTGAGTTAGCATGATTAAACCATGAATAATCATGGGTAATTGATGGATCAATTGAATCAAGAGAACCATTGGTTCGGCCATGTGTATGGCCGAACCCATGGACCATTTTTATGGACTGATCTGGTTGAATCAAAAGGCCTCAAGTTTGAATATTATGGAACAATATGAGGTGTTTAAAAAGGGTACCAAGTGAGCATTTGGATAAGCCATGGTTAGGCCATCTCATGGCCGAACTATGGGGTTCTATGGCTAAGATAGGACATGGAAGTTTAAGTGTATTTTTGGGACTTAGACTATTAGAATCACATGAATGAATGCTTAACTTGCTGTTATGTAAATAAGGTTTTGGGATTTCTAGAACGGTGTACAAGCCGTGATTGGAAGACGGTTCAAAGGAAGGGTCGAACAAAGTGAACAAGTGTAGGTTTCCTACCTTTATTGTAACCACTATTCCATATGTTGTTTTATGTTGATTTCGATAACTTATATGATTGTAAAGTTATGTTTCTAAATGACATGTTTGCATAGACATCTCATGCATGGCATGGGATGATGGTGTTGTAACCGGAGGCCACACTCCATCGGGGCGTCCGGAAGACCACTGTGCGGTACCCTGATGATGAGAATCCCATCAGGAGGAATCCGGAGGCCACACTCGGTCGGGGCGTCTAAAAGACCACTGTGGGCTACTTTGACGATGAGAATCCCGTGATGGCTATGTTGAATGGTGATGGGTGGGACTCATTACATGTTCATTTCATACATAGCATGTTTTTATGGAATTTTATCTCACATGTTTTATTATTATACTATTTGCATGTTTTTGACTAACCATGTGGTAGCCCTATTCGGAAACACTACTGGGCGCGTTGATCTAACTCCCTATCTATATCCTTAATGGATGACGCAGGAAAAGGGAAGAACGTGGTGCGTGAAGAGGACCAAGAATGGAAACTTGGGCGGTTTGAATGATTGGAATGGATTATGAATGGATTATTTTATGGACTTGATATTTGATATATTTGGACAATGTAATTTGGTAATTAGTTATGTTGGCTTGTAATAAGTAGTTAAGATAGATGCTATGGTTTGTTTTAAGTTGGATGTTTTGATTAAACGATTAGTTAAGATTGATTAGTAATTTTGGAGAATAAGTTATGTACTTTGCTATCTAAGAATGGAAAATTGGAATAGTCATAGGTTCTATTATAACCTCAGTTAGATTTAGACTAAGTTAATTCCGCAAGTTATATATGTACCATGTGCGGATCAGTTTTATGGACTTAGTTCATACGCACGTGGGCTTGGCCAGTTAAGGGTCGGATTTAGAGATCCGAACTTAACTCGCGTCGTGACACTCCGCCCCGATCACATGATTATTATATTTTTAAAAAAAAAAACTCTGAAAATTAGAGTGAAAAGGGCGGGGTGTTACAGGTAAAGTGAAACAGAGTACATTGATCTATGTGAGATCGCAGATGGGTTCACGAGAAAAAAAGATAACATGAGGCAGAGTAAAGTCTGCGAGAATGAAACTCATATGTGGATATGAGTGATGTTGATGTAAGTAAGTGGTACTTGACAAGATTTTATTAATTGGAAAGAGGTTAAGACAGAACATCAGAAGCCACCAGGGTTACTCAAACCCTTATCAGTGCCGAAATGGAAATGGGAGCACATCTCCATGGATTTTGTGACGGGGTTGCCAAGGTATTCAAAGGGCAATGATGCAATATGGGTCGTGGTAGACCGATTGACCAAGTCTGCACATTTTCTTCCCATTAAGATGACAGACTCATCTGAGATTTTGGGTCGGCGGTATATCAACGATATCATCCGATTACATGGTATTCCCTGGACTATAGTGTCCGACAGAGATGGCCGATTCACCGGCAGAGTATGGCAGAAGATGCAGTCGGCCATGGGAACTGGAGTCGGAAATGAGAATAGCTCATCCTGAGCTATTTATGTAAATGTTTGAAACCCTACTTCGCTCGATTTTCGGGACGAAAATTTTAAAAAGAGGATTGTATTGTAACACCCCAGATTTTTAGATTATCAATATATATGAAATTTGCCCATTTAATTTGTGAATTATTGGATATGGACCTTAGATGGGTAAAGTGTTGGGTCAATTGCCCAATTAGGACCCAACGGGTTATGAATATGGTTTCAATTGAAATAAATGGGTAAGATGTATGCAATTGGGTCAAGATTGTTAATTGAGTCAAGATTGTTAATTGGGTCAAAATGCCCAATTGGGACCCAATGGGTCGTGGTTGACTTGGTTGACCACCAAGTGAGTTCAAACCTAATTAAATGGGGCTGAATTAAAATGGGAAGGCAATCAAGTGAGTTGAGTTGATTTGAAATGTGTTAAATTAAAGTGGTGAGTTGAATTAAAGAGTGGGTGAAGTGTGATGATGAAGTGTTGTTATTTCAAATTCAAACAAGGGTTACACGTTGGAGAGGTGGGGAGTTTTGATTTAAAATTCAAATTCAAGTAAGGATACACGTTGCAGAGGTGGGGAGTTGTGGTTTATTTCAAATTCAAATAAGGATACACATGGAGAGATAACGGAGGTGGTTACACATTTCAAATTCAAACAATGGTTACACGTTGGAGAGATGGAGGGGTTATGGTTATTTCAAATTCAAACAATGGTTACACGTTGGAGAGATGGAGGGGATATGGTTATTTCAAATTCAAACAAGGCCGAACTCTCCCTCTCCCTTTTGGTTGTTTCTCTCCCTCAAACCCTCTCTTAGTCGATCACTCCTCAAGACAAAAGACTTAGAGAAGTTTTTGATCTCAAGCTAGCACACAAGGCCGAACACTCTCCCTTTCACTCAAGGCCGAATTCTATCTCTCTCTCTTAAGTCTCACTCTAGGCCAAAACAAGTAAAAAGGAAGGAGGAAGAGGCTAAGGAAAGAAAGGATCGGAAGAACAAGTCAGAGCAAAGGAAAACCGGAGGAGTCGCGGAGCCGGTAGGTGTTTTTTATAAATTTTGTTTAAAGAAAGGAACCATAGGGTTCAGCCATGGTGTATGGCCGAACCCCATGGAAGAAAATTGGGGGATGATTAAGGAGGAACCATAGGGTTCGGCCATAGTGCATGGCCGAACCCCATGAAAGAACATTGGTTAATTTTAAATGGAGTTTGAAGGGTAAGAATCATGAGTTTGTGTCTATGATGTTTTGATTGGATTTAAAAGAGGAAATATGGAACCATAGGGTTCGGCCATAGTGCATGGCTAAACCCCATGGAAGAAAAATTATGTGGACTGTTTAATATTTTAATGGGCCTCAAAACATGAAAATGGTAGATGCATGTTCGAATTTTTTTTAAAAGACCTTGTTTTATGGACCAAAGAAGGTTAAATGATTCAATGGAAAAATGGGATTTAGACATCATAGGGTTCGGCCATGGTGTATGGCCGAACCCCATGAACCCTTTTGTGGATCAAAGTGAGGACTTATGTGGTGATTTATGAATGATCAGTTTTGGACCTAAGCATGAGGGGATGGGAATGATGGCAAATTTGTAAATATGGAAGGAAATGATAGACCATGGGTTCGGCCATGGTGTATGGCCGAACCCCATGAGAAAATTTTTGTGGACTTAAGTGATTGCTAATGTTTAATAATTATTGTATAAGTGATTAGGGTTATGATTCAAAAATGGCAAGATTTTGGATCAAAGGATCACAAAGAGGGACCAAACTCAAATGAGTGAGGTTCGGTCATGTTGTATGGCCGAACCCCACTAAGGTTGGTTTATGGATTTATGTTAAGAGTTTAAAGGATTAACTTGGTGATGAATGATTGAACTTAAAAGATTAAAGAACTCAAAGGAGGGAACTAAAACCAAAAAGGTGAGGTTCGGCCATAGTGTATGGCCGAACCCCACAAAGTTGGGTTTATGAACTTAGACATAAATAGAAATCAAATAGAATCCGGTTTGATTCATTGTTGTGTAATAAGGTGACGGGACCTCATAAACGGTGCATGATCGTGAGCAGTTGCCGGTTTAAGAAACAAGGACACATTAGTGGTCTTTGGTAGGATTCTACCTCTTTGAAACCATGGGTTTATGTATGATGGTTTTTATCTTATTTTGATGAATTTATGTTGTAAAAGATATGTTCCAAATATGAGTTTTAATGCTATGTTTATAAGATAAAATAACATGTGTTTCATTAGCATCTCATGCATGGCATGGGGTGAAGGATATGTAACCGGAGGCGCCACACTCCGTCGGGGTGTCCGAAAAACCTATGTGGGATACCTTGATGTTCATTTCCACCAAGAAGAAACCAGAGGGACCACACTCCGTCGGGGCGTACGAAAAACCTATGTGGGATACCTTGATGTGCATTTCCATCAAGAAGAAACCGGAGGGGCCACACTCCGTCAGGGCGTCCGAGAAACCTATGTGGGGGTACTTATATGTACTTGTGATGGGTGGGACTCATTGCATTTAACATCATGACATAGCATTGTTTTATATGGTTTTGACATTATGTTATTATATATGATTTGTACTAACCATGTGTAGACCCTAATTGAATACCTACAGGGCGCACTGTTCTAACGTCCTACTTCTACCCTAATGGATGATACAGGAAAGGAAAAGGACGATGAACGTGATCGGAGCCAAGCATAGGAGCTTGGATATGTGATTGGACTTTACATTTTATTTATGTTACTCATGGACATGTAATTTGAGTAGCTAAACTTTGGGCATGTAATAATTTAGATATTTGCTATGGTTTGTGAATGGTTACTTTGGTTAATTAAGTTAATAATTTATAATTGACGGAGTACTTTGCTATCTAAAATGGAATAGATTTAGGTTTTATTATAATCCACATGTTTATATCATCACGTGTGAATCGTTTTCATGGACTTAGTCCATGCACACGTAGGGTTGGCCAGGTAAGGGTCGGACTTTAGAAGTTCGGACTTAGCTCGCGTCGTGACGTCCCCTTCTTTATCTCACACTTTATTTTTTAAAAAAATGGACTCTGATTTTCAAAAAGCATAGTGAAAAAGGGCAGGACGTTACACTTCTGGAAAGAAATGGTCCAGAAACATCCCAACAAACTGTTCCCAAGTTATCTTTGTTCTATCCTCCGCTGGGATCTGCGCTTGTTGATGTTCGATAACCTTCCACCATTTACTAGCATCATCTACCAGTTGTGAGGTAGCCAGCAATATTCTGTCCTGGTCATCAATGATCTTGAGCAGCTTCAAGATCTTTGTAATATTCTCGATCCAGTTCTCCGCTCCTGCGGGTCCTTCCTTCCCTTTGAAATATGGGGACGTTGTTGTTGGAAATCTCTGACCATGGTTCGGTCCTGAGATTCATTGGAGGTTGTGCTTCCATTGCCGTTCTGGTGTTGCTGTAGAACGGAGGTGACCACTGCCTGTACTAAGCTCTGCAGCTCGGGAGGCACCTCAGTAATATTTACACTGTCTTGTCCCTCTTCATGATGGGGGTTCTATCAGGTATTTCTTTTTCTTGGAGGCATTTTCCTAAGTCATTGAAACATTGGTTGACTTAGTTTCTAACAATAATTTGTGTTCACATACTTTGATGTTATAATTGTTCAAATAATCAGAGGGAGGGGAAAGTTTTGCTTAGTTCTCATATATATATTTGTTCAAATAATCATAGGGAGGGGAACGTTCTGCTTAGTTCTCATATATATTTGTTCAAATAATCATAGGGAGGGGAAAGTTCTGCTTAGTTCTCATATATATCATTTGTGTTCCTTTCTTGGGGAAATTGCCTAAATGACGTCTTGTATTTCTTATTTTGGGGAGATTTTCTAAGTATCATATGATGTTTCTGGTTCAGGGGAGGAACTACCTATTTCGCTATGATTGATAAATCTACAATTTATAGTGATTGTCCTTCCCTTACTGTTGTTTTTCTCATCAAGTGTTGTTCTCAGATTGAATGCTTACAGTTTGATTCTCATCAAAGTAAATTAATCCGGCCCCCGTGCAGCAGACTCTGAAGAGTCGGTCAGTTGGGATTCTTATTTGTCAGTGAGACATGATACCATATTAATCTTACTTCACGAGATTCAACACTTCCGGTTTCACTCTGATACCAACTGTAACACCCCGCCCTTTCCCACCTTCACAAAATCAAAGTATATTTTTTTTATAAGAGTTACAGAGAGCGGGTTGTCACGACGCCAGTTAAGTCCGAGTTTCCAAAACCCGACCCTTAACTGGCCACCATTTCGTGTGCGTGAACTAATCCACTAAAATATTTCACACGCACTTCTGAATACTTTGGGGAATTATTTATATGAATAAGATACGACTCATATACTTGTCATTATTAGGCAAGGAAAGCCAATCACCATATACTTAAGAATAAAACTTAAATATTATCAAACCATATCAAATAAGTCTAAGTTATTACAATCCAAAATATGGTTCTCCCAATACATCATTGAAATTAAAACTGAGTAATTTAAACATAGTTTTTCCATGCTCCTATGCTTGGCTCCCTTCAGGTCCATCGTCCTTTCCATTACCATTCCATGTTCCATCATCTTGTAGGAATTCCAAGTAGAGTTATGGTACACATAGGAATAATATAAATCAAGGTAGATGCATCATATCATATTTGCAAAATATCTCATAAGTAGTAAAAACAATGCATGATGTCCATATTATAATCATGTTTACTTATGTGTCATATCATGGGTGTCAATGCCAAATGATCTCTTACCCAATTTTCATATCAAATCACATCATAAATAAATATCAATGGTTTTCTTGATAAATCGTAATATCAAGGTTTACTTGGCCAATTACGTCCGCAAGGTTTTGTGGCGGTAACCACCAGGTCACTGTATACCCATCCACAAATTAATCGGGATTACTAATAGAGTGTGGACTTCTCCCTCTGTGCAGGGTTTGGGGACCTTCCCAGGGCATCAAATTACGCTGTACCTATTCCGATCAACCCAGACAAGGCCAAATCTCAACAATTCATATAGCTTCGTACAAGCTAGTCTCAAGCCCAAGTCATGTTCGGACCGCTCAAGACTTGGCTTACTGGTCATATGTATTCCCTCCCATGCCATGCATGAGGTAATGTATGCAGGAATGCCATTTCATTTCAAAGTACATAATATCATTAAAAATCAGTTCATAAACATATACAATTTTGTTAACTAAAGTAATCATCAGTATTTGGAATAAAAGTCAGTATCATATCATATTCCCTAGTGTTCTCAATAATGTAGGAATCCTACCAATGTCCAGTACACTATCCTTGCTGTCTTGTGAAGATAATGTTTACGATAGCGTCGAAACAAATCACAAACTCTTTGCGAATCTTTTTACCTTAATAAATTCTACCACATTTATTAATTTGATTTTTTTCCATTTCAATTTCATCATCCCTACCATCCCACAAGAGGTTCTGGATGATAATCCAAAAATCTAAATTTACAATTCAGTCGACTGAATCACTCCCAGATACCATCTCTACTTTATCCGTAAACTTTCAGTCGACTGAATCATAAGATTCAGTCGGCTGAAAACACAGTTATGTATTGTATAAACTTGACCCATAAACTTTCAGTCGGCTGACTTTTGGGTCAAATCCTATGTGTTCTCGGCCAGTACACATACAGTCAGCTAAATCACATATTCAGTCGGCTGACTTTGGATCAGATCATTTGTGTGTTCGGCCAGTATAAATTCAGTCGGCTGAAATACCAATAAATCATTTACGTGTTTGGTAAGTATACATTCAGTCGGCTGAAACACACCAGATCATTTACTTGTTTGTTACGTATACGTTTAGTTGACTGAATCAAAGATTCAGTCGATTGAATTACCAATAGACCCCATCTGTGTTTAGCCAGTGTACTTTCAGTCTACTGAATCATAAGATTCATTCGGCTGAAACACCCAGACAACCCTTGTGTGCTCGGTTTCTACATTTTCAGTCGACTAAATCATAAGATTCAGTCAGCTGAAACACCCAGACAACCCTTGTGTGCTCGGCCAACACATGTTCAGTCGACTGAATCCTGAGATTCAGTGGGCTGACTTTTTGTCAGTTCTCTCTGTTTGCATATCTTGAATAGTCCTTCTTCATAAAATTCATTCTTTATCATATCTAAACATGGATTTAATCTTTCATACTTTAATTAGTAAATTCACTCTACCCACCAGCCAAGGTTTGGGTTCCTCATGATCCATTCAATCATTGTACCATTATAGTATGGTTTTTGATTTAATCCTATGGTTGTTTTGTTTTCAACCTATAACCATCCCTTGAATGGATTTCCAACTCCATGGCCTTATAGGTGATTGACCATCCATTCCAACCAATTATGGAACCCATGGGTTCGGCCACACCATGGCCAAACCTATGGTTTCCTTAGACTCATTCCCACATTGTTAAATCTTAATCACACCTTACTTCTGTCTTCTTTTTTTCTTTTTAATTTGTCTTTCCTTTCTTAAACCTTCTTCTTCTTTCTTTGCTCTTCAAAGTCTCCAAGTATAGAGGTAGAGGTGGGAGAGAGAGAGAGAGAGGAGAGGAGAGGAGAAAAACTCTTGTGTGTAAAGGAGGAGTCAGCCAAGGGGTGTGAAGTGTCCCTTGGTTTGTGTCTTTTTGTATAACAGTCTTTGACTCTTCACTGTCCCTCATCATGGTTTGTTTAACCAATGAGGCCCTTGGTTTAACCAAGGATACCCTTGGCTTAAACCAAACCTCTTTGACTTCCAACGAGTCCCTTGGTTTCATGCCCCTTGAGATGGAAGCCTTTCATCTTCCCAATTGGGTCTTAATTGGGTAATTGATCCATTTCTTGCCCATCTAATGTCAATTTCTACTTTTAAATCTCAAATTCCATTAATTTGCAATTGAAATGGACTATTCCAATATATTCATAAGTAACGAAAATTCGAGGTGTTACAGTCGGTACATTATCGTTACTACAACTGGTTGCATTCACTATATAAACCAATCCTTATGCAACCAGTTGGTATCCTTCGAAAGGATCAGTTCAACCTTCATCTTTATGAGTGAGCTTAACATGGGCCAACAGAAAGATAACTCTCTCTCGTGCTTATACTAGGGGAATCAAATACAACCAATCAGATGAATTGAGTTGTGAGAGATAGAGGAATGAAGAAAACTTCTAAACAACCAATCTAAGGATTGTGTTAGAAAGTGAGAAGGAGAGAACCTATAAACTAGGAAACCTTTGGTACAACCTAGTTTCCTTGACACTCTGGATTGTGATTACTCAACGACGGCTGCAAGGAGGAGCATCGGCACACATTGGGTGGGATCTTGAAGAAGCACACATCAGGAGAAAGAGCTTCAAAGGAAAGTGTTTCTTGGTTTTAATTTTATTTAAGACCTTTGTTCCGAAAGTAGATTAAGGAGTGGTACTCCGGAACCACTATAAAAAACTCTGGAGCGGAGTCTCCGGCACAGTGGTGGGTGGAATTTCCACCCAAATGGATAGGTGGAATTCTTATTCGACAGTGGTGGGTAAAATTCCCAGCCGATTGAATGAGGTGGAATCCTACTCTAATTGTGAGGGTGTAAGTCCCCACTTAGTGGATTTTGGGGATAGCTCAAGGTTAAACGAGTCCTAACAGTGGATGTAGGTTGGCTAACCGAACCACTTTAAATCGGTCTTATGGTGTTTGATCTTTGTGTGTTTGTATTTAATGTTTAAGTACTCTTCTTAACGCACATCACTTTGCATATTGCTTATCTTATTCAATACATTGTGCATTAGCATCGATAATCAAGCTTTATGTAAAGGGGCCAAAATCTTAGTGTGAATGTTTAAAGAATTGAATAAATAATCCATCACACTAAACAAATCTCTTGATTAAATATTTCACTGCACTCAAAATAATCAAGAAATTTGTAAACACCATTAAAAATGGGATTGACCTATTCACCCCCCCCCCCCCCCCCCCTCTCTCAGGTCAATCATGATGTTCTAGCACATTGAAGATTGAGAACTTTCAATTGGTATCACAGCCATGTGCTCTTGAGAAAGAATTTAACCATCCGAGTTGATCCCTGCTTGAACAATGGACTATGAGAGAAAACCATGATATTTCCAAACTTTTCTTGTGATGAAAAATAGGATGAAGAACTTTACAGTGTTTTCACCATTAAAATTGGTTGGAAATAAGTGAATAGAAAGTGGTCTGTGCCTATGGAAGATGTATTGGATAAACCCTCAACTTCCGTGACCACTCAGCCCAAAGACCAAAAACTGCTTGGACTAGTGATGAATTGGCTATGCACGTAAACCATACTCTTGTAGGATTCATTAGTGTTATTTCATAACATGCTTTATACATATTTAAAAGAAAAGAAACAGCAAAAGAGGCTGAAAAAATACTGAAAAATTGCCTCTTCCAGCCCAATGGATGGCACCACCTATCTTGACAATGTATGAACTAAGATGATAGGTAAATGATTCATTCGTTGAGAAAGTCCAAGTTATAACCTCTAAGAGAAGAAGATGATGGAGAAAAGGGAACTTGAAGAAAGTAGTATCCTCCAGGTGTCCTAGAAGGCCAAGTACCGAGATGTTTAAAGACCAACATCGTGGTACAAAATCTGGAAAATTTGATTCAAAAGATCAAATGGGAAGGCACCCATGATTAAAGACCAGATTTGATAAAAGGCCATCACTGGATTGTGGACTTAGATTCCAAGTTTCACATGTTAAGTTCAAATGTGTTAAGGAATACCATTGCTGGTACCACATTTGAAACATGTTTTGGAATCAGCATCTTACATTCGATCCATTTTCTTGTTTGATTGTTCGATTGATCTATTGTAAGATATGTGTTGTACATGTTGGTATGACTCTTGTATTGGAATATACTCATCTCATTTAATTTCATATACCATGTGAATTGTGCATCTTTTGGAAATGAATGTAATATGTGCATTACCTCATGTATAAGGTGTGTATAGTATGCATACATAGTGTCGTTTAATTCCAAGTTCCTAAACTTGTGAATCCCATGTGGAATTAAACATCTCTATGCCGTTAAATGGACTATCTTTGGTGTGACCTACCAAAAGTGCTTATGTAAATCCATTTATGTACCAGCTCTTTCAAGGAATTGGAGTATATACTTGAAAGAATGGTAAAAGTGTTTATCATATTTTGGATAATAACATGATAACAGGCATAAGAGCTGTGTGTAGGGTCATACTTCATTTTTGTATCTCAAATCAGAAAATGAATGTGTGATTAGTGTGCTTTGAGTTTTATTCCAATAAACATTAATTTATACATTATGTGGAATGAATTATGCTCATATGTGTCTTGACTTGCTAAAGCCTGAAAATGTTGTATTTCATGACATCACACACTTGGGAAATATATCTAAATTGGTGAATTAAATGTGTCCAAGAATCTTGGATTGATTTGGATTCAGAAAGGAGTACCGTAATCCATGATTTGTGCCTATTTTCAAAATGGTGAATTGAATCTTCAAATGGCACAGATACGGTGTAAATGTATGTATTATCACTTTCATTAAAGGGTGTATAAACAGAGCTTGATGAACTTTGAACATTGCAAAGAGCGCACACACACACATACCCAGTTATCCTTCAAATAAAGCCCGTGTCGAACGACAGACTAGCTGGAGGAACCGATAGGTCGGTACTGTTGGACTTTAGAACACTGTCAGAAAAGGGGGAAAGTCACAAAGGGATACAGGTCGTTGGTCACAAGCCGGTTGGTGTATCAGAAAGAGTAAGTTTACAAAAGGTCTCTTTCTGTGAAAATGACAGATCATTTCGAACTTGTCCTTCTTCCTCCCACTGAGCTCTGGACAATTTCCTCCTATTCTCCCGTACCCTAGGTTAGCCGTTAGGACCTCTCGAAGTGAAATCTCGACAAAAAAATAGAGGGGTTCCATTCATTTTGTCTCCAGTAGTTGAAAATGACAAGGGACAAGCCCACTATCATTATCGTGTCCTCTGATTCTGAGAATGATAGTGCCACCCATTTGTCTAAGCATCCATTTGTCTCTTTCTTAACCATATGTACCAATTTCTCATGAATAAAATGATATGGTTTAGTATGATGTGTGTATTGTTGTATGCATTATATCTATTGTCTACGTTTAACATGGTATTTGTTAATAGACTAACATGTAGTTTGGATGAGTTAGTTTTGTAGTGGCATGTTAAGGAAGATAGGGATCTGAATGAGATGTGACACACATCCTTGAAGAATGGGGGAGAATAAAATATGTGTTGATTAGCACTTGTCACTGATCATGACAGTGTGAGAAGGAAGATTGACACAAGCTTAATTAGAAGCATGATGGAAAATAAACTTAGAGGCAGCTAAGTTTATGGGGGAGAACACTCTAGGGATGCAAAGACATTTGCTCCACTCATGGAAGAAATCAGCCAAAGCTGAGCCTTAGTTTGTACAGGGACATACTAACCTTGATACACGAGAAGTGTGCATTGAACCATTGGGGAGAAACATGAGGTAGAGCAGAACCTGGTTAAGCACTAAATGCTAGAAGCAATTGGGGGGGGGGGGGGGGGGGGGGTGCTTAAAACTCGATGTCAGCCTACTAATATTTGTCAATTGAATGACAAAATGGAGGAGAAATTAGTAGCAGCTAGAAGGCATCAAAGTCAATAGACATAGGGAGAATATATATGCTTAGGAGTTTGGAAGATCAAACTCAAAAAAGATTGGGGGAGAAATCTTCTCAACACTAATAGCTTGGAGAAGCTATGGATAGTGTTGGTCATTAGGAAATCAGGGAGTATGGGGGAGGCTGAATACAGATATTGTTTAGTCCATGAATGCATTTTTATGTTTTGGGACTAACCCCTCTAATGATTTTCTAGTGTTGGTTGCTTATGTACTTGAAAAGGAAAAATGAAATGAAACAAACTAAAGAAGAATATGTGAAGGCCATAGTCTTGTTTTTCCATTTGAATATGTACATGAAATCAATGTAATATTTTGTATTCAAATGTGTCGTAATAAGCGTGGCATTGTAAAAGGGTTAGCTTCTAGCTTTTGTCATGAAATTGATAAAGGGGGAGATTGTTAGTGCCTCGGCTTGGCCAAGTCCCTATGTTTGTCAATTCCCTGAGTCGGAAAGAAGCACTTGCTGGAAGCTTAAAGACCCAAGATGATCAAGAGAAAAGATCATGCTCCACCAGATTGAAGCTCATCGTTATGGAAATCACAAAACAGGTAAAATGGACATAGATAACTTTAGGTGGTACCCACACCTTAGAGAGGACTATCCTTAGTCTTAGTGGAACAAATGGTTAAATCATAAAAAGCCTAGAGAGGAAGGCTGACACTCAATTGGAACCCAACTTGAAAATATGTATTTGGTTTCACTGTCAGCTTGACCAGTCGTTCTCACTGACCCCTAGCTAGAGACAGGATCGACCCATCGTGGTTATGGACTGGTCGGCCAGATTGACATGGGTTCTCGAACATTAAACTGTCATTCTGGGTATGCCTCTGATCGAGAGTCTAGTATGCACCGACCCTTCAATGAAAGGTTGTAATGAACCCTAGTGGTCAACGACTCCTCAATCAAGATCTTGAGTTCTACAATCCTTGAACTCATGTGGACTCTCGAACAAACAGACATATCGACAATCGAAGACTGATCGAGAGTACCTAGGACCGACCCCTCGATAAAGGGCGACAGGTCGTTCTGGGTAACAAGTTTCAAAGAGATGAAACTACTCTCAAGCATGTTTCGCACCAGAACGAGCCTCTCATATGGACCGAACCCTAGGCACCATAAGTGTCCCCCCATCGGCGACAACGACATGTCGAACGAGAAAGAATATTACCGTTGGAAGTGCAATTAGTGTACAACAGTCGAGTTTGTAACAGGTAACATTTCTAGTCTCCGACCCCTCGGTTCAACCGATCTGTCGGTACATTACCGTTACTACAACTGGTTGCCTTTGCTATATAAACCAATCCTTATGCAACCACGTAGTATCCTTCGGAATAATTAGTTCGACCCTCATCTTTATCAGTGAGCTTAACAAGGGCCAACAGAAGGATCACTCTCTCTTTCTCTCGTGCTTACACTAGGGGAATCAAATACAACCAATCAGATGAATTGAGTTGTGAGAGATAGAGGAAGGAAGAAAACTCCTAAACAACCTATCTAAGGATTGAGTTAGAAAGTGAGAATGAGAGAAACATAAATTAGGAAACCTTTGGTAGAACCAGTTTCCTTGACACCTTGGATTGTGATTGTTCAACGGCTGGCTGTAAGGAGGAGCGTCGGTACACATTGGGTGGGATCTTTAAGAAGCACACATCAGGAGAAAGAGCTTCAAAGGCAAGTACTTCTTGGTTTTAATTTTCTTTAAAACCTTTATTCCGAAAGTGAATTAAGGAGAGGTACTCATGAACAACTATAAAAAACTCTGGAGCGTAGTCTCCGGTACAGTGGTGGGTTGAATTTTCAACCAAATGGATAGGTGGAATTCCTATTCGACAGTGGTGGGTAAAATTCCCAGCCGATTGAGTGAGGTGGAATCCTACTCTAATTGTGAGGGTGTAAGTCCCCACTTAGTGAATTTTGGGGATAACTCAAGGTTGAGCGAGTCCTAACAGTGGATGTAGGTTGGCTAACCTGAACAACTTTCAATTGGTCTTATGGTGTTTGATCTTTGTGTGTTTGTATTTAATGTTTAAGTACTCTTCTTAACAAACATCGCTTTGCATATTGATTATCTTATTCTATACATTATGCATTAGCATCAATAATCAAGTTTTATGTAAAGGAGCCAAAATCTTAGTGTGAATGTTTGAAGAACTGAATAAACAATCCATCACACTAAACAAATCTATTGATTAATTATTCTGTTGATAATCAAGAAATTTGTAAACACCATTAAAAATGGGATTGTCCTATTCACCCCCCCTCTAGGGTCAATCATGATGTTCTAGCACATTGAAGATTTGGAACTTTCAGCTTCGGTCCTTGTTACATTTTTCGTCAGTACATCGATCGTTACGTCCATTACTCAGCCAGGTCCAGTCATAGATAGTCCACCCTTATCACAACCCACATCACCATCACCACCACCCAATCAGCCATTTCACCCACACCAAAACCGTCACAAGATCTGCCCTATCAGCCTATCCTATCCTGATAGCCAACCTAGAGGTCCAACATATGACTGGAACTGATAAAGAATATCCATTTACCCATCCACCCATTTACCCATTTAGCCATCTACCCATCCACTCATTTACACATTTACCCACTGACTCATATTCACCCATCCATCCACATTCGCCCAGACCCACCTACCCATCTGTCTATATCAGAGTCTGTTTGAGTCCTTAGTGTCTAGTTTAGGATTTCATCGAGTCAGTCTAGTTTAGGATTTTTTTTTTAGGTCTGCTATAAGTGAATCTTCTTAGGTACATCTAAACCCAAAATTGGAATTGTCCTCATATTTTTCTAAATTGCACTTAATTGTTGAACATTGAGTACAATGTTGGATTTAAGTATTTAAGTTTGGGGGTATTAAGGGGTTACACTTGTGTCGTTGTCAAGTCCAATAGAAAAAAAGAGTTTTGTGTTTAAAAAAAAAAAAAATCTCAAGGGAAAAGTAAGTGAAGATTGAGACTACTCCTTACAAAAAAATACATTTTGGTCAAATTAATGTTTCAAGCATCAATGGATAAATAAAAAAAATATTATATCATACTTTTCGAAAAAAAAATTATGGAATTTATACTTGGAACAAATTTTACACAGCCATATTAATATTAGTTGGAAAAAGGAAAACATTCATGTGTCTAGTGATCACCGGAGGAATATTAGTGGAGAATTAAGCCCAGTAAGCTTTAGAGCGATTCTTTTCTTCTAGGGTTATAAGTCATTCTAATTTTCTTTGTTATGCACATCAAGTTGTTGCTTGAATCTCATTATTCTTCAATTTTGGTCATATTACTGAGAACACCATCAAATTTAGGTTATTACACTAGCAATTTTTCTAAATTTATTTGAAGCAACAAAATCACTGTATGAAGCTTAGGATATGATGTAGGTCATTTTTTGATCGTTTGAGCCTTTAAGCCTACCTATTTTTGTTCACAATTGAACCTTATTGAAAAATTAGCATATTTTATTGTTTAGCCATGTTTACCATACCTAACTACGGACATGGAGTTTGAGGCTGACTGAAATATCTATGACCTATTCTAAGGAACCAGGAAAGGTTAGAGATGAAAAATTGGGATGGTACTTTGAAAAAATGGCACTTGAAAAGAAAAGAAAAATGTGTGAATGATGCATCAGAAAAAAAAAAAAAGGAACATCTAGACATCAATGAAGGATGTGAAAATAAAATAAAAAGAGAAAAAGATGAACATTTTGAAAAAGTGCTAAAAAAAATAGAGGAAAAATATTATGTTCACATTATGAAGACCTATAAGCATTTCTATTCAAAGTATTTAAATTTTTAGAGCCTTATATCCTTTTCTGATATGACCCGGTCCTAAGCCATGTTTCATCCTATTAAGAAGCCCTATTGATCTTAAGTCGAAATATGGTATTTCATATAGAGAATAGAGGAGGAAAATTATGATGTTTGACTCAACGTTCTTAGGAAAGTGACATCCATTCATTAGATCTCTCTTATTGTTTTTGAATTGTGCCGTCTTTTCTAAAACATGTGTGAGAAATTTTGATTTGAATACATAAACTCCACTCATATATACCTTTTAGAGAAAATAAACCCAAATCTCTGAGCATTAGTCTTTCTGAGAGATATATTTGGTGAGGTTTGAAGTCAAAGCACATTTTCCGCTGGTGGTTACAAAACTTGTGTCTATTTGGAAAAGAAAACTATCTTAATATTGGCTAAGCACACACTACAATCCGGGTATAAGTTTCATAAAATGAACTTTGGAATTGTATGATGTTTAGATTCTTATGTACGTGTTTTTGCTGAAACTGAAACTTAGACTGGAAAATTTGATGTTTGTGGGTATCATCACTACAAGCCCTCACGAGACTATAACTTGTCCACTAGGGGTAACCTAAGGCTTTAAAAAGTTATTGTGTACGCTAAATGCAATCGAAAGAACCAGCGACAGTGGTATACTTTAGGTTTAGTTTAGGAATAGATTAGGTTTTTAAGTTCCAAATCTTAGTTTTTAGGTTAGTTTTGCTTGAGGACTAACAAAATCTAAGTTTACGGGTATTTGTTGAACACTGAAAAGTGACTATTTTACCTCTGTTATTTGGACTAGCTACCCTTTATTTATGTATATTAGATATGTTTAATGTTATTTTTGAGTTTTGTAGGAAAAAATATGGAATTACAAGAAATTGAGCTAAATATGGAAGGAAATGCAGAAAGTGGGCCATATTTACTATTTTTGGAAAGTGTATGTAATTTACCACTCATTTTGGAATTTATTGTAAAAAATATCTTAATTCAAATCCAGCTATGAGAGTTGGATTAGGATAATTAATTTTGGGAGTTGTATTGTGCAATGGCCTGGCCCTAAAAAAAAACATTGTGAATAGTGTCAGTCGAACCGACACTGTGTGCTGGTTGGATCGACCACGGAACTTAAGTTCCATATTTAAGTGCCTATTAGCACGAAATTAGGTTATTTTCATCCCTTTCTTCCCCTTTCAGCAACCCTTTCTTCTCTAGCAACAAACCCTTGCCTCCTTTACCTTTCCTCCATTGACTTTCACCCATCAAAGGCATTGGATTCAGATTTTCTACGCTTGGAGTGCTCATTTGCACGATTCGTTCTCCTCCAAAGGTAAGATCAATGATCTTTCTCTTTCCCTTTCTTCTTATTTGATGAGATATTAAAGGGATGTATTGAGAATGGAGTATGTGATGGATTTTAAGCCTAATTTGTTGAGGAATCCATGGAAGCAATTGGGGATTTTTGTAATGGAACATTGTTTTGGTGTAGATCTGAGTTGGGATTGTGTTTTGAACCATGGGAAGGGGAGTAAATTAGAAAAAACAGGTATATGCTATGTTTTGGAGATGATTCATGGAGGAGATCTGGGGATTTCCCTTAGATTGAAGGGATTAATATGGATTAAGGTTAAATCTTTGGTCTAAATTTGGGGGGTTTATGTTTAATGTGTTTTGGGCCTAATTTATGAACAGATCAGTGATGATTTGTATTTATGATTGTGATTAGTGCAATCTAACCCTGAACTCGATGTTGTACGACCGAAGACCAACTCAGATTAGCGTAAATATCAAGGTGAGGATTGCTACACACATTGAATGAATGTTTGTATGCTATTACATTTATTTAGGGAATGTAATGTGTTATTGGTGTGTTTAACGTATGATAAATAGGATGGACGTGCCATATACTATGCATGAGATGTTATATTTTCCCTATTATGTGATTTGTAGCATGTGTATTATCTTGTTATGATGATAAAAATTGTGATATTTGTTGGAGACCCTTGTGAAGGGCTGAGATGATTTATTGATGAATTTACTTGGGTTTATGTGGTGAAAAGTGAGTGATTGGAATTAAGATGTTAAACCACCATAAGACATGTTGAATAAATTGCAACAACTAAGAATATGTGCAAATAAACCCGACGTGTGTATCTCAGGGTTAGTGTGTAGTCCATGTCCCTAGAATAACTTAATGTGATAATTATGTTGAATATATGAAACATAATGGAATGCGCTATGCTTTCTATCATTGTGAAATTATAGTCATGATGTGATTATGATATATATGTTGCTCATGTAATTATGAGTATGTTTCCCTTTGGTATTACTCGCTGATGTGTGCCTAGGAGGTTATGTAGGATTGAGTATGGGATATTGTATTAATGGGCATGGTGATATTGAGAATTACTAGCATTCGGGTGAGACCCAAAAGGTATATACGACTTGATGATGTACTTTTCCCTTACTTGGGCCCCATCAGTATGAGTCCCTACTCCTTAGAGGAGGTTTGTGTGAGAAGATGATGATTTGCTTAAGGAGCCCTTTTGGAACAATGGCGTCAGCTATGGGACTTGATCCTGTAGGGTTGCCATCGAGGAGTATAGCCCCTCACATGCTTCGCGCTGTAGGTCGCTTTCACGACTGTTGTGGTTGTCATTAAGGAGTATAGCCCTTCACATGCTTCGTGCTGTAAGTCTCTCTCACAACTATTTTGTACACTTGGTGTGTAGTATTACATAGGGTTAGATACTTATGAGCTCTACTTGGACGGTACTAACTTAGTAAGACGTATTGCGCAGGGTTAGATACTTGTGAGCCCTATTAGGGAGTTACTAACTTGGTAAGTCATATATTGATCACCTTAGAGTTGACATAATAACCAGAGTGGTGAAGGGACACGGGGTGAGGTAGATTATCTATGTTGTATGGAGATCTCTCACTTGTAAGTCGTGGCCTATGTCCCTCAAGAGATCATGCTGTTTTGACAGCCCATTCGATAGAGGTATCGTTGGATAGACATTGTGTTCACGTTGATGAGATTCGTATCCTTGGGTGGATATTGCGTTCACGTTGATGACCTTGGTATCCTTGGGTGGACATTCTGTTCACATTGATGAGATTGGTGTCCTTGAATGGACATTGTGTCCATATTGATGAGATTGATAGCATGACATAATAACATAGCTTTATTTATATTTCGTTTCATACATTATTATTATGTGGGTGCATGAGTATGTAGCATGCATATTTCCTGACTAAGTATTGTTTGTACTCATGTCCTTGCAACTTCAGGTAATGTTGCACCGGCTTGGGTCCGAAGGACCTCGAGGAAGAGTTTATTTTATCATGCTGCTTTATACGCCCTACATATTTAGTTAATTGTTTTATTTATTTGATTTGAGTTGGTGATGTTTTTCATACCATTTTATTCATTGTGGATTTGGTTGTAATAAATTCTATAATGTTTGATAACATTTATGGTACAGAATTTATATCACCTTTGAGATATTAATGGTATTTGAGTTTATTTATGATCTTGATGATTGAGTTGTGAGTACATGTGTGTTTCCCACGTGTGATATTCGAAAAAGTAAAATTATTCTGCGTCACCTGCCTATGTATTGGGTATGGGCGTGACATATTGTAAAAGTGGTAAATTCACAACACTATGAAAATGGGCCCACTAATCCAGCCTGAAGTCAAGCTTGCATATGAAGTTCATGAGTCAAAGCCCAAAAGTTCAAACTTGATTGAAGTCCAAGCCCAATTAAAGCCCAAGTCTGCAAATTGAAGTAGAAGTCCAAAAGGTCAAGGTGGGGCCCAGTGAAATTCGCATGGAGCAGAAAAGTGCCAAGTGTCTTTTCCAAAAACAGCAGATAAAATTCGCTTGGATTATGGAGTTTTGTGCAAGTCATGCTGATGTGGAATGGAGATATTATGGTAGAAAATATTGCAATGTATCTAGCCTTTATGGAGGATAAATTCGAAATGGAGAGAAAATCAAAGTGATTTGGACTTGAGAGAAAAATGGAGAAAATACTTGGAGGAGAAACTCGTGGAGAAAACCTCTCGTAAAAATATACTCGGAAAATTCACCCTAAGGCAAGGAGGACACCTGTCAAATTCCTGTGGAGCATTGTGGAAGCAAGAATGAGAGAAAAAATGAGATTTGGATTGAACAGAGAGAATTTTGGAAGAAGGAATAATTTTACACAGCTTTAGTATTTTGGTCATAACTTTCCATTCCGATATCCGACTGTGCTGATTCTTTTGGCGTTGGAAAGAAGAATTCAAGGGAAACAACTTTAATTTTAGAGATTTTCGTGATTCGGACGTTTACTAGGTCAAATTTAGTTGAAAGATGGTACATGTGTACAAAAATGGGATTTGCTCTTTACTTTCCAAACTAATCCAAAATTCGTAAAATCATGGAGTCTTATCTGTAAAATTCCTCCATAACTTGGAAGAGAAAGTAAATTTCGAATTTGGATAAATAAAGGAGAGAAAATCATGGAGAAGAGAGACTTTTGGAGAAAAATTATGGAGGAATTCTCTCCAAGCCTTGCCTAACCCTAGTCTCTTTTGAACACTATAAATAGAGGTGCCTGGGCACATTAAAAATCGAATTTGATCTGGAGCTTGAAAGGACTGAAGATTGGAGAAAGCACAAGAAGACAAGGAGCCTACACAATTTTTACATGTGAGCAATCATATTGTAATTTTATTTTATTGTCTTTGTGTATTCACTTTCCAAATCTCCTACTTTAATTCTTCCATGAAATAAATATGAGATATTCCTTTAGAGCCCTGAAACATCCAATTTTAAAATTTCTTTTATGATTGTTTCGATTTAATTTTAAAGATTACATTCTTTGTTTATTTAATTGGACATGAAATAGTTAGAACTTAGGTTGTAAGTGTTGAATCTAATTTACTAAGGTTCGGTTATTTAAATTAAAGTTTATGAATTTTTAACTTTGATGATGAGCATGAATTGAAGTTTGAATTTTTAGGCGAATTTCAAATCTAGATTTTGTATTTATTTATGTAACGCCCCGCCCTTTCTCATTCGCTTTCCGAAATTCAGAGTCTATTTTTTTTTTTATAAAGAGTGAAAGAGAGGGGGACGTCATGACGCAAGCTAAGTCCGAGCTTCCAAAGCCCGACCCTTAACTGGCCAACCATACGTGTGCGTGGACCAAGTCCACTAAAATGGTTCACACGCACTCAAGATAACATGCGGAATAAAACATATATGCGGAAATAATAATAGAATAACAATTCTATTCCATTTTAGATAGCAAAGTAGTCCAACACTTAATAATATTTGTTTTAAGTTAAATATCCAAAATCAACCATCCAAACCATAGCAAATATATCTACGTTATTACATTCCCGACTACTAGTTACTCAAATACATTATCCATGAGTAACTTAAACAAAATGAAACATAATCATCCAAGCTCCTAAGCTTGGCTCCGATCACATCCTTCGCTTTGTCCATTCCCTGTGTCATCAACTAGGGTAGAAGTAGGGCGTTAGACAACGCGCCCAGTAGGTATTCCAATTAGTTCCATACACATGGGTTAGTATAAAAATCTAGATATAATACATCATACCATACTTGATAAAACATCGTGTCCAAAATCATGTATGATAATAGAGATCCAATCATACAGATAAAAACCAGAAATAGTGCATGATAATAAAGATCATAATCATGCCGATTCAATTCCATGCCATGCTATCATATACAATTAGTCCCACCTATCACAAACACATGGTATCCTCTTGATGGAAAACTCATCATCAAGGTATCCCCACAATGGTCTCACGGACGCCCCGTCAGAGTGTGGCCTCCGGTTACCTCTTGATGGGATAATGCACATCAAGGTATCCCCACAGTGATCTTACGGACGCCTCGTCGGAGTGTGGCATCCTGGTCACATGTCATCCCTCCCATGCCATGCATGAGATGCAAATGTCCACATGCCATGCAATTATACAAATCATAGCATTTAAAATCTCATATTTGAAACATATCATTTATACAAAATAACTCATCCAAAACAGGAATTAAGACCATCATACATATTCCATGGTATCAATGATGTAGGAAACCTACCAATGACCACTAGTGTGTCCTTGAGTTTTTGTCCGTAATCGCTCACCGATCGCGTCAAGCCGATCGTTCACCGTTTGTGAGGTCCCGTTACCTTATTACATTCAATCAATCAAACCCATGTTCCATTTGATTTAAATCATATCTAAGTCCATACACCACATCTTTATGGGCTTCGGCCATACAACATGGCCGAACCTCACTCCCTTGGTTTTGTGTCTCTTTTTAGTCCTTTGATCTTTACATTATGTCCAAGATCATTCCATTAGTTTTACATTAACCAATCATACACGAGTTAATCATCTAATATTCATAAAAACCCTAAGTCCATAAAATTTTCCCCATGGGGTTCGGTCATACACCATGGCCGAACCCATGGTCCATCATTTTCACCCTATATTTATCTCTTTGCCATTAATCTTTCCATGGCTACTTATTTAACTTATATATACATGACTTAAGTCCCAAAATCATTCCATTAATTTTACATTAACCAATCATACATGAGTTAATCATTCACTTAGGCCATTTATGCAAATCTATATCCAAGAACATAATCCATGGGGTTCGGCCATACACCATGGCCGAACCCATGGTCCTTCACCATTTGGCCATTCTTTCCTTCCATAGGTAATCACCTAATTCACTTACCCATACTTAGATCCATACATGATCCATAACCAAACATAGATCCATAAACGAATCCTCCATTTCCTAGCTTAATCATTAATTTATTTAAACATGTATAAATCTCCACATGACCCATTAAAATGGTTCATGGGGTTCGGCCATACACATGGCCAAACCCATGATGTCATTTTCTTTTCCATCTTCCCCTTTACATTATTCACAATCTTAGGTTCATAAACAAGTCCCTCCATAGGGGTTTAACCATACACTTAGGTTTCTCATTTTAAAGCATCATCTTCCATATTTAAAGACCTATTAAGATAACCACATTTCTCCATCATCTTCATGGTCTAGGTACATGTAAACACCTCAATATTTCTCCATGGGATTCGGCCATACAACATGGCCGAACCCATGGTCCATGGTTCTCCACCCTTTTACATCATTTAGAACCATTTACCACCATTAACATTTACGAACGTCCATCCATCATTCTCATCTTTAAAACCCTTTAAACATCAACAATATACCTCCATGTGAAACCTTTTAAAATCATTATTAACCTTCCATTTTAAAACCTTTTTAATATCCTTAACCCTTTCCATGGTTTAACCACCTTTAAAACCAGTTAAACCAATGATTTTCATCCATTGGGTTCGGCCATACAACATGGCTGAACCCTATGGTTCATCATTCCCATTTAAAAATCATGTATCCAAGATTATAATCCTTTGATGGGGTTCGGCCATGATGTATGGCCGAACCTCATCTAACCTTCTGTTGACTTTAATGGTCATGCATATCAACCTTAGGGTTTGGCCATGCAAGGCCAGCCCATGATCTTTGATCATAATACTTTATAAAATCTCATGGAGTACTTACCGATTCCGCGACTCCTCCTGTTGCTTTCACTCCTTCTTGCTCTGCCAATCTTCTCCCTCCTTAGCCTCCTCTTCCTCCTTGATCCTTGGCCGAGAGTGCTTGAGAGGTTTTGAATGAAAACCGAAAAAGAAGGTTCAGGCCAAAGGGTGTAGGTTTGAGAGAGAGAGAGAGCTTGAGATCAAAAACTACTCTAAGTCCTTTATCTTTGAGAGTGGTCGGCCTTGAGAGAGAGGGGGAGAGTGAAATGAAACAAAGACTTCTCTTGGTTAATGATGGTCGGCCAAGGGTGGTGTCCTTTGGTGACACCCCTTTGTAACTCTAAGCCTCTTCATCTCCTCATTGATAATTCCTTTGGGGGTTTCATCCCATGAGATGAAACTCCCCACCATATGACCCTTGGGTTTCCATCATGAGATGGAAACCCTCCATATCCAACGTGTATGCCTTGTGTAGGCTTGTCTAACCACCACAACCCTTCACCTTCTCATTAATATTCCTTTTGGAGTTTCATCCCATGAGAGGAAACTCCCACCCTTTCCAACGTGTAGCCTTGTATGTACTTTGTGTAACAAGCCAACCTTTCAACTTCCTCATAATAATGGTGTCTTCCCAAGTGTCCCTTGGCTTGGCCAAGACACCACTTGAGATGGAACACACCTCCATCTTCCAACGTGTACACTTAGATATGTGTTGTGTAACATAAAAACCCTCCAACTTCCTTGTCTTGATCCATGAGGGTCGGCCAAGGGTGGTGTCCTTTGGTGATACCCCTTTGTAACTACCATGGCTCTTCACCTCCCTCATTAAGGCTTCCTTTGGAGTTTCATCTTTTCAGATGAAACTCCCACCATTCCAACGTGTAACCTTGAAGGTGTCTTTTGAAACAACAAAAACCTTTCATCTTCCCACTCCACTCATTTAAATTCAACTCAACTTAAATGAACTCATTTTCCAACTCAATTACTTGAACTCACATTAATAAATCCTCAACTCATGTGAATTCACTTTCCAACTCAAGTATTATTTATCCTACTTGAGCTCATTCATTAATCTCAACTCTATTGAACTCACCCATGGTTGACCAAGTCAACCATAGCTTAGCCGACTATGAACCATATAGTATTTAGGGTCCCACTTAGCCATTTCATTTACATGCCACCTCACTTGATGAGGTGGATCTCATGTCTTGTATCTTAATTGGTTATTAGACCCAATTATCAAATCTTACCCATTTACTTCTAACTAGCTCATATATGATCCATTGGGTCCCAATTGGACTTTTGACCCAATTGACAACCTTTACCCAATTAAATAAATCTTACCCATTTATTTCAATTGAACATTATTCATAATCCGTTGGGTCTTAATTGGGCAATTGACCCAACACTTACCCATCTAAGGTCCATATCCATTAATTCACCAATTAAGTGGACAATTTCCATAAATATTTATAACTTGAAAATCCGGGGTGTTACAATTACACATTTTGGGCAATGAGTGGTCTATTCCAATAACTACCTTTTACATTCTGCACCTTTAAATTTTGTCATTTACTTTACTTGCAATTTTATTTCCAGTCTTTTATTATGTTAGTTCCTTTGTTTGTTTGTTGTATTTTAAATGTTAAATTTATTTTATGTTTTTATTTCAAGTCTTGTATGCTCTTGTATTTTATTCTTTAATTCTTTGTATCCAAAAATTCTCTCTCTTCAGTTTCACCTAACTAAGTTTGGAGATACGATATTTTGCTCTTAAAACATGTGATTTTTAATTAAGATGAGACTACCATTATTCTTTGTTTCACCACTTTAATAAAAATGAGATAGATTTGATTTTCGACACTATTTGGACATCCTATTTTGCCAAATTCACAAGTTAGATAAATGATGATACTTTGTTCTCTAGATTTAAGTTGATCTAAATAAAATTATAATTTCATGTATCAGAATTCTTTGTCACATTTAAATTTAATTCTATGTCTTAAGATCACATCTTTTTAAAAGTACCAATTTAATTTTAAGCATATATTTTGTGGATTTCCTCTGGGTTCGACCTCGTAATCAATTCCTATAATATTAAGTGGTTCGTGCGCTTCTGAGATTTATAAATTAAAAATTTGAACATCAACCATCACATTCCACATATGAAGCACATGGGTTATTCAAAGCATGGATAGACAATTTTAGGCATAACTTGCATACTTCAAGAACCTCATATCATTCACAGCATTTCATCTCACAACCAAACACATTCAACCATGTGTGTTTAATTCCATGCACATAATAAAACTCACTCCAATCACTTCATGCATATATTCACACATCATATAGGTACAAATTCACCTTACTATCATTACCAAACATGTCGTACACATCACGTGAATGTTATGTTTTTAATTTTTCCCTTTTAAATTAATTGCTATGGTTGAATTTTATATGAATGTTCTTAAATCAGATGTGATGAAAATTTAGGCCTGAGTAGGACTTTTGTTCTGATTTCTAAGGTACAAAAGTGCGATGAAATAATTTAGTGTCGGAACCAAACTCCTATTGAGTCTAAGGTTTAATTTTTGGAGTATTCATTTAAAATTCATAAATTTAATTTTTGGGATAATTTTTATTACATAACATGAATGTGACATTGTTTAGTTCACGTGAGCTCCAAATTCTAGACTTTAATTTTGTTATTAAAATATGGAAAAACAATGCCATCTTGATTTTCCGAGACCAATTCCAATGTATTATATGTATTTTATTTGATTTATTTGATTGATTATTTTTTTATTTTTTTATTCTTTTTCTCCAACTCCAATTTAAATGGTGAACTAGGTTGAGATTAAAATGACTGATTTTTAATTAAATCTATATTAGATCTAAGTTGTTACTGGTTTTTTAATTCACCGATGCAGGTTCCATTTTAATATTTAAATTAAATAATTGATTAATAGTTGTAAATAATTGGATATATTTTCCATAATTCCGTTGGGTTTAATCTCACTCTCATTCACTATATTATCATATGGCTCGTGCACTTGCAAGTATAAATGTAAGACTTTTATCACAACACTAATGAATACATACTCAAAGGACATAACCCAACCCCATTACAACTCATTTGGATGCAAATATTACATCTATTATAAGTACAAATTCAATTGACTTGTCCTAAGAATCAATTCTTCAAATGCTTTCTTCATCTTTCTCCCCCTTAGGGTGTGCCTGCACAATATATACCTATACACACTAATAAGGCACACTATGTGGAAGCATAGATCTCCCCCTCAAATGTTAGTCCTCATAAAAAAAAATTTCTCCCCCAATGTTCTCTCATTTTCGTCATAAATTGACAAAAGATCTTAAGGAATTGATATACCAATTCTATGTGCCTCTACAAGTCCCAACAGTTGGACTGGATATGGAGAAGGAGGAGATAGAGCAAACTTCAATTTATCTTAAAAAATGCCAATATGAAACCAACTCAGTCATGTTCACAAGAGTAATAATTCACAAAGATATACCAATGATCACATAAAAAAAGAATTAAAGCAATTAGAGGGAAACAACAATGCCAATGGACTTTATGAGATAGAGAAACCTGGTTGAATCCAATGGTTTGCTCATGATATCTGCCAACTAATTTTCAGTACCGATGTGTTCAAACACAATAGTTTTCTCTTCCACTAACTCTCTAATGAAGTGGTGCCTTATATCTATATGCTTGGTCCTACAGTGTTTAACTGGATTCTTGGAGATATTGATTGCACTAATGTTATCACAGTATAAGGTCATAGATTCCTGCTCAATTCCATTGTCTACCAACATTTGTTTCATCCATCACAGTTGAGTGCAACAACTTGTAGCTGCAATATACTCTGCTTTAGCTGTTGAGAGAGAGACTGAGGATTACTTCCGGCTATTCCAAGCCATCAAGCAATTTCCAATGTAAACACATCCTGTACTTGTTGATTTTCTATTCAAAATATTACCAGCCCAATCTGCATCAGTATAGCCTGCAATCCTGAAAGAGTATCATATGGATACCAAATGTCATACATAGTAGTTCCTGCCACATATTTGATAATTCTTTTTACTGCTTTGAGATGTGACTCCTTGTGTTGAGATTGAAATCTGGCACAAGTTCCAACACTGAATGAAATGTTAGGTCTACTAGTTGTACGGTACAAAAGGCTTCCAATGATGCTTCTATACAAGCTAGGATCAACATCTTTTCCACTCTCATCCTTAAATAGTTTTACTGTTGTGCTCATGGGGGTGTTTGAGTGTTTGCATCCTTCAAGTCCAATTCCCTTTACAAGGTCTTTTGCATATTTCGATTGATAGATAAACAAGCCCTCATCCTGTTATTTGATTTGAAGACAAAGGAAGTAGTTTAATTATCCAACCATACTCATTTCAAATTCAAATTTCATGAGCCTAGAGAAGTCTAAAGTGGTATTTTCACAAGTAGATCAAAATACTATGTCATCAACATAGATTTGAGCAGTAAGAATAGATTTGTTTGTCTTTTGAACAGGCAAAGTTTTGTCCATGCTTCCCCTTCGAAAACCATGTTCAAATAGAAACTGCGTTAGCCTTTCATACTCGGCTCTTGGGGCTTGCTTAAGACCATACAGTGCTTTCTTAAGCTTGTACATGATTAGAAAATTTTGAATCAATGAATCCTTTAGGCAGTTCCACAAACACTTCTTCATTTAATGAAAGTTTCTGGTGTGCTAGAACACGAGTCAAGATTGACCTGAGAAAGGAAAGGAGGAAAGGGGGGGGATGAATAGGGCAATCACCAATTTTTATGTTCTTCACAAATTTCTTGAATTAAATAAAATAATTTACAGTGGACTATAACAATGTTAATCAAGAGATATGTGTTGTGCGATAAGAAAAGTGAACCAATAAAAAATCAATCAGACAAATAAAGACCAAACACCCACAACACAGGATGTATAGTGGTTCGGTTTAAACAAATCTACATCCACTGATGGAATCACCCAACCTTGGGCTATCCCAAATACACTATGTGGGGAATTATGCCCTCACGAATATAATAAGACTTCCACTTATCCAACTGATTGGAATTTCACCATCGCCAAGTATTTTGAAAGGTTTGACCAAACCCCGGTCTACGTCCTTGTCCCTCTATCTCTTAAAGTGGTTCGATCACCTATATCTACTCCACTATACAATAAAGATGATTTAAAAATAAATCAACACTAAGAAACACTTGTCTTGTTTGAACTCTCTTGAGATGATGTGCTTCTTGAAGATCTCCTTCCCAAAGTGATGTCGATGACGACGAAGATGTGTCTTGTGTAGAGCAATCATAATCTATGGGAAGAGGATCTAGGATTAAGATTTACAAATTCTATCTTAGAATTGGTTTTTTTTTTACCTCTCTTTCTCTCTTAATCACAAGTAAGAAGATTGGATTCTAAAATGATTCACCTAGTGAAGTGCTTAAAGAGGAGTGGGATCTTTGGAAATGCCTTTTGATTTTCCTATCAAGAGCTTCGAATCCAAAACCCAACAAGGTTTGGAGTATAAATAGGCAAACAGAGAAATACCTGAACTTACAATGACGATTGATCGTTCACCCACGATGATCGTGTGTTAAAATATAGCCATTGTAATGTGACCGTTGCGCATTAAATTTTTTCCAACGGATAGAAAACAGTCATGGACGATTGATCGTCCCACACGATTGATAGTGCACAACCATGGGCGATTGATAGTGATGTCTCGGTCCTATCTCTAGTGATGGGTCGTGTACCCGATTGATCGTGATGGTTCCTCACTATGGGCCACCACTAGCCGAATGTATCGTCCTAAGCCTGACTGTATGTTACAGTGTGTGTTGAACCTAGGCTTTAAGCGATTGATCGCATGATCAGTGGGTCATCCCATGATTCAACGATTAATCATATCCTGAGACGATTTATGTCTGACAGACCATTTCAACAGAACCTTTGATTTCTGAGACAATGCATCGCAGAACCACGATTGGTAGTCCACTGTCAATGGTGATAGATCGCCGACACGATGTGTTGTCCTGACAATTCATCATTGAAAGTTCTCCCTTGGTGCTAGAACACTGATTGACCCTAGAAGGAGGGTTGAATAGGTCCATCCCAAAATCATTGGTCCTTTTAACAATTACTTGATTGATTAATTAAAGTGCAGCGGATATAACAATCAAGTGTTTGTGTGTTAGTAATGGGTGATTAAACAATCAACACATGGAGTTAGCTCTAACACCACAAGAGCATGGACACATGATTTACAGTGGTTCGGTTAGCCAACCTACATCCACTATTAGGACTAGCTGACCCTTGAGCTATCTCCAAATCCACTATGTGGGGACTTACACCCTCACAAATAGAGGAGGAATTCCAACTCACTTAATCGGCTAAGAATTTCACCCACCATATGTAAAATAGGAATTCCACCTATTTGAATTGGCTGGGAATTCCAACCACCACGTGTGCCAGAGACGATGCTCTAGATTTTTTATAGTGGTTCCAGAGCCAAGCTTCCTTAATCCACTTTTACAGGATAAAGGTTTTAAATAAAATTAAAACCAAGAAACACTTGCCTTTGTAGCTCTCTCTCGATGATGTGTGCTTCTCTAAGATCCTCCCACTTGTAGTTCTTTTATGACGAAGATGTACCTCCATATTAAGCAATCACAAGTATCCGAGACTCTTCTAGGAAATTGGTTTTGCCAATGTCTATCCTAGATGTGTATCCTTGTCCTTCATTCCTCTCTCTTTTCACAAACTCAATCAACAAGATTGGTTGTATTAGATACTCCAAGTACAAGCTCAAGAGAGAGTAATCCTTTTGTTGACCTTATGTAAGCTCAATGGTAATGATAAGGGTCTCAACGTTTTTCAAAAGGATATCAACTGGTTACAAAACAATTGATATTTATAGAGAAGGGAACCAGTTTTTCAAGACATCTAGTGCCAAGAGGTAGGGCACATTGAGGAGTCGGTGGCTAAAAGTATTACCGTTCAACTACCCAACCAGTTGCTCATTAAATGCACTTTCAACGGCACAAATTATATCTAACCGACAGGTCTGTGTTATCGATGGGTCGACAGTCATGGCACCGAGAGGTCGATCCATACAAGAGGCTCGGTCTGGGACAACACCATGCTGACAAAGTTTCAAGTCCAGAAACTAGTCTTACCCAGAATGACCAGTCGCCCTTTATTGAGGTGTTGGTCCTAGTACTCTCGAACGGTTTTGAATTAGCTAGATGTCTGTTTTTTCGAGAGTCCACTTGAGTTCTAAGTTCCAAAATTCATAAGTTATCATTAACGAGTCGTTGACGATGAGGGGTCGGTGCATACTAGACTCTCGATCAAAGGCATACCCAGAATGACAGTTCTATGATCTAGAACCTTTGTCAATCTGGCCGACCAGTCTTTGACCACGATGGGTCGATCCTGTCTCCACCGAGGGGTTAGTGAGAATGACTAGTTGAGCTGACAGTGAACTTAATTCATATTTCCAAGTTTGCTTCTAATTCACTGTCAAGCTTCCTCTCTAGACTTTTTATAACACCCTCCCTTTTAAAACATACATATACATATATATATATATATATATATATATAATATATAAGTGAGAGAGGATGAGCCATTACGACCCGAGTAAAGTCTGAGTTTCAAAAACCCGACCTTTGACTGGCCACTATTAATTGTGCATGGACTAAGTCCAACAAAACATTTACACACGCTTATCTTATTGTTTGCGGAATAATTTATATGAATAAGATGTTATTCATTTTCTTAACATCATTAGGCAAGGAAAATCAATCACCATAAAATTTAAATACAACTAAAAATTATTAAACCAAAGCAGATAAGTTCTAAAGTGTCCCAAATAGTTTAAATTATTACAACCCAAAATGTAAGTCCTCCGTATACATCATTGAAATCAAAACTAAGCAAACTAAACTTCAATCTTCCAAGCTCCTACTAATCCTTTTTCCGTCACGCTTGGCTCCCTTCCGGTCCTATGTTCTTTTCCTTAGCATTTCCTGTTTCAACATCTATAGGGTACAAGTAGGGCATTAGTTAACATGCCTAGTAGGTATTCCAATTAGGATTAGGGTACACATAGGAGTAATATTAGAATATCATAAATCAAGGGTTTATACATTTTAATGGCATATTTGTAAAAACATCTTCTAAGTAATAAAACAATGCATGACGTCCATATCACAATCATGCTAACGTAAGTGTCATGTCACGGGTGTAAATGCCAAATGAAATCCCACCCAATGTCCATACCCAATCACATCGTAAATCAATCAATGGTTTCCTTGGACCAATTATGTCCACAGTGTTTGAGGCGGCAACCACCAGGGCACTATATACCTATCCACACATTAACAGTGATTGCCGGTAGAGCGTGGGCTCCTCCATCTGTGCAGGGTCTCAGGACTGACTACCCAGGAGCTCTTTGGCCCAATTACGCCAGTACTTTTCTATCAACCGGACACGACCAAATCTCAACGGTTCATATAGCTTCATATAAGCTAATCTCAAGCCCAAGTCTTGTCCGAATCACTCAGAACTTGGCTTGTTGGTCATATGTGTTCCCTCCCATGCCATGCATGAAGTAATGTATGCAAGAATGCCGTTTCATTTAAAATACATCATATCATTGAAAATCAACGCATAATCATATACAATTTATTTAGCCAATGTATTCAGCATATTTTTAATAAAACAAGTGTCATATCATACTCCATAGTGTTCTCAATGAGGTAGGAATCCTACTAATGTCTGATATACTATCCTTTCTTGTCTTGCAAGGATAACGCTAGCGGTCGCGTCAGACGAATCGCGATCCCTTTGTGAGCCTCTTTACCTCATCAAATTCAAACATACATATTAGTTTGATTTTCTATTCTAATTTCACCATCCCTATTTCCATCTAAGTTCCATGTTCATTTTTCAACGCATTTACGCATCATAGTCGTTAAATGGTCCCCATAAAAAAAATAGGTTCGGCCATGCAAGAGGCCGAACCTTGTTCTTTGATTCTTTTCTCCTTGAAATCCATCATTAATCATGTTTAAACATGGATTCCATTTTCAACACTTACTCAATATATTTCCTACCCACTAGCCAAGGTTAGGGTTTAGCCATACAACATGGCCGAACCACCATGGTTGATTTTCATCCTTTTGATCATCACATGTTCCTTTACAACATTTCCCATCTCTTGATGGTTTTCAATATCCTTTTACTTTAGGCATTTTCTTATTTTTCTCAATCCATCCATCCAATCATAATCATAGCATGGGTTCAGCCATTCATTATGGCCGAACCTATGATCCCTTATGTTTGATTATTCCTCCCTCTTACAAGTTCTTAACAAGGATTCATCAAAACCCTTAAAATGTTAGACTTATGGATTTGACCATATCTGGGTCGATCCATGATGATCTGTATTAATCTCATGGTTGTTTTGCTTCAACCCATAACCATCCTTTGGATAGATTTCTAACTCGATGGGCTTATAACATTTTTGGACGTTCATTCCAACCAACATGGAACCTAAGAGTTCGGCCACACCATGGTCGAACCTATGGTTTCCTTAGATTAATCCCCATTGATTTTATTAATTCTAGACATACCTTATCTCCCTAGACCTTTCCTTCAATGAATTGCTCCTCCTTTTTGGCTCTTCAATCTCCTTCTTTTCTTTTGATCTTTCTCTTCTTCTTTACTCCTTCTTCTCCTTTCTTTGTTCTTCGAAATCTTCAAGTGTATGGAGGTAGAGGTGGGAGAGAGGAGAGGAGTGGAGAGAAGTTTTTTTCTTGCTCCAGAGAGGGGGGGGGGGGGGGGGGGGGGGGGGCTGGTCGGCCAAGGGGCTCGGGGTGCCCTTTGGTTTGGGTTTTTATATTAGAAGCCCAATATTTTCCCTCCCTCTCATAATGACTTGCTCTAAGCAAGAAGGTTCTTGGTTTCCCAAGGTGGCTTCATTGCTTTTGAGGGGAAGACCCTTCGGTTCCCAAGTGTCAAGGTACAATGTACCAATGACAAGATTCCCCAACTCTTAATCTCCACCCTAGATCTTTCCTTAGATGAAATCCTAGCCTTCCATCTAATCCTTTCATCTTCCCAACTTAAGACCTCTTAAAAGAAAACCCTAATTCAAGATTCAAAATTTAAAAGTAGTTGACCAAGTCAACCCATGCCATGGTCGACCATGCATGTGGTGACTTGGTCACCACATGGCACTTGGGTCCCACTTTTGCCATGTCACTTGAGGTGTCACCTCCACTTGTATGCCACCTCAATTCTAATTTCCACCTCACTTGAAGAGGTGGCATCCTTGCTTAGTTGGCTTCCATATGGCATTTTATTTTATTATTTTAATTCCATTATCCCCTCTTATTATGTAATTTATGTATGATGATCTAATTCATCAATTATTTTTAAATTACGATCACCTATGACCCATTGGGTCTTAATTGGGTAATTGACCCATTTCTTTGTCCATCTAATGTCCATTTCAACTTTTTAATTTCAAATTTAATTAATTTTTTCTTTAAATAAATAAAATTGCAATCCAAGTGGGCCCATCTAATAAATTTATAAGTTGAGGAAAATCCTGGTGTTACAATATTACCTTGTTTTGGAATTCTCATCCCAAAAATTGGGCGAAAGTAGGGTTTCAAACAAATCGTACAAACTAGCTCAGGATGAGCTGCTCTCATTTCTGACTCCAGTTCCTAAGTGGTTCCTCATTACCGTGTCAGGTCCTATACCACTCTGACGATCTGAATCTCTCTGTTCCGTAACACCCTTTGCTCCATATCAATTACTCGGACAGGCCTCTCAACATAAAATACGTCGCTTTGCACTTCTAAGTCTTGCACATTCAGCACGTGTGATGGATCAGGGTTGTACTTCCTCAACATGGAAACATGGAATACATCGTGCAATCCTGACAACTGTGGAGGGAGTATCAGACGATAGGCCACTTCCCCCACCTTCTCATGGATTGGGAAGGGTCCCACAAATGTCGGTGACAACTTCCCTTTCTTTCCAAACCTCATGTGTCCCTTTCGTGGTGAGACCTTCAAGAATACTAGGCGTCCCACTTCAAACTCAAGAGGTCTTCTTCTTCTGTCAGCATAGCTCTTCTGACGACTTTGTGCCGTGAGCAGATGTTGTCGTATCACCTTGATCTGTTCCGTGGTCTCTGCAACCATATCAGGTTCAATAAGCGCAGGCTCACCGGCCTCAATCCAACACACTAGGGATCTTCAGGGTCTACCATACAATGCCTCAAATGGAGCCATTTTGAGCCTTGCCTGATAATTGTTGTTGCATGAGAATTCGACCAGTGGTAGGTGATCTTCCCAACTGTCTTGGAAGTCTAGCATGCAGGCTTTCAACATATCCTCCATTGTTTGTAGTGTTTGCTCTGACTGACCGTCGGTTTGTGGATGGAAAACTGTGTTGTATAACAAATTTGTCCCCATAGCCGACTGCATGCTCTACCACACCCTACCAGTGAATCTGCAATCTCTATCGGACATAATAGTCCTAGGTATACCATGTAGCCTGATGATGTCGCTGATATACCGTCGTCCCAGAGTCTCAGACGAGTCTGTCATCATGATAGGGAGAAAATGTGTAGACTTGATCAGACTGTCCACTATAACCCAGATTGTATCATTACCCTTTGAAGACCTCAGTAGCCCTATCACAAAGTCCAAGGCAATGTGTTCCCACTTCCATTCAGGCACGAGTAGAGGTTTGAGCAACCCTGGCAGCCTCTGATGTTCTATCTTGACTTGCTGACAAATAAAGCAGTGAGAGACAAAGTCAGCCACGTCTCTTTTGAATCCATGCCACCAATAATGCCTTTTCAGATCATGGTACATTTTGGTGCTACCCAGATGGATGGAGAGCTTTGATTGATGAGCTTCTGTCAACAGCTCTCTCTTGCAGCCTTGAGGTACATATGTCCAGCCTTGAAATAAGAGACCTTGTCCAGGTCGTAATTCCCATTCTGGTATGCCCTCTCCAGTCGACATCTTGGCCCATATTTCTGCCACTTTAAGATTTGTTCGCTGCTCTTGTTCAATCATGGAAACCATATTGGACTGTACCATCAGATTATACATGCTCTCATGATTTTTCATGTGCAAATTGAACTCTAGGATGGTCGTCAGCATTTCCCATTCTTTCATAATCAAATTGGCCACAATTGCATGTGAAATACGGCTGAGGGCATCTGCCATTTTGTTTGCCTTGCCAGGGTGATATCGCAGTGCAAATTCATAGTCTTGTACGTACTCCATATTTGAAGCTCTTATGGTCTGAAAACACCTCAAATTTCTCACCATATAGATAGTGTCTCTAGCTTTTGAGAGCGAAGACCACTGCAGCTAATTCTAGATCATGAGTGGGATAGTTGCGTTCATGGATTTTTAGTTACCTTGAACCATATGCCACCACATGATGACCTTGAGTGACAGAACACCCAAATCCTTCTCCTGAAGCATCATAGTATACTTCATATCCCTTGTCTCTCTCCAACAAAATCAGAATGGGAGCGGTGATAAGCTTCTGTTTCAGATCTTCAAACCTTCGATTGCACACGTTAGACCATTCAAACTTGACTCCTTTCTGAGTTAGTCGGGTGAGTGGAGCCACAATCTTGGAGAAGTCCATAATAAATTTCCGATAGTAGCCAGCCAGTCCCAGAAAACTACAAATTTCGGACACATTCTTCGGAGCTTTCCAGTCTCTAACCGATGCCACTTTAACCAAGTCGACAACTATTCCTCCTGCTGACATGACGTGCCCCAAGAAGTTGACCTCAGATAGCAAGAACTCGCACTACTTGCTTTGGCACATAATTGATTCTTCTTCAGTGTGTCCAGGATATCCTCAGATGCTCAGCATGCTCTTTATGACTGGCGGAATAAAACAAAATATCGTCAATGAAGACAATTGCGAACTTATCCAGATAAAGACGGAATATTTTGTTCATTAGATCCATGAACACGGCTAGTGCATTTCTGAGTCCAAAAGGCATGGCCACATGTTCGTACAGTCCATACCGAGTTATGAAGGCCATCTTTTCTATGTCCTCATCCCTGACACGGATTTGATGGTAGCCTAACATAAGATCAATCTTGGAGAAATGGCTGGAGCCTCTGAGTTGATCGAACAGATCATCAATTCTGGGCAGAGGGTACTTATTCCTAAGAGTCAGCTGATTCAACTTCTTGTAATCCGCACACATCTGAATAATACCATCTTTATTCTTTACGAACAATATCGGTGCTCCCTGGGATAAGGTGTTGTGCTAGATGACTCCCAGTCTGAGCAACTCATCAATTTGTTTCTTCAAATCAGACAATTCTGCAGGGACCATCTGCTAATGAGGCAATGATACAAGAGTAGTGCCAGGATAGAGCTTAATCTCGAAGTCAATCTCCCATTTTGGAGGCAAACCAGGGAGTTCTATCGGGAATACCTCTTCGTAGTCTTTCACCACTGCAGGTAGTTCAGCCACCGGTGCCTTATCTAGTCTGATACTGTTCAGTACGAGATGGTTCATTTCTTCATGTAATCTCCTGGTCATAGGAATGCTCTGTCTGTTGGCATGTACTATAAACTGCTTTCCCCTTGGGTGACTAGAATATCACTCTGCGAAGGTGACAGTCAATGCCAGCCTGAAAGGTAGCCAACCAGTCCATGCCAAATATGATGTCGTATTCTGCCATCTCCAGTACTAGATAGTTGAATTGAAATCTAAACTCAGCAAGTTCAGTGTTCACAGAGGTGGAGATTAGACCCAGTGATGTGTCTCCAACAGGGGATACAGTAGTGAGTGCAGTGGATAGTTGTTGTACTAAGATACGAGTAGGAGATATGAAGGTAGCAGATATAAAGGAGTGGGATGCTCCTGAGTCAAATAACACAATAGCATAAGAACTACCAACTACTGCCATACCTTGAATCACTGAGTGATCCACCGTCTCTGAGGAGGAACTAAAGTATACAGCCATCCAGATCCTGCCGGAATGGGTTCCCGTCCTGTCAGGTTGTGTGCCCTAGATGCTTGCGACTGAGCTGGCCTACCTGGGATACGGAAAGAACCCCTGGAGTAAGAAGGTCTACTGTTCTGTGGACAATCCCTCTTAATATGGCCCTGCTGACCACACTGATAACATGCGATAACACCTCGAGGAGACTGAGAGACTAGTCCTGATGTGGAGGGCTGATTGAAACAAAAACCACCAGTGGAAGCAGTGGAGGCTGAGGGTTTCCCAAAGTGGTCTGAATTTCTTGCGAGGGCAGAAAGAATTTCCCCTACTCTGGCTTCGTATGTTCTCCACAAATCTGGTTATCTCCATCTGCTCTTGTTCGGCTATGCTGGATCGAGTGACCACCTTCGCTAAAGTAGCTGATTTGAAAATAGTGCCTTTGGCTCTGATGCTGGATCGCAGGCCTCGCTCAAACTTTTGGGCCTTCTTATATTCTGTGTCCACCATGTATAGAGCATAACATGATAGACTGAGGAATTCTTTATAGTACTCTGCGACAGTCATGGGGCCCTGGACCAAAGCTATGAAAGCATGTGTTTGGCCCTCCTTCTCCTCCTCTGGAAAGTAATGGTCCAGGAACATCCCAGCGAACTGGTCCCAAGTCATCTCTGTTCTATTCACAGCTGGAGTTTGCGCTTGTTGTTGTTCTATGAGCTTTCACCATTTACTTGCATCGTCTACCAATTGTGAGGTAGCCAGCAGTATTCGTTCGTGATCATTGGTGATCTTAAATAGCTTCAAGATCTTCGTGATATTCTCAATCCAATTCTCTGCTCCTGCGGGTCCCTCATTCCCTTTGAAATAAGGGGGATGATGTTGTTGGAAATCTCTGACCATTGTTCGGTCCTGGGATTCATTGGAAGTAGTGTCTCCGTTGCTGTTTTGGTGTTGCTATAGAACGGAGGTGACCACTGCCTGCACTAGGCTCAACAGTTCGGGAGGTACCACAGGAATATTCACATTGTCCTCCCCCTTTTCCCAATTCGGGCTCTGTCGAGTATTTCTTCTTCGTGGAGGCATTTTCCTAAGTCATCGAAACATTGGTTGACTTAGTTTTTCTTCTGAGGATTTGTATTCAAAAACTGTGAAGTTATAATTGATCAAATAATCATAGGGAGAGGGAAGTTCTGTTTAGTTCTCCTATATATCACTGTGTTCCTTACTTGAGGAAATTGCCTAAGTGACATCTTGTATTTCTTGTTTTGGAGAAATTTCCTAGATATCACATAGTATTTCTCATTTGGGGGAAATTTCCTAAGTATAGTATCTCTTATTTAGGAAAATTTCCTAAGTATAGTATTTCCCATTTGGGGAAATTCCCTATAGTGTTTCTCATTTTGGGAATTTCCTAAGTATAATATAGTGTTTTCATTTTGGGGAAATCATGTAATTTTTCTTGTTTGGGAAATCATATAATGTTTCTTGTTTGGGAAATCACATGATGTTTCTTGTTTGGAAATCTCCTAAGTATCATATATAGTTTCTTGTTTGCGGAGGGGGGGGAGATTAAACAACCTATTTCGCTATGTTTGATAATTCTACAATTTATAGTGATTGTCCTTCCCTTGCTGTTGTTTTTCTCATCAAAGGTTGTTCTCAGATTGACTGCTTATTGTCTGATTCTCATCAAAGTAAATTAATCCGGCTCTCGTGCAGCGAACTCTGAGGAGTCGGTCAGTTGGGATTCTTATCTATTAGTGAGACATGATACCGTAATAATCTTACTTTGTGAGATTCAAAACTTCAGGTTTCGCTCTGATACCAACTGTAACACCCCGCCCTTTTTCACTTGTATAAATCAGAGTATATATATACACACTCTAGTAAGTGAGAGAGGACGGGCCGTTACGACTCGAGTCAAGCCTGAGTTTCCAAAACACGACCCTTTACCGGCCACTATTACTTGTGCATGGACTAAGTCCACTAAAACATTTACACACACTTATCTTATTGCTTGGGAATAATTTATATAAATAAGATGTTATTCATTTTCTTAACATCATTAGGCAAGGAAAGCCAATCACGATAAAATTTAAATAAAACTAAAAATTATCAAACCATAGCAGATAAGTTCTAAAGTGTCTCAAATAGTCTAAATTATTACAATCCAAAATGCAAGTCCTACGAATACATCATTGAAATCAAAACTAAGCAAATTAATCTTCAATCTTCCAAGCTCCTACTAATCCTTTATCCGTCACGCTTGACTCCCTTCCGGTCCTACGACCTTTTCCTTAGCATTTCATGTTTCAACATCTATAGGGTAGAAGTAGGGCATTAGTCAACAAGCCCAATAGGTATTCCAATTAGGGTTAGGGTACACATAGGAGTAATATTAGAATATCATAAATCAAGGGTTTATACATCATTAATAGTATATTTGTAAAAACATCTTCTAAGTAATAAAACAATGTATGACATCCATATCATAATCATGCTAACGTAAGTGTCATGCCATGGGTGTCAATGCCAAATGAAATCCCACCCAATGCCCATACCCAATCACATAGTAAATCAATCAATGGTTTCCTTGGCCAATTATGTCCACAGTGTTTGAGGCGACAACCAACAGGGCATTGTATACCCATCCACAAATTAACCTGGGATTGATGGTGGAGTGTGGCTCCTCCCTCTGCGCAGGGTTTCAGGACTGACTATCCAGGAGCTCTTTGGCCCAATTACGCCGTACTTTTCAATCAACAGGACGCGGCCAAATCTCAACGGCTCATATAGCTTTATATATGCTAATCTCAAGCCCAAGTCTTGTCCGGACCGCTAAAAACTTGGCTTGTTAGTCATATGTGTTCCCTCTGATGCCATGCATGAGGTAATATATGCAAGAATGCCATTTCATTTAAAATACATCATATCATTGAAAATCAACTCATAATCATATACAATTTATTTAGCCAATGTATTCATCATATTTTGAATAACATAAGTGTCATATTATACTCCATAGTGTTCTCAATGAGGTAGAAATCCTACCAATGTCTGATATGCTATCCTTACTTGTCTTGCAAGGATAACGCTAACGGTCGCCTGAGACGAATCGCGATCCCTTTGTGAGCCTCTTTACCTCATCAAATTCAAACATACATATTAGTTTGATTTTCTATTTTAATTTCATCATCCCTATTTCCATCTAAGTTCCATGTTCATTTTTCAACGCATTTACGCATCATAGTCGTTAAATGGTCCCCATAAAAAAAATAGGGTTCGGCCATGCAAGAGGCCGAACCTTATTCTTTGATTCTTTTCTCCTTGAAATCCATCATTAATTATGTTTAAACATGGATTCCATCTTCAATACTTACTCAATATATTTCCTACCCACTAGCCAAGGTTAGGGTTCGGCCATACAGCATAGCCGAACCATCATGGTTGGTTTTCATCCTTTTGATCATCACATGTTCCTTTACAACATTTCCCATCTCTTGATGGTTTCCAATATCCTTTTACTTTAGGCATTTTCTTATTTTTCCCAATCCATCCATCCAATCATAATCATAGCATGGGTTCGGCCATTCATTATGGCTGAACCTATGATCCCTTATGTTTATTCCTCCCTCTTGCAAGTTCTTAACAAGGATTCATCAAAACCCTTAAAATGTTAGACTTATGGATTTGACCATATCTTGGTCGAATCCATGATGATCCGGATTAATCTCATCGTTGTTTCGTTTCAACCCATAAACATCCTTTGGATGGATTTCCAACTCCATGGCCTTATAACATTTTTGGCTGTTCATTCCAACCAACATGGAACCCATGGGTTCGTCCACACCAAGACCGAACCTATGATTTCATGAGATTAATCCCCATTGATTTTATTAATTGTAGACATACCTTATCACCCTAGACCTTTTCCTCAATGAATTGCTCCTCCTTTTTGGCTCTTCAATCTCCTTCTTTTCTTTTGATCTTTCTCTTCTTCCTTAGTTCTTCTTCTCCTTTCTTTGTTCTTCAAAATCTTCAAGTGTATGGTGGTAGATGTGGGAGAGAGGAGAGGGGTGGAGAGATGTTTTTGGCTTGCTCAAGAGAGAGAGAGAGAGAGAGAGAAGGGGGGGGGGGGGGTCTACCAAGGGGCTTGGGGTGCCCTTTGGTTTGAGTTTTTATATTAGAACCCTAATCTTTTCCCTCCCTTTCGAAATGAGTTGCTCTAAACAAGGAGGCTCTTGGTTTCCCAAGGGTGGCTTCATTGCTTTTGAGGTGAAGACCATTCGGTTCCCAAATGTCTAGGTACAATGTACCTTGACAAGATTCCCCAACTCTTAATCTCCACCCTAAATTTTTCCTTAAATGAAATCCTAGCCTTCCATCTTATCCTTTCACCTTCCCAACTTAAGACCTCTTAAAAGAAAACCCTAATTCAAGATTCAAAATTTAAAAGTGGTTGACCAAGTCAACCCATGCCGTGGTCGACCATGCATGTGGTGACTTGGTCACCACATGGCACTTGGGTCCCACTTTTGGCATGTCACTTGATGTGTCACCTCCACTTGTATGCCACCTCAATTCTACTTTCCACCTCACTTGATGATGTGGCATCCTTACTTAGTTGGCTTCCATATATCATTTTATTTTATTATTTTAATTCCATTATCCCCTCTTATTATGTAATTTATGTATGATGATCTAATTCATCAATTATTTTTAAATTAAGATCACCTATGACCCATTGGGTCTTAATTGAGTAATTGACCCATTTCCTTGCCCATCTAATCTTCTTTTCAACTTTTTAATTTCAAATTTAATTAAATTTCTCCGTTAATAAATAAAATTGCAATCCAAATGGGTCCATCCAATAAATTTATAAGCTGAGGAAAATCCAGGGTGTTACACTTTTTCTGATTTTACCATTTGTTCGACTAAGCATAGGAATGGTCCTCCAAAGGTGTGGGTACCACCTAAAGTCATCTATGGCCAAATACCTGTTTTGTGATTGCCATAATGATGAGCTTTAATCCGTGGAGCATGATCTTCAATCTTGATCACCTTGACTCTTCAAGCTTCTTAGCAAGTGCTTCTTCTTGAGTCATGGAATTGACAAACTTAGGGACTCGGCAAATCCAGGCCACTAACAATTGTATTCATATTTCCAAGTTCGGTTCCACTTAGATCTGTTGTTTGTCAAACAACCACTTGGCTTCTTATGATTTACCAGATATGAATACTAATCCTAGGCAAGGGCATCCTAAGGTGTTGGCGTACCACCTAAAGTCATCTATGGCCAATTTACTTTTGTGATTGTCATACACTTGGTGATGTTGAATCTTCAATTGATCTTCCAGTGCTTGAGTTCTTGATTAAATCTTCATCACTTGAGTTTTGATTCATTGCTTCAATCTTCTTAGGCAAGGCTTCACCTAAGTCGTGGAATTGACAAATAGGTGACTCGGCAAGCCGGGGAACTAACAATCTCATCATTTGTCAATTTCCATGACAAAACACCTAGAAGCTAATGAATACAGACTCGATGACTTAGACCAAACCAATATACATCATTTGAATACAAGAGATACACAAATATTAAGTACATATTCAAATGAAAAATCTAGACTCTATGCTTCAAGATGGCATATTCAATGTGATCCTATACAATATACATGTACACACAAACAATGCAAGCATGGTGGAAGCATAGATCTCCCTCTCAAATGTAAGCCACATATATAGTAATATAAACAATATTACTCCCCCTAAATATGTGAACTAATTACCCCTTAGTCAATAATTAAACTCCCCCTTAATCATAGACTATCCTCCTTTTAAGATCTTCTTCCCCCAAGATCTTTAAGTTTCTCCTTTTAAGCTTAGAACAAGCTCATAAATTCTCCCCCAAAGCTTATATCAAGCTTCTAATATTTCTCCCCCTTTTTGTCATAAATTGACCAAGGGTGTTAAGCAATAATATACCAAAGTTTTGTGCTTGAACAAGTCCCAATTGTTTGACTAGAGATGGAAAAGGAGGGGCATAAGCATTTTAAAAGAAAAAAATAACAATTTTGGAAAACAAAATGCATGCTAGAGGAGGGCACACTCATACAAGGAATATTCCATGAAAGAAGCATATGAGTGAAAACATAATGAACTAAATAAAGCATACACCATTTAATCACATAGTTCAAGAAAGATGATGCATAAAAATTCAACAATACAAGCACATATGCTTCAAACAAGAAGTTCATTCATCAAAATATATACCAATTAATAGATCTATGAATGAACAAACATCTTAACCTTGGAAACCCATTATGTACTTGAAGGATGGAGGCCTAATTCTCCCAAAATATTCTAAGGTATGCTCTCTTTAGCTCAACATTTTGAGAGCACAATGCACCAAGTCCATTAGCATTTGGACAACTTAACCATGTTGGCTTTCTCTACCAAAATCCATTTGGTTTTAAGATTCACCTTTAAGAATTGAAAGGCCCAACATAGGTGCATTCACTAGGTTGAATTTAAACCTTATGTGACAAATCCAAGGCACACTTGAAAGTTTAAACCATGATTGCAAACCAAATGCAGTTTTTGGAGAAGGAAGATTTTCTTTGTTGGAATATATCTCCAAAAGTAAAATTCCAATTCTACTGATTTGCCAAGATAGTGCATTCGACAATTTGAAAAACAAACGTCCCTATAAGATTTGCCAATTTAAGGGATGAGAGTGTGTGTGCTTGTGATGCATGCAAGTCCACAAGACAACAAGTTTTGCATTTCAATCTATGAATACCAATGTAAGCCAATACATTCACACACCAATTTGTTCCATTTGATGATTCAACCAAATTATTAACACTTGCACAAATTGATTGGATTTTGGATCAATCTACCAATTTGAGTTCAACTAAATTGTTGATCCAAACCACTCCAATAACCTTGGGCATTTTAATTTATCATTTGACAGTCCATTGCCCATGTGTGACATCATATGATAAGCATTTTTTAGGTTTAGCAAAACATTGTGCTTTGTAAATCGAAATCATTCCTTATAACTTATGCCAATATTGAAAATAGGAATGAGCACCAAAAGCACACAACATACAATCATTTCTCAATAATATACCAATATGGAAGCATGGAAATGCCGTATGAGAGATATATGGCATGCAAAAATATATGCCGATGATAGAAGCTCATGTCAAGCCATAACAGACAAAAACTTGCAAAAACATTTTCAATTTGCACCAAGATACACCTAAATGAGATCAAGGATAGGTGCAAGAGAAATGATCTACCATGAACCATACAAGTGTTTGCCAATTACCACTTTAGCTCCCATGCATTTCACCATATTTACCATTCAATTTGAAATACTCCAATTAAGTTCTAAGAATGGTACATGAATGGATTACCTTCTAAAACTTTTGATCACATTTGGATCAACAACACTATTCATGAGCATGGAGCAAGTCTTATTCAACAAGATATTCACAAATTTGATAAATTGGAATGAAACACACTATGTATGTGCACAAAGATCATATCACAAACAATATTCTACCAATTTACACATCATTCATTCATTCCCAAAATGTGCACAAATTATATGACATATGGAATGAGATGGAACAAGATACATTCCAATTTTAAAGCATAATGGTGCAAGCCTACATGTGAACATACATTCCAATAAAAGATACACCAATTTAATATCATGGAATGAATCACAAATTCAGAATAGGGGTTTTTAACCAAAATCTTCTGTGCACCATAGATACATCGTCCTGGCGATCTATCTTAGAGCCGATGCATCGTCATCTGGCGATCAGTCACCATGAGAACACAGATTTTTCTTTTTAAAATCCATTTCAATTTGAAATCACCCTCTTGATTTTCAAAATCATGTGGCATAAGATAAACATGATTTGACCATTATAAACTGATATGCCGCACAAATATCTTATATACATTCAATCCACAAATCATGCAAACCAAATAAGCACATAAAATGACGGCAAGATACACACTAAGACTCCATAACATGATGCAAATGCGTTAAACATATTAAAAACATAACACAACTGAGATAATACTTTGGGACTTGGAATCAATGTCCACAACTCTGTGACACTTCAAGCATGACTAATACTATAGCCAAGAAAAGTACAATCAAATGCTTGAAAGAGTCAAATGTGTCATGCCACAACACTTGGTTGTTTGAACTCACTTATACAAAGAAGAAGTTCAACTACACTTGGTCTAGGTCTATAGATACGTCAATGATGAACAGTTCTTAGACCAATGTAGGGCATGAATAAGGTCTTATCCCTTAAGGATCCATATGATTTTTTATCTGGACCTTTCCTCTCAAATCCTTGGAATTTGGGCATTTTAATTCTTCCAATTTGAACAGTTGTCCCAATTCCAGAGGTTTGAGACAAGACCCTCATAAACATATTCTTGTCCAAGGTATGAGGAGGTCTTAATTTATCCCTATTTGATTTTCCATTGTAGGGATGATACATGGAGTGAGGTGCATAGTGTTTCCTAGGAACATTCACATATACAAAATGATTTACCTTATTTTTCTTGGCAAAATGTGAATTTCCAATCACCTCAATCTTTCTCTTCTTTTCTCTTGGAGAAAGACCATTACCCACCTTTGCTTTAACCTACATTCTTATTGTCTTGCTCTCATTCTTGAAATGCCCAGTTAATCCACAATAAAAACATTTTATATTTGAAGTATGTATGGTGTGACTTTTACTAAATTTGGGATTGGTTCATCGGTCTCCTAGGGTTAGATTAAGAAATACCATGCCAATCACCATGTGGTTTACCCAAAATAGATTCTTCCAATTTTTGCTCACTTCAGGTAACCATGTCTTGAGATTTCGTAACATTTTTATCTCCAAGACATTTTCCAACTTCCATAAGCTTCAAGATTTCATTCTCATGCAATTTTAGATTTTCTTGAAGTAACATGTGTGATTCTCTCAAATTCATGATTTCAGTATTTGCAATTTTGAAATTTGAGGAGAAAGAATCATTTTCAATATTTGCATTTTAAAGTTGACTAGAGAGTTTGGCATTCTCAATTTTTACCTTATCAAGATTCTTAGACAATCTCATACTCTGTAAATACAAGGCATCATAGGATTCTTGGAGGTCATCTTCCTCTTCAAGATCCTCTTCACTATCCTCATCTTCACTTGAGGATCCCTCTTGCACATCAACAATGGAGGCACTGAACCATTTGAAATTTTCAGCTCTCATGATTCTCCTATTGGTTATGAGAGGTAGAGTCTTCCATTGAACTATCCAAAAAATTGCAAAAAATCTCAATAATCTCATCTTGGATAGAGGACCAATCATCTTCATTATACGATGCTAATATGTTCTCTATTTTTGTTTTAAAATACACCAAGATAGAGTAAACAAACAATAGATAATAATGGATTAATTTTTGGACATCCATGAATGATTTTTGTTGATGTGAAAATTGTGCAAAGTTTAAATTTTAAAATCTCACAAGCGCACGAATCATTTAATAGTATAGTGATTTGAGTGCGAGAGCGATCCCACAGAGAACAAGCAAAATATATGCATCAAAATAATATGTTTGGAGTCTAGTGCTTGAATGATTATGTTTCTTAGAAACCATACATATTTTAAAAATAAATCGAATCATAGAAATCAATCCTAATTTTATAAATTTACTTCTAAGTTAATAATCTCTCATTTAAAATTCAAAACCAAAAGTTAGAACATTAATTTAAACATGATTAATATAATGGATTAAGATAGAATTTATGGATAATTTCACACCTAAGTCCTAGAAAACAAAATTAAAGTTTATTTAAATTAGTTCTCAAACTAGCTAACCTGTATTGAAGGCGTGATTTGTATACATAAAATAAAATATAAGATTTTTAAAATACATGACAAACAAATTAAAAGAATTCAAATAATTAAAATACAACATACATTGAAAAGATCTACCATAACTAAAGACATGAACTAAATTTGCAAATAAAATAAATGACATAATGTAAAAATGCATCATTTAAAGGTGGTTATGGAATTATTCTCTCATTGCCCAAAATAAATAAATAAATAAGAAATCTAGATCTGAAATTCAACGCATAGAAATCAAAAATCAATTTACACCTTTTAATTAAAATTCATACCCTTCAATCTAATTAAAGTTTGGATCCTAGGTTCAACGTTCACAACCTAAGACTTTAATTAAACAAAGAATGCAAATTAAAATTAAAATAAAGTATAAAAGATATATTGAGCAGACTTTTCAATAATCTAAAATGTACATCTCTTCTTTAACGGATGAATGAAATACAAGAATTGGAAAAACAATTAAGAAGACAGCTAAAAATAGAATTTACAATGAATGCTCACTTGTGAAATTCGCATGAAGCACAGTGTCTCTTGTTCTTCAGGGTGTGCTCTCCAATCTTAGGTCCTCTTGAGCTCCAGGTCTAATTCTAATTTCCACCATGGTCGAATGGGGTATTTATAGGCTCAAGGAATGGACGAATGGTGAAGATTAAATCTAAGTTTAAATTAATGGATGAAAGGATGGGATTAAATCTAATGAGATATGAATGGTTGGATTAAAAGATTGAAAACCTAGGGTTGCACAGTGCTACACACGAATTTGGAGTGTGGTGCCTTGGTGGCTAAGTAACAATGGATAGAAGATAGGAATTGGAGAGAAAATTAGGATTGGGATTTGGATATGTGATTTTCGAATTTGGTTATGTGGTTTAGGGTTCTACGAATGCATGATAATGGACAATTGAGGTCTAAAGTCTAATTGCATGAATGGTTAGATGATGAGATGATGACATGGAGGTCAACTCAATGCAATATGCGCATGGATGGGATAAAGGAATGCAAAATTCGTATGATGCTATTCATGATAAGGATGTGAGGTGTACATGCATGAACCTAGATGGATTTAGAGTTTAATGCATGGAGAAAATATTGGGCAAAAATCATGCAAGGCATGGAGGGATAGGGTTGTGATGTGGACATGATGTGGAATGGATAGCTTGGAGAGGAATTGTAGGGATTTTCCATGGAGTATGTGCATGAAAGGATTGGAATTGTGTGTGTCGTGTGAGGCAAGGTGTATGCGCATGAGATGCTAAATTCTAGGTTTTGTCTTGTAACGCCCTGTCCTTTTTCACTCGCAGAAAATCAGAGTATATTTTTTTTTTTAATAAAGAGTGAGAGAGAGCGGGAACGTCATGACGCAAGCTAAGTCCGGGTTTCCAAACCCGACCCTTAATTAGCCAACGGTACATGTGCGTGGACCAAGTCCACAAAACAGTTCACACATTAACGATTAACTGCGGAAATATTATATGAATGGAAACCATCCATAACCATGATATTATATGCAAGGAAGCCAAACAATATAAATTAACTTAATCTCAAAGAATCATCAATCAACCATGGAAAAATAAATCTAGTTATTACAATTAGAAATGCTAATTATCTCAAAGAAATGGTTCCCAAATAAATTAAGCAAAATAAGTAGAATCTGCCCAAGCTCCTAAGCTTGGCTCTTTTCACGTCCGTTGTCCTTTCCATTTCATGTTCCAACATCTAAAGTGTAGAAGTAGGGCGTTAGTCAGCGCGCCCAGTAGGAATTCCAAGTAGGGTCATATACATAAAGGATCAATGTAAAAATCAGAATAAGAGTATCACATTAGAAAACTTTAAACATATCATAGTATTAAAATCAATGCACGATAATCATATCTAAACCATGCTCTATGTCAATGCCATGGGTGTCATATGCCAATGATCCCCCACCCAATCTCCATATCACCACCATACAAGTCATATCAAGTGTTCCTTGGCCAATTATTTCCACAGTGTTTTGTGATGTACCACTAGGTCACTGAATACCTCCCCACGTATGTTGATCGGAAACTCCGAATGGAGCGTGGACTCCTCCCCATGTATGTTAATCGGAATCACTGAATGGAGCATGGACTCCGCCCACATATGTCACTAGGAATCAGTATGGACTCCTCCCACTATGCTAATCGGAATCACCGATGGAGCGTGGACTCCTCCCCATGTATGTTAATCGGAATCACCGAATGGAGCATAGACTCCTCCCACATATGTCACTAGGAATCAATATGGACTCCTCCCACGTATGCTAATCGGAATCACCGATGGAGCTTAGACTCCTCCCCACGTATGTTAATCGGAATCACCGAATGGAGCATGAACTCGTCCTTCATGTTCCCTCCCATTCCATGCATGAGATCATGAATGCACAATTTTCATTTTGTATCAAAATACATATTTAATTGAAAAACAGTTCACAAAACATATTCCATTCATTTTAACCAAAATGATTCATCATGTTTGTAAATCAGACCCAGAACACATACATATATAGATTCCGATGCATTTCAATAAGGTAGGAATCCTACCAAATTTCAGTTTATTGTCCTTGCTGTTTAGTGAAGATACCGTTCACCGATCACGTCAAAACCGAATTGCAAACACTTTGCGAATCTCCTTTTCCTTATTACATTTAGCACATAAATAAATTAATTTGATGATCCATTTGATTTCCCCTACATCATCCCAATGTTCATTTCCATTTACGCATTATAGTTCTTAAACCGGTTAAGACCCTCAATGGGGTTCGGCCATACATCATGGCTGAAATGTGTTCATGTCCACAAAAACCCATCAATGGGGTTCGGCCATACAACATGGCCAAACCTCACTCTTTGGTTTTTGACCCTCTTTTTAATCCTTGTTTTATTTTAAACAATGCGAGTCAATCATCTCATTCATTTTTTTAGTTCTTAATCTAATAATCCCTAGTTAGTCATTTAATCTGTAAACATACATAGGTCCAGAAACTCATCCATGGGGTTCGGCCATACAATATAGCCGAACCCATTGTTCTTTGATTACTTTCTCCTAATCTTAGTATTACAACATAATTTTGAATATCCTTCTACATTTGTCTCAACCATTTAATTTAACTCCTCCCCTACATCATTTTAGATAAAATGAACCTCTGGGAAAGTTATTTAAAAATTTTCACTTTTAAATTCACTCGACTGAATCAAGAATTCCGTCGATTGAACCCGGCAGATTACCGTCCGTTACCCATCCTGCGGATGGTCAAAACCCGTCCGCCGACGGTAATACCCATTCTGCAGACAATGTAATTCGTCCGCAGACAACACCCTGTCCACGTCTGTTACCCGTCCTACGGACGGTAATTCCCGTCCAGCAGACAGTGCAACCCTTGTTCAGCCTTCTCTATTTTCACTTTTGGTACATCCTTTCTTCATGAAATTCGTTCCTTAATCATGTCTAAACATGTATTAATCATTTATACATAAATCAGTGGACATACACCACCCACTAACCAAAGTTAGGGTCTTGTCATAATTTTTTCCATCATTGGTTTATAATTTAGATTTCGGATATCATCTTTTCCTTTTTATTCCAAACATTTAACCATTCCTTGAATGGATTTCAAAGTCCATGGTCCCATAACATTTTGACCGCCCATTAAATCAAATATGAATCCTATGGTTTCGGCCATTCCATAGACAAAACCATGGTTCCCTTAGTTTCTTTCATTCATTCAATCCTATCTTGTTAAACATTACATACCTTTTTCCGCGTCTCCTTCGTTTCTTTCGTTCTATCTTTATTCCTCAGCCCTTCTTTCCTTTCTTTGTTCTTCACTGATTCTTCCAGCAACCTTCTCCAAGTTTAACAATGAAGATGAGAGAGGGATGAGAGAAGAGAAAATGGAATCTCTTTGTTCTCAATGGAGAGAGGATTGGCCAAAGGTGTGATGTCTCTTGGTAATCAGCCCAACCTCTTTCCTTAATCCTTCGCTTCCTTGTTTCTTCACTAATTTCTACTAAGTCTAGAGATGAAGATGGAAGAAAGAGAAGAGAGGAAAATCTCTTTGTTTGTACAGTATGAAATTCAACCAAAGGGGTGGGGGGCATCCCTTTGTAACAGCCCAAAAAAACTCTCCATCTCCCCTCATAATGTTTCCTTTGACCAATGAGTCCCTTGGCTTAACCAAGGCGGCTCTTGGCTTCAATCAATACAACCCTTGGGCTCCGAACGTGTACTCCATGGGCTTGTGCCTTTTGGGTTTCATCCTTTGAGATGGAAACCCTCCATCTCCTAGTTGACTCACTAAGAAGTCTCCTCCACTTCCATGCAACTCGGCTCAACTCAATTTAAATATTTGAACTCATTTCTCACTTAAGTAATTTAATTTCCAACTCAACAAATTCAACTTCACCTTTGAGCTCACCCATGGTTGACCAAGTCAACCATGGCATGGCCGACTATGCACCATGCAACATTTAGCACTCGGGTCCCACCTAGCCATTTCATTTACATGCCTTGGTCTTAATTGGGTATTTGACCCAATTACATTGGCCTTACCCAATTACTTACAAATCAGCTCATAATGACCCATTGGGTCCCCATTGAGCAATTGACCCATTTATTTAAGGCTTACCCATTTATTTTCAATTCAACCTTAACTATGACCCGTTGGGTCTTAATTGGGGAATTGACCCAATTACCTTACCCATTTAGGGCCCATTTCCATTATTTAACTTCCATTCCATTAATTCACAAATTAAATGGACAATTCTAATATATATTTATGAAATGAAAATCTAAGGCGTTACATGTCCATGGAACTTAGGGTTTTTATGAGATGGATGGCTATGATTGATTGGCCTAGATCTAATGGCTATGGCGTATGATGGATGATCTAAGTAGATGGATGAATATGTAATGCATGGATTATCTTAATTCTAAGGTTCATCTATATGATGGCTGGTTTGAATGTCCTAGATCTAAACATAATGCATGAACGGATTGGATTTAATAGGTGGATCTAGGGTTTTCCTATGTTTTATGAATGAGATGTATGAAGTGAATGGTTTGGATTGCATGATTGGTTTAATGGTTAGTGTGGATGAGTGGTTAAAAATTGGATGGTTAAGATTGCATGGGTAAAATGGGCTTTGGATATGGGCCTTTTGGGTTTAGACTTAGAATGGATTTGGGCTTAGGGTTAGTGAATTTGAACTTGAACCTAGAGCATTGAATTTTGAATTGAACTTGGACTTGGACTGGAGCTTGGACTTTGGCTTGCTGGGCTTGAATTCATTTTGGCTTGGCCCACATTGGAAAATGTGCATGCAGTGCTTGGCCTGGCCCAGTGTTTGGCATTTGGAGCGAAGCTTGGTCCAATTGCAGTGGATCACTGGCCCATGGATCCTGATTTTTAACTCTTGGTTTCTTTGATTGCAGACTTGCTTTAAAATTAAATAATTAACCAAACCACTTAAAAATCTAAATATTGAATTAATATGGACTCTCATAAATGGATCAAAATTATCCCATTTAAAATCCTAGAAGTGGCATGATTTAATTATAAAATTTTAAATCTTTGACTTTAAGCTCTCTTCCTGCAATTATCCACTGTTTTATAAGGGTTTCTTGTTTTTCCCTGAATTTTCTTACAAAACTAAAATAAACCATTAAATGCATCTTCTATACACAAAATCAAGGCTATCTAACCTAAAATCAGGGGTAAAAATGTAATATTTCAGTCTCAACAAATACCCCAAAACTTAGATTTTGCAGTCCTCGAGCAAAAAACCTAAAAACTAAAAACCTAAGTCTAAAAACTCAAAACCTAAAAATCCTAAACTAATCCTATGCTACACCTAAAATTACGCCACTTTCGCTGGCACTCTCGATTGCATTTAGCATATGCAACAAGCCTTTAAACCCCTAGTTTACCCCTAGTGGACGAGTTGTAGTCTCGTGAGGGCTTCCAGTGATGATACCCACAAACATCCAAATAATGACCAAACACGCACAACACATGATGTATAGTGGTTCGGTTTAAACAAACCTACATCCACTGATGGACTCACCCAACATTGGGCTATCCCAAAAACACTATGTGGGAACTACCCCATCACGAATTGAATATGACTTCCACCTATCCAATTGATTGGGAATTTCACCCAATCGCCTAGTGTTTTGAAAGGTTCAACCAAACCCCCGGTCTATGTCCCTATCCCTCTATTTTTTAGAGTGGTTCGATCACCTTGATCTACTCCACTGTACAATGAAGATGATTTAAAAATAAATCAACACTAAGAAACACTTGCCTTGTTTGAACTCTCTTAAGATGATGTGCTTCTTGAAGATCTCCTTCCCAATATGATGTTGATGACGTCGAAGATGTCCTTTGTGTAGAGCAATCACAATCTATGGGAAGAGGCACTAGGATTTAAGATTTGCATGTTCTATCCTATAATTGGTTTTCTCTCTCTCTCTCTCTCTCTCTCTTAATCACAATCAAGAATATTGGATTCTAAAATGATTCACCTAGTGAAGTGTTAGAGAGGAATGGGATATCTGGAAATGCTTTTTGATTTTCCTATCAAGAGTGTCCAACCAAAACCCAACAAGGTTTGGAGTATAAATAGGCAAACAGAGAAAGACACAAACTTACAATATCGATTGATCATGCACCCACGATTGATCATGTGTTAAAATATAGTCGTTGTAATGTGACCGTTGTGCATTAAATGTTTTCCAACGGATAGAAAATGGTCCCGGACGATTAATCATAAAAAACCATGGGCGATTGATCGTGGTTGGCGATCGTATCAGTTTGAGGCTATCCTGTTTTAGCAGTGCTTTGTCAAGACAAGCCTCAACTAAACCCAGGGCGATGGGTCATGCTCCCGATGTGTCGGCCCTGTCTCTGGCGATTGCGCCCAATTGATCGTGGTGGTTCCTCACGATGGGCCGCCGCTAGCCGAATGTATCATCCTGAGCATGACTATATTTTACATTGTGTGTTCAACCCACGCTTCAGGCAATTGATTTCATGACGAATGGGTCACCCCCTATCTCAATGATTGATCGTATCTTGAGAGGACTTATGTTTGACAGAGCATTTCAACCAGAACCTTGGATTTCTGGGACAATGCATTGTAGAATCATGATTGATCGTCCACTATCAATGGCGATGGATTGCCGACACGATGTAACGTCCTGAAAATTCATCATATTCATATTTCCAAGTTCGGTTCAATTTAGTTTTGTTGGTTTGTCAAATAAAAACTAGGCTTCTTACGATTACAAAATATGAGTACTAAGCCTCGGCAAGGGCATCCTTAGGTGTTGGGGTACCACCTAAAGTCATCTATGGCCAATATACCTTTGTGATTACCATACACTTGGTGATGTTGAATCTTCTCTTGATCTTCCAATGCTTGATTTATTGATTCAATGTTCATCGCTTGAGTCTTGATTCAATGCTTCAATCTTCCAAGGGAAGGCTAAGTCATGGAATTGACAAATTGGTGACTCGGTAAGCCGGGGCACTAACAATACTCATTTAAAAAGACATTTTTCACATCCATTTGAAACATCTTGAACTTACAGAAGGAAGTAATAGATAACATAATCCTAATGGATTCTGAAAGTTCCCAGAATTAGAACATGATTGACCCTAGAGGGGGTAAATAGGGCAATCTCCATTTAAATGACCATTTTTCTTGATTAATCAACAGAAGTGCAGCAGATAAATCACGACTAGAAGGCAACCAGTTGTAGCAACAGTAATGTACTGACAGGTCGGGCACACCGAGGGGTCGGTGACTAGAAATGTTATAGTTCGACAACCTGACCATTGCTCAATAATGCACTCCCAACGGTAATAAAGTGGTTCGGAGTAAATCCCTCCTACATCCAATACTGCACTCACAGCAAGAGTGTACAAAAATCAATCACACAATCAAAGAGGCCAACACCTGATATAAAGTGGTTCGGAGTAAATCCCTCCTACATCCAATGATGGACTCACCCAACCTTTGGCTGTCCCAAATTCACTATGTGGGGAATTACGCCCGCACAAATAGAGAAGGAATTATACCTTACTCAAATAGAGTGGGACTTTAACCCACCTTAATTCCTAGTTTTGAAAGGTTCGACCAACCCTGTCTACTCTTTATCCCTCTATTTTTTTAGAGTGGTTCAAACACACGCTTTAATCCACTATACAAGATTATTTAAATGTAAATCAAAAGAAGCACTTGCCTTTGTAGCTTTGCAAATCATAGATGTGCTTCCGAAGAGTTTCTCCAAATGTGATCTCGCTTGATAACGTAGATGCGCCGATGTATGAGCAATCATAATCCTTAGGAGAGGTTTCTAGGATATGGATAAACAAGTTGATCCTAGAATATGGTTTTCTTCTTCTCTCTCAATCTCAATCAAGCATGATTGGATTTCAAAGATTCACCAAGTAAAGAGCAAGAGAGATTTGATCTGTGTTAATTCGCCTCAGAGGGGGTCTATAATGTGGAACGTGTCTATGGAGAAAAATTCCCACATTACTAGTTGCATTGGAAATTCCCTGGTATATAAGTGGTATAGCCTTCCTCCTTCTAGCACAAGGCCTTTTGAAAGCAACAGTGGGTTGGCTCGCCAAAGCAAAGCCGTGAAGGTGTGTGTGTGTGGGTCCAAAGTGGACAAAATTGTGCTAGCGGGACGGGTCGTTACAAATGGTATCAGAGAATGGTTCAACTCTCCGCCTGAGGGTGTGGGCTTGGTTCTTGTGTGTGCAGAGTCGGGGAAGGCTCTGGCTTTAAGAGGGGTAGATTGTAATACCTCTCCCTAGAGGGGGTCTATAATGTGGAGCGTGTCTATGGAGAAAAAAGTCACACATTGCTAGTTGCATTGGAAATTCCCTAGTATATAAGTGTTAGCCTTCCTCCTTCTAGCAGAAGGTCTTTTGGGAGCAACAGTTGGTTGGCACATCAAAGCAAAGTCGTGCAGGCCTGTGTGTGTGGGTCCAAAGCGGACAATATTGTGCTAGCGGGACGGGTTGTTACATGATCCACTGATCTTAGCCTACTAATTTGCCAATTTACTTTGGTAGATGAGGCTCATAAATGCTCAAGAAGGGATTCTTCACTTCTCCAAACAGTGGAGTGTTTATAGAGAAGCAAACCAGATTTTCGAATCTGTAAGTCCATGATCAATCCTAGAACCGTGATGGATCGTGAGACTTTGAGAGTGATTTCCCAGCAACAATACCGTTGCACATTAATGCACTCCAACGGTACGAAAATGGTCACACATGATTGATCGTGCTTCAGAAAAGATCGTGAACACCAATGACGATGGATTGTGCTCTAATGATACAATCGTCCTGAGACCAGTTAGTTTTTACAGAGTTATTTCAACCAAAACTCTGGAAGTCCACGCCGATAGGTCGTCACACCATGATGGGTTGTGTCCTATTCAGCGCGATCGATCGTGATATCCATGATAGGATTGGCCTGAGGCAAAACTTGTTTGATAGTATTTTTCCAGCCAGAACCTCTGTCAATTCGGACGATTGATCATATGACCACGAAGGGTCGTTCCGGTCCAAGGCGATAGATCGCAAGGACACGATAGATCGGCCTAACAATTCATCAGTTTTCCAAGTTGAGTCCAATTGGCTCTGTTGGATGTTAAACTTCCCATAGGTTTGATTAAATTATCTAGATGTGATATCTAAGCCTAGGTAAGGTCATCCTAGAGGTGTGGGGTCCACCCTAGAGTCATCTATGGCCAATTTACCTGAGTGATTGCCATACATTGATGTTGAGTTGAATTTTCAAATGTTCCTCCAATCTTAGACTTGATTCAACCTTCACTTGAGTCTGGATTCATGACAAAGATCTTCCGAGGAAAGGCTTCTCACAAGTCACAGAATTGACAAACAAGAGACTCGGCATGCCGAGGCACTTACAGTCTCCCCCTTTATCAATTTGTGACAAAACTTAGAAGCTATGAATTACAGACTCAATGTACCTATCACATCCCATTACAAATTATTTGATGTAAATAATACACAAATTATATAAATTATTCAACTGACAAAAAACACTCTAGGCTTGCTTGACATTTTTGCTCAGCATGCTTCAACTTCAAGATTTTCCTGTGTACATATACAACAAGCAATCTAGATGGAGGCTAGAGTTCCTTGTTAGTTCATTAGTCCATAAAAAAGAGTAATACAATCAATAAAACTCCTGCAAACTACATGAGCTAAGGATTGAGAAATGTTTCTCAATTTCACTTCATTGCTTCCCCATCATCATTGAATTTGATTTCCCAAACTTCAATGAAACTCCCCCATAGTTCAAGCTTCTCTCCAAGCTTTATTTAAGCTTCTATTTTTTTTCTCCCTCATTTTGTCATCAATTGACAAAGGCTCTTATGCACATAGTCTGTGCATCCCAAACTACAAAGGTAGCCTTGAACAAGGATCCTAGAGCCAAATACCTCATGCATTTAGATATGAACAATCATTCAATAAGCACGATATAAACATAAGCATGATAGACATAAACATGGCATACATGGAGCAACCAGTCATCATCAAACCAACCAAACCATGGCATATGAAAACAAAATACCATTCATAGTAAAACATATGGTTTGCACCATGGGTGCTTAAGGTTACATTCCAAAATATAGTTTTTCAAACACAAAGTATAAACCATGAGAAATTTATGCTAAGCTATGCCAGCTGGAGGAGAATGAGGAGAACGACGATGGGGGATTGTGTCATCAGACTTGTAGGAGGAGGCAATAGTGGAGATGATGCTCTTCAAATCATTCTTGATGGTCTCCTTCATCTCAGATTGAAGGCAATCCAGACGTCCTTCAAGTGCACCAACTCTTTCTTCGAAGTACTATCAACTGACAATCTCACCAACAGGAGGAGGAGGAGGTGTGTCTTCTTCTTCTTCAATCATAGGCACTGAGGTGGAGGAGGGGCCAGTTGAGGTAGAGGCAGGGGTTCTGTAATACCCCAGATTTTCAGTTTATCAATATTTACGGAAATTGCCATTGAAATTATGAATTAAAAGGATATGACCTAGATGAGTAAGTTGTGGGGCCCATTGTTCAATTAAGACCCAATGTACATGTTATAATGATCAAATTAAAGTAAATGGATAATGTGCATCTAATTGGGTCAAGGTGGTTATTTGGGTCAAAAGACCCAATTGGGACCCAATGGGTTGTAGTTGACTAGGTTGACCATTAGGTGAGCTCAAGCCTAATTTGGTTAAGGCTGAATTAAATGGGAATGTAAACAAGTATTTGAGTTGATTCAAGTGGATTAAATGGGTGAGTTGAATTTATTGGTTGAGTTGAATTAAATGAATGGGTTGAGTTGAATTAAATGAATGGGTTGAGTTGAGGGAGTTAAATTAATTTTAAGTGAGTGCAGTGTGTGGATGAAAGTTTTGTGTGTTGATTTCAAATTTCAAACAATGAAACACGTTGGATGCATGGGGAATTTTATCCCATGCATGAAACTCCAAAGATGGATAATGAATGGAGGTGGCGGTTTTGTGGGAGTTACATAAGGTGAGGAGTTTTATTTCAAATTCAAACCATTATACACGTTGGATTGCATGGAAGTTTTAATTCATGCATGAAACTCCAAATGGAGAACCAAAGGAGGAGTTTCATGGAGGCAAGACAAAACCGTTGGCTTGTGGGAGTTTCATCCCATGGATGAAACCCCCATATGGGCAAATAATGAGGGGTGGTGGTTACACATTTCAAACTAAGGTTTAGCCGTTGGAGCCTTGGGAGCTTTTATCTTAGGATGAAAACCCAAGGGAGGCATTAAGGAATGGAGTTATACATGGGAGTTTCATCTCAAAGGATGAAACCCCCACATGAAACACTAATGAGGGAAGGTTGTACCAAGGCAGCCCAAGAGCCAAACCCGTTGGGAGGGTTTCATCTCAAGGATGAAACCCCCAAATGGAATGAGTGAAGGAGATGAATGGGGAGGGGAGTTACAAAAGGGTGCCATCAAGGGACACCACTTTGGTCAACCCTCATACTTGTTTTCCATTCATTCTCTCCCTCACTCTCTCTCCCTTGGCCGTCCCACCTCTCTAGATAAGAACCCTGGCTGGTTGCTTCTCCACAAACCACACTCTTGGCCGATCACTTCTCAAGGTATAGACTTAGAAAAGATTGGTGATCTCAAACCATCATACAAAGACAACCACTCTCAAGACAAGGATTTGGAGCATTGTTCTAAGCTTCTCTCTCTATCCATATCACTTGGCCGAATTATTCCAAGGGGTTTGCAGCAAGTTCAGTCTAGGCCAAAAGAACAAGAAGGAAGAAGGAGAGGCTAAGGAAGGAAAGGAACAAGCTGGAGTGAAGATCAAATTGGAGGAGTCGCGGAATTAGTAAGTGCTCAATAAACTCTTTTTAAATAAGAAAATGGTTAAGGACATGGTTCGGCCATGTACATGGCTGAACCCCATGAAAAGAGTCAAGGAAGTTTTATGGTTTAAAATGATGTTTAAAAGGGAAGAACATAAGTATGGCCGAACCCCATGAAAGGACATTGGATTTATGTTATTGGATTTGAAGGAAGGAAATCACAATTGTATGTGTTTGATTTTGTTAAAGTCTTAAAGGATTTAGATGGATGGAAACATGAGAATCAATCATAGATGCTTGACAATTTTAATGGAAATAAGGGACCACACATGGCCGAGAGAGATAATGATAGATGGTGTATCATGTTTAATTAATTTTGAAGATGGTTAATAACTTAGAAAGGTGTTGGGTATTTGGATCTAAATGAATGGAAAAGGGAAGCACCATAACCCAAGGGTGAGGTTTGGCCATGGTGTATGGCCGAACCCCACCAAGTACTTATTATGGATTTAGATATCATAGGGTTCGGCTAGGCTGTATGGCTGAACCCCATGAACCTTTTGGTGGATCTTCTTTGGGATTTGGTTACAAGTAAATAAACCAATTAATTAGCCATGGACGATTAACGGCATAGTATATAATTAAGGGTGAAAAGGATGAACCATGGCCGAACCCCATGGAAAATATTGGTGGATTTAAATGGTGATCAATTATAAACATTTGTGGTACAAGTGACTAGATGTGGAGGTCATGATCTTGTATCTAATTTGAAGATCAAAGGGTTGGAAGATGAGCATAAAATCAAGCGGGTGAGGTTCAGCCATAGTGTATGGCCGAACTAATGAATTTTATGGACTTATGATGTTATGTGTGTTAGATGGATAATGTATGAATGATTAAATGAATGGATTGGCAATTAGACCTAATTAAAAGGATTAAAGGACAAAAATTTATGATGGTGAGGTTCGGCCATGTTGTATGGCCGAACCCCACTAAGGTGGATTTGGTGGATTAAGGGTTTAAAAATTAGTTAAGTGGTGTTTAAGTGTTAAATAAAAAGAAGGGTTAAAATTAAGGTAAGTGAGGTTCGGCCATGGGGTAATGGCCGAACCCCACAAGTTGTGTTTTTGGGACTAAGACATTGTTACAAATCAAATAGGTTGTTGGTTTGATTTATGGTCATGTTATAACGTAACGGGACTTCATAAAGGGGGCACGATCGAGAACAGTTGCCAGTTTAAAGCTCAAGGACACCTTAGTTGTCTTGGGTAGGATTCTACCTTATTGAACATGGATATGTATATGGTTTTATCTTTATTTGATGGTTTAAATTGCAATTTATATTATGTTTCAAAAGTGAAAGTTTTTAATGCTATGGTATTTATATTACATAGCATATGGACATGTACATCTCATGCATGGCATGGAAGGGGAATTTGTAACCGGAGGCCATGCTTCGTCGGGCGTCGGTAAGGCAATCATGGGAAGTCCTTGATGTGGATAATGCCATCAAGAAGAATCCGGAGGCCAGACTCCGTTCTTGGCGTCCGAAAGACCACTGTGGGGATACCTTGATGAGAAGAATTCCATCAAGAGGTTACATGTATGTGATGGGTGGGACTCATTGCATAAGACATATGGCATGGCATGATTTTACATGATTTTGATGATATGACATTTTATATGATATTTGATACTAACCCATGTGATAGCCCTACCTAGAATTCCTACTGGGCACGTTGTTCTAACGCCCTACTTTTACCCTAGTGAATGATACAGGAAAGGAAGGGATCAAGGATCGTGAAAGAAGTCAAGCATAGGAGCTTGGATATTTGAATGGATTTTATTATTGATATTTTGATAAGTTTATATGGACATGTAATTTGAGTAGTTAGATGTTGGCATGTAATAACTTAGTTAATATTTGCTATGGTTTGGAATGGTTTGATTGAATGATTAAGTTAATTTGGATAAATGACTAGTGTACTTTGCTATCTAAAATGGAGTAGACTTAGGTTCTATTATAATCTGCAGTTAAGTAATATTCCGCAAGATTATAAAGTACTATATGTGAATCGTTTTCCATGGACTTATCACTCTTGTTTTATTTTAAAAAAAAAATAGACTTTGATTTTCGAGTGAAAAGGGCAGGGTGTTACAGGTTCCAAAAATTTCTTTAAATAGAGCCTTACCCAAGGACTTCCTGATAGCAGTGGCATTCAAAGTCCTTACCAGTAGGTGCTTCATTCTTGGGAGGCTTCACCCCAAAGTGTAATGCAAGGCGATACATGAGATAATAGAAAGGAGGATGGCTCATCATTGCTGACTTTGCATACTTGATGATTGTTGAGCACATAAGGGTGGGAAGACAAAACTTCTTTCCAATTGCAGCATGATACAAGTGAATTAACGTAAACTTATTAAGATCACCTTTGTTTCCCTATCTTGGGTACACATTTGCATAGAATAGTAAGTGCAAGATCCCGTACTCCGAAAACATATCTCCACCCTTCAACCAAATATGGTTTCTCCATTCTACCGCCTTGCCACAAAATTTCTTGGCATACTTTTTTTTTATCCTTCATCATAAATTTGTCGGGGACAACTGGGATGTATCCATTCTGAAAATTTGGAATTTCCATCAACTCAGATACCAGTTGAGGTGTAACCACATGTGATTCCCCATTTTGAAATTCAATTTCAAAACAATTTTCCTGAGGGTGCATCATGTATGAGCAATACATTCTCTTGGCAATTGAAGCATGTATTTTTCCACCCCACTCCAAGAAATTTTCCCAACCCATTCGTTTGATATGACAAAGGGCATTGCACTTTGCCAAATCCTCTACACAACTCTTACGCGTTCAGTGTTTAGGCTTTTGAATGCGACATAATCCACTATGGATGGGAAGAGGAGCCAGGTCTAGATACCCTAATTTTAGTAGGTCTCTCATAGGGTACATCTGAGTATGGGATTTCCACAAAACTTAGTATAGATGACCTAGGATTTCGGGCACTTTCCTTCCAGGAGGGAGTCCTAGGCCTTTTGGGAGGAGGAGAGGATGCTTCCGGGTTATCCTCATTCACAGGAGTTTCACAGTTTCTAGGAGCTTCATCCTAGGCATGATTTCTAAGGGTAATCCACAAAATATACCAAAAAATAAAAGTAGGGAGGATTTGGGGCTTATCTAACCGGAGAAATCCTCTCAACTTGTGAGAGCAAGGTGTCACGCCAAAGGAAGCTTTTCCTTGGCGATTTCTTGGCACGATCGATCGGAGATGGAGGTTCCAAGCACTAGGGCATGAACTATCGGGAGAGGAAGGGAAGGGCAGACGCAGCAAGGGGCGAAATCAGAAAATGGAACTGATTTTCCAGAATGAGGGGTTTAACTTAAAAGACCCTTCTGGACATCGACGATCGGTCAGAAGGCCGATCGGTCTCCAAGTCACGATCGGTCGTTGAGCCTATTCATCGTCAAGTAACGATCTGTCTCCATGATAGATGACAATTTTCCAAACTTGGAAATCTTTTTCAATTTTGAGCTCTCCTTTTTTATTTTCAAAACACACATGGCATACACATATTATATTCACAATAATAAAGCTTAGATATGCTACAAAAATATCTTGCAAGCATCAAATTCAAATATCACATATTCACATCAATATATTGAATTTAAAATTCAGGAGCAAAAGACAACACACATACACACTACACATGTTTAAACTAACATTATGTTTAACACATTGGATCTGAAATATAGGACTTTGAAATTCAAATGTCCATTAATGTATGAGTTTCCAAGAAAGACTAGTACTATAGCTAGGAAGAGTATAGTCTAAGCTTGTAATGTCCAAAATGTTCCATGTCATAGCACTTTGGCTATTTGAACTCACATAGGTCTCTTGTGATGTTCAATTGTAATGGTCTAAGATATGGAGGTGAGTCTAAGATCAATACAAAACATGAGTGATGGTCTATCTCTTAGTACCCAAATGGTTGAGTTTGGTGTTTCGTACACAGCCCTATGATGATACCTTTGATGTCTCAACCTTGGATTTTGTTGCTGATCAAATTTTACACTTATAACTTGCAAGCGCACGAACCATGTATAACATAGTAGTTAGAGTGCGAGGCCGAACCCAATGGAAAATCACAAAATAGATGCACTAAAATTAAATTAATGTTCCTTTAAAAAGATATATATTCAAGAAAATAGAATCAAGTATTTAAATCAAAGAACTCTATTACTTGGATTTTAATAAATCTTAGGTCCAAATATCAAAATAACATCATCATCTCACTTGTTTCTAACTTGTAAAATTAACAAAATAAGATTGTTTGAATTTGTTGATGTGTTCAGAATTTACATTTAAAAATCTCGCAAGCGTACGAACCATTTATAGTATAGCATTATGAGTGCAAGGTCAACCCCACACAGAACAACGTATATATGCAAACATAAATATATGATTCTGGAGTTTTTATATTTTTAGAGAATATAGATCTTAAACTAATCTAATCCTAAAAAATCAATCCTATTCTCATAAATATATTTCCAAGTTAACACAACTTTAATTTTAATAAATAGATCCAAAAATTAAAACACTAATTAAATATAATTAAGAGAATGGATTGACATAGAATTTATAAACAATCTCACAACCAAATTTAATAAAAAACAAAATTAAAGATTAACTAAATTAATTCTCAGACTAGTTAACACATATGTTAGGAGGGTGGTTTAAATATAAAACAATGAAAATACATGACAAAATAATTAAAGAATTTTAAGCAATTTAAACAATTAAAATACAACATACGAACAAAAGAAATCGCATAACAAAATAAAGTAAACATTGAAAATAAATTGACAATAAAAGTAAAAGACAGAATATAAAAGTGCATAATTGAAAGGGTGGTTATTGGAATAGATCCTTCATCACACAAAATGAATAAATAATACTAAAATCTAAGGATGAAATTCACGTAAAAATCCATCATTCAATTCATGCTCTTTCATCAAAATCAAGAATTATAAACTTTAATTTAAGAAATCGGGTCTTAGTAACTTAGATTCAACACTTACAACCTAAGTCCTTAAGTATTTTATGTCCAATTTAATAAACAATCATAAACTCAAAATCAAATCAAAACAATCATCAATGAAATCTGAAAATTGGATGTTTCAGGGTCATAAGTGAATATCTTACTTTTATTAAAAGGAAAGAATTAAATGCAAGATTTTTGGGAAAAAACAAATACAAGAACGACAAATCAAAATTAAAATTACAATGTGATCACTCACATGTAAAAATCGTGTAGCCCCTGTCTTCTCTTGATTTCTTCTCCTCCAATCTTTGGTGGCTAAGTAGAGAATGAGAGGAAAAAGGGATATGAGAGACAAGATAGGGCATGGTCGAATTTGACATTTGTATTTTAGGGTTTTAGGCAATGCAATGCATGATATGAATGGTTGAGATTAAAGGATAGAATGCATGGATGGATGAGATGATGAGAGGTGATGTGGAGGATTGACCTAGTGAAATTCAAATGGATCTAAATGGGATAGTGCAAAAATTGTGTGGGATTATTTTGGATTGGATTGGGAGACAAGATAGGATCTAGATGATGTGTACATGATGTGGATGGATTGGAGAGGAAACTTAGGAATTTCCATGCGCATGGAGGCTTCTAGATTTTGGAATTTTCATGTGATGCATGGGATTATGCACTTGAGGTGCTAAATCCTAGGGATGGGCACTAGATCTAGGGTTTTATGAATGATTGGAATGAATGGATATTATTAAATTTCCTAAGATCTAATAGCTTTAATACTAAATGGATGAATGATGAGAGGATGTATGGATGATCATAATCCTAAGGTTAATCTAAATGATGGATGGAATGGATGGCCTAGATCTTAACATGATGGATGTATGGTTTGGATTTGATAGGTGGCTCTAGGGTTTCCTATGTTTTATAAAATGGAATGGATGGTGTGGATGAATCGATGAATAGTTAGGATTGCATGGAGAAGGGTTTTATCGGATTTTGGATCTATGAATGGACTATGATTAGGAAAATTTGACTATGAGCCTAGAGCAGTTGGATCTTGGGCGTGGACTTCTTCGACTTTGATTGGAGTATATGGACTTGGGCTTGTTGGACTTGGATTCCCATTGGATTGGACCAGTGTTATGACATTTGGAATATAGCTTGGTCCAATTGTAGTGGATCTCTAGCCCATGGATCTTGATTTCAAACTCTTCTGGTCCTTGAATTGCAGACTCTCTTGTCTTCGAATTAAATAATTAACCAACCACTTAAAATCTAAAATATTGAATTAATCTAGACTCTCATAACTGGATCCAGATTAATCAATTTAAATTGAAAATCCTAAAAATGGGATGAATTAATTATAAAATTCCAAATCTTTCAGATTAAGCTCACTTATTGCAATTATCCATTCTTTTGTGATTGTTTCCTGTATTTCCCCAAATTTATCTACGAAACTAGAAAATTGCATTAACTACATCTTTTATTTACAAAATAAAGGCTAACTAATCCAAAATTTAAGGGCAAAAATGTAATTTTTCTAGACTCAACAGAATTAAATCAAATTTATTGTTAAGAATCAAATCTATGTCCTTTATATTTAAAAGAGTGACCTAAAATAATAATCTCAATCTTCATTAAAAATTACATGTTCCAAGATCCAAATAATACATCTCTAGCCTTAGTTAATTGAATTTTGAAAGAGAGAATGTTTGGATATAAAAAATTAAAGAATTAATAAATAAAGATACAAGAATTACATTAAAAACATAAATTAAACAGTTCTTATACAACAAACATACAAAGTGGCTAACATAATTAAATACTGGAAATAAATTGACAAATCTAGATCTAAAATTCGCGTAAAAATCCAAATGTCTTTCATGTTCATCATCAAAGTTAAGAATCCATACACTTTAATTTAATAGTCAAACCGTTAGTAACTTATATTCAACACTTACAACCTATGTTCTAACCATTTCATATCCAATTAATTAAATAAGAAATATAAATTTTAAAATCAAATCTAAACAATTATCAAAGAGATTTGAAAATTGGATGTTTCAAGATTCTAAAAGTATATTTTGTACTTATTTCATGGAAGAATTCAAAGTACAAGAATTGGGATTTAGTATAAGAAAGACATAAAAATAAAATTACAATATGATCAATCACATGTAAAATTCGAATAAGCTCGTCCTATTGTTTTCTTCACCAATCTTGAGTCCTATTGAGCTCGAGGTCAAATTCAAATTTCATGTTGTGCCTAGTGCTCTATTTATAGGCTCCATGAATGAATGGATGGTTGGGATTAAATCTGGGTTTAAGTTATTAATGGAGGGCTAAGATTGGATCTCTCTTAAAGGTGGATGGATGGGATTTGTAGTTGAAAAGGTTAGGGTTTATAGGGCATACACGAATTTTGTGTTGATTGGATTGAGATTGGCTTGGTGGCTAAGCAGAGAATGAGATAAAGTTGGGATTTGGAGAGAAAATAAGGTAGGATCGAATTTTGCATGTGTGTTTAGGGTTTATGAATGCAATGCAATGTATGGTTGAGATCTAAAGTTGGAGTGAATGAATGTATGAGATGATAGGTGGTGATGTGGAGGGTTGACTACATAGGGATTTCGAATGAGGTGGACAAGATATGGGAAAAGCATGTGGAGGTGGAAGATTGGGATGATGGGGTGTTTTGGGATTTTGGGAATGAATCTGGATGGGTTTTGGTTTAAGTGCATGGATGATTTTTAGTGCAAAAATCATGTGGAGTGTATGTGGATTGGCTGGTGATGTGTACATGAGTAGGCATATGCACATGGAGTGGATAAGGTTTACTTGGGTTCCAAGTTATCTTATATCTTGGGTTTTATGAAAGGCTAGGATTGAATGGGATCTAGATCATATGGCTCTAAGGTAATTCGGTTAAAATAAATTCTATAAAAGGTAAGTTTCCTAATGGTGGTTTAAGATTTAAGGGTTGATCATGATGATGGGTGAATTGAATGGCCTAGATCTAAGGTGATGAATGGTGGCTCTAGGATTTACCTAATTTTGATGCATGAGATGAATGGTCTAGATTTAAGATGGAGAATGAATGGTGTGGATTGGCAAGGAGATGGACACGGCTTTGAGCTTGTGAATGGGTTTTGGACTTTGAATTTTGGACCTATAAATGAGCACATGGGCCTCCAATGGATCTTGGACTTGAGCTTGAGGACTTGGGCCCTTGTTGGACTTTGAAGCGCACATTGGCCTGGCCTAACTGTGATATGTTCATGGACTACTTGTGGCCTGGCCCAATGATGGCTTGTGAAGCTTAGCTTGACCCAATTGAATTTCAGCCTTTGCCTCTTGAATTGTATAGTCTTTCTTCTGGAATTTAATAATTAACTTCACCACTTTAAAATCTAAAATATTGATTTAATCTAAACTCTCACAAAATTGACCTAGACTAACAATTTACATGAAACCCTAAAAGTAGAGTGAAATTAATTATAAAAATTTCAGGTCTTCCAAATTAAGCTTTAAACTTACAATTATTCACTGACTTGAGATTGTTTTCCTGTAATTTCCATTTTAAGAAATATGATTAAATGTATGTGATATATACAAAATTGAAGGCTAACTAGTCCAATAATCAGGGGTAAAAATGTAATATTTCAGTGCTCAACAGATTCCTCAACTCCATTAAGACTTCATTCAATTGTCTTAACAAGGAGTCTTGCCTTTGGTCCACCTTCCTTGGAGATTAGAATGTTTTAGCCTTAGGTTTAGATGGGTTGTGCCTTGAAACCTTAGCTTTAGGTGGGTTGTTAAAGGCTTCACCATTCAAGTATCTCTTCCAAAGATTGCATTCCCTCATATAATGTCTAATCTTATGGAAATAAAAACACTTTGGAGGGTGAGAGACATTCCCTTTAACAAACACCGTATGATTCATAGGTCCTTTGGTTGACATAGATGAACTAAGTCCCGACCTATCTCCATACCTTTTACCCAATTTAAGTAATTTCTCCAATTGTTGTTCACCATGGGTACATTTATCTTGAAACTTCTCTTTATGATTTTTCAATTCTTTAAGTTCAAGAGATAGTCTCTTAACTTCTTCTTCAAGATTTTTTTGATGTCCCACAAATTTTCGACATCTATGCAATGAATTTCATTTTCATCTTGAAAGGCTTTCTCACTCACTTTTAGTTTTAACATTTCATCACTAGAGAGTATTAACTTAGAGAACATGAGAGTGTTTTCATTTTTCAAATTTTCTAGTTGGCTAGCAAGGTTTGTATTTTCAATTTTTTTTAGCCAACTTCTCACTCTCAAGGTACAACACATGGTATGATGCTTGACGATCTTCATCTTCGTCATCATCCTCCGTTCAATTACGGGTGTTTCAACATCACCCACTATTGAGGCTATGAAACCCTTTGATGGTTCAACTTTTTCTTGGGTTTCCTTGTCAGAATCACTCTCGGATTCGGACGTGTCTTCATACGTTACATTCATAGCCTTTTTCAAAATTTCCGATGGAGAATCATTAGCATAGTGAAAGTTCTCTTGTGCTACAATCAGATTAACCCTACAAGGGGTGAATAAGGTAATCACAAATTTTAATGCCTTTTCAAATTTTTTTTGATTACTAAAGTGTGAAATTAAACAATTAATCAAGAGTGTGTCATATACAATGTGTACAAGATAATCAATCAATCACACAAAGAGACAATGCACACAATTTATAGTGGTTCGGTTGAATAACCTACATCCACTATAGAGACTCACCCAACCTTAGGCTATCTCCACATTACTAGGCGTTGGAATTACACTAACGTAATAGAATATGACTTCCACTTATCCAATTGATTAGGACTTTCACCCAATTCCTATCCCATTATTTTTATTGTAGTTTAAGAGAAAAACTCTCTTTAATTCACTTCACAATCATATGATTTTTAAAGTAAAAATCTAACTAAGAAGCACTTGTCTTTGAAGCCTTGCAAATGTAGATGAGCTCCTTGAATCACTCCAGCCAATGTGAGCTCATACAATCTCGACGTTGAAGTAGATCCGTCATGTAAAGCAATCACAATCCTTGGATATCTAGGAAATTGGAGGTCCAATGTCTATCATAGAAGATTGGCTTAATCCTTCTCTCTTAATCTCAATCCCTACCGGTTTCATTCTTGAATGGTTTTCAATTGTTTAGCCAAGAGAGAATAAGGATGTGAGGTTGCCTTGGTAGGTGAGGATTAACTTAGGTAGATGGCTTTTTGAATGCTCATAAATTCGACCAACCTCACGTACAAACTATGAACATATTTATAGGCAAACATAAAAAAATTCATAACACTGAAAGACACGATTGATTGTGTACCGGCGATCGATCGGCCGTGTTTGAATTCCTCTTCACCAACCCGACCATTGAGCATTTAATGCAAGGTAACGGCTCTAAAACGATAACCTCACGATACACTGTGCCACACGACTGATCGTCCTTGTATCCTAGAGACAGATTGCATGTTGGAGAATTATCGACCTGAGACTGACTGTAATTTCCAGTGTCAAGTATCATACAGGCCCATGGCGATTGATCGTGATGCCAATCTGTTCCTGCCCTGTACTCACGATCGATCACTTGTCCGATTGATCGTCTGATCCCAAGTTTTCCAGGCTTTGTTTAAGTCCACCCTATGTCCTCTCTCAAAGTTAGATTGCCCACACGATTGCGTCAAGGTTCTAGACGATCGATCGTGGGCTCCCGATTGTATCGTCCTAAGACAACATGGGTTTGACAGTGTTGTTCAACCAGAACCCCCAACTTTCCACATGACATATGGCAACACCACGATTAGTCGTGTGCTGTTGATGTACACAGGAAATTGACATATTTTACCCCTATATTTGTACTAATTAGCCCTTGTTTTATGTTTATTGGATATGTTTAATGAAATTTTGGAGTTTTGCAGATAGAAATAGAGAAATGCAAGAAAAAAGTTAAAATCGAAGAAAATGCTGGAAATTAGCCGGGAGATCTATTTTTGAAAAGTGTATGAATTTTACCATATGATTTTGAAATTTATTGTAAATTATCATAATTCAAATCTAGTTATAAGAGTTTGAATTATGATAGCAATTTATGGAGTTACAATTTTAAATATGGTAAATTCATAACACTTGATAAAAGTTGGCCCATGATCCAAACTTAAGCACAAAGAAGGTCCACAAGATCTCAGTTGTTGATTCACTCCTTGGGTCTTACTGTACACGATAGCATCAGCGTAGAGAAGAGGCAGTAGACAGATCAGAAAGGTGGGTCTCCAACGTCAATAACAGTAGTGTAGCTATGTGCAACATCTGATTTGGTTCAGTTTGAGTGGACTTGAAACAGTAACAAGACCTGGCGGTGTTGCAAGACAAGACAACACATGTATTTGCTTAAACATAGAGCCAATGAAATTAATTGATCATGGTTCTTAATCAGCACACAAACTTGTTCAAAAGAAAAATACAGCAACCAAACTTAAGCAGCCAGCCTAGGAAGATCAAGAGGACTGATCCAAGATGGCAAACAAATTTGTCTAAGAAAAAAAAATGTACTTGTGGGCAGCAAGCCAAGCAGCGATCTGATTCAGAAATGGAGAAAGACATCTGTGTATATGTCAGAGAATCAACAAGAAACATAAGGAAATAATATACAGAGCAACTGTGACAAAGGAGAAGGAAAAATACAGCAGTTGGAACCTTTTCTTTGTTAGCAACCCATTAAAACAACATTGTTAGCAAAAGAGAATTCAACAGCATTAGGGGGTTGTTCTCCATCATTGATTTCAGCCAAGTCAGTAGAGATTATGGGTTTGTGACAAGTTTCAAAAAGCCTAAAGCAAGAAAATGCTGGCCGATTGAAGTAGAAAGGAAGAAGCTTAAGAAAAAAATTGAGGTTAAGAAGAAGTCTAGAAAGACAAGAAAAAAATCCCATTCACATGCCATTGCTGAATTAGTTTTAGACTTAGGATGTTTTGAAATAGAAAAGAATAAAAGAGGAAGGAGGTAATATGGTAGAATTAAAAGGTGCTATGTTTTCTATGCATCCAACGAATGAAAAAAAAAAAAAAAAAAAGGAAAACATGGGGATAGAAGTTGCCGTGTAAAAACAGAGAAGTCGGCCATGCTCCCATCGGCTGAATTGAAAAGTGGGACCCACGAGTCTTGCTTATTTCATCCGTCATTTTTCCTATAAATAAAGACCATGGGTTACCAATGAAATTCGAACTTGGCTTAGAGATTTAGATACTATGAGACTTTGGAGAATTGGAGAATTTTGGAGTTTTTGAATTTTGTCTTTAAGGTTAGTGTTTTTTTTTTTTTTTTGTTCTTTTGCAATTAGTTGTTTCAAGTTTAATTCATTGTTCTTGTAATTTAGTTCAATTAATAAGAGTAGAATTTTTTAATGTCCTTTTCTTTTTATTTCCTTAAATTCAATGCTAATGTGTGATTAATTTCAATAATAAATTAAAAAATTCCATGAGTCTTATTATTTTGATTTTTCTTAAAACCAAAGGTCCAATGCATTGTAATTCTTAACTCCAATTTTTATTAATAATTGAAAGGAAGAAAAACAAGAAGAATTATGGTTTTCCACTTATTTACTTTTGTATGATGAAAATTTGATTTGATTTAATTTTTTTTATGAATTTATGTGAGAGATTATTCTAAGTTATTCTTTGGCGAATGATCGTCCGACACGATGTGTCGCCCTGATAGTGAATTCATATTTCCATGTTGGGTTCCAATTCATTGTCAAACATATGTTTGACTTGATTAATTATACAGATGTGACCTTTATCCCTAGGCATGGTCGACCTAAGGTCATCTATGGTCACTTACCATCAGTGATTGCCATACACGTTGATCTGTTGAGTCTCCACACTTCAACCAACGCTTGAGATCTTGAGTCTTGAGCTTCTGTCTTCAAAGCAAGCCTTCACCTAAGTCACGAACTTGACAAACAGGTGACACGGCAAGCCGAGGCACTAACAATCTCTTATTTTGTCAATTTGTGAAATACCTAGAAGTTAAACAAATACAGACTCAATGGACAAACCAACCCCATTATACATCATTTGAATAAAAGTTATACAAATTTTACAAAATTACATTCAAATGACACAAGGTCTTGGTATAGCTTCATATTCTAGCTCAGCTTACTCTATTTTCAAAAATACCTGCAAATACATATGAGCAAGCAACACCACAAAAGCTAGAGAAAACATCAGTAATGTTAGTCTTAACATAAAACATGTATCCATAGACTAAACAAACAATCACATTCATACTCATATTCTCCCCCATGCTTCGATGAGTATTTTCAAGTGATTCTCCCCCACACTTTAAGTTATACCAAGCTTGCAATTTCTCCATTAACAAACGAATCCACGTTTGCAATTTCTTCATTTGACAAGCTAATCCAAGCTTGCAATTTCTCCATTAACAAACTAATCCTTGCAAGTTCTCCACCACTATACTCCAAGCTTTCTTCCAAGCTTCTAAGAGTTTCTACTTTCTCCTTTTTCAGGGTTTCTTCTTTCTCCTTTCTCCCCAAAGATTTCCAAAGATTTGTAGCTTCTACTCATTTCTCCCCCATTTTCTCACTAACTGACAAAGGGATAATAAGCACATATTTTGTGTTTCCCAAAACTTCAACATGACATTCAAACATTCATGCATCCATATTGAAACAAAAACATTCAATAAACATGAAAAATCAACACATGAGGCATACACATGGAAAGAGATAAGGCACAACACAAGTAACATCAAACCATTCCATTGATAAATTTCATTCAAGTACAAATGGTCTATAATACATACATAGTTTTTCAAAAACATAAGAAAAACTATCCTAAGAGGTTCCATCTGGAGGAAGAGAAGGTGGAGTAGGAGATCTGCGATGAGGAGCTGTGTTGTCTCTTCTGCAAGACATGGAGGAGAGGAAACTCTGAAAGTTTCCTTCGTAGAGTTGGCCAAAGCATCAAACCTACTTTCCAACTTAGCTTTCAGGGCAGTGTATCTAGCAAGTTGTTTGCCTTCAAGGGCTCAGAGACATTCTTCAAAAAACCTTCGACTAGCTGGGTCGAACTCTGGTACTTCTTCTTCTTCCTCTGCTACTTCTTTTGCTTGCATGTCCGGGATTGAAGTGAAGGAGGAGGAGGCCTGAGTAGCTGACTGAGAGGGTCCCTCGCCAATGATATGGAGATACAAAGTTTTTCCTAGGGACTTCTGTACAACTATTTCATTGATGGGCCTGATACTCTTGGGCATATATCCCTTGGAGGGTCGAACTCCAAAATTCAACGCTATCCTATACATGAGGTAGCAGAAGGGAGGATGACTCATCATGGAAGAGCTGATGTACTTAATGATGGTCTTACACATAAGAGTAGCCAAGCAGAATATGTTCACGGTCAGTGCTGCATACATGTGAACCAACATAAACTGGTTCGAATCTCCACGATTCCCATGTCTGGGGTAGACATTTGACAAAAAGAACAAGTGCAACGATCTGTACTTTGGGAGCATGTCGGCTTTCATCAGCTAGATCTTCTTCGTCACTCAACTCTCTTCCCTTTTCCACAAAATTGCCTCACATAATTCTAGCTGTCTTTCTCCCTCTTTTCAAAACTCTCATGGATAGTAGGCAAGTATCCATTCTTGACAATGGGTATCCCAAGCAACGCCAATTCAATCCATGCACATATGCCATGTCAGGTACACATCACACACCCAATCCACAACACTCCACACGATTTTCTCACTAAAAATTCTCTATGCACTTAGACCAAAACCCATCCAGATTAAAACTCTAAACACATGCAAAATTTGCCCATGCCATATCTACTGTCACGCCCCGACCCGAAGGGTGGGCCCGTAACGCGACTGATTTTTTTTTTGAAAGCTAAGACAATACTGCCCGCATTCTGACTGGGCCGAATCAACAGTTAGGCTCAAAGGTCACACATGATCCTAACATGTTAACTCAAACATATACCATAAGTCTACCCAACAATAGATACAAAGGTAATAACTCATACAAGATCACATAATTCTAACACTGAATTATTATTAAACACCATCAGAGTAACTACAGAAGCATACTAGTTTTCAATACATCACATTTAAACAAAACAAGTACTACACCCAGTACTTTACAAAAGAAAATGGTTCCAAGAACCAGAAAGCAAAGATGAGGGTATTCCTCTCAGTGGGAATCCCAAGACAACGCCGCAGCTTATCCACCCTAAGCTTGAAATAGAGGGTTCTCCTCCTCGGGTTCATCTCCTGAAAGGTGAGTGGGGTGAGCTGTAATAGCCCGAATTTTCGAATCAATATATATTTGGTATTTATTGATTTTAATTTGAATTTTAACATGATGGAATACCAAATGGATCAAAAGTTGGGACAAGGGTCCAAGAATGGTCCAATGGGCCATGGATTGGATGAAATCCATTTAATGAGTCAATGAGGACCAAGCGGGTCAATGATGGTCAAAGGGGGCCCAATAGCCATGTGGGGCCCAATGGATCAAAATAATCGGTTCCAACCCTAAAGTAAGTGGGCAAAGAGGGAATCTAATTGGGCCATGGGCCCAATGATTACCCAATAGACCATGAATTAGAATTAATTCATTTAATTGGTCAATGGTAAGTAATTGGGTCAAGATAGTCAATTTGGGTCAAAGGGCTATAGGGGACCCAATGGGCCAAGGTAGATAAGCCCTAAGATAAATGGGTAAGACAAGAATATAATTGGGTCATGGACCCAATGGTAATCCAATTAAAATAAATTAAATGGATTAGATAATTATAAAATTATCTAAGTTAAGATGTATGAAGATTAAATGGTATGACCAAATGGGGCCCACCTCCACCTCACCCATGGAGGTGGCGTGTGGACCCAAGGATAGTGGGGCCTACCACCATGGTTGACATAGTCAACCATGGGTGGATCTTATAGAGGGAAATTAATGGAATTAGATTAGATAGGAATTAATTAACTTAACCTAATAATCAAATTAATTAAGTTAATTAATCTAATCCAAGGATTGGTCAAAAGGGAGTCAAAACCACTCCAACAAACACAAACCACTCCTAAGAAACACAAAAATAAAACCATGGGCTTGAATGGTGGTTTTATCCCAACCACCACCATTAATGCAATGGTGGTTGGTGGGGGAATTAATGTGGAGCATGACCTAAACTAACCAAAAGATGATATCTCATCTCATTTCACTATCTCCATCGTCTCCACTCTCAAGAAACGTCCCATGCACTAAGGAAAAGAAAACAAAACTTAGAAGAGAAAACTTAGAAAGAGAAGAGAAGAAAAGAGAAGAGAAGGCAAGCTTTGGGACACCAAGACCTTTGAAAATCTCTCCCTCATCTCCATACTCTCTTTATCTCTTAACCTAACCCCATTTACCTTAGCCGATCCAAACGTGTCCCACCATTGATCAAGCACATCTAGCCGTTCAAACAAGGAGAGGAAGAAGAAAGGAGGCCAAGGAAGCCGACGGGAGCGACAAAGACCGGAGGAGGAGTCGGATAGTGAGTATGTTTTAAACAAGAAATTTAAATTTTTAGGATTTTAAGTTTTGGAATCCATTTATTAGATAATGGCCAAAAACATCATGGGCCTTGGATCTAAGATCCATCAATGGAAGATTAAGAAATGGATAAACTTAGAGAGAGATAGATTAAATGAATGGATGACCATAGGGTTCGGCCATGCTCATGGCGGATGAAGGGTAATTTAATTGAGATTATATGGTTTAGAATATTGGAGAATGCTTAATGGTTTTTATGAGGATTCCAAGATTTTAAAATGATTGAAAAGTTGGTAAGTTTTAAAGGTGTTAAATAAGGAAAACTATGAGGTATGTAGATGATTCCAAGTGGCCTCAAAATATTGGAAATATAATATTTTAAAGAAATCATGGACCATAGGGTTCGGCCATACAAGGTGGTCGAACCCCATGGTTAGTGATTATGAGGGTTAGGGTTCTTAAAATAATGGTTTTTAAGGTTGGAAAATGGTGGAGAATGGTTAGGGTTTCAAGGGTTAAATGTAGGCAAATTTTTGGAAAAAGTTTTATGATGAAGTCCATGAATGATGTGTTAGGATTTTTTTTTATGGAACTATGGTGATGGTTAATTATTTTTATAAGAATAGAAAGATGGAAGTGGTGGAGTAAATAATTTTGAATTATGGAGGTAATGAGGAAATGATGGGTGGTAGAAGTGGATTTTAAATGTAATTAAAAATCCAAGATAAAAATGAGGGAAAGACATCATGGGTTCGGCCATGGTGTATGGCCGAACCCATGACCCAAATTTTGACCAATTTTAGGCTAAGGTAAATGCATGTATCAATGCCTAGGAGTTGGTTTTAAAGGGCCAAAAAGAATGAAGATTTGTGATTTTAAATTGGATTATTTTGGGACAAAACCTAGTCTTTGAAAATGGTATCCATAAAGGTGAACCTTATGGGTAGTGATTAGTGGATTTAATAAATGGAAAATAATGTAGAAGAATACTAGATTTTGATGGATTTATAAAAATGATATGTGGGCCACACCTTAGGCCAAAATATGGAATTAGGTGTGGGAGTAAATGTTTTTCAAAAATTAAATATTAGGTGGCTGATTTTATGATGCTAGGTCATGATTGAAGGGACCTAAGTATAAATGAATCTTGGACTTAGAATGCACATAAATGAATGGATGATTAACCATGGAGGAAAGGATGGCAAAACGGTAAATAAGTGCCACATTGAAAAACCATAGATTCGGCCATAATACATGGCCGAACCCTATGGGGATTAGACATGGAATCGGATATTACGAATGATTTAAATGAAACGGATAGATGCCGTGTTTTAGGCTCGCAAATCGGAATTTTAAATTTGGCCAAAATCGGATTTATGTATGAGTCTAAAACCAATGGATAATGGGCTAAGTTAGGGACTTAATCATGGATGACGTATGGACTGATTCGGTAAATGTAATAAGGTATCGGACGTTGCAAACGGTACGCGATCGGCGACCGGATCATCAAACGGGAAGCGTAACGGAACGCGACACGGTATTCGGTAGGATTCCTACCTCTTTGTAAGCGATGGATATGTGATAGTGTTTTAAATTATTTTGATTTGGTTTATGATAGATTTATGATTATGATTTATCTTATGATGAGTTTTAAGTTATGAACCATATGGATTATATTTTAATATTATGCATTATATGGCTATGTATGATATGTTGAGCATATGGATTACATATATATATTACATAGCATAATGCACTACATCTCATGCTTGGCATGGGCGGAAAAAAATAAACAAACCGGAGTCCATGCTCCGTCGGGGCGACCGAGAATCAGACATGGGGATAGCCTGAGGGCTATGACCGGAGTCCATGCTCCGTCGGGGCAACCGAGAATCACACATGGGGATAGTTCGATAACCGGAGTCCATGCTCCGTCAGGGCGACCGAGAAGCAAACATGGGGAACAAGATATTGTATGATCATACGGATGATGGGTGGGACACATGACATAAGCACCCATAGCATAACATTCATCACATGATTATTTTGTTGTATTTTATTGTATCGGTATGTGTGTATCACTAATCCATGTGCTAACCCTACTCGGAGTCCTACTGGGCGCGTTGACTAACGCCCTACTTCTACCCTAACTGATGACGCAGGAGAGGCAGGAAGCGGAGGACATACCAGAGGCAAAGCTTAGGAGCTTGGAAAGCGCAGTCCTAGTTTATATTATGTTTACATTTTGGAGATGTAATTTTAAAGTAACTTAGCTTGTCGGGCTGTATAAATTTACATTTCTTGCGATGGTTTGGACGTTACTTATGGACGATACATTTTGAGATATAATCATGAACATAGGGGCATTTTGGTAAATTCAATGTTATATCTTCCCTTCTATCTAAAAACCGGTAGGATAGACTCTATTATCAGGTTCCGCAATGATTATAATACGCGAGCTTACTTCCTACGAGTGAATCATTCTCGTGGACATAGATCCGCGCACGCGTGGGGTTGGCCAGTTAATGGTCGGGCTTTAGAAGCTCGGAGTTAACTCGCGTCGTGGCGTCCGCACCCTCTCTCACTCTTCTATTAAAAAAAAAATAGACTCTGATTTTCGGAAAACGGGTGAAAAAGGGCAGGGCGTTACATGAGCTAACTAGCCCTGTGAAGGAAATATGACAGTGCAGTTAAGTAAACAACAGGTTAGCAAAATAATCAACAATTGCAATAACATCTCATGCTTGATAATAAATTCACAATATCAAGTAATATCTCATCATCCTCTTTCCATTACTGTTGTCATCCACCGTAATCCCTAGATACTATGTTGACACCAATAGTATTAAGTCTTGACACGGTCAAAATACATCCTTACAAGTACATCTCCGGTATGCACCTCAAACCGGTACTGACACACCTTGCTAGTCACTGTCGACCCACCTGGTCCAGTAGACGTAACCGACACCTCAGCTCGGCGATGGTTCAATAGTAAAAGGTACGTGGAAGCAATATCATATCTCATATGATCAACATCATAATATTCACAATCATCACAAGCACTCTTACCATAGTGCATTATGTCTAGGCAATGAGTGGGTTCATCAACTTGAAACCACTCATTGCTCCAAAATCCATCTCAAGTAACAAAACCTGTTTATATCTACTGCAAAGTCAAGTTCCTTCACCGTATATGTGTGGTTTCGCGGTCTCTGTTCAAGCAAACGGACAAGTGCACAATCAATATACATAGCATCAAATACATACACACAAGTAGTATTTCAAAATCCCACGTTTTCCCAAAAATATCCAAGGTATATGGAATTGACTCTCCTACTTGGTTTCTAACCTTTTTAAATTACAATAATCCACAGGATAATATAATAAAAAGGTGCTCAGTCCAAAACTCATATTGTCTTCTGGGCATTGATCAGATTGACTTATTGAGTTAGGTCTAGATTCTCAGGTCACTTATCGGTTGTCTTCTAGATAGGACCAGATCTGACATTTTGAGTAAGGCCTCGAGGTCACTCAGTGCCCGACAAATATAGTGTCAGCCTGAAAGTGAGATCACTCAGTGCCTGACCAATAAAGTCGGCCTGGAAGTGAATACAATAGTATATACACTATAGTAATAAAAGAAGAGGGTTAGTACACATTTTTAGATTAACAATGGGGTACTACATCACATGCAATCACTACAATCAAACAAGATTTAACTCTTAAAAACTGGGTCCCTCGGAACGTGCCTCGGAACCAGGTACTGTGGCTTCGGATCATCCGAACCACTGCCTAACTAGTTGCTGTGTGAAATATGAATCCGGAAACAGTGGGTTTCCAGGATTCAATTTCCACGCCTAGCCGGTCCGATGGACTACTCTGGGAGCCTTTTTTCACAGGGAAAGGTTTTGGAGCTTTGAAGCTTAGTAAGCCAACCGATTTTAACACTGGAAGTACACTGACACTAAGAAAATCGATTTTTTCCTTAAACTTCAAAACCATTTTACACACCCAAAACTTAACCAAAATCACTTTTTTCTTGATTCTAAACCACCTAGAATCGAAAGAGGAACACAATGGTTACCTTCACTAGAGTTCTTGGGTTGAAAATCTCGATTTTGGAAAAACTTCCTTCTTAAGCTACGGGTGATGAAACTGGGAAGAAACATAGGCTAGGAAAGAAGGGTGATCGGCTGGTAACATAGTACAGCTGAGACTGAAAGGGAAAGAAGAATTTGTGGGAGTTAATCCAGCAGAAGAGGCTGGGATTTATAGCCAAATCATCCGTAGATGGAGGACCGGATGGCCAGTGCATGCCGTTGCATGCAGCGGTGAGAGGACGTCGAAATAGTGAAATCACTGTTTACTGGTTTGGTTGCAAATAAGTTCTCCAAGGTTTCTGGTTTTTGCAAAAAGGTCCCTAGTTTGATAAAAACTGGATTTTTAACCAAGCATAAGATTTTGAAAACTCAAAAACTTAATCCAACCTTACAGATAGGTTGGGTTTTGAAAACTTTGATTACCATAAAAATTTTGGGATTTAACTCTCACTAAAAACCATTGATTTAAAATAAAACTATAATTTAACACTATTTACTTAATTAAACAAATGTTAAATAAAACAATTTAGAGACCTCATTTTGGGGTTTCAAGAAATAACTAGACCATAATTAAAATGGTCTAGTCATAAAATACTAGTTTCGAAATTTATCTCATTTCCAAAACCATTTAAAATAATTATTACTCCCTTTTGGGTTTTTGAAGGGCGGTTTTAAATACCATTTCTGAAAATGAAATTATTTAAAAATCAGAAATACAAATCCTTTATTAAGGAGAATAATATCATCCAGTAATATTCACATAACAACACAATTTATAAAATAATAATAATAAGCGGTAAATTACCAAAATGCCCCTCCAGCTGGACGAGCTAGATCACTGAGCTTTCGAGCTCAGATTGCGCCACACCTGGACTTCCCTCAAAGTCCCTAACCGTAATCTTCGAGATTACGGTCAAGCCAGATTTACTAAGCTAAACTACGCCTAATCTGGGTCAGGGTATTACATCTACTCTCCTAAATCCCAATTTTTCTCTCATCCTTTGCTTAACCACCAAGCCAACCTCAATCCCATGTAACTCAAATTCGTGTATGCCCTATAAACCCTAAGTTTTCAACTTCAAATCTCTTCCATCCACCTTTAAGAGAGATCCAATCTTAGCCCTCAGTTGATAACTTAAACCTAGATTTAATTCCAACCATCCATTCATTCCTGAAGACTATAAATAGAGCACCTGGCATAACATGAAATTCGAATTTGACCTGGAGCTCAAGAGGACTAAAGGCTAGAGAGAAAGGACAAGAACGCAGGAGCACCATTCGAATTTACAAGTGAGAGTTGTAAATTTTATTTTTATTTTGTCTTTCTTGTATTTAATTTACAATTGCCTGTACTGAATTCTTCCATGCAAATAAATACAAAATATTCCTTTAGAACCCTGAAACATACAATTTTCAGATCTCTTTGATGATTGTTTAGATTTAATTTTAAAATTTATATTCCTTATTTAATTAATTGGACATGAAATAATTAGAGCATAGGTTCTAAGTGTTGAATCTAAGTTACTAATGCCCGATTGTTAAATTAAAGTTTATAAATTCTTAACTTTGATGATGGACATGAATTGATATTTAGACTTTTACATGGATTTCAGATCTAGATTTTATATTTGTTTATACATTTTAGGTGATGAACGGTCCATTCCAATTACCAACTTTTAAATTATGCATTTATTTATTCTGTCATTTATTTTATTTGTCAATTTATTTCCTGTCTTTAGTTATATTAGTCACTTTGTATGTTTGTTGTATAAAAATTGTTCAATTTATGTTTTTTATGATTCTTGTATTTTTATTTTTTTATTCTTTGTATCCAAAAACTCTACTTTCTCAAAATTCAACTAAGGCTGAAGATGTGTTATTTTGACTTTAAAACATGTGATTATAAATTGGGATGGACATTATCATTTTAGTTCACTATTTTAAGTACAAAGGACACATATTTCATTCTTGACAATAAATTTGATTTAATTTAAACATCTTATTTTGTTAATTTTACAAGTTAGATACAAATTGGGTAAAGATGTTATTTTGATTCTTTAGATCTAAGATTTATTAAAATCCAAGTATTAAGAGTTCTTTGATTACACATTTGATTCTATTTTTTTGGAAATATATCTTTTTAAAGGAATTCTGATTTAATTTTACTGCATATATTTTGGGATTTTCCTTTGGGTTCAACCTTGCACTTTAACTGTTATATTATAAATGGTTCGTACGTTTGCGAGTTATAAATGTAAAATTTGACAACAACAACAGTCACCAATTTCCTATCACATGTCATAGCACTTTGACTACTTGAACTCACTTGCCACTAGAGTTCAATTTGTAATGGTTTAAGATATAAAATGAATCATAAACCAAACCAAAACATGATTAAACGATGGTCTATCTCCTAGTACCCAAATGGTTGAGTTTGGTCTCGTATACACATTTCTTTGAGCATACCTTGGAGGTCCAAACATAGGAATCCTCAACTCCTTCAAGACATGGTCTAATTGTCTCAACAAGGAGTTTTGCCTTCAGTCCACCTTCCTTGGGGGTACATATCTCGAAACATTAGGCCTTGGTGGATGCATTTTAGGCTTTTGGTTAAAGTTTGGTGGGTGTCTTTTAACTTGAATGTTTGGGAGGTGATTAAGGTTCCTTTCTTGAAGGTGCCTTTTTCTAAGGTTATACTCCATCTTGTAGTGTCCAATCCTTATCACTGATAAAAGGATTTCCCCTTGGGGGATTTAGCCACACTACCCCTTACCAACACCCTTTGGCTTTTATATCCATTGCTTTCCAATGAGGGACTAAATCCCGATCTATCGCCAAACTTTTTACCCAAATTTAAGAGTCTTTCTAATCTTTGTTCACATTCGGTAAATTTATCTTCGAACTTTTCTTTGTGTCTTTCAAGTTCTGTTAATTAATGAGTTAGTTTCATAACTTCCACTTCAAGATTACCTTTGATTTTCCATAGGCTTTCTACATCTTTACAATGTATTTCCATTTACATCTTGAAGGGCCTTCTTATTATCTTTTAACTTAATGATTTCTTTATTAGAGGTCTTTAGTTCAGAAGTGTGTGAAGTGTTTTCATTTTTAACGCTTTCAAGTTGGCTTGACAAATTTAAGTTTTCACTTTTAGCCTTATCTAGCTTCTTGGCCAATTGTTCACTCTCAAGGTACAAGGCATTGAACAAGGATTGAAGATCATCATCTTCATCACTATCACTTTCAATATCTGCCATTGTATCAATTGTGGGAGCATCCTCATTTTGTACAATTGAGGCCATAAGGACTTTATGGTTTTCCTCCTTGATTTGATTCTCCTCATCCGAATCACTTTCGGATTCCGAGGTATCCTCATGTGGCATTCATAGCCTTCTTGGGCTTTCTCGAAGGAGATACATTTTAATAATGTCCTCTCCTACCACAATTGACACATTTTTATTCCTTGTTTTTCTTTTTCTTCTCTCTCTCACCATGAGGTTCATGTCTTTTAAGGGATTTTTCACTAGATTCTCCCTTTTCTAAATTTTCTCATCTTATTGAACCTTTTAAAAAAACTTAAATATTTTTTAGCAATCATGGGCATTTCTTCACCTGGGTCCTCTTCCATTTCTGATTCTTTTTCTTTAATTGTTGGGGGTTTAATGGAAAATTTAAAGGCAATAGGCTTCTCCTTGGTTCAGTTCAACATTTTTGTTCAAAGGTTTGGGGAGAGGCAACCAAATCATCTACTTTCATTTGGGCCACATTTCGGTACTCTTCAATTGCCACCTTTTAAGAGTCAAACCTCTTGGCAAGATTTCTTAATATCTATGTGCACACGAGGTTTGTCCATCCAGTACACACAGAAGCCCATACGGATGTGTCGATGGAGATGAAAAAAAAAAATCATCTTTGTTTTCCAAGAAGCATAGTTTGATCCATTGAAATATGATGGTTTAGAGGTGGCATTGTTTTCTCCCATCGTTACAGCACCTGATCACTCAGACGGTTAAGTCCTTATAATGAGCACGAGGCTTTGACTACCAATTGAAAGTTCCCTTTTGATAGAATCAGATTAACCCTAGAGGAGGGTGAATAGGATAATCACAAATTTTAATGCCTTTTTAAATTTTCTTGATTAATAAAATGCAGAATTAGACAATTAATCAAGAGTGTGTGATATGCAATGTGTACAAGATAATCAATCAAACACACAAAGAGACAATGCATACAATTTATAGTGGTTCGGTTAAACAACCTACATCCACTGTAGAGACTCACCCAATCTTGGGCTATCTCCAATTTACTGGGCATTGGAATTACACTAACACAATAAAATAGGACTTCCACCTATCCAATTGATTAAGACTCACCCAATTCCTATCCCACTATTTTTTATAGTGGTTCAAGAGAAAAACTATCTCTTTAATCCACTTCACAATAATATGATTTTAAAGTAAAAATCTAACTAAGAAGCACTTGCCTTTGAAGCCTTTCACATTTAGATGTTCTCTTTGAATCACTCCACCCAATGTGAGCTCGTAGAATCCTGACGTTGAAGTAGACCTGTAGTGTAGAGCAATCACAATTCTTGGGTATCTAGGAAATTAGAGGTCCAATGTCTATCCTAGAGGATTGGCTTAATCCTTCTTTCTTAATCTTAATCTTTATCGATTGAATTCTTGAATGGTTTTCAATTGTTAGTCAAACACAAGCCTTCACCTAAGTCACAAACTTGACAAACAAGTGACACAGCAAGCCGGGGCACTAACACATAGTGTCCTCGGCCACCGCAAATGAAACAAGTTTGTTCGTTGGGTTTTCTTCAGGGATTGTCTCACCAAGAGCCCACATTGAGTTGACAATGTCAATCAACTTGGAATCAAAATTCATTAAGGCTTCATCCTCTCGCATCTTAATCATATCAAATTGATTTTGAAGGATTTGAAGTCTTGACCTCTTAACAGAAACTTCCCACTCTTCTTTTACGGTTTCACAAGTCATGATCCTTTTATATTCATTAGCAGAAACAACACAATTAATAGCATTCAAGGCTCTACCATTTTCAGTATACATGGTTTTTTCATGAGTGGTCCAAGTGGCAAAGTCTTTAGGTTCTAAAACCTTGGTAGAAGATGTCTCAAGTGTTTTCTCTTCCATGAGATCAGTCCATCTTGTCTTTACCGATTCCCAAATGGTTCCATCAATGGAATTGAATAAACTTTTCATCTTTGGTTTCCAAGATGCATAGTTTGTTCCATCAAAATATGGAAGTTTGGAAATGGCATGACTATCACACATGGTGTTCTAGCTTGGATCAACTCAGATGGTTAAATCTTTTATAAAGAACACACAAGCTCTGATACCAATTGAAAGTTCCCGGAACTAGAACATGATTGACCCTGGAGGGGGTGAATAGGGAAATCTCCAATTAAATGGCCTTTTTAATTTTTCTTTATTAATCAATATAAGTGCAGCGGATAAATCAAGATTAATCAAGTGTTGTGTGAGTAAAAGTCTACAAAAATCAATCACACAATCAAATAGCCAAACACCTGATATAAAGTGGTTCGGAGTAAATCCCTCCTATATCCACTGATGGACTCACCTAACCTTGCATTACCCCAAATTCACTATGTGGGGAATTACACCCGCACAAATAGAGAAGGAATTACACCTTACTCAAATAGAGTGGGACTTTAACCCAACTCAATTCCTAGTTTTGAAAGGTTCAACCAACCCCGTCTACTCCTTATCCCTCCATTTTTTAAAGTGGTTCAAGCACACACTTTAATCCATTATACAAGATGATCTAAACGTAAATCAAGAGAAGCACTTGCCTTTGTAGCTTTGCAAACCGTAGATGTGCTTCCGAAGAGTTTCTCCCGATGTGATCTCGCTTGATGACGTAGATGCGCCGATGTATGAGCAATCACAATCCTTGGTAGAGGTTTCTAGGATATGGATTAACAACCTGATCCTAGACTATGGTTGCCTTCTTCTCTCTCAATCTCAATCAAGTATGATTGGATTAGAAAGACTCACAAAGTGAAGAGCAAGAGAGATTTGATCCACTCAACTTAGCCTATTAGTTTGCTAATTTATTCTGGTAGATGAGGCACTATAATGCTCAAAAAGGGATTCTTCACTTCTCTAAACAGTGGAGTATTTATAGAGAGGCAAACCAGATTTTCGAATCTGTAAGTCCACAATCCATCATGGTTCCTTTGAAAGTAACTTCCCACCAACCACACCGTTGAACATTAATGCACTCCAATAGTTTGAAAACGATCACGCACGATTGACCATGCTTCACAAAGGATTGTGAACACCAGTGACGATGGATCGTGCTCTGACAATACAATCGTCCTTAGACCAATTGGTTTTGTAATGCCCCGCCCTTTTTCACTCGTAGAAAATCAGAGTCTATTTTTTTTTTTAAATAAAGAGTGAGAGAGAGAGAGGGACATCACTGACGCGAGCTAAGTCCGAGCTTTTAAAGCCCGGCCCTTAACTGGCCAACCATATGTGTGCGTGGACTAAGTCCACTAAAACGGTTCACACGTACTAAGGCTAAACATGCAGAATTAAACATATTACGGAATTATACTAGAGTTACTATCCTATCCAATTTTAATAGCAAGGAAGTCCATCACTTAATAATAATCACCTTAAGTTAAAATGTCGAAAATTAAAATGCAAACCATAGCAAATAGTCTAAGTTATTACAGTCCCAAATACTAATTACTCAAATTACATTGTCCATAATAAAAACTTAAATAAAATGAAACTAGATTATCCAAGATCTTAAGCTTGGCTCCGATGGCGTCCTTCGCTCTGTCCATTCCCTGTGTCATCATCTAAGGTAGAAATAGGGCGTTAGACAATGCGCCCAGTAGGTACTCCGAGTAGGTCAAACACATGAGTTAGTATAAAAATCACATAGATATATATAATATCAAAATCATGCAAGTCAATGCCATGCCATGGATGTCATATGGCATGAATCCCACCCATCATCCATATCACAATCACATAGTATTCCTCTTGATAGATAATCCACAACAAGGTATTGTCATGACTCCCCACGTATGCCTTATCGGTCCCACCGAACGGAGCGTGGACTCCTCTTTTTATTACAAAGATCATAATCTGGAATCAGTGCAGGATCCCTCCTCCAAGTGTGTGTATCGGATATCCGAATGGAGCGTGGACTCCCCTCATTGATCCCTCCCATGCCATGCATGAGATATGAGTGCAAAACATGCTATTCATATTACACATATAGCATGAAAATCCCATCATTAAAACATATCATTTGATACCAAAATAATTCATTGCACATAGAAGTAAAAACATCACATATACATATTCCATGGTTTTCAATAAGGTAGGAATCCTACCAACGTCCAAATATTGTGTCCTTGTGGTTTCGTCCAACAACCGATCACCGATCGCGTTAAGCCGATCGTACGCCTGGTTCAGTGAAATCTCGTTACCTTATTACATATAAATCGATTAAAACGATGACCCATTTGATTCCCATCATTCCATGTTCATTTCCACCTATGATTATAGTCCGTTAGCCCGATTAAGACCCCCAAGGGGTTTCGGCCATACCTTAAGGCTGAACAATGTTTAAGTCCATAAAAAAACTCACTAGTGGTGTTCAGCCATACAACATGGCCGAACCTCACTCTCTTGGCTTTGGACCCCCTTTTCTTTGGTCCTTGTTTATTTCAAATCATGCAAGTCAATCCTCATTCATTCTTTTATTTTCTTAATCATAGTTAATCATTTAACTTAGTAAAACAACCTAAGTCCATAAAATATTATCCATGGTCGAACCCATGGTCCTTTATTTCCACCATATTCCCATCTTAGCCATCAACTCTTTCCATGGATAATCACATAACTTAGGTCCATAAATGATTCATGGGGTTCTGCCATACAACATGGCCGAACCCATGGTTCCTTATTTCCATCTTCTCATGGTCTAACCACATTTAAATTCATCAACATCTCTCCATGGGGTTCGGCCATACATCATGGCCGAACCTATGGTCCATTGTTTTCCCTCGTTCTCCATTTTAAACATCATTCCTTTTCCTTTTTCTTCCTTAACTAGGAAATCCATAGTTAATCACAAAAAAAACCTAGGTTCATAAAACCTTCCTCCATGGGGTTCGGCCATACATCATGGCTGAACCATGGGCTATTATTTTCCATTTATTTCTTAGCATGATAGCCATGGTTCATCATGTATTTAAATCCATAAATATTCTTCCACGGGGTTCGGCCATACAATATGGCCGAACCATATGGTTCATCATTTTTCCTCCGTGATCCACATATATAAAAATTAGGGTTCGGCCATGCAAAGGCCGAACCATGATCCTTGATCATTCTCCATTCCTCATATTCAATCATGCATGTTGTCGTAAGTCATGTATACATATTGTCTTTAACACTTCATTTATATAACCTATCTTACCCATTAGGGTTTTGTCCATTTTTCCATCTCCAAAAACCATATTTCAGATTTTGAATCATACTTCACTTTTATGACCATCTCATTGACATTTCTTGGATGGATTTTAAATCCATGGCCTATAACCATTTGGCCAACTTTCCAATCCGAAATGGAACCCCATGGTTTCAGCCATTCCTTAGCCGAAACCATGGTTCCCTTAGCCTCTTTCTAATTAATAAATCTTGTTAAGCAATACATACCGATTCTGGGACTCCTTCAGTTTCTTTCGTTCCGTCTTGCTCCTCCGTTCTTCTCCTTCCTTAGTCTTTTCTTCTTCCTCCTTGATCCTCGGCCAAAGAGTGTTGCTTGAGAGGGAGACGGTTTGAGATGAAATCCCTAAGAGAGGGTTCAGCCTAGGTGAAGGTTTCAGAGAGGGAGAGGAGGAGAGAATGGGAGGAAACTCTAAGTTCTTTTGTCTCAAGGAGAGGGGTCGGCCCTAGGGTTTTGGTGAGATGGAGAGGAGTTGAGATGGAAAAACCCTTGTCTTTTTTTGTCTTGGAGAGGGTCGGTCAAAGAGTGAGAGGGAGAGAGTGAATGAGATGAGAGCCTTAGGGTTTTGGTTGTGACCCTAAGCTCCCCAACCACCCTCATCAAGAGGGGGTCTTTTCCATGTGTCCCTTGGCTAACCAAGAGGGCACATGGCTTACACTTGGTACATTTCCTCTACCCAACGGTTTTGGTGTCTAGGGTTTCCATGAGATGGAAACCCTCCACCCCCCCTTTGACTAAATCTTTTCATCTTCCATGTGACTCACCACCCATTCAACTCACCTCACTTGAATGAAACTCATTCTCCTAACTCAAGCACTTGAATTCATTTCCATCTAACTTAGGTGATTTTAATTAAATAATTTAACTCAACTCACTTCACTTGATCTTCTTGAATTCACCCATGAACTCACCCATGGTTGACCAACCATGGTGGCTGGCCCCACATGTGTCTTAGTCCACACGCTACCTCACTTGATGAGGTGGAGTTGGGTCCCACTTGGCTATGCCACTTTGATGGCACTCCTACACTTGCCACCTTACTTGATGAGGTGGGTCCCATGCCTTAGATCTTAATTGGGTACATAACCCAATTAAATCAATTCCTTACCCATTTACCTTGAACCTCAATTCATCTTGACCCATTGGGTCTCAATTGGGCATTTGACCCAATTGACCACATTGACCCAATTAATTAGAAGTTACCCTATCCATGATCCATTGGACCATACTTGGGCCATTGCCCCAATTCTTATTCATCTAACATTTATCTCATCCATCAATCTTCAATTTAACAATTAAAATAGCTAATAACCAATATAATTTTTGCATTGAAAATAATGGCTATTGCAGGTTTTTACTGAGTTATTTCAACCAAAACTCTAGAAGTCCACTCTAGAGTCGACTATGGCCAATTTTCTTGAGTGATTGCCATACATTGATGTTGAGTTGAATTTTCAAATATTCCTCCAATCTTGGACTCGATTCAACCTTCACTTGAGTCTTGATTCATGACAAAGATCTTTAGAGGCAAGACTTCTCACAACTCACGTAATTGGCAACCAGGTGACTCGGCAAGCCGGGCAACTATCAAATTCTAATCTAGCCACATGAGCAAATGTTTCAGCAAAATCAATCCCTTCTATTTGACTATACCCCTGGGCTACCAATCTTGTTTTGTTTCTCACAATGGTGCCATGTTCATCCATCTTGTTTTTGAAGATCCACTTGGTTCCGATAACATTTGTTTCCTTGGGTATAGGAAAAGTTCCACACTTCATTTATTGTGAACTATTCAAGATCCTCTTGCATAGAATTAATCCAATTCTCATCATTCATTGTTTCTTCAACTTTCTTTGGTTCCATCTGAGAGGTAAGACATACATAATTGGCCAAATTTTCAATTTGCCTTCTTGTTTTAACTCCAGCAGTGGGTTCTCCTATAATCTGAGCTTTAGGACGCTCCTTTACAGGTTTGAGTTGCTTAGGTTTAGGAGAGGTTGGTTCTTCTACAAGAATTTCTTCATTTTGAGTCAAAGAAAAAGTTTTATCATCATTCTGGTATTGACAAGGTGTGATGACATGATCATTCGTAATCACATTCACTGATTCTAGAATGGCTCTAGTTCTCAAATTTTTCACGCTATAGGCACGACTAGTGGTTGAATAACCTAGGAAGTTACCATCATAACTTTTGGATTCAGACTTTCCTAAGTGTCCTCTGTCTCTAAGTATATGACATTTACTTCCAAATACTCTGAAGTACTTATAGTTTGGTTTTCTACCAGTCCATAGTTCAAAGGCAATTTTATTTAACCGGGCTCTTAAGTAAAAATGATTAATGATAAAACATGTTGTGTTAACTGCTACAGCCCATAGATTCTTTGGAACATTTTTACTTTCGAGAAGTATTGTGGCCATCTCTTGAAGTACTCTATTTTTCTTTTCAGGTACTCCACTCTGTTGGGGAGTTCTGGAAGTATATCTAGTGTAGTCATCAACTATCACCATGAAATACCTCTTCCCTCCAATACTAGAGTGTTGAGTAGGGCCAAAGAAATCCATATGCAACAGCTCTAGAGGTCTAGAAGTTGCAATCACATTAGTATATTTGTGAGCTGCCCTCACTTGTTTTTCCTTTTGGCAATTACCACATATGGATTTCTTTGATCAGCTTACTTTGGGGAACCCCTTTATATGATCACTTAATTTGGACAAGTCTTTGAAGTTTACATGTCCAAGTCTTTGGTGCCACAACTTAGCTTCAATTAATTTGGACATGAAGCAAGCATGTTTGATAGGAGTAGTTGCACTATCCAAAAGATAATAATCACCAGATGAAAGGATCCCATTTAAAATGACTTTAAACAATCCACAAGATATACATCATTAATCACACCAGAGTTTGCAAGCTTCAAAGAACCTTTACCTATTATATTGGTCATGTTGCCATCACCAAACACAAGTGATCCACCTTTGAAATCAACCAGATTAAACATATATGAACTGTTTCCAGTCATATTTCGGGTGTTGAGCTCTTAAATCTTACCTTTTTACCCCTAATTATTGGACCAATTAGCTCTCAATTTTGTGTATGTTAGTGCATTTAATACAATTTCTTAGTTTTGTAGATTAAAAATGGAAAATACAGGAAATCAAGCTAAGTCAGTGGATAATTGCTAGTTTTATACCTAAAATAGAATATCTGAAATTTTAGTAATTAATTCGGGCCACTTTTAGGTTTTTCATGTAAATTGGTTAGTCTAGATCCGGTTATGAGAGTCTAGACTTAATCAATATTTTAGATTTTAAAGTGGTCGAGTTAATTATTTAATTCTGGGAGAGAGAACATGCAATTCAAGTGCCAAAAACTAAAAATCCAGATCAAATGGGTTAGAGATCCACTTCAATTGGGCCAAGCTAAGCTCCACAGGTCCACAGGAAGTCCATGTGCATATTACAAGATGGGCCAGGCCAATGTGCACTCCAAATTCCAACAAAGGCCTTGTCCATTTCCTTGTCAATCCACACCATCCAATCTCATCTCCAATGCAATCTTAACCACTCATCTTCATCCCTTAATCCAGACCATTCATCTCATGCATCAAAATTTGGTAAACCTTAGATCCAAGTATCAAATCCAACCCCCACATTCATAACATTAGATCTAGTCCATCCAACCTATCCATCATCTAGATTTACCTTAGAATCACATGCATTCATATATCACCTATGCATCCATTCAATTAGATCATCCATCAACCATCTAAATCATTAGATCTTAGGAAATTTCATCACATCCATTCATATCATTCATAAATCTAGGAAAAACCCTAGAGCCACCTTTCTTATCTAATGCATGTGTTCATCATCTTAGATTTAAGCCAGGCATTTCATCATCTATCTAGCTCAACCCTTCAATCCAAACCCTCCATTAGATACCTTACCATTTTTTTAATTTATTTTCACCAATTAAACCCAGAACCATTAAATTTAACCCAAACCAATCTTAGCCATCCATTCACCAAACCCTAAGTTAGAACAACTTGAAGCTGAAGATAGCCTCCATCGCCCATGTCTTGTCACAACGCTATCCATCCATCACACACTCCACTCGATTTTTGCAACCTAAAACCTCTCTATGCACTTAGACCTAAAACCATGTAGATACACTCCTAGGATCCTAACACACCTCATCATCCACATCGCCAACACCTCACACGATTTTCACAATCCAAAGCCACCACATTCGAATTTTACACCTAGTCAATTGTCCATGTAATAACCCAGCCCAATTTAGGAATTAATTGTGATTAATCATGATTAATTAAATAATTTTTATCCGTTAATTATGAAATATTTTCCTCTAATCGTAAAGTGTATCAAATAAACTTTTCAACGGATCTAAGTTTGACTTGATCCGAATCTGATAACTCTTTTAATTAAATTTCAAAGGTATATGGGTGAGTTATGAATATAATAATAATATTATTTTAAGCTTAAACCTTAGCTGCTGTATAAACTCAGTCATTTGACTTAGTTTGAACTTCAAATTTTAGATTATGCATTATTTTTAAATTCCGGACCTAATGACATGCCAATCTCGCTATAATTTCACTAATTTATTTTACCCCTAAGTTTTAAAGTGGTAAAACCCCAATTTGTCAGGGTAGAGGAAGTCCTAAAAATATACAGAGAGAGTTAGTACTCAATCTGTATTATAACTAAGTTGTTTATTTCTTTACACTTTAAAATAGTTAGTTTTTGATATTTATTTTAAGCCATGAAATATTGGCCGTTGAATATTCTTTCACTTAGAAAATGTGGTTTTTGACTTCAAAACACTTTGAAACTTTAGAATGTTTTTATCAGACAAATTTACTCTATCAAACTATAAGGTTGGATACTTTCAAAAAGAATCTTGAAGATTAGGAGATTTTGTTAAAACGGTGATTTTTAGCGAAAACACTGGGTTTTTGAGATAGATTTCACTCCAAATTTTAATACCATTCTGAGTTTTTAATACCTGACCTACTGAACTAATTGTATCAATTTAGTGAGACCCTGAAATACCCCGATAAAAGAAAGGACATAAATGTAAATAGTAAAAAGAATAAACTAATATTATATTATAAAATAATATCAGAAACTAAACGAAAGATAGGTTTCAAAGCTACGGATGTAGCTTTTAGTTGTGCTGGAAGAATACAACACCGCCAATTGCCTATGTCACTGTGCGGTAGTTGTAATAATAATATTAATATATATAACAATAAATGCATAATTATTTAAAAACCTATAAACCTATGAATAGCTTCGGCAACTTGTATGATTAAAAAAATCATACGGTTGCCTATAAATAGGAGTAATCGGCGAGGAAGGCAGAAGGTAAAGAAAAAAAGAAACTCCTCTGCCGTTTACTCTCTCTCCCTCTTTCAAAAACAGCAAGCACCCTCTCTCCTATTTTCCTCTTCTTTCTCTTGCTTTGGCCATACCAGTAGCAGCCGAACGTTCGGGTTTCCCGAATTCTTTTAAGAGTTTCCAAATTTAGTCAATCTTATACAGAATTTTGCACCCAAGGTATCGAAATGATTCTATTTTTATTTTTATTAACTCCATTGCAAATTAGGAGTAAAATAGCTTAGTATTGGGGTTCAAAGAAATGATATTTTTTTTAAAATGGAGGAAAAATAGATTTCCTCTTAAAATTTAAATTTTACCCTCAAGATTCGTATTATTTTACGTTCAAAATATAAATTTTGACCCTAAGTAAAATCGGGGAAAAGATTAACCCCAGCTGACTATTGTGTGTTTATTTTTCCGCCCTGTGTACTTAAATTCCTGTACTGTACCCTCTGGGCCACATTCTCAATACGTCTCCATGGTCCTTCTTCCAGAAGACAATACGAGGATAGGGCACTGAGTACTTTTATTTACTTTACTGTCTCTGTACCCTCTGGGCCTCTCACAATACGTCTCCATGGTCCTTTCTCCAGAAGACAATACGAGAGAAGGCACTGAGTACTTTACATTTTTCATTTTATTGTAATGTTTTGGATGGCTGACAACTAACTTTCTGACATAAGTTAAAGGAGTAGAAAGAGCCTAGGTGACTCACTACACATATCATGTTTTCTGGAAAAATAGCACGGGGTTTGGGAAATTATTATGCGTATATACTGACAAATAGAAAATTTATACATTTTACTCTATCTTACAGATTTTCTGTGAAAAACTCAACCGGAGAAGGTGAGGAGACTCGAACCAACACTTGTATTGTGTTATATGTTAAACCCACTAACACCAGACTGAAATGGGACCCATGGTCAATTAAAGATGGAAAAGGCTATATAGGTCCAGAATACGAGACCTGACACTGCCTACATGTAAGGGATGTAAATGTTCTAATTGTTTAGAATGTAGGCGTTAAAATGGTGTCGGGGAGTCAAGGACTTGTAGTCTCTAACGCAGTATGGACCCATGGAGTGTCTGGGAATTGTCGGGTAAAAACTGGGTGAAGGCATTCGTGTTATTAAATCCAGTTTTATATGTTGTGTGATATTGATTATTTTATTGATTTCTTGTATTGGTATTTGAGACACCAAATGGTAAGGCTGAAATATGGTGGTTCTCTCAGAATAAGTCCCTGTGTAAGGAGGGCACTGGAAATCATGCATTATCATGCATTTGACATTTGCATGTGATAATTATGTTTATAAGTTAAATCTGTGGAAGATAATAACTTTGTAAAGTTTGATATTTGCCGTTGGGGTATAATTGCTGAGATTAGCCGAACACCGTTTGCGAACCACTGGGTTGGACGTGTTAGTAGGCTGTGGTCGACCGCCATCAACCGTTGGTGTTGGATGGGCTAGTAGACCGGGTCGTGGAGACCTTATGCACTTGCAAGTTGCTATATTATTTGCGTGGAGGAATTAATATTAGTTCTGGTTGGAACTTTAAATGGGGGCTGACCCCGGTGTTGTAACATGGCTGGGGACCGACCCCGGTGTTAATAATACAATCTGAGTAAAAACCTTAGAAGATGATCCTAGGGTGAAAATGGGTTAAGTGGATTAACCGCATTGCATTCATGAAACATGCATTATTTATTTTTTCATATAATATGTTGGATGTTATGGTGAAAGTGAGTTAAGTGGATTAACTGCGTTTCATTTATGGAACATGCATTGTTGTTTATTCCATGAATATTGTATGTTGGATTTTATGGTGAGCTTTCCTCACTGGGCTAGTAGCTCACGTCCCTTACAATACAGGATTTGAACCAGAGGAAGGTTTGGAGGGACCAGTAGTGTCTCGTTGAAAGTCGGAACTTGGCAATTGTCTGTGGTTTTCCGCATGTGGAAACCAAGCGTACCTTTGGCTATTTTGTGTGTTTTTATTATAAGTATGCCTCATGTGGCATAAGAAACTTATGTCTGTAAGTTTTAATGTCGTATACATTATATCCACTATGTTTTCGTGCGTAACGCTGATGGATAAAAATATTCGTTGTGTGATATAGGTTGTATATGGGACATATGGTATATGTTTGAGTCCATGTGTGAAAAGCACGTGTGACATTTTCTAGGATCGGATTTTGGTAAACTTGAGGATCCAGCCAGTTATGACGTTGGGTGATTAGAGTTTATTGTTTAAAAAAAAAAAAAAAATAGTCGCGTTCTGGGCCCACATCTGGGTTCGGGGCGTGACAGTCCACGTCATCATATCTCATCTCATCTCATCCATCCATTCATCTCATCTCTCAATCTCATCCATCCATTTGCATTGCATTAATCAAACCATAATCCCATTAGCCATTTTCGAAAATCCCATTCCAAAACCAAATCCTAAAATCCCTCTCTCCTCGCTTGCACTCCACTCCAAGCCACCACACCTCCCAAAATCTGTGTACACCTTGTGTAAACCCTAACCTTTTGCACTTATTTATCACTAAAACCCAAATTTAATCTCAGCCGGCAATTCTGACCTTGAGCGTATAAATAGAGCACTAAGCACACCATAGAGTTTGAATTTGACCTGGAGCTTGAGAGGGCCAAGGCTGGCAGCAAAACACAAAGAGACAAGTGCATGTATTGAATTCTTCCTTGAAATAAATACAAAGCATCTATTTAGAATCTTGAAACATCCAAGTTCTAGAATTCTTTTGTGATTATTTTGCTTTTAATTTCAAGTTTACAACTTTTGTTTTTTTAATTAAACATGAGCAAATGCAATAGTTATGATCTTGATTGTAAATGTTGAATCTTGATTGCTAAGGTTTAATTAATTAAATTAAAAGTTGTGAATCTTTTCTTTACTAGTGAGTATGAATTGCATTTCAGATCTTTACTGCGAATTTCAGATCTAGGCTTTGTATTTGTTTACATATTTTGGGCGATGAAGTGGTCTACTCCACAACCACCCTTTAAATTCTGCACTTTTAAATTTTGTCATTTACTTTACTTGCAATTTCAATTTCAGTCTTTTATTATGTTAGTTCCTTTGTTTGTGTGTTGTATTTTTAATGTTCAATTTATTTTCATGTTTTTATTCTTGTATGCTTATGTGTTTTATTCTTTGATTCTTTGTATTCAAATTCTCTCCCTCTCAAAATTCAAATAACTAAGGTTGGAGATATGATGTTTTAATCTTAAAACATGTGAATTTAAATTAAGATGAGACTGCATATTCTTGTTTCACCATTTTAATAAAAAGAAGATGGATTTGATTCTCGACTTGTTAAGTTCATAAGTTAGATAATGAGGTGTTACTTTCATTTTCTAAATTAAAATTGTAACTCCATGTATTATATTTCCTTAAGATTATATCTTTTTAAAGGTGCCGATTTAATTTTTAAACATATATTTTGTGGATTTCCTTTGGGTTTGACCTCACACTCAATTGCTATACTATTAAATGGTTCGTGTGCTTGCGAGATTATAAATGTAAAATTTGATCATCAACATCGGGAGCACCCACTATCCAAGTACCATTTGGATTATTTTTCAACATTTAGAGCAGTATAAATCATGAAGCTTTTAGTTTTAAGAACCGACTTGATCAGAAGTAGAAGATTTTGAACCTTTTCTTTGAACATTTAGATCAGATTTTTGATATGTCTTCCTTTGAATATTCTCAAACCTAGTGTTCCTTAATTCTTTTAAAATGCAGTCCAACTTTTGATTTAGAACACCATTTCTTTGCTTTCTTCTTTTCCTTTATTTTTCATGATTTTTAAATTTGGATTGAGTGACAAGGGATTGTTCTCTCAACTGGTCTTTTTAAGATGGCATTCAAATCTGAAATGCCCAATCTTCCCACAATAATAACATTGTTTATTTGAGAGCAGAGAGGATTTACTTTTATCAAAGATGACAATATTTCTGGATTTATTTTTCAAATTTCTCAATGTATCCAAGACCAGATTTATCCTTATATTTCTTACCCGAGTTAAGAAGTTTCTCAAGTTTCTGCTCACCTTGAGTAAATTTGTCTTGGAACTAAATTTTATGATTCTTAAAGTTGTCCAAATCTGAGCTCAATCTTAGTAAATTTTCTTCAATGCTTCTTCTAATTTCCAAGAGCTCTTTAACATCCTTTTCATACACATTTATTGTGCCTTGAAGAGATTTTTCAGTTTCTCTCAACTTCAAGATCTCATCAATTGAAGTTTGTAGGTTTGTTAAGAGAGACTCTTTTTCAAATTTTTCAGTTTCAAGATGGCTTGAAAGTTTGACATTTTCAATTCTCACTTTATGAAGTTTCTTAGCCAGGTTTGTACTTTCTTGTTACAAGGCTTTGTAGGATTCTTGCAGATCATCGTTATTTTCACCTTCATCTATTTCAGCGGTGGATTTCTTTTGATCAGATGTGATGGATGAAATAGGTAATATGGAGCTAAATAACCAGAGATTAATCAAGATATGTGTTGTGTGATCAAAGAGTGTACAGGTAATAAGATCAATCACACCAACAAATCAATCACTAACATGAACTCTCGATGTATAGTGGTTCGGTTTCAATAAACCTACATCCACTGTTGGACTCACCCAATATTAGGTTATCCAAAATTCATTGTGCAAGGGAATTACTCCCTAAAAATAGAGTGGGAATTTCACTCACACAATCCCACCTAATTTTGAAATGTTCGACCACCTTGGTCTAATCCTTATCCCTCTATTTTTCATAGTGGTTCAAACAACTTTGCTTTAATCCACTTTACAAAGATGATATTGAAGTGTAAACACAAGAAGAATCACTTGTTTTGTAACACCCCGGATTTTCCTTAGTTTATAAATTTATTGGATTGACCCATTTGGATTGCAATTTAATTGAATTTGAAATTAAAATTTGAAATGGACATTAGATGGGCAAGGAAATGGGTCAATTACCCAATTAAGACCAATGGGTCATGGGTGATCCTTGATTTTAAAATAGTTGGGTAAATTTAGTTAAGTTAGTGGAATTGGATAAGTTTGTGCATTTAATTCATTAAAGTCCACCTCATCAAGTGAGGTGACATGTGAGTGATGTAGCATTGCCATGTGGCGTACATGTCATCACCTGGAAGCCAACTAAACAACGATGCCACGTCATGACATGGCCAAAGTGGGACCCAAGTGCCATGTGGTCACATGCATGGTTGACCATTACATGGGTTGACTTGGTCAACCACTTTTGGAGTTTAAGTCTTGAACCAAGGGTCTTGCTTAAGTTGAGAAGATGAAGGGATGAGATGGGAGGCTAGGATCTCATCCATCTCATCTAAGGTAAGATAAAGGGTAGAGATTAAAAGATGGGATAGCTTGTCTAAGTACATTGTACTTAGACACTTGGGAACCCAAGGGACTTCACCTCAAAAGCCATGAAGCCACCCTTAGGAAGCCAAGGGTCTCTTTGGTTAAACCAAGAGCTATAAGGTCTCGCAATTTGTGAATTAATATAAATGTGAATATTATGTATTTTAATGATGGAAATTGGAAAAAAATTAAGCAAAAAAAAAAAAAAATTCACTCTAAGGTAAAGGGTTATCACCTTTCCTCTCATAATTTTCCCCTCTCCCTCTCTCACACAAAACCTACCATGGCCGATTCTAGGGTTGGGGATTGCCACCCTTGATCAAAGATCTTAACCTACCAAAGATCAAAAGGAAGGAGAGAGGAGGCAACGGAGACCGGCGGGAGCGGCGGAAATCGAAGGAGACGTCGGATAGTGAGTATTTCTTAAACAAGAAATTTTTGGATTTTAGGTTTTAAGATTTAGGGTTTAGTTTTGTAAAAATTAATGGTGGTTACATAGATATATGTCATGGATGTTAAACCCCTCAAATGTGAGGGTGGAAGATGGAGGAAACCCTAAGTGGGAAAAATTAGGGTTAGGTTAAGAAAATAAATAAATGGGTTATGTGCATTATGTAATTTATGAAATTTAAGTATAGAATGGGATGATTGGAAGAAGAATTATTGGCCATAGGGTTCGGCCATGAAGCATGGCCGAACCCCATGGTGGGTGATTTGGTTGTTGGTTTAATTGGTTAGGGTTTTTGATTAATGAATTTAGGGTTTTAATGAATGCATGGGAGTAAGGTTTTAAAATGAGTTTATGATAAAAATGCAATGGAGTCTTATGGTTTTGAAATGCATGGAGGGAATGAGCCTTGAACCATGGGTTCGGCAATGAGCCTTGAACCATGGGTTCGGCCATGGTATATGGCCGAACCCTATGGTGATGAAATGATGATTAAATGGTGGGTTTAAAGGATAATGTGTTGATGAATTTAGGGTTTTTAAATGAACAAGTGTAATGATCCAAATGGGGTTAAGAATATGGTTTAGATGCATGATTTAAAACCCTCAAGGAAGGATTATTGGTGGATCTAAAATGTAACAATGGACCCAAGAAAAAAGAAAAAAAAATGGAGAAAGGGACATCATGGGTTCGGCCATGGTGTATGACCGAACCCATGCCCCAAATTGTAAATCAATTTGGGTTTAAGGTCAATGGGTATATATGTGATTAAGTATGGGGTTTGAATGGGTTTAAATGAGTAATGGTTAGATTAATTACATGACAAATTTTAATGTTTTGGTAAGTCAATAATGGACCTAAGTTAAGGACCTAAGTTGTGGATTAAATTTTGGGCTTAAGTAGGCATGAATTAATGAAAAATTGTTTATGTGAAGGGTAGTGGCAAAAATGGTAAATATGGGCTAAAATGAAGAAACCCACTAAGTTATGATTTATGGGCTTGGAAATGATTAAAACTTGGATTGATTTGGTAATTTAATAAGGTACCGGATAGCGCGAGTGGTACGCGAGTCGGTAGCCGGATTGTCGATCGAAAATGAAATAAAGACGCGAGTCGGTATTCGGTAAGATTCCTACATTTTTGTAAGCCATGGATTGGGTGATGTTTTCTTTAATTTATTTTGGAAAGCATGTGGTTGTCTTTAAGATGAGTTTTGGATTATGCATCTTGTGATGTTTTCCTTTAAATTATTTTGGAAATTATGTGAATGCTTATGATGGGTTTTGGATTAAATATTGTGGGATGGTTTCCCTTTGATTTAGTGGGTAATCTTGTAATTGTTTTAAGATGGGTTTTATTACTATTGAATTACATATATTACATGGCATATGGCATCTACATCTCATGCATGGCATGGGAGGGATATGACAGGGGAAGGATGAAATGAAACCGGAGTCCATACTCTGTCGGGGCGACCGATAAACAAGCATGGGGATAATTCACATATGTATTATTATACCTTATGAGGCTTTGCCATCAAGGGGGGGACTCTTGTAATTATGATACCTTGATGATGGTTTTCCATCAAGGGTGATATTGTATTTATGGGTATACCTTGATGATGGTTCTTCCATCAAGGGGGGATGCCTAGTGTGGATCACATCTTGATGAGGCTTTTCCATCAAGAGGGTCATAGCACGATGATGGTATGGATTTTATTTGGGACACTATGGATGGTTGAAAAAGGGACATTGTAGAATGAGGATGAGATTGATGGGTGGGATTCATGACATAGAACACCCATTGCATGACATTGCCCAAAGTGCATGGTTTTACTATAATATTATCAGTATGCTGTTATTACTAATCCATGTGCTAGCCCTACTCAGAGTCCTACTGGGCGCGTTGTTCTAACGCCCTACTTCTACCCTAGCTAAAGATGTAGGAGATGGCGAACCGGAAGGGCGAGACGGAAGCCAAGCTTAGGAGCTTGGGGAGGCGGACAAATTATTTTTGTTTAAGTTATTTTGGGGAATGTGTAATTGTATAATTTATCTTGTTGGAAATGTAATAACTTAGATGGTTTGCTATGTTGTATATTTTATTTTGGACGGTGCAGTCCAGTGGCATTTTAGTAATTAAATGGATATTTCTTCCCTGCTATCTGAAAATTGATAGGATAGTGTCTGTTATCATCCGCATTGATTTTTATGTGTTGCGAGCTTACTTTCTACGCGTGAACCGTACTCGTGGATTTATGTTCCACGTACGCGTAGGGTTGGCCAGTTAAGGGCCGGGCTTTAGAAGCTCGGAACTTAACTCGCGTCGTGACGTCCGTGCCCTTTGTCACTTTTATGAAAAAAAAAAAATAGACTCTGATTTTCGGTGAAAAGGGGCGGGCGTTACAAGGGCCTCCTTGGTTAGACCAAGCCATAATGAGAGGGAGGGAAGAGTTTTAGTTTTAATACAAAAACACAAACCAAAGGGCACTTCAAACCCCTTGGCCGACTCCTCCTCCTTTGAGCAAGAGTTTTCTCTCCTCTTCTCTCCTCTCTCTCTCCCACCTCTACGTCCATACACTTGGAGTCTTTGAAGAACAAAGAAAGGAGAAGAAGAATTAAGGAAGAAGATAAAGATCAAAAGAAAGAAGGAGATTGGAGGAAGGTATGTCCAAGACTTAATGATATGGGAATAAATCTTAGGAAAGCATAGGTTTGGCCATGGTGTGGCCGAACCCATGGGTTCCATGATTGGAATGAATGGCCAAAATTGTGATAAGGCCATGGACTTGGAAATACAAACACAAAGTGATCTGGTTTTGTTTCAGCAGACTGAATCTTATGATTCAGTCAATTGAAAGTGTATTGGCCAAACACGTAAGTAATCTGGTTGTGTTTCAGCCGACTGAATCTTATGATTCTGTAATAGCCCGGATTTTTAAATCAATATATATGTTGGCTATTATTTATTTTAATGATGGAAATTGGGAATTTCGATGGAATAAATAGTGGATCAAAATTTGGGCAAAGGCCCAAGTATGGTCTAATGGACCATGGATTAGATTAAATTCATTTAAATGGTCAATGATGGTTAATTGGGCCAAGGATGGTCAAATTGGGCCCAATACCCATTTGGGACCCAATGGGTCAAGATGATTTAAGCTCTAAGGTAAATGGGTAGGAGGTGAATGTAATTGGGCCATGGGCCCAATGGTGATCCAATTAGTTGGAATAGATTTAATTAAATTTAAATCACCTAAGTTAGTGATGAATTGATCAAGATGGCATAACCAAGTGGGGCCCACCTCTACCTCACCAAGTGAGGTGGCGTGTGGACCAAGGTATAGGTGGGGCCGACCATCATGGTTGACTTGGTCAACCATGGATAGGTCAAAGGGAATTAAAGAGGATCAAAGTGAATTAATGTGATTTAATTAATGTGAATCACCTAAGTTAATTTTGATTAAGCCTAGGTGACATGGCCGAATGGGACCCACCTCCACCTCATCAAGTGAGGTGGCGGGTAGGCTAGGAATTAGTGGGGCCGGCCACCATGGTTGACTTAGTCAACCATGGGTGGATTAATGGAGAAGAATCAAGGAGATTAAAGGGGTTAATTGAGAATTAATTAACCTAAGTTAAGGATCCAATTAATTAATTAATTAAGTTAGTCAAATGGGTCAATGGGGAGTCAAAGGAATAAGTCAAGGGGTGGTTTCATCTCATTGAAACCACCCAAACTACTTAAAGAAACACAAAACAAAACCATGGACTAAGGGTGGTGGTTTCATCTCAACCACCACCACCCAAAGCATGAGGACCCATCCGCCCCATGATGATGGTCAAATGGTCAAGATGGAAGACCAAACCACTTCATCTCAAGAGTCCCAAAAACGTTGGCTTAGTGGTGGTTTTATCCCAACCACCACCACTAAGGCATGTGAGCCCATGCTTGGTTGGTGGAGTGTAGCTTAGTCAACCAAGGTGAGATGGGTTTCATCTCATTTCTCCATTCCATTCCATCTCACTCTCTCCCTTTCTCCCTCCCTCTCCAAAACCGTCCCTCACTCTTACAAGGAGAAAGAAGAAGAAAAACTTAGAAGAAAAGAAAAGAAAAATTCAAGCATTGGCCAACCACCTCAAGACCAAACCTTGGGATAGTTTTTCCCATCCTCTCCTCATTTCCCTCTCTCAAACCCACTCCATCATTGGCCGACCCAAACCTTGATGATCTCATTTTGATCAAGCACATCTTGGCGAAAGATCAAGGAAAAGAAGAAAGGAGAAAGACTAAGGATCCAAAGGGAGAAAAGGAAGTCGAAGGAGCCGTCGGATTTGTAAATATCTCTAAACAAGATGTTAGTTTTTTAAGGTTTAAAAATGAAGTCCATTTCTTAGATTAAATGGTGGCCAAAAATGTTGTGGGCCATGGATCTAAAATCCATCCAAGGAAAAAGATGAGAAATGGACAAACCCTAATGGGTGAGAGAGATTAAGAAAAATAAATGGATGTATTAAGGACATTATGTATTAAGATTTATTTAAGCATGGAAATATGGATTTTTGAAGGAATAATGGACCATAGGGTTCGGCCATGTTGTATGGCCGAACCCCATGGTAGGTAATTAAGGAATTTTTAATGGGGTTTTTAGGATTAAAATCATGGAAGGATGATTTATGATTTTTAAGGTTTTAATGATTAAATGTAGTGATTTTTAAAGGGATTTTAAATGAGGAAATTCATGGAAGATGTAAATGTTTTTTATGGCCTCAAAAGGCATAGATGAAGGTGACCCATGAACCATGGGTTCGGCCATGGTGTATGGCCGAACCCTATAGTGATGTATTAATAATTTTAATGGATATGAAAAGATGGAAAAATGATGGAGAAGGTTTATTGTTTTTAAGTGGATTTTAAGTATTATAAATAAGGTTTTAAAAGGGTGGAAATAATGTTTTTAAAAATAAAATCATGGACCATGGGTTTGGCCATGGTGTATGGCCGAACCCCATGGAGAGATTTTGGTGAACTTGGGTATTTTGGAAACATGAAATGAATGGAGAATATGGTTAAGTTAATGGACTCAAGATGTGGTTAAGAATGATGATTTAATGCATAATGTAAACCCCCTCATGGGAGGACTTATTGTGGGTCTAAATGTGGTGAAATGGGTCCATGGAAAAATAAGAAAAAGACATCATGGGTTCGGCCATGGTGTATGGCCGAACCCATGACCCACTTGTAGGTCATTTTATGGGCTAAATTTATGTGTTTAGATGAATAGAAATTAGGTTAAGTTAAGGGCTGATTTTTAATAATCTTGTAACATGGTTGATGGGTCATTAATGGATCTAAGTGTATGATCAATTATGAACTTAAGTGTGCATGGATAGAAGAGGTAATTTAACCATGGAAAAGGAGTGGCATAAATCGTAAATAATGGCCAAAATGAAGAACCATGGGTTCGGCCATGGTACATGGCCGAACCCCATGGGGGATGATCATGGACTTAAGTGCATTTAAGATGACCTTAGATGTGGATCATTGAAGCCTAGGGTTGCTAGATTTTAAACTTACATAATCAAAGGATTAATGGACTAAATGGGACCCACAAACCTAGATAGTGAGGTTCGGCCATGGCGTATGGCCGAACCCCACTAAGGATTGGATAATGGACTTGGACATGATAAAAACATGGGCTGATTATTGATATGTAATAAGGTATCGGACATCGCAAGCGGTGCGCGATCGGTGACCGGATTTGTGGATGGAAAACGTAAAGGAACGTTAGTCGGTATTCGGTAGGATTCCAACCTTATTGTAAGCCATGGATTATGTGTGTATAGATGTTTTATTAATTTATTTTAGTAATCATGTGTTATGTTTAAGATGGGTTTTTATGGCTATGATTTAAATATTATATGGCATATTGCATTTACAATGATTTAAATACTATATAGCATATTGCAATTACATCTCATGCATGGCATGGGCGGGAAAATAAAGGAACCGAAGTCCATGCTCCGTCGGGGCGACCGAGAAGCAAGAATGGGGATATCTTGATGTGTTTCATCCATCAAGAGGGGTACTATAAGGTACAACCGGAGTCCATGCTCCGTCGGGGCGACCGAGAAGCAAGCATCGGGATTCCTTGATGAGGCTTTGCCATCAAGGGGGATGCCTAGTGTTGATCATATCTTGATGAGGCTTTTCCATCAAGAGGGATATGGTACAATGATGGTATGGATGATGGGTGGGACTCATGACATAAGACACCCATGGCATGGCATTCATTTTATGGTTTTCATTATATTATTACCTATGTGTTTGTTATCACTAATCCATGTGTTGGCCCTACTCGGAGTCCTACTGGGCGCGTTGTCTAATGCCCTACTTCCACCTTAGCTGATGACGCAGGGGATGGCGGAAAGGAAGGACGCGACGGGAGCCAAGCGTAGGAGTTTGGGGAAACGGGCTAGATAGTTTTACTTAAATCTATTTTGGAAATGTAATTTGAGTAACTTAGCTTGTCGGACTGTAATAATTTTATATTTCTTGCTATGGTTTGGACTTTACTTTTGGACATTATGATTTGAGGTATTTTAGTAATTTAAGTACTTCCTTGCTATCTAAAATTGGTAGGATAGACTCTATTATAATTTTCGCATTAAGTTATATTCCGCGAGCTTACTTTCTACGTGTGGACCGTTCTCGTGGACTTAGTTCCACTCACACGTAGGGTTGGCTAGTTAAGGGCCGGGTTTTAGAAGACCGGACTTAAATCGTGTCGTGACGTCCCGCACCCTTTGTCACTCTTTATTTCAAAAAAAAAAAAAAATAGACTCTGATTTTCGGTCAATTAAGCATAATGAAAAGGGGCGGGCGTTACAATTCAGTCGACTGAAAGTATATTGGCCAAGCTTGTAAAGGATCTGGTTGTGTTTCAGCCGACTGAATCTTATGATTCAATCGACTGAAAGTTTGCGGGTTAAACACAGATGGATCTAGTTGTGTTTCAGTCGACTGAATTCCAGATTCAGTCCACTGAATTAGAAAATTTTATTTTGGATTATCCTCCAGATGCCTTTGCCTATCTGGTAGGATGGAAGGGGTGGTGAAATTAAAATGGAAATCAAACTAATATATATGGTTGAATTTGATGAGGTAAAAAGATTCGCAAAGGGATTACAATTCATCTCACGCGACCGTTAGTGTTATCCTTGCAAGACAAGAAACGATAGTATATCAGACATTGGTAGGATTCCTACCTCATTGAGAACACTATGGGTATAATATGACACTTGTTTATATTCAAAATATGATGTATGCATTGGCTAATAAATTGTATATGATTATGAGTCTATTTCCAATGATATTATGTATTTTAAATGAAATGGCATTTTGGATACATTACCTCATGCATGGCATGGGAGGGAACACATATGACCAGCAATCCAAGTTCTGAGCAGTCTGGACATAACTTGGGCTTGAGATTAGCTGATATGAAGCTATATGAACCATTGAGATTTGGCCGCATCCAGTTGATAGAAAAGTACGGTGTAATTGGGCCAAAGAGCTCCTGAGTAGTCAGTCCCGAAATCCTGCGCAGAAGGAGGAGATCACACTCCATCGGTAATCCTGATTAATTTGTATATGGGTATATAGTGCCCTGGTGGTTGCTGCCTCAAACACTGTGGACATAATTGGCAAAGGAAACTATTGATTGATTTATGATGTGATTGGGTATGGACATTGGGTGGGATTTCATTTGGCATTGACACCCATGACATGACACTTATGTTAGCATGACTATGATATGGACATCATGCATTGATTTATTACTCATAAGATGTTTTACAAATATGACGTTAATGATGTATCTACCCTTGATTTATATTAATCAAATATTACTCCTATGCGTACCATAACCCTAACTGGAATACCTATTGGGCTTGTTGACTAATACCCTACTTCTACCTTATAGATGATGGAACATGAAATGATAAGGAAAAGGACATGGGACCGGAAGGGAGCCAAACGTAGGAGCTTGGGAAGATTTAAGTTTATATTACTTAGTTTTTTATTAAAATGATGTATTCAGAGAACTTACATTTTGGATTGTAATAACTTAGAACTTATTTGCTATAGTTTGATAATCCTTAAGTTTATTGGCATTTTATGGTGATTGGCTTTCCTTGCCTAATGATGACAAGATAATGAATAACATCTTATTCATATAAATTATTCCACAAGCATTAAGAAAAACGTGTGAAAATGTTTTGGCGGACTTAGTCCACGCACACGTAATAGCGGCCAGTTAAGGGTCGGATTTTGGAAACTCGGAGTTGACTCGCTTCGTGACGACCCATCCTCTCTCACTAATAAAAAAAATATACTCTGATTTATGCAAGTGAAAAAGGGTGGGGCGTTACATTTTATTAGCTCACTTGAAGTAGATGTTGTGCTTCTTGAAGAGTTCTACCAACTTATTTTTCTTGATGTCGAAGATGTACCACTATATAAGCACTCATAAGCTTGGGAGAAGGTTTCTAGGATATGAGGTTTGCCAATGGAATCCTAGATCTAGTTTTTTTCTCTCTCTTTCTCAATCAAAAGATTGATTGGATTTCAAATGATTTTCCTATCAAGGAGTGTTTAGAGAGAGGTTGGGATGCTCTAATTTTGCCTTAATATTTTCCAATAAAATCAGGTGTATTAGGCGTGTTTAAAGTCTCCAAAGTCCGAAGTATTTATAGGCAAACCATAATTTTTCCATACAATTAGTTGGCGATGGGTCACGGCCTGGCGATGGGTCGTGGATTTTCAAAATGCCTTCCAACCATAAGACCATTGTACATTTAATACATTCCCAACGGATACAAAATGGTCACCCACGATGGATCGTGGCCTGCATTGGGTCGCCGGATCATTTGGCGATGGATCGCAGGAACACTTGCCGATGGATCGCCACTGGCGAGCGAATAGTCCTGAGACCAACTCAAAAGTATAGAGTTCTCTCAATCTGAACTATGCAAAACCCAGGTGAGGGATCGTGACCTACGATGGGTCTCGAGGTATCATGGCGATGGAACGCAAACCAAGATTGGATGACCCTGAGAGCAGACCAATTTGACAGAGTTCGATCAACCAGAACCTTGGTTTTTCCAGGCAATGGGTCACAACACTAGGTTGGATCGCAATACCCATTGGTGATGGGTCGCCAACCACAATGGGTCGCTTGACAGATATCCAGTTTTTCAAATTTATGTCCATAGGTTCTGTGGCTTGGTCTAGGTCCACTAGGCTTGATTAATTTTACCAATTTGAGTCCTAAGCCTAGTCAAGGTCTTCCTAGGTGTGTTCGGTCCACCCTAGAGTCTTTTTTTGACCAATTTACCTTTGTGGTTGTCATATACATGGTGATGCTTGAATCTGCACTTGATCTTCCAATGCTTGAGGCTCTTGATTCAAACTTCACCACTCTTGAGTCTTGATCCATTGTTTCATTCTTCCAAGGCAGTGCTCTTCTTGGTCACGAAATTGACAGCAAGGTGACTCAGTTAAACCGGGGCACCAACAGTGCTATTTAGAATTGATGTGTTGTCCCAACCAATGAAAACAAGCCACATCCCATGCACCACCTGATCTTGTTCCAAGCTAACTAGGAGTCCTTGTTGCACACGTTGAATGATAGATGGTCCACATGTCATTGCAGCTTAGTTCTAGTTGTAGTAGCCACCAACCCATTCCAATTAATAACTCTCTTTAAGAGCTAGGGTTTTGTTTTCCTAACTCATCTATTTGGTCCATAATTCTTCTAGGGTGGCATTGCAGATCTAATAATTCTTTTATAAAATCGTCCTTTCAAATGAAGGGGACTCTTTTATTCCATAGAATCCTACTAGTTTGTCTACATTTTGCCTACACTACTCTTATTATATTCATTATATATAGGTTGAAACTTCATTGAGATTCTACCATAGAGCGCAAGCATTTGAACTTGTCACAATATGCAACTTATAATTAGGTATTACTAATTCTCCTTGACAAGTTATAACTTTTGACATTTAGCTCTGATTTAATATATATATATATATATATATATATTATTTAAAAATTAAAATAAAGTAAACCAAATGCAATAATTGATTTAGCTTTAGATATTTTTCTTTAATTTTTCTCTCTCCTAGATAATTAAAAAGAATGGCTGGTATCTCTTTATTTCAGTTAAGGATTATTTGTTAGTTTCCGAACATGAAAAATGAGAGCGGTTTTGTCAAGACCACAAAAAATGTGACATTTTTCTTTACTTCAAAAGAATATATTTCTCTTAGAGAAGGATAGAAAAATTTATAAAAAAAAGGAAGAGACATTTTTCTTTACTTCAAAAGAATATATTTCTCTTAGAGAAGGATAGAAAAATTTATAAAAAAAAAAAAAGAAGAGATTTTTTGTCCAAAACAATATTTCATTCACTTTCAATGAAAATAAAGATTTTGATGTAAACACGGGTACTAAATTTATTCTTATATTCTCCACATGGCCTTGTGCGAATTTTGCATGGTTGAGCTCCTTGAATTTGAATCCTTTATTTCTTCATATCTTCAATTTATGAAATTTAGTAATTTATCTCACCACTTGAAAATACTAAAAAAAATCTAAAAAATTACTGAATTAATTCAAACTCTCATAATTGGATTTGAATTAATTAGTTTACAATGAAACCGTAAATTGTGGTGAAATAAATATTAAAAATCCGTTCATTCCAAGAATATCTCTTTCCAAAAATAGCAGCTTCGAAAAATAGATTTCTTCTCAATGTCTCCATTTTTCATCAATTTAATCCTTATATCGTGTATTTTCCAAACATAACTGTAAAATTGCAAAATTCAATTGATGATATTAAAAACACTGAAACAAGGGCTAATTTATCCAATATTCAAGGGGTAAAATAGTCAAATTCCAATGTTCATTATTTAGCTCTGATTTTTAATATATATATATATATATATATATTATTTATAAATTAAAATAAAATAACCCAAATGCAGTAATTGATTTATCTCTATATATTTTTCTTTAATTTTTCTCTCTCCTAGATAATTAAAAAGAATGGCTGGTATCTCTTCATTTCAGTTAAGGATTGTTTAGTTTTCAAACATGAAAAATGAGCGCGGTTTGTCAAGACCACAAAAAATATGACATTTTTCTTTACTTTTAAAAAAAAATATATTTCTCTTAGAGAAGGATAGAAAAAAAAAATTAAAATGAAGAGATTTTTTCTCTAAAGCAATACTTCATTTACTTTCAATGAAAATAAAGATTTTGACATACACACGCGTACTATCGAATTTTCATAATTGAGATTGCTCAGCACTTTTTAAATAATATGAATAAAACTTAACATAATTTCTTTTATTTTTCTTTAAGAAATCATTATAGATCTAAAAATCATTTTTATTATTATATAAAAAAATATTAACGTTGGGCCATAGTCACGTTCATAGCATTGATCACTGAACAATGGTCCCCGGATGCATGGAAAATTCCGACGGCGTGAGTTGTGACCCTTGGCCAAAGCCAAAAGTTACTGAGATTAGCATTGCCGTGGTTGGTGGTGGTCTAAGGATGTGCCCTCTCACCTCTTTTATCTCTCCAATTCCAGCTAGACATGATGATGAAAATGATTGATGCAGTGAGTGGACCAATCTTTTGAGTGTCATTTTGTCCACATAGTCTTGCAGGTTTGCAGGATTCGTTCATTCTACACTCGCAGACAAATGTCATGGTTATGGGTCCTGTTGCTCACCATTCACCAGTCGCTTTCTTCTCCCAATTTAGAATCTTAGCATGCTTTGATTTAATCATTTATCATTATCAACAGTGTAGATATCTCATAAATGGTGCAGCTTGGTAGCACAGTTTTTTTTTTTTTTTTGTGTGGGTGTCTTCTGAGGGGCTTAGGAGTGTTTATGTCTAAGGTGTTGTTTGGAGTTCTCCTTCGTTATAAAAAAATGATTTTTTCCTCAAATAAAATAATTTAAACTTCCCATACATTTTTTCTCAAAATTTAAGGACGATGGATGAAAAATAATTTGGGCATTACATAAAAGGCTGATAATATATAATCCACACTATTTTATAATAAACACAAACTTGTAAGGGTTAGTTTGACTCTCAAAAACATATTTGAGATGAAGGAGATTTTAGGTTAACTTCACTGTCAACATAAAAAAGGTCACTTTCTATAATATTACTCGGTATATGTGGATAAAAAAGTTTGCACATGCTCTAAGGATTACTCAAGTGCTCTAAAAGGCATGAATACTTTAATTTTAAAATAAAATAATAATAATAAGTACACCATTTTTACAGTATAATAGATTTACCCTTCAGTGAAATTGCCAGTTTGACATTCATATGTAAATAACAATTGTATCCTAAGTGAAACTAACCTCTTTAATCTCTTATTTATTATATTACTGACTGACTCATTCTTCATGAAAACTATATAAGCAATCATAATATCAATTTTATTTTTAAGATACAAACCAAGTTTAGTGTAATCATTATAAATAAATTCTGAGGTTTTCAACACATATACAAACCTCATGACCCACATGTTGCTTATAGTTTTCTCTATATATGTCAATTACACATTTTTCTTTACATTTTATTGAATGTATTAATAAAAAATAAAAAATTAACTAATTATATTTTTAATTACCTTTTTTCTTTTCAGATTATAGGTTTACTGAACATAGAAAAAGGTAATTTAGTTATCTATATTCTTCTGAGTTAAATTTTTATCTTATTTATTCACTTATTCTTTCATTCGTGAAAAGATATTTAAGCAACCATACTATCGTTTTTATTTTCAACATAAAAAATAAATTTCCTAAAATACTTAGTAATAAATCGTTTGGTTTTCGAATTATACTCAAACCCCATTGATCCGTCTGTTGCTTCTAATTTTCTCTGTATGTACCAATTATATAATTTTCTTCACATTTTTTTTGAATTTATTAATTGAAATACAAAAAATTTAACTAGTTATATATTTTTAATTTCTTTTGATTTTCAATTATAGGTTAAGTGTTGATGCCGAAAATAGAAATGGTAATTTATTATCTATATTTTCTGACTTTGACTTTTTATGTTATTTTTTTATTTCACTATTACAATGCATTTGTTTCTTATAAAAAATAGTATTTGGACAATCCTAATTTCATTTTTTTATTGTTATGATACCTAATTTGATTTGTATACGAGACTCGTAATTTGCCTATCATAACTTCTAATTTTCACTATTTATCAATTATTATTCATTTTGCAATTTGGTAAATGTTTGATATTATTTTTAATTACCTTTTGCCTTTCAACTTATGGGTGGAGATTAATACTGACAATGTAATTTATTTTGTCTATCAGGTTCTTTTTGATTTTACACTCCGGATAATATGTTATTTGTTTATTCATTTATTCTTTCAATTTTATGGAGCATTTTTTTTCAATCAGAAACAATATTTTGGAAAATATAATTTTATTTTTAGTTCAAATAAATATAATAAAACTCATGACCCTCTTATCATTATTTCTAATTTTACGTATCTATCAATTTTAATTTATTTTACATTTTCTTAAATATATTAACAATAATGAAATTTAACTACCTTATTTTTCATTATCTTTTGTTTTTTTTTTTTTATTATTATGGGTGCATTTCAATCCTGTGCACCGCACGAGTTTTTTTTTAATAACAAATTATTTATTTTTCACCTATGATACACTAGTAGACTTTATTATATTCTTATCTAAATTTGTAATTTTTCTCTAATCAAAATTTAAAATTAAAGTCTTTTCAAGTCGTCAATTTCAAAAACATGAAAATAAACGATTAGAAGACTACCAATTTTAACACATTAGATTAGATGACTAAATATAATTTTTAATTATAGGATACTCTACAAAATTTCACTTAATATAGTATGGCTCACTTGCCTGCAAAAATTTCTTGAGGTAAAAACAAAAAACAATGGCAATATGTAAGTTTGAGATTATATCAATGTAAGACTAAACATGACCCACATTAAATTTAAGGCTCCACATAGAGGACATTAAATCAGGAAAACTGTGTTTAAATAAGGAAAGTCTATTTTAGGAGAGTTCTAAAAGTAGTAGGTTTTCTATTTTGACAGGGAAGTAGAGAATGGAAGTTCTAATTGCTTTAGGGGTCCTCCATCTGCCTATAAAAGGTCCTCTCTCCATAATTATCCATCAATTTAAGCCAACCCTAGTGTGTCAAAATACTATTCACGAAATTGGGAGAGGGCATTAAAGAGGAAAGAGGTAGAAACTCCAAGGTGTGTGTTTTATCTTTTTTTTGGACTTCAAGAAGCCTCAGCACATCAAAAGGAAGATCAAAGCTCAGTCTTCTTCATCAATGGATCCAGATATATCTTATAATTATTATGTTTATAATTTCCACATTAAAATTGGTCCATGTTTCAAGCATTAATTGATTCAAATCCTGTGGTTATGTCGTTCGGGTTTGTCGAACATTAAGTTTAATGATTAATGTAATATATGATTGATTCTCAATCAATAAATTCTAATATTATGATGAAGTGTCACATGTGGTATAAAGAGCCTGGTTCATAGGATCGATTTATGATTGAAATCAAGAAAAATTAAAGAAATAAAATTTTTGAATCTCAAGGAAGAAGGTGACCCTGTTCCATTGCCGATCAATCGGCCAAAGTCATAATGGCCTGAATATTTTATGAATCTTAAAGCTTATGGATTTTAAAATTATGGATTTTAAGATTATGATTAATGGATCTTATGGACTTAAAATCATGGGGTTTTTCCTCTTATATTTTTGGAAAACCAATAATGAGCAAAGCCATTATTCTTAACCTAATACCATATTATGATACCATTTGGTTAGTCACAAGAGTGGTCCAATCAGAATGTGTTTGGATATCAGGTCATATAATTGTGTCCCAATACTCTTCCAAGTGTCGGATAATAATGACTATGTTAATCGCGGTCCCTAATCATAGAGATATTAGGTTGGCCCAAAGGTGCACTGTTCCGAGTGGTTAACGGATTGGGATAGGATGATTGGCGGGTACTTGTGGTTGGTATTTGTCCTGATACCCAAAGGTAACTGCGGTTGTACTTTGTTGGTCAGTTCTATCAGTGACTGGGAATCACCATAATGAATAGTAAGCCACAAGATTACCCAAAAATAGATCCGGTAATACTATTTACTGATAATTGTTTGTGTGTTTCAATTAAGTTTAACTCCTATTGTTATGTAAGTAAGTATGAAATTATGAAATTTTTGCACAATCTCTCCCTATTAGATTGCATTCGCAAGCTTCGGTTGTCCTAATGTTGACTGGACTTAATTTCTCTAAATGGAAAGAACAAGTCGAGCTTCACCTCGGTGTGCTTGATTTAGATAAAGGATTAATTTCTGATAAGCCTGTTATTACAGGTACAAGTATGACTTCTGAGAAAAAGTCCTATGAAGCATAGATCAGGTCAAATAGACTCAGCCTTATGTTCATACGTATGACGATAGCAAATAATATCAATACTTCGCTACCCAAAACTGAAGGTGCAAAGGAATACCTCCAAAATATTGAAAATAAATTAAAAACAACAGATAAGTCCTTAGCAGGGACCATTATGGCCAGACTGAACACCATTCAAGGGTCACACATAATAGCTTTCATTATTCAAGGGCCATGGACTTGATGTTAATGATTGATAGCCTTTATTGTTTAAAGCTTGATGATTCATTTGCTAATTCTGTCTTAACCCTACATTATAATGTTGGTATTAAACGTGGGTTGATTAATGAAAATTCCTCTATTTTATGGCATAAACGATAATGATGTTTTGTGGGTTGATTAATGAAAATTCCTCTATTTTGTCGGTTGATTAATTAAATTTTTCTTCCCACCAATGATCTTGGTATGATGTTCGAAACCAAGAAGTTTCTCTCCAATAATTTTGAAATGAAAGATATGGGAAATACAGCCTGCCTACGTGATTGGAATAAAAATATTCCGTGACATAACACGTGGTATGTTAGTGCTGTCTCAGAAAGGCTATATAAAAAGAATCTTGGAGAGATTCGGTATGCAAAATTGTTCTTATCAAGATGACCCTATTCAGAAGGGAGATAAATTTAGCTTAAATCAATGTCCGCATAATGAACTTGAAAAACAAAATGGAGGAAATCCCTTATGCCTCAACTGTAGGTAACCTGATGTATGCCAAGACCTGCACCAGACCCGACATTAGTTTTGTTTTAGTATGCTGGGAAGATACCAAAGCAACCCTGAAATGGATCACTGGAAAGCTACAAAGAAAGTAATGAGGTATTTATATGGTACTAAAGACTTCATGCTTATGTTTAAGAGGCCTGATAATCTCGAGGTCATTGGATACTCATATTCGGATTTTTGTGGTTGCGTTGATAGTAGAAAGTCAACGTTTATCTATTTGTTCCTTATGGCTGGCGAAGTAATATCATGGAAAAGCACCAAACAATCTATCACTGCAACATCAACCATGGAAACAGAATTTGTGGCATTCTATTAGGCCACTGTTCAAGGAATGTGGTTGCAGAATTTTATCTCAGGACTTAGAATTGTCGACAGCATTGCCAAACTACTGAGAATTTATTATGATAATTCTGCAGCAGTATTCTTCTCTAAGAACGACAAGTATTCGAATGGATCGAAACATATGGTGAAATTCCCAGTGTATTAGAATACGATTGATCCTAGAGGGGGGTGAATAGGTTATCCCAATTCGTTGCTCCTTTTAAAAATTAACTTGATTAATTAGTTTTAAGTGCAGCTGATGTAATAATCAAGTAAATGTGTGTTATCCAAAGTGATTAAACAATCAACACAAGAGGTTAGCTCTAACACCACAATCTCGAGGGCACAAGATATATAGTGGTTCGGTTAACCAACCTACATCTACTATTAGGACTAGCTCAATATTGAGCAATCGTTAATTCACTAAGTGGGAACTTACTCCCTCACAATTAGAGTAGGAATTCCACCTCACTCAATCGGCTAGGAATTCCACCCACCACTGTGCTAGAGACGACGCTCTAGAGTTTTTTATAGTGGTTCCGGAGCAAATTCTCCTTAATCCATTTTCGGGGCAAATATTTTAAAACATAAATTTAAAACCAAGAAGCACATGCCTTGTAACTCTTTTTTTGATGATGTGTGCTTTTCAAAGATTCACCCAAAGTGTGTTGACGCTCTTTCTTGTAAACATCGTACAACAATCACAATTTCAGGAAGACTAGGAGAATTGGTTTAAGTCCTAGATGATGTCTTATCTTCTCTCATTTCTTTCCCTCTCACAATCTTAATCAAAGAATGGGTATTTGATTTTTGGGTAATAGCACAAGAGAGATGATCGTTCCTCAAAGTGTATGATTTTTCTTGGTCAATGGAAGATAATCAAATGATCATTTCAACACTCATATTTATAGAGGAGTCTTAACGGTTTTTCTGACTGTCCGAACCGACAAGTCGGTGTCACCGATGGGTCAGTTTTCCTATCTATTACCGTTCAACAACCCGACCATTGGGCATTAAATGCACTCCCAACGACTTTATTACTTCCAGGTCGATAGGTCGGTGTCGCGATGGGTCGACAGTTATGGCACCGAGAGGTCAGTCCATACGAGTATCTCAATCTAGGGAAAACCATGTTGACAATAGTTTCAAGTCAGAAACCTGTCTTACCCAAAATGACCTATCGCCTTTTATTGAGGGGTCGGTCCTAGTACTCTCGATTGGTCTTGAATTACCGATATGTCTATTTTCTCGAGAGCCCATTTAAGTTTACAGTCTAGAACTCTTAAGAACTTTACCTATGACTCGTCGACAACAAGGGGCCTTTTTAGTTCATCAACGAGGGGTTGGTGCATAAGAGACTCTCGGTCAGAGGCTTTCCCAGAATGACAATTCTTTGATCTAGAACCTCTGTCAAACTGGCCAACCAGTCCTTGACAATGATGGGTCGATCCTGTCTCCACCGAGGGGTCGGTGAGTACGACTGTTCGATTTGACAGTGAAACCATGTATATATTTCCAAGTTGGGTTCATATTCACTGTCCAGCTTCCTCTCTAGGCTTCTTTATGATTTTACCATTAGTTCAACTAAGCCTGAGAATGATCCTCTCTAAGGTGTGGGTACCACCTAAAATCATCTATAGCCAAATACCTGTTTTTGTGATTGACATGATGATGAACTTTGAACCTGGTGGAGTATAATCTTCACTCTTGATCATCTTGAGTCTTTAAGCTTCTTTAGGAAGTGCTTCTTCCCGAGTCATGGAATTGACAAACAAGGATTTGGCCAAGCCGGGGCATTAACAATTTCCCCCTTTGTCAATTTCATGACAAAACCTATAAGCTAACCCAATTACAAGCCCTCCCTTATTACAACACACTTGAATACAAAATATTACATCAATTACATGTACATATTCAAATGGAAACCGCAAGACAAGATCTTGGCATATTCTTGTTTAGCTTGCCTGATATCATTTTTTCCTGTTCAAGGAAACAAGCAAGCAAGCAAGCAACACTAGAAAATCATTTAGAGGGGTTAGCTCCAAAACATACCTATGCATCCATGGACTAAACAAGGTTAGTATTGATACTCCCCCATACCCCAATGATTTCCTAGGAATAATACTACCCATTGCTTCCACTAAATTCTCCCCCATTTTGTCATATAATTGACAAAGTTTTAGTAGGCAGATATTTGCTACACTCCCCCATAAGATGTGCTTCCCTTACCAAGTGATATGAGGAGTTATGGTGACGTACATACACCAATGGATTTTCGTAGATATAGAAATTGTGATGAATCCAAGGGTTTGGTCATGATATCTGTTAGTTGATTTTCTGTGCAGATGTGCACAAAGTCGATGGTTTTCTCTTCTACCAATTCTCTTATGAAATGATGCCTTATGTCGATGTGTTTTGTCCTGGAATGTTGTACTGGATTCTTGGAAATGTTGATTGCGCTAGCGCTGTTGCATTACAATGTAATGGATTCATTCTTAAGTCCATAATCGATCAACATCTATTTCATCCAGATCAGTTGGGTACAACTACTTGCAACTGCAATGTTTTCTGCTTCAGCTGTGGACAGAGGAATTGAAGATTGTTTGCGGCTATGCCAGGCCACTAAACAGTTCTTGATGTAGAAACAACCTCCACTGGTAGATTTTTTGCCATCAATATTTCTAGCCCACTCTACATCCGTGTATCCAGTTATCAAGGAGTAGGTGTCAGATGGAAACCATATTCCAAGCAAGATGGTGCCGGCCACATGCTTTCTAATTCTTTTGACAACTTTGAGGTGTGACTTTTTAGGTTTGGATTGAAATCTGGCACAAGTTCCTATACTAAACGAGATATATGGTCTACTTGCAGTGAGATATAGAAGACTTCCTATCATGTTTCTATACAAGCTTGGGTCCACATCTGCCCCATTCTCATCTTTGAACAGTTTAATGGATGTGCTCATAGGTGTGGTTGCATGTTTACATCCTTCTAGTCCAAATTTCTTTACAAGTTCCTTTGCATATTTGGATTGGGAGATAAACAGTCCCTCATTACTTTGTTTGATTTGAAGTCCAAGGAAATAGTTTAGTTCTCCCACCATACTCATTTCGAATTTAGATTTCATGAGGTTGGAGAAATTCAGTGCAACCTTTTCACAAGTGGATCCAAACACTATGTCATCAACATAGATTTGAGCGATAAGGATGGACTCTTTCGTCTTTTAGACAAACAAAGTTTTGTCTACACTCCCTCTTTGAAAATCGTGACCAAGTAGGAACTGGGTTAGTCTCTCATACTAGGCTTTGGGCGCTTGTTTGAGGCCATACAAAGCTTTCTTAAGTTTGAACACATGGTTTGGATATGTTGGATCAATGAATCCTTTAGGTTGTTCTACGAATACTTGCTCATTTAAAAGTTCATTCAAGAAGGCACTTTTTACATCCATTTGGTATAGTTTGAACTTGAGATGGCATGCAATGCAGAGCAGAATTCTAATGGATTCTAATCTTGCTATCGGGGCAAAGGTTTCATCAAAATCTACGCCTTCAATCTGAGTGTATCCCTGAGCTACCAGTCTTTCCTTATTTCTCACGATGGTTCCATGTTCATCCAGCTTATTTTTTAATATCCATTTAGTTCCAAGTATACGTGTTTCTTTGGGTCTAGGAACCAAATCCCAAACATTATTTCTAGTGAAATGACCTAGTTCCTCTTACATAACATTAACCCACTCTTCATCAGCTATGGTCTCTTCTATTCTTTTGGGTTCAAGTTGTGAGGTAAAGCATGCATAATTAGCCAAGTTCTCAAGTTTCCTTCTTGTTCTTACTCCAACAGTAGGTTCTCCTGTGATTTGTTTGAGAGGGTGTTCCTTTACATCTTTTATAGGTTTTGGTTCAGGTGGGGGATCTTGGATTCTCCTATGATTTGTTTTGAAAGGGTGTTCCTTTACATTTTTTAGAGGTTTTGGTTCAAGTGGGGGATCTTGTGGTTCATCTTTGTTTTCTACATTTACTTCTTCTAACCTGATGATTTCTTATTCTTTTAACTCTTTCTCTGGTGTACTTACTTAATCATCTATTATCACATTTACTAATTATAGGACTGGCACCAGTTCTAAGATTCTTGACCCTACAAGCATGACTAATCGTGGAATAACCTAGAAACATGCCATCATCGCTTTTGGATACAAATTTTCCTAAATGTTCTCTATCCAGTAGTATGTGACATTTGCTTCCAAAGACTTTAAAATACTTGGAGTTGGGTTTCCTACCAGTCCACAGTTCATGTGTTGTTTTGTTCAGTCCTGCTCTCAAATATACTCTATTAATGATATAACATGCAGTGTTAACAGTTTCAACCCACATATTTTTTGGAACATTCTTGCTGTCAAGTAGGGTGTTGGCCATTTCTTGAAGACCTTATTTTTACTTTCAGTAAACCATTTCGCTGAAGTGTTTTGGGAGTAGAATATTAATGATGGATGCCGTCGTTATTCACAGAACTTGTTATATGACTGATTTTAAAATTCCCACCTATGGTCAGTCCTTATTCTGTGAATATTTGACTATTTTGCATTCATAATTCATTTTACAATGATTTTGAATTCATGAAATGCATCAGAATTTTCCCTCAAGAAAGCTACCCAAGTGTATCTAGTATAGTCATCAACTACTACTAAGAAATATCTCTTTCCCCCAGCACTTTCAGTGTTGAGTAGGTCCAACTAAGTCCATATGGAGTAGTTCTAAGGGTATAGAAGTTGCGATCAGATTTATATGTTTATGTGTTGCCCTGATTTGTTTTCCTTTTTGACAGTCACCACAGATGGTTCTTTCAGATAGTTTAACTTTGGATAATCCTATTATATTCTCACTTAGTTTAGACAAACCCTTGAAGTTCACATGACCGAAGCCTCTGATGCCAAAGTTCAGCCTCACTGATTTTAGACAAAAGGCACTCATATGTGATCGGAGTTGAAGTACAATCCAAAAAGTAGCAATCATCAGAAGTAAGGGTGCCAGCTTAACACAACATCACCTTCTTTTGAATAAACATGACAGTCCTTCTTAATAAAGGTGACTTTACTATCATTAGCACATAGTTGAGATATACTAAGTGCTTTAGACGATCAACAAGGTAGACATCTTTGATGACCCTAAAGGATGACAGACTCAGTGACCCCTTTCCAATTATATTGGCCATGTTTCCAGTCACCGAAAACTACAGATCCTCCATTACAATTCACCAAATCAGATATGTAAGAACTATTTTCAATTATATGTCATGAGCATCCACTGTCCAAGCACCACTTGGATTGCCTTTCAACATTTAAGGCTGTATGAATCATGAAGCTCTTATTGTTTGGAGATCCAATAGATGAAAGGGCAATGGTGGGGTTCATCTTCTGTATAATTTGTCTAGATTTAAAATAGGGTTTTCCATCAAAGAATCTGATCTTGGGATTTCAAAATCTATCCAGGATGATTGGTAAATTTTGATTTAGAGTATTACAACTTTGATTTTCTAGTGAACACTTTATCTGAGGATTTTTCTTGAAATAACAATTTGATTCAGGATGACCCCATTTTACCACAATAGTTGCAGTGCATGTTAGAGAGGTTGGGCATATGGTTTTCAATAGATGCAGGTGTGCGCCTCTGAGTAACAACTAAGTTTTTATCATGCTCTATCCTAGACTTGTTGTTGTAATCCTTTCCAAAACTACGGATTTCTTTCAATTTATTTATTTCTACTGAACTCCTTTGTCACTAGATTGAGATAACCTTTCTAAGTCAGACATTAACAAGGTAATCTTGTTTTCAAGACACCTTCTTATTTCAATCATGTGTTTATGATCTTTCCTGCATAGGTTCACTTGGGATTGAAGATCATTCTGACTTTTTCTCAACACTAATATCTCATCAATTGATTTTTCGAAATTTGTTGAGAAACCTTCTTTTTCGGTTCTCTCAATTTCAAGGAGTTTGGTCAGGGAGGCATTCTCACTTTTAAGTTTGTAAGCTTGTTTGGTTAATTCCATACTCTCAAGACACAGAGCACTGTATGATTCTTGGAGATCATTAAGAGTCTCTTCATTTTCAGATTCACGTAAATATTCTTGTTTATCACAAGGAAACGAAGCAACAAGGCTATAAAATGTACGTTTGCTTTCATTATCCAAGATTGATGCAGACTCAGATTTTTCTTCATTACTCAACTTTATTTTGTTTGAGTCTTCTTCTTTTGATGATGAGTTAGCCTTCCTATTACAGAGATTGCAAGAGCAAGACCTACTACAGAATTGTATGCATAATATTGTGATTGTGGATTTTCCAAGCATAATTTTTTAATAACCTTGATTCGATGTTTACTCTAGTTATTTCCTTCTCTGGACATTGACATACATGTATCCATAATAGTTGTTCTAGCAACAAGATCGTACTCAGATGATTAAATTCAAATAAGTAGAGCACCTTGCTTTCATACCAATTGAAATTCCCAGTGTACTAGAACACGATTGACACTAGAGGGGGGTGAATAGGTCAATCTTAAGTCGATGGTCCTTTTTAAAATTAACTTGATTAATTAGTTTTAAGTGCAGCTGATGTAATAATCAAGTGAGTGTGTGCTATCCAAAGTGATTAAACAATGAACACAAGAGGTTAGCTCTAACACCAAAATCTCAAGGACACAAGATATTTAATGGTTCGGTTAACCAACCTACATCTACTGTTAGGACTAGCTCAACCATGAGCTATCCCCAAATTCACTAAGTGGGGACTTACACCCACACAATTAGAGTAGGAATTCTACCTCAGTCAATTGGCTGGGAATTCCATCCACCACTGTGTCAGAGATGACACTCTAGAGTTTTTTATAGTGGTTCCAGAGCAAATCCTTCTTAATCCACTTTCTGGACAAATGTTTTAAAAAGCAAATTTAAAACCAAGAAGCACATACCTTGTAACTCTTTTCTTGATGATATGTGTTTTTCAAAGATTCACCCAAAGTGTGTTGACAATCTTTCTTGTAGACGTCATATAACAATCACAATTTCAGGAAGATTAGGAAAATTGGTTCAATTCCTAGTTGATGTCTTATCTTCTTTCCTTTCTTTCTCTCACACAATCTTAATCAAAGAATGGGTATTTGATTTTGGGTAATACCACAAGAGAGATGATCGTTCCTCAGAGTGTAATAATTTTTCTTGGTCTCGGGAAGATAGTCAAATGATCATTTCAACACTCATATTTATAGAGGAGTGTTAACGATTTTTCTGACTGTCCAAAATCGACTAGGTTGGTGTCACCGATGGGTCGGTGTTCATATTTTTTACCGTTCAACCACCAGACCGTTGCGCATTAAATGCACTCAGAACGACTTTATTACTTCCCAAACGATAGGTCGGTGTCGTCAATGGGTCAACAGTTATGGCACCGAGAGGTCGGTCCATACGAGTGTCTCGATCTTGGGCAAACCATGCTGATAGTAGTTTCAAGTCAGAAACCTGTCTTACCCAGAACGACCTATCGCCTTTTACCGAGGGGTCGGTCCTAGTATTGTCGATCGGTCTTGAACTACCAATATTTCTATTTTCTCTAGAGCCCATTTACGTTCACAGTCTAGAACTCTTAACACCTTTACCGATGAGTCATCAACCACGAGGGGTCGTTCAAGTTCATCACCGAGAAGTCGGTGCATACGAGACTCTCGGTCAGAGGCTTTCCTAGAATGATAGTTCTTTGATCCATAACCTCTATCAAACTAGTCGACTAGCCCATGACCATGATGGGTTGATCTTGTCTCCACTGAGGGGTCGGTGAGTACTACTGGTCGAGCTGATAGTGAAACCAATTACATATTTCCAAGTTGGGTTCCTATTCACTATCCAGCTTCCTCTCTAGGCTTCTTTATGGTTTTACCATTTGTTCAACTATGCCTATGAATGGTCCTCTCTAACAGTGTGGGTACCACCTAAAGTCATTTATGGCCAAATACTTGATTTTGTGATTGTCATTACGATGAGCTTTGAACCTGGTGGAGTATGATCTCCACTCTTGATCATCTTGAGTCTTCAAGTTTCTTTAGTAAGTGCTTCTTCTCGAGTCATGGATTTGATAAACAGGGACTCGGCCAAGCCGGGGCACTAAAACATGGAATTGATTTACTTTGTCGTGAAAGAAGAAGTTCGAAAACGGACGGTGTCTATTGAGCACATTAGTACTTTGCTTTTGGTGGCAGATCCGTTGATGGAGGGTTTACCTATACAATCTTTAAGGAAATGCCAATAGAATAGGTCTTGAATGTAGTCTATTTTGATGTAATTATGAATTTTGGACTGCATTATGAATAAATGTGCCACTATTAGACATTTGAGTACTCATGTATGTATTTCTGATTATTGTTCATGTTTATTATTGTTATGTATATATATTATGTGTGTTTATTTTGACACTAATAGGAATACTCATTATGTTCTGACACTTATGTGGACCGTTATGAAAAATCTCTCATTTAAGGGCTATACTAGATAGGTCACTTGTGTTGTAGTGATGTAAGGGACCATGTCGGGATAAGATGATGTGCAACCGCCATTGCTCGCATTTGTGATTTATTTAGTATTAACATTATGATGTTGACTGCATTATGTTGTTAAATACAGTTTATGTGTACACCTTATGATATACCTGTTTTAAATCCCATGAAGTGTAAATGTGGGCCAAGTGGGAGAATATAAGACTAAGCATGACCTACATTAAATTTGGAGGCTCCATATAGAGGATATTAAATCAGGAAACTCTGTTTAAATAAGGAAGGTCTATTTTAGGAGAGTTCTAAAGGTAATAGGTTTTCTATTTTGATGGGAAGTAGAAAATGGAAGTTTTAATTGCTTTAGGGGTCCTCCTCTGCCTATAAAAGGTTCTCTCTTCATAATTATCAATCAACTTAAGCCAACCCTAGTGTGTCAAAACACTATTCACGAAATTGGGAGAGGACATTAAGAAGGAAAGAGGTAGAAACTCCAAGGTGGGTGTTTTCTCTTATTTTTGGACTTCAAGAAGCCTCAGCACATCAAAGGGAAGATCAAAGCTCACTCTTCTTCATTAATGGATCTGAGTATGTCTTATAATTATTTTATGTTTATAATTTCTGAATTAAGATTGGTCCATATTTCAAGCATTAATTGATTCAGATCCTGTGGTTATGTCATTCAAGTTTGTCGAATATTAAGTTTAATTATGAATATAATGTATGATTGATTCTCAATTCAATAAACTCTGATATTATGATGAAGTATTACAGTCAAGTCTTCAATCCTACACCTCATCAACAATAGGAGAAGCACTTCTTTCTAGCTTGACCCCTGGATAAGACCTGTTTTCATATGAAAATAGGAATATCGAGCCAGATCCATCTACAACATGGGACTTGGGGTAAATGTGAAGGTTAATTATTTCATTTGTAATGGTTATTAGAACGTATTCCTCCAACTTCCACTCAAATGGCTAATATTTTTGGGGTTGCGAACGAGAGTCCCACATCTAAGCTCTATACCATGTAGAATTTATAGACCCATATTTCATTAAGAAGTAACATATATGTATATATAATCTCTTAGCCGACCCTATGGTTATTTTAGTCAAACTGAAATTCAAATCTAATCTAAACTGTCAATGCCCCGGCTTTGCTGAGTCCCTAAGTTTGTTAACTCCAGTTATTCGAAAAGAAGCACTTGCTAGAACCTTGAAGACATCAAGGTGATCAAGAGTGAAGATCATGCTCCACCGGATTAAAGCTCATTGTTATGGCAATCACAAAACATGTATTTGGCCAAAGATGACTTCAGGTGGTACCCACACCTTAGGAGGATCATTCCTTGGCTTAGTTGAAAAAATGGTAAAATCATAAAAAACCTAGAGAGGAAGCTTGACAGTGAACTGGAAACGAACACGGAAACATGAATTAAGTTCACTGTCAGATCGACCAATCATTCTCACCGACCCCTCGGTGGAGACAGGATCGACCCATCGTGGTCATAGACTGGTCTGCCAAATTGACAGAGGTTCTGGAACATAGAACTGTCAATGCCGGGTAAGCCTCTAATCGAGAACCTTGTACTCACCGACCCCTTGGTGATGAAGTTAACGACCCCATCGTGGTCAATGACTCGTCGATGAAAAAATTGTGAGTTCTGGTCTTTGAACTCAAGTTGGCTCTCAAGAAAACAGACATCTCGGTATTTTAAGACCGATCGAGAGTGCCAGGATCTACCCCTCTGTAAAGGGCGACAGGTCATTCTGGGCAGGACAAGTTTCGGGACATGAAACTATGTATGCATGGTGTTGCCCCAGATCGAGACCCTCGTATTGACCGACCTCTCGGTGCCATGACTATCGACCCATCGGTGACACCGACCTGTCGACCGAGAAATAATTATACCGCTGGGAGTGCATTTAATGCTCAACGGTCGGAGTGGTTGAATAGTAATATTCTTAGTCACCGACCCCTATGTGCGCCCGACCTGTCAATACATAAAAGATTCTACAACTGGTTACCTTTTCTCTAAATACCAATCTTTGTACAACCAGTTCACATCCTTTGGCAAATCCGTTGGACCCTCGTCAGTATCAGTGAGCTTAAAAAAGGGCTAACAAAAGATCACTCTCTCTCTTGTGCTTACACTTGGGAAATCTAATACAACAAATCATAGTGATTGAGGTTATGAAAAGAGAGAGAGGGGAAAGGATATACAACTAAGGTTACAAGGCGGAGTGTCGGGATTAGCTCGAGCACACATTGGGTGGATCTTTGAAAAGCACACATCATCGAGAAAGAGCTACAAAGGCAAGTGTTTCTTCGTTTTAATTTGTTTAAAACATTTATCCTGAGAAAGTGTATTAAGGTGGCTTGGCTCCAGAACCACTATAAAAAAATTTTGAGGGTCGTCTCTGGCACATGTGGTGGGTGGAATTCTCAGCCAATTCGAATACGTGTAATTCTTATTCTACATGTAGTGGGTGAAATTCCCAGCCAAATAAGTGAGGTGGAATTCCTACTCTAATCGTAAGGGTGTAAGTCCCTACTTAGAGGATTTGGGGATGGCTCAAGGTTGAGCTAGCCCTAACAGTTGATGTAGGTTGGCTAACTGAACCACTATAAATCTTGTGTTCTTGTTCTTATGGTGTTAGAACTAATTTATTATGTTGATTGATAATCACTATTGCTAACACACAAACACTTGATTGCAATATCCACTACATAAAATCTAATGAATCAAGTAATTTTAAAAGGGCCAACGATTTTGGGATTGACCTACTTCACAACCCCCCCCCCCCCCCCCCCAGGGTCAATCGTGTTTTAGCACCGAAGGGAGAACTTTCAATTGCTATCAGAGCCTCGTGCTCTTGAGAAAGGATCTAACCATCCGAGTTGATCCGTGCTAGAACAATGGCTATGGGTGAAAGCCATGTCATTTCCAATTCTCCATTTGTTTAAATGGAATGTGCCATGACTCATGGAAATTAAAGATGTACATTGTCTTTATTTCCATTGATGGATATGGTTGGAAATAGGTGAATAGAAGATTGTGTGAACCTAAGGAAGAGATATTTGAGAAATCCTCAAATTCCATGATCACTCTGCCCAAAGACTGAATAACTTGGAATTGTGATGATATGGCTATGTTTTTAGGAAATGGTAAAGCATTAAGAAGCCACCATCAGCAATGCTTCTCCGAATGAAATTGGGAGAATTATGAGATGTGAAACAACAAAAGAGGCATGGGAAAACACATGTAGGGATTGCCTCTTCTAGTTCAATGGATGGCTTCACCTCTCTTGACAAATTGGAGAATCGAGAGTGAGGTGAAAAACTGTCTAAGTACCTCCATTGAAAGTGTCCAAGTTGTATCCTCTAGAGAAGAAGAGGATGTGGGAAAAAAGGATGATGACCTCCAAGTATCCTTTGGAACCTTATACAAGATACTTGCTTGTACAAGTAGGTTTGCACCCTAGTATTGGATTATACTTGCTTCATCTCATTTCATATGCCATGTGACTTGTGCATCATTTGGAAATGAATGAATTCTATGCATTATGTATTGTATAGGGTGTGTATGTGCTTACAAATGATCTTGTGCACATACAAAGTCCCGATTCATTCCAAGTTGCCTAACCTGTACTTTATGCGGAATGAAACTGGCTCCATGCTTGTGAATGGTATTGTTGATCAAACTTTGATCAAATGTGGTTAGGTAATCCATTCATGTACCAATCTTTTCTAGAGGTGTAGCTCATTGGAGTGTTCTTGAAAGAATGGTAGGGTTGTTTATCATGTTTTAAGTGTTAACATGATAAAGAGCATGATAAAAAACATGGAAGTTGTGTAGGTGGATTCATGTTTTTGTGCCTACTTTTAGAGTGTTGTATTGAAACTTTTAATGGCACAAAACTTATGTGAATGTATATAACTACACTAGCATTCAAAGGTGTATAGGAAAAGCATGATTTATTGTGAACTTGCATACATAACAAGCGCACACACCCTATCATCCCTTAATAATCAAATCTTATAGGGATGATTTATTGACTTTCCAATGTTGTAGTGTGGGTCTTTAATAACAAATCTATTAGACATTGGAATTGTGAATTGGAGAAAATAAAATTAATTATCTCCAAATCTGTCTCGGTTTGCATTCATGGTTTAATCCTCCTTATGTGCCTTGAGATTTGTCACATAAAGGTTTGAATACAACCTTGGGACTGCACCAAAGAGGATTGGCTTTTAAAGAGCAAGAAATGCCAAAATCTGAATTGAATGGCATTGTAAAAGCCATTTTGATTGGAAAGTAAAAATCCAAGGACTTGGTGCACTGTGTTCTCAATTGTTGAGCAAAGGAGTGCAGGTCTTGGAAATTGATTGGAAGAAATGCCTCCATCTTTCAATGTTAAGGAGTTTCCAAGGGTTTGAGTTTTGGGATAAAACTCAAACTATGTTTCAGATCTTCTTCTTTGAATCTGAAAAATCTGGCCTAAGGTAATTGTTCATTCTTATTGTAACACCTAGGATTTTTCATGCATTATTATATTAGATTTTGTCTATTTAAATTATTAAATTTGTTGAATTTAAGATTTATGGATGGAATGGATTTTAGATGGGTAAGAATTGGGTAAATGGCCCAATTATGATCCAATGGATCATGGATAGGGTTTGATTGCAAGTAATTGGGTAAATGAAATTAATTGTGTCAATTACCCAATTAGGACCCAATGGGTCAAAGTGAATGGATTTTGGAAAGTAAATGGGTAAGGGATTAATTTAATTGGGTCATGTACCCAATTAAGACCTAAGGCATGGGATCCACCTCATCAAGTGAGGTGGCATGGGTATGAGGTGGCATCTGAGTGACATGGCCAAGTGGGACCCAAATCCACCTCATCAAGTGAGGTGGCAAGGGGATGAAAGTAATATGCATGGTCGGCTAACCATGATTGACTTGGTCAACCATGGGTGAGCTCAAAGGGTGAGTTAAATTATGTTGAATTGGAAATTAAAACCACTTAAGTGGCAAATGAGTTCAAGTAAATTAAGTGAGTTAAGGTGAGTTAGAGTTGAGTTGAGATAAGTGAGTTGAGCCGAGTTGCATGGAAGTGGAGGAGACTTGAGTGAGTTAAGATGGAAGTTGGGGAGAATTCCATCTCAAGTGAGTCAGGGGGAGATGGAGGGTTTCCATCTCATGGGAGAGGAAACCCTAGACATACATGTTGGGAGGGAGGAAGCTTAAGCCATGTGTCTCCTTGGTTAACCAAGGGACACATGGGAAAGACCAAACATTAAGGAGGGTGGTTGGGAGGTAGAGGGCTGATTTACACAAGGAACACACACCACACCCTTGGGCCGATCCCTCTTTTTGAAACCAAAGAGATTTATCTCTCTCTCTCTCTCTCTCTCTCTCTCTCTCTCCCTCCCTCTCAACCTACACTACTTGGCCGATTTCATTCCCTTGGAACATAGAGATTTTCATCTCTCCCTTCCTCTCTCAATCAACACCCTTGGCCGAATGCTCCATTGAAGAACAAGGAGGTTTTCATCTCTCTCTCTCTCTCTCTCTCTCTCTCTCTCTCTCTCACTCACATTTTCGGCTTTACACTTGGAGAAATCAACAAGGAACAAGAAACGAAGGAGAAGGACTGAGGAAAAGTTCAAATTGAAAAGAAACGAAGGAGACGCGGAAAGGTATGTAATGTTTAACAAGATAGGATTGAATGAATGAATCCATAGATTGGCCATAGTTTGGCTGAATCTATGGATTCTATTTATTGATTTGAAATCGTTGGCCGTGTAACGCCCCGCCCTTCTTCATTAAGCTTTCCGAAAATCAGAGTCTTTTTTTTTTTTTTTAAATAGAAGAGTGAGCAAGAGCGGGACGTCACAACTCGAGCTAAGTCCGAACTTCTAAAGTCCGACCCTTAACTGGCCAACCCTATGTGTGCATGGACTAAGTACTTGAAAACGGTTCACACATAATAATATAAACATGTGGATTATAATAGAACCTAGATCTATTCCTTTTTAGATAGCAAAGTACTCCGTCAATTTTAAATGATTAACTTAACTTAAATAACCAAAGTAACCATTCACAAACCATAGCAAATATCTAAATTATTACATGCTCGAAGTCTAGCTACTCAAATTACATGTCCATGAGTAACATAATTAAAATATAATCCAATCCCATATCCAAGCTCCTATGCTTGGCTCCGATCACGTTCATCGTCCCTTGCCTTTCTTATATCATCCACTAGGGTAGAAGTAGGGCATTAGAACAACGCGCCCAGTAGATATTCCATTTAGGGTCTACACATGGTTAGTACAATCATATATAATAACATAATGTCAAAACCATATAAAACAATGCCATGTCATGATGTCAAATATAATGAGTCCCACCCATCACAAGTACATATATATCCTCTTGATGGGATTCTCATCATCAAGGTACCCCCACATAGGTCTTTCGGACGCCCCGACGGAGTGTGGCCCCTACGGTTTCTTCTTGATGGAAATGCACATCAAGGTATCCCACATAGTTTTTTCGGACGCCCCGACGGAGTGTGGCCCCTCCGGTTACATATCCTTCACCCCTTGCCATGCATGAGATGCTAATGAAACACATGCTATTTTATATTATAAACATAGCATTAAACTCACATTTGGAACATATCTTTTACAACATAATTTCATCAAAATAAGATAAAAACCATCATACATAAACCCATGGTTTCAAAAAGGTAGAATCCTACCAAAGACCACTAAAGTGTCCTTGCTTCTTTATCCGGCAACTACTCACGATCGTGCACCGTTTGTGAGGTCCCGTCACCTTATTACGCATCAATCAATCAAAACATGTTCTATTTGATTTCTTATTTATGTCTAAGTCCATAAACCTAACTTGTGGAGTTCGGCCATACACTATGGCCGAACCTCACCTCTTTGGTTTTAGTTCCCTCCTTTGAGTTCTTTGATCCTTTAAGTCCAATCATTCATCACCAAGTTAATCCTTTAAACTTTTAACATAAATCCATAAACCAACCTTAGTGGGATTCGGCCATACAACATGGCCGAACCTCACTCACTTGAATTTGGTCCCTCTTTGTAATCCATTGATCCAAAATCTTGCCATTTTTGAATCATAACTCTAATCACTTATACAATAATTATTAAACATTAGCAATCACTTCAGTCCACAAAACTTTTCTTATGGGGTTCGGCCATACACCATGGCCAAACCCATGGTCTATCATTTCCTTCCATATTTACACATTTGCCATTGTATCTATCCCTTCATGTTCTTTGAATCCTTGTCATTCATACAAATCCATAACCAATAACCTAATCTAAGAACATATACATATATATATATATATATATATATATATATTTATAAAATTAAATCCCTTTAAAATGTTCCATCAAACGGTTCATTAATTTTTCCTCCATGGGGTTCGGCCATGCACTGTGGCCTAACCCTATGGTTCCATATTTCCTCTTTTAAATCCAATCAAAACATCATAACTATGGCTCCTCCTTTCCATTAAAATACCATAATCATCCCCCAATTTTCTTCCATGGGGTTCGGCCATACACCATGGCCGAACCCTATGGTTCCTTACTTTAAACCAAATATATCAAAATACCTACCGGTTCCGTGACTCCTCCGGTTTTCCTTCGCTCCGACTTGTTCTTCCGATCCCTTCCTTCCTTAGCCTCTTCCTTCCTTCTTGATCTTTTGGCCGAGAGTGAGACTTGAGAAAGAGAGAGAGAGTTCGGCCTTGTGTGAGAGTGCTAGAACTTTGAGATGAAACTCTATGTTTTTATTCTTGAGGAGTGATGTAATGGCCCGGAATTTGTAAAGTAATATATATGTGTTATTATTTATTTTTTTTTATGGTGGAAATTAGAAAATTGGTGGAATAAATGGTAAATGGGCCAAAATTGGATAAAGGCCCAAGTGTGGCCCAATAGACTATGGTTTGGATTTAAATTTATTTAAATGGGTCAAGAATGGTCAAATTGGGTCGAATACCCATTTGGGACCCAATGGGTCAAGATGGTTAAGCTCTAAGGTAAATGGGCTAGTGGGAAATGTAATTGGGCCATGGGCCCAATGGTGATCCATTTAGAGTGGGCTTAATGAAATTCAATCACCCTAAGTAATTTGGAATTAAACAATGGTGGTGTGGCCAAGTGGGACCCACCTCCACCTCATCAAGTGAGGTGGCATGTGGGCCAAGGTTTGGTGGGGCCGACCACCATGGTTGACTTGGTCAACCATGGGTGGAATAATGGGAATTAGGTTAAATAAAAATGAATTAACCTAAGTTAATTACCAAATTAATTAAATACTTAAATTATTAAATTGGTGGCTAAATTGGTCAAATGGGAGACCAAGCTACCCCACCTCAAAGGCAAGACACGTTGGGCTTGGTGGTGGTTTAGATAACCACCACCATAAAGAGATTAAAATATCTTAAAATATCTTTGGTTGGTGAAAAATTAATGTAAAGTGAAAATGAGGTCATCAAATGGGGATAAGTTTGATTTTTTTTCTTTCTCATGTTCATTTTCACTAACTCCATCCCTCCCACTCCTCCATTGCCGTCCCATGTCCAAGTGAAGGAGAGAAAAAAAAAAAAGGAGCCCAAGGAGAGAAAAAAAAAAAATGGAATTTGGAGGGAGTTCACTCTAAGATTAAGGTCATCATCTTCCTCTCATCATCTTTTCCTCTTTTCATCTCTCAAATTCAAACCTAACATGGCTGATTTTAAGGTTGGGAGTTGCCACCCTTGATCAAAGATCTTGACCTATAAAAGATCAAGAGGAAGGAGAGAGGAGGCCAAGGAGACCGACGGGAGCGGCGGAAATCGGAGGAGAAGTCGGATAGTGAGTATTTCTTAAATAAAAGAATTTTGGATTTTAGGGTTTAAGAAATGAAATTTATTTTTGTGAAATTAATGTTGGATAGGTGATTTTATACTATGGAATTTAGATACATTAAATGGAAGGGTGGAAGATGGAGAAAACCCTAAATGGGTGAATTAGGGTTAGGGTAAGAAATTGGAGAAATATATTGTGTGCATTGTGTGATTGATTAAATTGAGCATGGAATTGGGTACTTGGAATAAGAATCATGGGCCATAGGGTTCGGCCATGTAGCATGACCGAACCCCATGGTGGGTGATTAGAGTTTGATGAAATTGGTTAGGGTTTAAAGGATGGAAGGCAATAAAGGTTTTTGATTAATGCATTTAGGGTTTTAATGAATGCATGGGAGTAATGTTCAAAATAATTGTATGATGAAAAATGCAATGGAATGGTATGATTTTAAAATGCATGGATGGTAGGAAATTTGAACCATGGGTTCGGCCATGGCATAGGGCCGATCCCTATGGTGATGAAATGGTGATTAAATGAAGGGTTTAAAGGGTAATGTGTTGATGAATTTTGGATTTCAAGTGAACAAAAGTGATGATCCAAAGGGGGCTAAGAATATGGTTTAGTTGCATGAGTTAAACCCCTCAAGGAGGGATTATTGGTGGATCTAAAATGTAACAATGGACCCAAGAAAAAATGGAGAATGGAACATCATGGGTTCGGCCATGGTGTATGGCCGAACCCATGCCCCAAATTGTAAATCAATTTGGGTTTAAGGTCAATGGGTATATATGTGATTAAGTATGGGGTTTGAATGGGTTTAAATGAGTAATGGTTAGATTAATTACATGACAAATTTTAATGTTTTGGTAAGTCAATAATGGACCTAAGTTAAGGACCTAGGTTGTGGATCAATTTTAGGCTTAAATAGGCATGAATGAATGAGTAATTGGTTATGTAAAGGGGTAGTGGCACAAATGGTAATTATTGGCTAAAATGAAGAAACTCACTAAGTTATGATTTATGGGCTTGGAAATGATTAAAACTTGGATTGATTTGGTAATTTAATAAGGTACCGGATAGCGCGAGCGGTACGCGAGTCGGTAGCCGGATTATCGGACGAAGCCGAAAAAGGACGCGAGTCGGTATTCGGTAGGATTCCTACCTATTTGTAAGCCATGGATGTGTGATGGTATTTTTGTCATATTTTATTGATTTTGGTATTTATCTTATGATGGGTTTTTACAATTATGGATGCTATGTTTAAGATGGATTTTATTTAATGGCTATGAACTATGATTAAGGTTATGCATTATAAATTAAGGCTATGTATCATATCTTAAGGTTATGAGTTATAAATATTACATAGCATAATGCATTACATCTCATGCATGGCATGGGCGGAAAAAAAAAAAAAAAATAAACAAACCGGAGTCCATGCTCCGTCGGGGCGACCGAGAACAGGCATGGGGACACCTTGACGAGGGTTTGCCGTCAAGGGGGATATTTTGCGGTTGGACATATCTTGACGAGGTTTTTCCGTCAAGAGGGATATGACAGTATATGGCAGGAATGATGGGTGGGATTCATAACATTGACACCCATGGCATATCATTTACTTATATTTCAGTATATGGTGGTTTATAGTTTTCACTGTGTTATTATCTGTATGTGGTTATTACTAACCCATGTGCTAGCCCTACTCGGAATCCTACTGGGCGCGTTGTTCTAACGCCCTACTTCTACCCTAGCTAACAATGCAGGAGATGGCGGACCGGAAGGGCGAGACGGAAGCCAAGCTTAGGAGCTTGGGGAGGCGGATTAATTATTTTGTTTTACTTCATTTTGGAAAAGATGTATTTGTATAGTTAGCTTGTCGGAAATGTAATAATTTAGGTAGTTTGCTATGTTTAGGTATTATTTTGGATAATACAGTATAATGGCATTTTCGTAATTAATTGGGTATTTCTTCCCTGCTATCTGAAGAACTGGTAGGATAGTTCTATGATCATCCGCATTTATTTTTATGTTCCGTGAGCTTACTTGCTACGCGTGAACCGTACTCGTGGACTTATGTTCCACGCACGCGTAGGGTTGGCCAGTTAAGGGCCGGGCTTTAGAAGCTCGGAACTTAACTCGCGTCGTGACGTCCGCGCCCTTTGTCACTTTTATTTAAAAAAAAAAAGTACTCTGATTTTACGGTGAAAAGGGGCGGGCGTTACAGTTGGTATCAGAGCGAATTCGGAAGGATGAATCTCTTAAAGTAAGATTAAGACGGTTGCACGTCTCACTGACGGCTAAGAATCCCAACCGACCGACTCTTCGGAGTCCGCTGCACGGGGGCCGGGTTAATTTACTTTGATTGACTCAAACCGAAGTTTTTAGTCTGAGGACAACAATTGACGGAAAGGAATGATAGCAAGGGAAGAAAGATTCATTCTAGGAGAGATTTATTGAAACATAGCAAGATAGGGTTTATTTCCCCAAAAATGAGAAAACAAGTTTAGGTCTTCCCCAAATTTGACGGAATAATGGTAGGCTTATTGAACATAGGAGAAAATTCCCCGATTTCACAAATGGAACGAAACATAGATACTTGGGAAGTTTTCCCCAAACCAAGTGTGCTTATTTGGCAATCTTCCCCAAAAATGAGAAACAAAGTATATTGTTTAGTATTTTTTTCTTTCTTCTTTTTCCTCCATTTGAAAAGGAACTAAGTCAGTGTTTTCGATGACTAGGAAATGGCTCCGAAGAGAAGGACTCGTCGCAACCAGAAAGAGGTATCACCACCTCGCCAGGAAGAGGAGGTACCCCATCGGGAGGAGGAACAGAATAATATCAACATACAAGGTGTACCTCCCGAGCTAAAAGATGTAGTTCAAGCGGCAGTCGCTGCTGCTCTTCAGCAACATTTGAGCGGAAATGCGACTACTAGCGACGGAAATGCTACTACTAGTGACACTAGTAAGCGGAAGATGGTTAAAGACTTCCAGCAACAGCGTCCTCCCTACTTTAGAGGAAAAGAAGGGGCTGTAGGAGCAGATCACTGGTTAAAGAAGATCACTCAGATCTTAAATCTGCTTCAGGTTTCCAGTCCGGCTGACAGAATCTTACTGGCAACATCTCAACTGATTGAGGATGCCGGTAATTGGTGGGAAGTGGTAGAAAAACAACAATCACTGGTGCCGGAAAGGGAAAGAATTGCCATGACTTGGGAATGGTTCTCAGCCACTTTTCTAGAGCAGTTTTTCCCGGAGGAAGAAAGGGAGAGTCAGACTGAAGCTTTTATATCATTAGTACAAGGCAATATGACAGTGGCAGAGTACCACCGGGAGTTCCTTCGACTATCTGTCTACGCGTTCTACATGGTGGACACTGAGCACCGGAGGGCCCGTAAGTTTGAACGGGGCCTTCGGCCGAGCATCAAAACTAGGGTGACAGTATTCAAGGAACCTACATTGGCAGGGGTGGTTGGCAGGGCCACTATAGTGGAGCGGGAATTGAATGAGGAAGCGCGGCGTGACAACCGCCGATGGCAGAGTGGGCGGGGTGCATTTCAACCCAATAAAAGGTTCCGCCCGAGTTTCGGCAGACCCTCATCCGCTACTGGATCTACAGGGGGCTTTCGCCCCAATCAGCCCTCCCAGTCAGCATCAGTTACCCAGGTTCCTAGAGGTGGGAACACTTGCTATCAGTGTGGCCAACAGGGTCACTTCAAGAGGGAGTGTCCGCAGCTCAGCAGACCCTCTAATTTCAAGGGTTCCTCCCGCCCTCCAGTTAGATCAGCTCCGCCGCGAGGGGGCAGAACATACAATCAGGCAGGACGGGCGCCAAACCCTACGGGATCAGGACGACTTTTTGCTATACCTTCTCCAGTAGCAGTGGACCGCTCGGTGATTCAAGGTATGGCCGTAGTTGGTAGTTCTTATGCAGTTACATTATTTGATTCTGGAGCTTCCCATTCATTTATATCTGCTGCATTCATATCTGCTACGGGCACATTAGTACAGAATCTGTCCACCTCACTTACTATTGTATCCCCTGTCGGAGACACATCTTTGGGGCTCATATGCACGGCACTGAACACTGAACTTGCTGGGTTCAGATTCGAGTTCAATTATTTAGTAATCGATATGGCTGAGTACGATGTTATATTTGGCATGGACTGGTTGGCTACGTATCAGGCCCATATTGATTGCCATCTTCGTAGAGTGATATTTTGGTCACCCGAAGGAAGGCGATATATAGTGCCCGCTGACCGACAGGGCATTCCCAGAAGGCTGCAGGAAGAATTGAATCATCTTGCCTTGAACACCCTCAGATTAGATAAGGCACCAATAGCTGAACTTCCGGCGGTGGTAGTAGATTATGCCGAGGTATTTCCAACAGAGCTCCCTGGTCTGCCACCTAAGAGGGAGATAGACTTTGAGATTAAATTATACCCTGGCGCAGCTCCAGTATCATTACCTCATTACAGGATGGCACCGGCTGAGATGACTGAGTTGAAAAAGCAGATTGATGAACTGCTCAGGCTGGGCTTTATTCGGAACAGCACATCCGCATGGGGAGCCCCGGTATTGTTTGTTAAGAAAAAGGACGGTACCCTTCGGATGTGTGTGGATTATAGAAAATTGAACCAGTTGACTGTCAGGAATAAATATCCCCTACCTAGGATTGATGATCTGTTTGATCAGCTTAGGGGTTCCTTTCACTTTTCCAAGATTGATCTAATGTCCGGATACCATCAAATCCGGGTTAGAGAGGAAGACATAGAGAAGACAGCCTTCAGGACACGGTATGGATTATATGAGTATGTAGTCATGCCGTTTGGGCTTACTAATGCACCGGCGGTGTTCATGGACCTGATGAATAGGATATTCCGTCCTTACTTGGATCAGTTTGTAATTGTATTTATTGATGACATCCTGATCTATTCCAAGAGTCAGGAGGAACATGCTGAACACCTGCGGATAGTTCTGAACACCCTGAAGAGGAACCAGTTGTATGCCAAAGCCAGCAAGTGTGAATTTTGGCTATCAGAGGTCAATTTCTTGGGGCACGTTATATCAGAGGAAGGCATAGCTGTAGACCCGGCTAAGGTAGCGGCAGTGAGGGAGTGGAAAGCACCGACGAATGTGACCGAGATTCGCAGTTTTCTGGGATTGGCCGGTTACTACAGGAAATTTATTATGGATTTCTCCAAGATTGCAGCCCCACTTACCCGACTCACTCAGAAAGGAGTCAAATTTGAATGGTCAGATCTGTGCAACCGGAGATTTGAGGAGCTAAAGGAGAAGCTTACAACCGCTCCTATTTTGATCTTGCCGGAAAGAGGCAGAAACTATGAGGTGTACTGTGATGCCTCAGGAGAGGGACTGGGGTGTACGCTCAGTCAAGGTAATAGGGCGGTGGCGTACGGGTCAAGACAGTTGAAAATTCATGAGCGCAATTATCCCACACATGATCTGGAACTGGCAGCGGTGGTCTTCGCTCTTAAAAGCTGGAGACACTACCTTTATGGTGAGAAGTTTGAGGTATTCTCAGACCATAAGAGCCTAAAGTACCTATTTGATCAGAAGGAACTCAACATGAGACAACGTAGATGGATGGAATACTTGGCAGATTATGAGTTCGCACTCCGGTATCATCCTGGCAAGGCGAACAAAGTGGCGGATGCTCTCAGCCGCATATCACCTGCAACAGTAGCCAGTATGATCAGAACAGAATGGGAGGTGTTGAATACCATCAGAGAGTTTAAACTCTATCTGGATAATCATGGAACCATATATAATCTGATCATACGATCCCACATGGTCTCCGAGATTGAACGGGAACAACGAACAGATCCAGAGGTGGAAGAGATATGGGCTAAGATGTCTACCGGTAAAGTTGTACCGGAATGGGAATTACGACCGGGACAGGGTCTTATGTTCCGAGGTAGGACATATGTGCCTAAGAATTGCAGAAGAGAGTTGCTGATTGAAGCACACCAAACAAAACTCTCTATTCACCCGGGCAGCACCAAGATGTACCATGATCTTAAGAGGCACTATTGGTGGCATGGACTTAAGAAAGACGTGGCAGAGTTTGTTGCTTGTTGCTTAACCTGTCAGCAGGTTAAGGCAGAACATCAGAAGCCACCGGGCTTACTCGCACCCTTACCGGTGCCAGAATGGAAATGGGAACACATATCCATGGACTTTGTAACAGGGTTGCCAAGGTCATCCAAGGGCAACGATGCAATATGGGTCATAGTGGACCGGTTGACCAAGTCTGCACATTTCCTTCCCATCAAGATGACGGATTCATCAGAGACTTTGGGTCGACGGTACATCCGGGAGATCATTAGGTTACATGGCATTCCCCGGTCTATTGTGTCTGACAGGGATGGCCGATTCACCGGCCGAGTATGGCAGGGCTTACAGTCGGCTATGGGGACCGACGTATTAACTAGCACAGCATTTCATCCACAGACTGATGGACAGTCGGAGAGGACAATACAGACATTGGAGGATATGCTGAGAGCATGCATGCTAGACTTTAAGGGTGGATGGGAGGATCATTTACCACTGGTGGAGTTTTCCTACAATAACAGCTATCAGTCAAGCCTACAGATGGCTCCGTTTGAGGCCTTATATGGTAGGCCATGTAGATCACCAGTGTGTTGGACAGAAGCCGGTGAGCCTGCGCTGATTGGACCGGAGTTGGTTGTAGAAACTACAGCGCAGATTAAATTGATACGGCAACATCTACTCACTGCACAAAGCCGACAGAAGAATTACGCCGACAAAAGGAGAAGGTTCCTCGAATTTGAGGTGGGGGACTTGGTGTTTTTGAAAGTCTCACCACGGAAGGGACACATGAGATTTGGAAAGAAGGGGAAACTGTCACCTAGATTTGTGGGACCGTTTCCAATCTTGAAGAGGGTGGGGGGGGTAGCTTATCAGTTGGCGCTCCCTCCGCAGTTATCATCATTACATGATGTATTCCATGTGTCTATGTTGAGGAAGTACAACCCTGATCCTTCACATGTATTGAATATTCAAGACATCGATGTGCAAAGCGATGTGACATATGTGGAAAAGCCGGTCAGAATAGTCGGGACCGAGCAAAGGGTGTTGCGGAACCGGGCCATTCAGTTCGTCAAGGTGGTATGGGAACGACATGGTAATGAAGAAACCACCTGGGAACTTGAGTCGGAGATGAGAGCCTCTCATCCGGAACTCTTTGTGTAAGATGTTTTGAACCTCTACTTCGCTCGAATTTTCGGGACGAAAATTTTAAAAGAGGATTGTATTGTAATGGCCCGGAATTTGTAAAGTAATATATATGTGTTATTATTTATTTTTTTTTATGGTGGAAATTAGAAAATTGGTGGAATAAATGGTAAATGGGCCAAAATTGGATAAAGGCCCAAGTGTGGCCCAATAGACTATAGTTTGGATTTAAATTTATTTAAATGGGTCAAGAATGGTCAAATTGGGTCGAATACCCATTTGGGACCCAATGGGTCAAGATGGTTAAGCTCTAAGGTAAATGGGCTAGTGGGAAATGTAATTGGGCCATGGGCCCAATGGTGATCCATTTAGAGTGGGCTTAATGAAATTCAATCACCCTAAGTAATTTGGAATTAAACAATGGTGGTGTGGCCAAGTGGGACCCACCTCCACCTCATCAAGTGAGGTGGCATGTGGGCCAAGGTTTGGTGGGGCCGACCACCATGGTTGACTTGGTCAACCATGGGTGGAATAATGGGAATTAGGTTAAATAAAAATGAATTAACCTAAGTTAATTACCAAATTAATTAAATACTTAAATTATTAAATTGGTGGCTAAATTGGTCAAATGGGAGACCAAGCTACCCCACCTCAAAGGCAAGACACGTTGGGCTTGGTGGTGGCTTAGATAACCACCACCATAAAGAGATTAAAATATCTTAAAATATCTTTGGTTGGTGAAAAATTAATGTAAAGTGAAAATGAGGTCATCAAATGGGGATAAGTTTGATTTTTTTTCTTTCTCATGTTCATTTTCACTAACTCCATCCCTCCCACTCCTCCATTGCCGTCCCATGTCCAAGTGAAGGAGAGAAAAAAAAAAAGAAAAGAAGGAGCCCAAGGAGAGAAAAAAAAAAATGGAATTTGGAGGGAGTTCACTCTAAGATTAAGGTCATCATCTTCCTCTCATCATCTTTTCCTCTTTTCATCTCTCAAATTCAAACCTAACATGGCTGATTTTAAGGTTGGGAGTTGCCACCCTTGATCAAAGATCTTGACCTATAAAAGATCAAGAGGAAGGAGAGAGGAGGCCAAGGAGACCGACGGGAGCGGCGGAAATCGGAGGAGACGTCGGATAGTGAGTATTTCTTAAATAAAAGAATTTTGGATTTTAGGGTTTAAGAAATGAAATTTATTTTTGTGAAATTAATGTTGGATAGGTGATTTTATACTATGGAATTTAGATACATTAAATGGAAGGGTGGAAGATGGAGAAAACCCTAAATGGGTGAATTAGGGTTAGGGTAAGAAATTGGAGAAATATATTGTGTGCATTGTGTGATTGATTAAATTGAGCATGGAATTGGGTACTTGGAATAAGAATCATGGGCCATAGGGTTCGGCCATGTAGCATGACCGAACCCCATGGTGGGTGATTAGAGTTTGATGAAATTGGTTAGGGTTTAAAGGATGGAAGGCAATAAAGGTTTTTGATTAATGCATTTAGGGTTTTAATGAATGCATGGGAGTAATGTTCAAAATAATTGTATGATGAAAAATGCAATGGAATGGTATGATTTTAAAATGCATGGATGGTAGGAAATTTGAACCATGGGTTCGGCCATGGCATAGGGCCGATCCCTATGGTGATGAAATGGTGATTAAATGAAGGGTTTAAAGGGTAATGTGTTGATGAATTTTGGATTTCAAGTGAACAAAAGTGATGATCCAAAGGGGGCTAAGAATATGGTTTAGTTGCATGAGTTAAACCCCTCAAGGAGGGATTATTGGTGGATCTAAAATGTAACAATGGACCCAAGAAAAAATGGAGAATGGAACATCATGGGTTCGGCCATGGTGTATGGCCGAACCCATGCCCCAAATTGTAAATCAATTTGGGTTTAAGGTCAATGGGTATATATGTGATTAAGTATGGGGTTTGAATGGGTTTAAATGAGTAATGGTTAGATTAATTACATGACAAATTTTAATGTTTTGGTAAGTCAATAATGGACCTAAGTTAAGGACCTAGGTTGTGGATCAATTTTAGGCTTAAATAGGCATGAATGAATGAGTAATTGGTTATGTAAAGGGGTAGTGGCACAAATGGTAATTATTGGCTAAAATGAAGAAACTCACTAAGTTATGATTTATGGGCTTGGAAATGATTAAAACTTGGATTGATTTGGTAATTTAATAAGGTACCGGATAGCGCGAGCGGTACGCGAGTCGGTAGCCGGATTATCGGACGAAGCCGAAAAAGGACGCGAGTCGGTATTCGGTAGGATTCCTACCTATTTGTAAGCCATGGATGTGTGATGGTATTTTTGTCATATTTTATTGATTTTGGTATTTATCTTATGATGGGTTTTTACAATTATGGATGCTATGTTTAAGATGGATTTTATTTAATGGCTATGAACTATGATTAAGGTTATGCATTATAAATTAAGGCTATGTATCATATCTTAAGGTTATGAGTTATAAATATTACATAGCATAATGCATTACATCTCATGCATGGCATGGGCGGAAAAAAAAAAAAAAAAAAACAAATCGGAGTCCATGCTCCGTCGGGGCGACCGAGAACAGGCATGGGGACACCTTGACGAGGGTTTGCCGTCAAGGGGGATATTTTGCGGTTGGACATATCTTGACGAGGTTTTTCCGTCAAGAGGGATATGACAGTATATGGCAGGAATGATGGGTGGGATTCATAACATTGACACCCATGGCATATCATTTACTTATATTTCAGTATATGGTGGTTTATAGTTTTCACTGTGTTATTATCTGTATGTGGTTCTTACTAACCCATGTGCTAGCCCTACTCGGAATCCTACTGGGCGCGTTGTTCTAACGCCCTACTTCTACCCTAGCTGACAATGCAGGAGATGGCGGACCGGAAGGGCGAGACGGAAGCCAAGCTTAGGAGCTTGGGGAGGCGGATTAATTATTTTGTTTTACTTCATTTTGGAAAAGATGTATTTGTATAGTTAGCTTGTCGGAAATGTAATAATTTAGGTAGTTTGCTATGTTTAGGTATTATTTTGGATAATACAGTATAATGGCATTTTCGTAATTAATTGGGTATTTCTTCCCTGCTATCTGAAGAACTGGTAGGATAGTTCTATGATCATCCGCATTTATTTTTATGTTCCGTGAGCTTACTTGCTACGCGTGAACCGTACTCGTGGACTTATGTTCCACGCACGCGTAGGGTTGGCCAGTTAAGGGCCGGGCTTTAGAAGCTCGGAACTTAACTCGCGTCGTGACGTCCGCGCCCTTTGTCACTTTTATTTAAAAAAAAAAAAGTACTCTGATTTTACGGTGAAAAGGGGCGGGCGTTACAAGTGATCGGCCAAGAGAGGGTTTGAATTTCAAATGTGTAACCGTCCCACCTCCATTATCTCTCCATGTGGGAGTTTCATCCATGAGATGGAACTCCAAGGCTCCAACGTGTGCCTTGTTTGAATTTCAAATGTGCAACAACGTGTATCCTTGTTTGAATTTGAAATGTGTAACAACGTGTATCCTTGTTTGAATTTGAAATAAACCAAAAGTCCCCACCTCTCCAACGTGTAACCTTGTTTGAATTTGAAATGTGTAACAACGTGTATCCTTGTTTGAATTTGAAATAAACCAAAACTCCCCACCTCTCCAACGTGTAACCTTGTTTGAATTTGAAATGTGAAACAATGTGTATCCTTGTTTGAATTTGAAATGTGTAACAACGTGTATCCTTGTTTGAATTTGAAGTAACAAACCACCTTCATCTTCACACTCCACTCACTTGAGATGAATATCCCCATAACTTCCCATCTAACTCATTTAACTCAACTCACCTCTTTAATTCAACTCATTTAATTCACTTGAATCAACTCAATTATTTGATTACATTTCCAACTCAAATCAACTCCCAACCTAATTAAGTTTGAACTCACTTGGTGGTCAACCAAGTCAACCATGACCCATTGGGTCCCAATTGGGCATTTTGACCCAAATAACAACCTTGACCCAATTAAATAATTCTCACCCATTTAATTCAATTGAACCACATCCACAATCCGTTGGGTCTTAATTGGGAAATTGACCCAACACCTTATCCATCTAAGGTCCATATCCATTAATTCACCAATTAAATGGGCAATTTCCATAAATATTTATAACTTGAAAATCTGGGGCAGTTACAGGTCGAAGTGTTATGGGCCATGAACTGTAAAATCCATCCAAGAAAATGGTTAAATGATTGAAGAAAATAATGGATCTGAAACTACGTTGTAATACGAAGATTAGGAGAATAATGGACAAGACCCTAGTGTGGTTAGTGAGTAGGGTATACTCACTGATTTTAAAATATGGATGAAATTATATATGTTTTAAATAAGAAATGATTTCCATAAGAAGGGTCAAGCCAAACATCAAATAAAAGAGGACTGTCCACGGGTGGCCACATCTGCTGGACTGGTTTCACCATCCTCGGACTAGTTTCTATCATCCGCAGGACGGGTTTCGACCGTCAGCGGACGAGTAACAGACAGGAAATTTTATGTTGTCTGCGGACGGGTGGTATGACTGTAGGACGGGTTTCGACCGTCCATAGATGGGTAACAGACAGGAAATTTTATGTTGTCTACGGACGGGTGGTATGACTGTAGGACTGGGTTTCTGCCATCTGCGGGACGAGTTTCGACCATCCGTGGACGGGTAACAGACAGGAAAGTTTATGTTGTCTGCAGATGAGTTGTATGGCTATAGGACGGGTTTCTACCGTCCTCAGATAGGTTTCTACCGTTTCCGGACGAGTTTTTTATCATCCGCAGGATGGGTGACGAACAAGAACCTCATAAATGATTTTATGAGTCCATAAATGATTTTATGATTCCATGAATGATTTTATGAGTCCATGAATGTTTAAAAGTTAATTGATTAACTATGGATTATCAAGGTAAGAAATAAAAAGAAAGGAATGATGGTTGACCCGCATTGTTTTGAAATAAAACAAGGATTAAAGAGGGTAAAAAACCAAGGAGTGAGGTTCGGCCATGTTGTATGGTCGAACCCCATTGATGGGTCTTGGTGAACATGAACACATTTCAGCCACGTCGTATGGCCGAACCCCATTGAGGGCCTTAACCGATTTAAGGACTATGATGCGTAAATGCGACTGAAATGAAAAGTTAGTTTTTAAATTGGTATACGTGAATGATTTAAATTGAGAAGGTAAAGAGACGTGATTCGCTTTCACGTGACGGTTAGCGACTGTTCGTGCGAAACAAGATGAGGACAGTAGATCAGACTTAGGTAGGATTCCTACCTTATTGAAATAACATGTAGATCTTATATGGTTTTATATTTTTCCAACGTGATGATTACTTTGAATTATGAAATATATATGTGTATGAACTGTTTTGATGGCATATTGTAATTTAAAAAGGAATGGCATCTTTGCACTAAGCATCTCATGCATGGCATGGGAGGGAACATATGAGAGGAGTCCACGCTCCATTCAGGGTATCCGATAAATATACGTGGGAGGAATCCATACTGATTCCGATTCACATACGTGGAGAGATGTATGATGTTTGTAATGTAAGAGGAGTCCACGCTCCATTCGATGGGACCGATTAACATACATGGGGAGAGATGCATGATGTTTGAAATGTAAAAGGAGTCCACGCTCCATTCGGTGGGACCGATTAACACACGTGGGGAGAAATGCATGATGTTTAAAATGGAAGTGGGTGGGAGATCATTGGCATATGATCCATGACATGGCATTACATTGGCATGATTTGTTATGAGTATCATACACTGTTTTAATACTACAAAAGGTTTAATAAGTATGATATGTTTTTCTATATTGATTTTATACTAATCCCATGTATGACCCTACTTGGAACTCCTACTGGGCGCGTTGACTAACGTCCCTACTTCTACCTTAGATGATGGTACTGGGAATGAAAAGGGCGATGGACGCGAAAGGAGCCAAGCTTAGGAGCTTGGGCAGCTTATTGCTTACTTTATTTAGTTTTCATTTTGGACAATGTATTTGACTTAATTGCACTTTGAGACTGTAATAACTTAGATATATTTTGCTATGATGGTTTGGATAATTAGGTTCAGTTTTTTATATGGTGATTGACATCCTTGCTAAATAATGGATAGGGATAGTAATTCTATTCATATCATAATTCCACAATGTGTTTATTCCGCAAGTATAACTTTAAAAGCGTGTGAACTATTTAGTGGACTCGGTCCACGCACACGTATCATTGGCCAATTAAAGGTCGGGCTTTGGAAGCTCAGACTTAGCTCACGTCGTGGCGTCCCGCTCTCTCTCACTCTTTATTTATAAAAAAAAAAAATAGACTCTGATTTTCGCCGAGTGAAAAAGGGCGGGGCGTTACACCTATACTCTTCATTGTAGTATGATATGTTGAATAAATTAGTTACCTTGGTTGGTTGACGTATTGTACTTGGATTAGTATAAATCTATGTATCATACCTGTCTTTTGAAAATCAACTAGAATTTTTTGTACACCATACAGTTTTGGTTTTCCATTCATTAGGCTGGCTGGATTCTTCATGATTTCATGAACTGTGTGCATACTTGCTGTCATACCTTATGTTGTTCATGATGTTCTTTACTCATACGTTTTAATGATTGTATATTTACTATATGAGTAATTCCCTCCTCTGGCGTGCATAACTTATGTTTTCAAAAGTATGAACTATCTTTGAAAATGCATGTGGCTCCTGCTTTTCATTCTTCCTTCTCTTAGGTCCAACAATTGAGACTTGTTGAAGCACACTGATTTCGGTGCTTAACACCCTTTGTCAATTTATGACAAAAAGGGGGAGAAAGTTAGAATCTTGAAATAAAGCTTATGTTAAGGGGGAGAACGTAGAAGTTTGATGTAATCTATGAAGAAGAAACTCAAGCTTTGGAGGAAAAACTTAAAGATCTTAGGGAAAGAAGGTCTTTAAGGGATGAGAGTCTATGATTAAGGGGGAGATTAATCATATGAATAAAGGGATTTTTAGCTCACATATTTAAGGGGAGTAATGTGTTTTATATTACTATATATGTGACTAACATTTAAGGGAGAGATCTATGATTCCATCTAGCTGGTGTGTATAGGTACTTTGGCACAACTTGAGGGAGATAAGTTGGAGAAGCTAGAAAATTTAGCTTATTCATAAGGGAGATAGGGATCGGGCTGTGATGTTGCACATATCCTTGGAATTTGGGGGAACACAAAATATGTGTTGTTTAGTACCTGTCACTCATCATGACAGTGTAAGGAGGAAGGCTGATGCAAGCTTGAAAGGACGCTTGATGAAAAATGAACTTAGAGGTAGCTAAGTTTATAGGGGGAAAAGACTCCAAAAAGGGAAGCTAGGTAAGTTAACTTGACCCCATTGAGAGAACACCTTTAGACAACACAACTCTTAAAGGGGAAGGAAAAAAAAACAGTAATACAATGGCAATTTGCATTGTACTGTGGGGGAGATCAATCCTTGAATGCATGAGAAGCATGAATTGATCAATGAAAAAATTAAATGAGTTGGAAGTAGAATCATGGAAGCATTAAATGCAAGAAGCATGGGGGAGTACTTGAAATCTAATTCCTTCAAAATGAAAGGAAAATCGATGTCTTCCTACTAAACCTTTGTGAATTGTATGACAATATGGGGGAGAAATTAGTAGAAGTTGTTAGACATCAAAACCAATTAAGAGGAGCAATTGGTAAGATTGTAAGAAGCCAAAGGACATGGGAATGTATATGCTTGGAGTTTGGAAAATCTAACTCAAGAAGATTGGGGGAGAAAATCTTCTAAACACTGATAGCTTGGATATGCTATGGGTAGTGCTGGTTACTAGGAAATCATGGTATATAGGGGAGCATGAATACAAATCTAGTTTAGTCCATGGATGCATATTTATGTTTTGGACTAACTTCTCTAATGATTTTCTAGCATTCCTTGCTTATGTGCTTGAACAGGAAAACATGAAATGAAGCAAACTTAACAAGAATATGTGAAGATTATAGTCTTGTTTTTCCATTCGAACATGTACATGTAATTGATGTAATATTTTTGTATTAAAATGTCATGTAAAAAGGGTGGAGATTGTTAGTGCCCAGGACTTCTCCAAGTCCCTAAGTTTGTCAATTCCATGACTTGGGAAGAAGCACTTGCTAGAAACCTGAAGACTCAAGGTGATCGAGAGTGAAGATCATGTTTTACTTGATTAAAGTTCATCAGTTATGGCAATCATAAAACATGTATTTGGCCATAGATGACTTTAGGCGGTACCCACACCTTAGGAGGACAATTCTTAGTCTTAGCTGAACAAATGGTAAAATCATAAACAAGTGTAGAGAGGAAGCTTGACAGTGAATTGGAAACTGAACTTGGAAACATAAATTAAGTTCACAATCAACTCGACCAGTCATTCTCACCGACCCCACGGTGGAGACAAGATTGACCCATCTATTCATAGACTGGTCGGCTTAGATTGACAAAAGTTTTGGATCATAGAATTGTCATTCTGGGTAAGCCTCTGATCTAGAGTCTTGTATTCACCGACCCCTCGGTGATGAACTTAACGACCCCTAGTGGTCAATGACTCGACGATGAAAAACTTTTGAGTTCTGGTCTTTGAACTCAAGTTAGCTCTCGAGAAAACAAACATCCTGGTATTGAAGATTGATCGAGAGTACTAGGATCGACCCTCGGTAAGGGGCGACAGGTTGTTCTGGGCAGGACAAGTTTAGGGATATGAAACTATGTCTGCATGGTGTTGCCTCAAATCGAGACCCTCGTATGGACCGACCTCTCGGTGCCATGACTGTCGACCCATCGACGACACTGAGCTATCGAAAGGGAAATAATTATACCGTTGGGAGTGCATTTAATGGGCAACTGGTCGGGTGGTTGAACGGTAATATTCTTAGTCACCGACGCCTCGGTATGCCTGATCTGTCAGTACATGATAGATTCTACAGCTGGTTGCCTTTTCTATAAGTATCAATCTTTGTGCAACCAGTTGACATCCTTTGGCAAATCCGTTGGACCCTCATCAGTATTAGTGAGCTTAAACAAGGGTCAACAGAAGGTTCACTCTCTCTTATGCTTACACTTGGGAAATCAAATACAACCAATCATAGTGATTGAGGTTGTGAAAAAAGAGAGAGGGGAAATAATATACAACTAGGATAGATATTGGTACAACCAATTTCCAAGTCACTCTGAGACTTGTGATTGGTCAACGACGGTTACAAAGCAGAGCGTCAGGATTAACTCGGGCACACATTGGGTGGATCTTTGAGAAGCACACATCATTGAGAAAAAACTACAAAGGTAAGTATTTTTTTGTTTTAATTTTGTTTAAAACATTTATCCTGAGAAAGTGGATTAAGGAGGCTTGGCTCCGGAACCACTACAAAAAAATTTGAGCATCGTCTCTGGAACATGTGGTGGGTCCCAGCCAATTCGAATAGGTTGAATTCTTATTCTACATGTAGTGGGTGAAATTCCTACCGAAATAAGTGAGACGGAATTCCTACTCTATTTGTGAGGGTGTAAGTCCCCACTTAATGGATTTGGGGAAGCTCAAGGTTAAGCTAGTCCTAACAGTTGATGTAGGTAGGCTAACCGAACCACTATAAATCTTGTGTCCTTGTTCTTATGGTGTTAGAGCTAATTTATTATGTTGATTGATAATCACTATTGCTAATACACAAACACTTGATTGCAATATCCACTACATAAAATCTAATCAATCAATAATTTTAAAAGGACCAACGATTTTAGGATTGACCTATTCAACCCACCCCCCCCCCCCCCCCCCCCCCCCCCCCCCCCCTCTCTTCCCCTCTCATCTCCCCCCTCTAGGGTCAATTGTGTTCTAGCACCAAAGGGAGATGTAACATCCAGAAATTTTCAATGCATTATTATATTGGATTTTTTCTATTTAAATTGTTAAATTTATTGAATTTAAGACTTATGGATGGAATGAATGTTAGGTGGGTAAGAATTGGGTCAATGGTCCAATTATGATCCAATGGATCATGGATAGGGTTTGATTGTAATTAATTGGGTCAATTATCCAATTGGGACCCAATGGGTCAAAGTGAATGGATTTTGGAAAGTAAATAGGTAAAGGATTAATTTAATCGAGTCATGTACCCAAATAAGACCCAAGGCATGGGATCCACCTCAAAAAATGAGGTGGCATGTAAGTGACATGGCCAAGTGGGACCCAAGTCCACCTCATCAAGTGAGGTGGAGAGTGGTTTAAGGTAACATGTATGGTCGGCTACATACATGTTGGGAAAGGGGGGGAAAGCCCCAAGCTCAAACTATGTGTCTCCTTGGTTAACCAAGGGACACATGGGAAAGACCAAGGAGTAATGAGGGCGGTTGGGAGGTCAAGGGTTGATTTACACAAGGGACACACACCACCTAGGGCCGATCCTCTCCCTTTGAAAAAGATAGAGATTTTCATCTCATTCTCTCCCTCTCTACCTATCTCAACCTACACCCCTTTGGCCGATCCCTCTATAGAGAATTTTCCATCTCAATCTCTCTTTTTCTCTCTCTCTTTCTCTCTCTCTATCCCACATTTGTTCTTAACACTTAGAGGGCGAGCAAAGCATTTAGGAAATGGAGGAATTAATAAAGAAAGAAAGGAGTTTGGGGTTAATTGCAAAGAGACCCCTTTGGCCGATCCATCACTTACACAACAAAGAGATATTCTCATCTCTCTCTCTCTCTCTCTCTCTCATTTTTGGCTTCACACTTGGAGAAACCAGTGAGGAACAAGAAAGGAAGGAGAAGGACCAAGAAAGAAATTCAAACGTTAAAGAAACGAAGGAGACGCGGAAAAGGTACATAATGTTTAACGAGGATTAAATGAATAAAAGAAGTTAAGGGAACCATGGTTTCGGCTATGGAATGGCCGAAACCATGGGGTTCCATATTTGATTGAAAGGATTAGCTCAACCATTGCAAGCCATGAAGGTGGATATCCATTTGAAGATGGAATATGTTTTGGAATAAATGGTCAAAGCCGTTGAATGATCAGAGTCGGAATCCATTCAAGGAATGGGTAGGTATTGAAGACCAACAACCAAGGGATGGAATGAAGAAATATGGATGATGTTTAAAGTGTTTTAAAAGAATAAGGAAATAAATTCTAAGAGGAAGGGTTAAGCCTAACATCAAACAAATGAGGACTGATCACGGATGGCATTGTCTGCGGACGGGTAACAGACAGGATTGGTATGTTGTCTGCGGACAAGAGGTATGACTGGCAGACTGGTTTCTGCCATCTACGGGAGGGGTTTCTACCATCCGCAGATGGGTAACAGACAGGATTGGTATGCTGTCTGCGGACGGGTGGTATGACTATTGGACGGGTTTCTGCCGTTCGCGGGACAGGTTTCTACCGTCTGCGGATGGGTAACGGACATGATTGGTATGCTGTCTGCGAACGGGTGGTATGACTGGCGGACGAGTTTCTGCCTTCCGCGGGACGGGTTTCTATCGTCTGCGGATGGGTAACAGACAAAAATTTTATATGGCCTGCGGACGGGTTGTATGTGTGTAGCACGAGTAACGGGTGTGGACTGTCCGCGGGTAGCGGACAACGGGTAACGGACCACGGCTGTGCGCTGTCTGCGGATGGGTATCACCGTCCGCGGACGGGTTTCTATAGTCCCCGGGACTGGGTTTTGATCATCCAGGGACGGGTCACAAACTTGAGTATAGTGTTGTTTGCAGAAGGGTTACAGTTTGTAGGACGGGTTTCTACCATCCACGGATTGGTTTCTGTTGTTCGCAGGATGGGCAGCGGAAGGGTAACCGACTGATTTTAAAAGTGAAGTTTTTATATAATTTTTCTTTTCCAGATGGTTGAGTTTAACTGGAAAGATGTTAGGAATGGTTTAAATCAATTGGATAATTAATTTCATTATTTTATATGATGGAATTCATTTAAGGTAAAGAGATTCCGCAAGCGGGGTGGTGATCAGTTTTGATGAAATCGTTGCACGTTACATCACAAAACAGCAAGGATACAATACTTGGACGTGGGTAGGATTCCTACCTTTTTGAAACACTTTGGATTATGTACATGTAATGGTTTTATTTCCATATTTGATGATCTATTTTGGCTATCAAAATGCTTATGTTTTAATCATGGAATTTCAATGATATTATGTAATTTAATATGAAATAGCTTGTTTGCACTCACATCTCATGCATGGCATGGGAGAGAACATATGAGAGGAGTCTACGCTCCATTCGGGGTATTCGATAAATAAACGTGGGGAGGGATCTGCACTAATTCTGATTGACACACGGGAAATGGTATATGATGTTTGAAATGAAAGAGGAGGCCACGCTCCATTCGGTCGGACCGATAAGGCATACGTGGGGAGTCATGATAATGAATACCTTGATGTGGCTTGTTCATCAAGAGGATTATCAATGTGTTTTGAGATATGGTTGATGGGTGGGAAATCATTAGCATATGACACCCATGACATGGCATTGAATTAGCATGATTTTGATATTATGTATCTATTCTGATTTTATACTAATCCCATGTGTATGACCCTACTCGGAATACCTACTGGGCACGTTGACTAACGCCCTACTTCTACCTTAGATGATGGTACAGGGAACGGAACAGACGATGGACGCGAAAGGAGCCAAGCTTAGGAGCTTGGGCAGCTTATTGCTTACTTTATTTTAGTTTTCATTTTGGACAATGTATTTGAGTTAATTGCATTTTGGGATTGTAATAACGTAGAATTATCTTGCTATGGTTTGGTTACATTTGGACATTTGAACTTAAGTTAATTTATGTGATGGACTTCCTTGCTTAGAAATGGATAGGGATAGTAATTCTAATCATATGATAATTCCGCAATGTGTTTATTCCGCAAGTATAGCTTTAAAGCGTGTGAACTGTTTTAGTGGACTCGGTCCACGCACACGTATCGTTGGCCAATTAAGGGTCGGGCTTTGGAAGCTCAGACTTAGTTCTCGTCGTGGCGCCCGCTCTCTCTCACTCTTTATTTAAAAAAATAAAAATAAAAAATAAACTCTGATTTTCGGCGGGTGAAAAAGGACGGGACATTAAAAGAGAACTTTCAATTGGTATCAGAGCCTCGTGCTCTTGAGAAAGGATCTAACCATCCGAGTTGATCTGTGCTAGAACAATGGCTATGGGAGAAAGCCATGCTATTTCAAATCCTCCATTTGTTTAAATGGAATGTGCCATGACTCATGGAAATTAAATATGTACATTTTATTTATTTCCATTGATGGATATGGTTGGAAATAGGTGAATAGAAGATTGTGTGAACCTAAGGAAGAGATATTTGAGAAATCCTCAAATTTCATGACCACTCTGCCCAAAGACCGAACAACTTGGAATTGTGATGCTATGGCTATGTTTTTAGGAAATGTTAAAGCATTAAGAAGCCATCATCAGTGATGTTTCTCCGAATGAAATTACGAGAATTATGAGATGTGAAACAACAAAAGAGGGATGGGAAAACACTTGTAGGGATTGCCTCTTCTAGTTCAATGGATGGCTTCACCTCTCTTGACAAATTGAAGATCGAGAGTGAGGTGAAAAACTGCCTAAGTACCTGCATTGAAAGTGTCCAAGTTGTATCCTTTAGAGAAGAAGATGATATTGGAAAAGATCTTGATGACGATAGTGACCTCCAAGTATCCTTTGGAACCTTATACAAGATACTTGTTTGTACAAGTAGGTTTGCACCCTAGTATTGGATTATACTTGCTTCATCTTATTTCATATGCCATGTGACTTGTACATCATTTGGAAATGAATGAATTCTATGCATTACGTCTTGTATAGGGTGTGTATGTGCTTACAAATGATCTTGTACACATACAAAGTGCCGATTCATTCCAAGTTGCCTAACCTGTACTTTATGCGGAATGAAACTGCTTCCATGTTTGTGAATGGTATTGTTGATCAAACTTTGATCAAATGTGGTTAGGTAATCCATTCATGTACCAATCTTTTCAAGGGGTGTAGCTCATTGTAGTGTTCTTGGAGGAATGTTAGGGTTGTTTATCATGTTTTAAGTGTTAACATGATAAAAAGCATGGAAGTTGTGTGGGTGGTTTCATACCTCATTTCCATGTACCTGATTTGTATATCATCTGGGAAGTGAATGTATGTCTTGTGTGCTTTAACTCTCATTTCTATGTACTCTGTATTGGAATACTTTTGAGAAATGATTGCATGTTGTATGCTCATGGTTTTCATTCCTATTAGCTTTATTTGGAATACATTTTGAGGAATGATTTTTGTTCATAAAAAACCATGTCTTAGGTTAAACCTGAGAATACCGCATCTCATGACATCACACACTTGGGAAATGTATTTGAATTGGTAAATTAAATGTGCCCAACGTTCTTGGATTGGATTGGATCCATATTTTCAAAGTGGACTTATAACGGTATAGTGAACTATGATTCATGTTTTTGTGCCTACTTTTAGAGGGTTGTATTGAAACTTTTAATGGCACAAAGCCTATGTGAATGTATATATCTACACTGACATTCAAAGGTGTATAGGAAAAACATGATGTATTGTGAACTTGCATACATAACAAGCACGCACACCCTATCATCCCTTAATCATCAAATCTTATAGGGATGATTTGTTGACTTTCCAATGTTCTAGTGAGGTTCTTTATTAACAAATCTATTAGACATTGGAATCGTGATTTGGGGAAAATAAAATTAATCATCTCCAAATCTATCTTGGTTTGCATTCATGGTTTAATCCTCCTTATGTGCCATGAGATTTGTCACATAAAGGTTTGAATACAACCTTGGGACTGCACCATAGAGGATTGTCTTTCAAAGAGCAAGAAATGCCAAAACATGAATTGATTGGCATTGTGAAAGCCATTTTGATTGGGAAGTGAAAATCCGAGGACTTGGTGCAGTGTGTTCTCAATTGTTGAGCAAAGGGGAGCAGGTCTTGGAAATTGATTGGAAGACATGCCTCCATCTTTCAATGTTAAGGAATTTCCAAGGGTTTGAGTTTTGGGATAAAACTCAAAACTATTTTTCAGATCTTCTTTTTTGAATCTGAAAAATATAGGCTAAGGTAATTGTTCATTCTTATACTCTTCATTGTAGTATGATATGTTGAATAAATTAGTTGCCTTGGTAGGTTGATGCATTGTACTTGGATTAGTATAAATCTATGTATCATACCTGTGTTTTGAAAATTAGCCAGAATGTTTTGTAAACCATACAGTTTTGGTTTCGTATTCATTGGGCTGGCTGGATTCTTCATGATTTCATGAACTATGTGCACACTTACTGTCATACCTTATGTTGTTCATGATGTTCTTTACGCATATGTTCTAATGATTGTATATTTACTATATGAGTGATTCCCTCCTCTAGCGTGCATAACTTATGTTTTCAAAAGTATGAATATCTTTGAAAATGCATGTGGCTCCTGCTCTTCATTCTTCCTTCTCTTAGGTCCAACAGTTGAGACTTGTTGAACCACACTGATTTCGGTGCTTAACACCCTTTGTCAATTTATGACAAAAAGGGGGAGGGAGTTAGAATCTTGAAATAAAGCTTATGTTAAGGGGGAGAATGTAGAAGCTAGATGTAATCTTTGAAGAAGAAACTCAAACTTTGGAGGAAAAGCTTAAAGATCTTAGGGAAAGAAGATCTTTAAGGGATGAGAGTCTATGATTAAAGGGGAGATTAATCATATGAATAAAGGGGTTTTTAGTTCACATATTTAGGGGGAGTAATGTGTTTTATATTACTATATATGTGACTAACACTTAAGGGAGAGATCTATGCTTCCATCTAGCTTGTATGTACATGTACTTTGGCACACCTTGAGGGATATAAGTTGGAGAAGCTAGAAAATTTAGCTTATTCATAAAGGAGATAGGGATCGAGCTGTGATGTTGCACACATCATTGGAATCTGAGGGACAACAAAATATGAGTTGTGTAGCACCTGTCACTCTTCATGACAGTGTAAGGAGGAAGGTTGATGCAAGCTTGCTGAAAAATGAACTTAGAGGCAGCTGAGTTTATGGGGGAGCTGAGTCGAAGAAGCTAGAAAAGATTGCTTGAAGAAAGGGGGAGAAGATTCCAAAAAGGGAAGCTAGGTAAGTTAGTTGGACCCCATTGAGAGAACACCTTTAGACAACACAACTCTTAAAGGGGAAGAAGAAGAAAAACAGTAATGCAATGGCAATTTGCATTGTACTGTGGGGGAGATCAATGCTCGAATGCATGAGAAGCATGCATTGATGAATGAAAAGATTAAATGAGTGGGTAGTAAAGTCATGGAAGCACTAAATGCAAGAAGTATGGGGGAGTACTTGAAATCTAATTCCTTCGAAGTGACAAGAAAATCGATATCTACCTACTAAACCTTTGTCAATTGTATGACAAAGTGGGGGAGAAATTAGTAGAAGTTGTCAGACATCAAAGCCAATTAAGAGCAATAATTGGTAAGATTGTAAGAAGCCAATGGACATGGGAATGTCTATGCTTGGACTTTGGGAAATCAAATGCAAGAAGATTTGGGGACAAAATCTTCTTAACACTGATAGCTTTGATATGCTATGGGTAATGTTGATTTCTAGGAAATCATGGTGTATGGGGGAGCATAAATTCAAATCTAGTTAGTCCATGGATGCATATTTATATTTTGGACTAACCCCTCTAATGATTTTCTAGTGTTGTTTGCTTATGTGCATGAACAAGAAAACATGAAATGAAGCAAACTGAACAAGAATACGCGAAGATCGTAGTCTTGTTTTTCCATTTGAATATGTACATGTAATTGATGTAATATTTTTGTATTAGAATGTCATGTAAAAAGGGTGGGTTTGTAATTGGATTACCTTTTAGGTTTTGTCATGAAATTGACAAAGGGGGAGATTGTTAGTGCCTCGGCTTATCCGAGTCCCTAAGTTTGTCAATTCTATGACTCGGGAAGAAGCACTTGTTAGAAGCTTGAAGACTGAAGGTGATCAAGAGTGAAGATCATACTCCACCGGATTAAAGTTCATTGTATGGCAATCACAAAAGAGGTATTTGGCTATAGACGACTTTAGGTGGTACCCACACCTTAGGAGGACCATTCCTAGGCTTAGTTGAACAAATGGTAAAATCATGAAAAGCCTAGAGAACAAACTTAACAATGAATTAGAAATGAATTTAGAAATATGAATTAAGTTCACTGTCATCTCGACCATTCATTCTCACCGACCCCTCGGTGGAGACAGGATCGACCCATTGTGGTCATAGACTGGTCGGCCAGATTGACAGAGGTTCTGGATCAGAGAATTTCCATTCTGAGTAAACCTCTGATCGAGAGTCTCTTATGCATCGACCATTCGGTGATGAAGTTAACGACCCCTCGTGGTCAATGACTCGTCATTAAAAAACTTGTGAGTTTTAGTCTTTGAACTCAAGTTGGCTCTCAAGAAAACAAATATTTAGTATTTGAAGATCGATCTAGAGTACCAGAATCGAACCCTCGATAAAGGGTGACAGGTCATTCTGGGCAGGACAAGTTTCAGGATATGAAACTATATTTTCATGGTGTTACCCCAGATCAAGATCCTCGTATGGACCGACCTTTTGGTGCCATGACTGTCGACTCATCAGCGACACCGACTTGTAGACCGGTAAATAATTATACCATTGAGAGTGCATTTAATACGCAACGGTTGGGTGATTGAATGGTAATATTCTTAGTCATCGACCCCTCGGTGTGCCCGACCTGTCGGTACATGACAGATTCTGCAACTGGTTGCCTTTTCTATAAATATCAATCTTTGTGCAACCAGTTGACATCCTTTGGCAAATCCATTGAACTCTCATCAGTATCAGTGAGCTTAAACAAGGGCCAACAAAATGATCATTCTCTATTGTGCTTACACTCGGAAATCTAATACAACCAATCATAGTATTTGAGGTTGTGGAAAGAGATAGAGAGGGAAGGATATACAACTAGGATACATATTGGTAGAACCAATTTCCTAGTCACCCTGAGATTGTGATTGCTCAACGACAGCTACAAGGCGGAGCGGCTGGATTAACTCAGGCACACATTGGGTGGATCTTTGAGAAGCGTACATCATTGAGAAAGAGCTACAATGGCAAGTGTTTCTTGGTTTTAATTTTGTTTAAAACCATCCTGAGAAAGTGGATTAAGCAGGCTTGGCTCCGGAACCGCTATAAAAAATCTAGAGCGTCGTCTCTGGCACATGTGGTTGGTGGAATTTCTAGCCAATTCGAATAAGTGGAATTCCTATTTTATATGTGGTAGGTGAAATCCCCATCCAAATGAGTGAGGTGAAATTCCGATTCTAATTGTGAGGGTGTAAGTCCCCCATAGTGGATTTGGGGATAGCTCAAGGTTGAGCTAGTCCTAACAGTAGATGTAGGTTGGCTAACCGAACCACTATAAATTGTGTGTTCTTGTTCTTATGGCGTTAGAGCTAATTTATTATGTTGATTGATAATCACTATAGCTAACAAACAAACACTTGATTGCAATATCTGCTACATAAAAATCTAATCAATTAAGTAATTTTAAAAGGACCAACGATTTTGGGATTGGCCTATTCACACACACCCCCCCCCCCCCTTCTCTCTCCCTCCCTCCTCCTCCTCCTCTAGGGTCAATCGTGTTCTAGCACCAAAGGGAGAACTTTCATAAACTAAATACATCTCTTAATACTTAATAATCCTAATCAAATATCAATCCTAATTAAATAGGAACTCTAATATATCTAACAGTTGTGAGGGGGGAAACTAAGGACATATATGGGACTTGGTTACACCACCTATCGGGCTCATCTGCGGGGCTGGATGCCCAATCCTGATAAAGGTATCAGAGATAGGTTCCCAAGCCACAGCTTGTGGGATCAGAGATCTCCTTGCCAAACGGGATGGTTGGGAACGTTCTATCCGCCAGAGAGCCTCGTTCTGGGGGGGGATTGTTGGGATTGTGAATGAGAGTACCACATCGGTTGTGAGAGGGGAAAACTAAAGACTTATATGAGACTTAGTCACTCCACCTATCAGATTAGTCTTTCGGGTTGGAAGCCCAATCCTAATAGTATCTGAGATATGATAAGTCAAATTCAGCTTCCTCTCTATGTCACAGAGGACCATATCATCTTGACTGCTGATGAAAGGGGCACCTTCTCTATCTCTGCAGTTGTAAATCTCAGTTTCAAAACCTCAATGAGCCTGATTGTGTTACTCTAACCAGGTTCTTTGGATGCATCAACAAACACTCTATCCTTGCCTGGATATACTTTAATATGGGTCTGAAAACTAAGGATTTCCTATCTAGCATTGACATTGCTTGTTCTGACAAGTGTGTTTTGTGTTCATCGGAGAATGACTCTAGCAGCATTTGCTTCAGTTTGGCTTTGAAATTAGAAAGTGGAAGCTCATATCTGAAAATTTCGAAGAAACGTGAGAATTTTTCAAAATTCATACAGTTTCCGTATGAAAGTTTCTCTTGACATTAGGAGGATTTTTCCCCCTCTCAAATACTAATCTCCTGAAGGCAAAGGGGAGCTTTCCTGCACTCTGGAACCTACCACCACCCATTGCCATTGCACCAAAGCCACCTGATTTGACATTTGATGATACAGACAGTAACAACACATTGTTATTCATTAAGGTCTTTCACCAAAATCAATGTTTCCATGGACCTGCATGCCATAGCTGTAACTTGCATGGGTATTGTGGCCTCAAGGCAAATATCAGTGAAATTCCTGGATTCATCTTAATTCAACAGCTGCTGCTACACTGTATGCAAATGCATCTCCCTGTTGGAGAAATTTGCTCTCTGACAAAGTACTCACTCATCTCTCCCATCCTACTTCATGCAAGTGGAATTTGAAGGTCCATGTTGCTTCTGTCATGGACCTGCTAAACAAGCTAAATGTTAACCAAATCAAGCTTGTTGATGCAAATATGGCTCAGCTATTGAAACTTTATCAATGTCTTGATAGCAAATAAATGCTCAACCTATCAACCATTGAGGAATGTGTTTTTACAGAATATGTAACTCCATTTTATGGCCTGACTCAGGCTGTGGGGTGTCCTTTAATTTCGTTTCCTTCACGTCTGGCCTAGGCTGTAGGTTGTTTAGTTTCTCTTTGCGTCTGATTTTAGTGCTCATCCATTTGTATTTTTTTGAATGTTTTCCTCCCTTTGAATCATAGTTACCAAATCGTTCAAAAATAATAATAATAATAATAAATGATATTTTAAGCAATCTATTTTACCATCAGTAGTATGTGTAGAATTGTCGATGTTTGAAATGAAATAGATTTAAGCTTAGAATGGTCAGTTAAATGGACGTTTTAAAGTAGCCGTAGTACGTTAGTACTTTTGCCATTTATAAAAATGTTAGTTTAATATAAAATATGGTGGCTCCATATCAAAGGTTAAGCAAAGACTCAGTTTATAAAAATAATTTATAAAATTTTACTGTAAGTTGAAGATTCGATAATAATATTAATGACTTATGACTGTGGTTATCATTGATTTTAATAAACGAATAAATTCAAAACCTGCAGATTTTCTGAAATATTACTACTTTTTAAAAATTTTAGATGGCATTCCTAAAAATAATCATATACTAAATATGTATTGAAAATAGTTAAATTTGAACTAAAATTCAAAATAAAACTTACAAGGAGACTAAAATCCACACTTGGATCTTCTTGATTCAAATTACAACTTCAAGATTTGATGATCAAATTTCGATAATGTACAAGGTTAGCAATTGTTAGAGCTACAATTGAACATGTGTTCTCGGTTGTCAATTTCAGGTATCTAAAAAGTCTACGTTGAGTGTCTTGTTTGCATCTGGAATTGTGAAGATCAAAAGGTCAGAAAACTTGGATGCAAAGTTGTAATGTGAGATGATGAATCAGTCGGAAGGCCAACCAAGGCATGTAAGAGGACCTAATAGACTTAGAATGACCCTAGACTAATCCCAAGTTAGGTTTGGACTCATATAGGTAGAATATCTGAATTGAATGAAATTCTAAGCATGAAGTCCATAGTTTTGGCTTGTGAAATGTACATTGAATTCTGATGATGTTGTTCAGAATTCTGAAGACGTTTTGGGATTCAGACTTCTGAATATGTGGAATCAGACTTCTGAACATAACGAAAATGTGGGAAAACCTATGGACTTGTCTCTCGTAAATTCATAACTTCGCATGGTAAAGGTCGGACTTATGAAATCTAGCTGCTTGGTCAGGAGCTTCGACTGGTTATTAGGAGGTCTGAATACTAGTCATTGGAGCGTGTGCTAGTTGTGTGACATGCTGTATAAACATGTGTGAAATGTGGAAAAAGTTTGAAATAGACACAAAGTTGACCTTGTGTTGTGTTAGGTTGTTGAGATGACTGAACAGTGGTGTTCAGAGGTCCGAACTGACGAGGTTGAGAAATCTATAAATATCCAGCTTTAGGCGACAGTTTTAAGATCTTTATGGACATTATGTTTTGAATTAAGGTTTCTGAGAAAACTACTGATAGTGTGAATAAACCTTGAGAGATTATATGCGCCTTAATTGATTGTAGCATCATTTGATAGTCTTGTGAGATCCATCACCTTGATCTTCATAGATCTGAAAAAGCGTGTGAAGCTCTATTTGTTGCAGTGATTGGATAGATCAGTGAGAGTGACATCTAGGGATACTAGTGACAGTGTTAGATCAAGAGCCTCGAGTAGAGTCAAATTCTGGTGAAACTCGCGTAGAGTCTTATGATAGCAACTCAGGTGAGTTGTTTGGGCATTGGAGAGCGTTACTTAGATATCTCACGGTTGGGAGAGTTTGCAAGTGAACGTGGGTCATGGGGAACAAACCACTATAAAAATCCTGTGTTGTGGTGATCTTGCTTGTGGTTTGCTTACTTTATTTCTTTATGCTTGATCATCATATGCTTGTTTCCTGATTAACTTGTGAAAACAATATTGTGCATGCATTGTTAATCATCTGACAAGTGCCAAACAGATATTCATCTTAATATCCAGAAACATACTTGAGAAGTTAATATCATTTATATTCAGGATTTGTTAGTGATCAACTTGATCAAACATTGATATCTTGATTGCGTTAATGTGGAAAAAAATACTGCATATCATCATTGTTTTTGCAATCAGATCATGATATTATGATATTGATATTTGCTTGCGTTTTATACTCTGATAACTTGTTAGGCTTCCTCGTGTTATCAAACTTGTAACAAAGATAAACTTGATTTTGCTTTTTCTATTTGTTAAGTTGGTTAGGGTTTAATTGATTAATACAGTTTAACCAACTTAGATAGAAAATGACCAATTATTTTAGTGCTTCCGGGATTAGAGGATGGTAGTCCTATTCACGCCATTTTGGCTCTTACCCGACCTCCATACTTTGATGGTTCCAACTACGCTTATTGGAAGGCAAAAATGAAAACATTTTTTTATATCTTTAAATGGAAACACTGGGGAAATTATTCAAAAATGAGGGACATGTTAGTGCCTCGACTAGGCCAAGCCCTTATGTTTGTTAATTCCATGACTCGGAAAGAAACACTTGCCTAGAAGCTTGAAGACTCAAGATGATCAAATGTAAATATCATGCTCCACCAAATTAAATCTCATCGTTATGGCAATCACAAAACATGTATGTTGGTCATAGATGACCTTAAGTGGTACCCACACCTTAGAGAGGACTACCCTTGGGCTTAGAAAAACAAATGGTTAAAATCATATGAATCCTAGTGAGCAAGCTTGACAATGAATTGGAAGCAAACTTGGAAATATGAATTATGATTCACTGTCAGCTCAACCAGTCTATCTCACCGACCTCTCGGTGTAGTCAGGAACAACCCATCGTGGTCAAAGACTAGTCAGCCATACTGACATTGGTTCTGGAAAATTGAACTGTCATTCTGGACATGCCTCTGACCGAGAGTATCGTATACACCGACCCATCAGTGATGAACTTGAACGACCCCTCGTGATCAACGACTCGTTGGTATAAAACTTATAAGTTCTAGACTGGGAACTCATATGAACTCTTGAAGAAACAGACCTATCGGCAATCAAAGACCAATTGAGAATACTAGGACCAACCCCTCAGTAATGGGCGACATGTCGTTTTGGGTAACAGGTTTCTAGAGATGAAACTACTGTCAAGCATGTTTTGCACCACAATGAGCCTCTCGTATGGATTGAACCCTTGATACCATAAATAGTCGACCCATTGGAGACAACAGCATGTCGACCGGAAAAGAATATTACAGTTGGAAATGCACTTAATGCACAACGGTAACATTTCTAGTCATCGACTCTCGGTGCGACCGACATGTCGGTACATTACCGTTACTTCAACTAGTTATCTTCTCTATATAAACCAACTTTTATGCAAACAGTTGGTATCCTTCGGCAGGATTAGTTGGACTCTCATCTTTACCAGTGAACTTAAACAAGGGTCAATAGAAGAATCACTCTCTCTCTCTTGTGCTTACACTAGGGGAATCAAATAAACCAATCACATGGATTGAGTTGTGAGAGAGAGAGGAAGGAAGAAAACTCATAAACAACCAATCTGAGGATTGAGTTAGAAAGTGAGAAGGAGAGAACCATAAACTTGGAAATCTTTGGTAGAAGCAATTTCCTTGACACCCTGGATTGTGATTGCTCAACGGCGGCTACAAAGAAGTACATCGGCACACATTGGATGAGATCTCGAAGAAGCACACATCAGAAGAGAGAGCTTCAAAGGCAAATGCTACTTTGTTTTAATTTTCTTTAAAACCTTTGTTCCGAGGTGGATTAAGATGAGGTACCCCGGAACCACTATAAAAAATTCGAGAGCGTTGTCTCTGGCATAGAGGTGGGTGGAACTCCCAGTCAAATGGATAGGTGGAATTCCTATTCGACAATGATAGGGTGAAATTCCCAGCCGATTGAGTGAGGTGGAATTCCTACTCTAATTGTGAGGGTGTAAGTCCCCACTTAGTGGATTTTGGGGATAGCTTAAGATTGAGCGAGTCTTAATAGTGGATGTAGGTTGGCTAACCGAGCCACTTTAAATTGGTCTTATGGTGTTTGATCTATGTGTATTTGTATTTAGCATTTAAGTACTCTTCTTAACACACATCACTTTGGATATTGATTATCTCATTATACACATTGCGCACAAGCATCGATAGTCAAAGTTTATGTAAAGGGTCATAATGTTAGTTTGATCTTTTAACGAAAATATCACACTAAACAAATCTCTTGATAAACATTCCGCTGCACTTTAAATCAAGAAATTTGTAAACACCTTTAAAAATGGGATTGACCTATTCCCCCCCCTCTCCCTCTCAGGTCAATCAGGTTGTTCTAGCACCCGTGTAAAGGGTACCTTCAATTGGTATCAGAGCCTGGTGCTCTTGAGAAAGGATGTAACCATCCCAGTTGATCCGTGCTAGAACAATGGCTATAAGAGAAAGCCATGATATTTCCAAGATTCTTTTTTTGATGAAAAATGGAATGAAGAACTATAAATGTTTTCATCATAAAACATAGTTGGAAATAGGTGAATAAAAAGTGGTCTGTGCCTATGTAAGAGGTATTGGGTAAACCTTCAGCTTCCATGACCACTCAGCCCAAAGACCAAAACTGCTTGGACTTGTGATGAATTAGTTATACATGTAAAACAAACATATGTAACAATCATCAGTGTTGTTTCATGATATGCTGTCAAAATATTTAAAAGACATGAAACAACAAAAGAGGCTGAAAGAATCCACTGAAAAATCGCCTCTTCTAATTTAATGGATAACATCACCTATCAATAAATTTGTGAGTTGAAAATATAGGTGATTGGGTAATTTCATCCACTGAAAAAGTCCAATCTATATCCTCTAAGAAAAGAAGAGGACCGAGGAAGGAACTTGAAGAAGGTAGTAACCTCCAAGTATCCTATAAGGCCATATACCGAGATGTTTAGAGAAAAACATCATGGTACAAAATCTGGAATGTGGAACCATAAGATCAAATAGGAATGCTGCAACACCCGGATTTTTCGTTGCATAAATATATTGGATTTTGTCTATTTAAATTGTTAAATTGGTTGAATTTAAAATTTATAGATGAAATGGACCTTAGATGGGTAAAGGAGTTGGGTCAATGACCCAATCAAGATCCAATGGATCATGGATAGGATTTGATTTGAAAGTAATTGGGTAAATGTGATTAGATGGGCCAATTGCCCATTTGGGACCCAATGGATCATAGATGAGTTGATTTTTAAGTAAGTGGGTAATGTTTAATTAATGGGGTCAGCTATCCAATTAAGACCCAATGCATAAATCCACCTCATCAAGTGAGGTGGCATGTATGTGGGGTACCACATCATAAATGACATGGCAAGGATAGGACCCAAGTGCCATGTGGTGACCATGTCACCACATGCATGGTCAGCTAAGTCATGTTTGACGTGGTCAACCATGAATGGGTGAGCTCAATTGAATTCCATTTAGATTGAGTTCACATTGAATTGAGTCCAAGTGATTGAGTATAAAAGGATTAAGTTGCTTGAGTTAAGTGAGTCCAAATGAATGAGTCCAAGTGAGTAAATAAGACTTGAGTTGAGTGTGAGTCAAGATGGAAGTTGAGGAGACTTTCATCTCAAGTGAGTTGAATGGGAAGATGGAGGGTTTCCATCTCATGAGAGAGGAAACCCATGCCTACATTGGGAGATGGAAAGACTCCTTGAGCTTAAGTCAAGTGTCCTCTTGGTTAAACCAAGGGACACCTTGGTTGGACAAAACATAAATGAGGGAATTGGGAAGGTTAGGCTAGTACACAAAGAGGCACACTCCACCTCTTGGCCGAATTTCATCTCATTGAAACAAAGAGATTTCCCTCTTCTTTTCTCCATCTCCCATCTACATTTCGACACTTAGAGAAATTGTGAAGCACCAATGAAGAAGAAGGAGTAATGAGTAAAGTCAGAGCAAAAGAAAGAAGGAGACGGGAAAAGGTATGAGGATAACATAGGATTAAAATTAAAGGAAACCACAGTTTTGGTCATGGTATGACCGAACCTATGGGTTCCAGAGTTGGTTGAAAGGACTGGCTAAACTGTTGTAAGCCATGGAATTGGATACCCATTTAAGAAATGGATATGTATTGGAAACCAACAACCAAGGGATTTAATTTATAATCATGTTTTGATGGCTTAAGATAGGAATAGATTATGAAAGACCCTAACTTGGGCTAGAGGATAGAGTGAACTCATTAAGAGTGATATGAATGGTTTTATTTATGTTTAAAAATGATAAGGAATGGATACCATGAGGAAAGATCAAGCCAAATATACAAACAAAGTAGACTGACAAACAGTCAGTCGACTGAATCAGGGATTCAGTCGACTGAACTGGTGTGGCTGAAAACATAAAACCAATTCTGGGAGTTTCAGCTGACTGAATCTTGTGATTCAATCGACTAAACAAGGGTTGGATTAAAATATAAGGAATATAATGATGTTTCAGCAGACTGAATCTGGGATTCAGTCGACTGAAAGTAGACGTATCAAAGAAGTAAAGGGATCTAACGTGTTTCAGCCTGACTGAATCTTAGATTCAGTAGACTGGATGATTTCTTAGCAAACACGTAAACTGTTGGCTGATAATTCAACCGACTGAATCATGGATTCAGAACACACAGTCAATCTGATCCAAAGTCAGCCCACTGAATCTATGATTCAGTCGACTGAAAGTTAGCGACTCAAGGAAAGAACAGTATTGAGTTTGGGTTCAGCCGACTGAAAATGCATTTCAGTAGACTGAAAGTCTACGGTAAAGCAGAGAACAGTAACTGGACGTGATTCAGTCGACTGAATTGAAAAGTTGAATTTTTAATATTTTTTTTAGATATTCCTGTTTATCTGGAAGGTTGTGAGGAGCAATTAAATTAAAGGAAAAATCAAATTGATATATGTATATGATTAAATTGATAAGGTAAAGAGGTGTGATTCACTTTCATGCGACGGTTAGCGATTGTTCGTACGAAACAAGAAAAGGACAGTAAATCGGACGTGGGTAGGATTCCTACCTTATTGAAATACGTGTGGATCTTATATGTAATGGTGTTACTAGTTTTGTATTTTCCCAATATGATGAATTACTTTGGTTTATGAAACGTATATGTGTATGAACTGTTTTTTATGGCAATATGTAATTTGAAAATGAAAAGGCATTATTTAATTCATGATCTCATGCATGGCATGGAAGGGAGTATATGGGCAGCAAGCCAAGTTATGAATTGTCCAGACATGACTTGGGACTTGAAAACTAGCTTGGAAGAAGTTATGTGAACTATTGATATGTTGGCCTTGTCCGGGATTGCTAGATAGGGGTACGGAGTAATTTGGGTCAAAGGGCTCTGGAGTAACCAGTCCAAAAACCTTGCGCAGAGGGAGGAGTCCACGCTCCATCAGTAATTCCGATTAACACACGTGGGGAGGTATAACAGTGACCTAGTGGTGCCGTCACAAAACACTGCGGACGTAAATGGCCAAGGGAACACCTTGATATGGTTTCATGATATCAAGGAAAATGTTGTTATGATTTATATGGTGTTTGATATGGAGATTGGGTGAAGGGACCATTGGCATATGATACCCATGACATGACACATACATTTGCATGATTTGGATATGATTATCATGCGCTGTTTTTGGTACCATGATATGTTTATAGTTTTAATATGACATTCTTATTCTGATTTTTTTTATATTGATCCTATCTGTATAACCCTATTTGGAATTCCTACTGGGCGCGTTGACTAACGCCCTACTTCTATCCTTTAAATGTTAAAATAGGAAATGGAAAGGACATGGGACGTGAAGAAAGCCAAGCTTAGGAGCTTGGGTAGTTTTATGTTTATTTCTACATAACTAATTTTGGAACAATGTATTTTAGATAATTAGCATTTTGGGATTGTAATAACTTAGTTTACTTTGTTATGGTTGGATGATGATTTTTGGATATTTGAACTTAAGTTAATTTAATAGTGATTGGCTTCCTTTCTTATTTATATCATGAATTTGGATAGTAATCTATTCATAATATTAATTCCGCAGTTAATTGATTAAGCGTGTAAACTGTTTTGGTGGACTTGGTCCAAGCACACGTATCGTTGGCCAGTTAAGGGTCGGGTTTGGAATCCTGGACTTAGCTCGCGTCGTGACGTTCCTTCTCTCTCTCACTCTTTATTTTTTTTTAGAAAAATATACTCTGATTTTCGACGAGTGAAAAAGGGTGGGGCGTTACAAATGCACCCATGGCTAAAACAAGATTTGACAAAAGGCCATCACAGAATTGTGAACTTAGATTCCAAGTCTCACAATGTTAGGTTCAAATGTGTGAAGGGATACCAATTTGGTACCACATTTGAAACATGTTTTGGAATCAACATCTTACATTCAATCCATGTTCTTGTTTGATTGTTGGATTAATCCATTGTAAGATATGTGTTGTACATGTTGGTATGCACTCTTTTATTGGAATATACTTATCTCATTTCATATACCATGTGATTTGTGCATCTTTAGGAAATGAACGTAGTGTGTGCATTACCTCATGTATAGGGAATGTATGTGCTTAAACTGGTTTAATACACATGCACAGTGTCGTTTCATTCCAAGGCCCTAAAACTTGTGAACCTCATGTAGAATGAAACATGCTCTATGTCGTTAAATGGATATTTAGTTTGGTGTGACTTACCAAACGTAATGGTTGAAGAATCCATTTAAGTACCTACTCCTTTCAAGAAATTAGAAATGTCTTGAAAGAATGGTAGAGCTATTTATCATGTTCTGGGTAATAACATGATAATAGGCATAAGAGCTGTGAGTGAAGGGTCATACCTCATTCATGTATAGTACTCAATCACGAAATGAATGTATGATTAGTGTGCTTTAAGTTTCATTCCAATAAACATCAATTTATACATTATGTGGAATGAATTATGTCCATATATGCCTTGTCTTGCTAAAATCTGGAAATGTCGCATCTTATGACATCACACACTTGGACAATATACTTAAATTGGTGAATTAAATGTGTCCAAGAATCTTGGATTAAATTTGGATCCAGAAAAGAGATCTGTAATCCATGGTTTGTGCCTACCTTCAGAAGGGTGAATCAAATCTTCAAATGGCACAGATACGGTGTGAATGTATGTATCATCACTGACATTAAAATGTGTATAAGCAAGGTTTGAAGATCTCTGAACATCACAAGAACACACACACACACACAGCTAGTCTTCCTTCATTGTAAAACCCATGTCGAAGGATAGACTAGTCAAAGGTACAGACAGGTCGGTACTGTTGTAATTCAAAACACTGTCTGAAAGGGGGAAATCCGCAAAGGGAGACATGCCAATATATATTGACGTATCGACACAGATAGGTCGTTGGTCACGACCGGTTGGTATATCAGAAAGAGTAAGTTAAAAAGGAATCTTTCTGCGAAAATGATAGATCATTTCAAAATCGTTGTTTCCCCTCCCATTGAGCTCTAGCGATTTCATCCTCTCCTCCCGTGCCCTCGGTTAGCCTTTAGGACCTCACGAAGCGAAATCTCGACAGAAAAACAGAGGGGCACCATACCTTTCATCTCCAGTAGTTGAAAATGACTAGGGACAAGCCCACTGTCATTATCGTGTCCTCTGATTCTGAGAATGATAGTGCCACCCAGTCTAAGAAACCAAAATCTCAGTGGCTTCAAGGAGAAACATCGTCTCTCCTGAATACTATAGACCGTCGAGTCAAGATTCTCACGAGTAAATCTCACAAGAAGAAATCTCTTCCATCCTTAACCAGAAAACCCAGAGGAGTGATTATTAAAGAGCCTAGAGTCAAGATTCTCACGAGTAAATCTCACAAGAAGAAATCTCCTCCACCCTTAACCAGAAAACCCAGAGGAGTGATTATTAAAGAGCCTACCTTTCCAATTGAAACCAGAGTAGAAGAAGTGAGTGGAAAAGGAAAAGCACGAAAGGATCTCACTTCTCCAAAAGAAGCAAGCAGTGACAAGGACACACCTATCAGGAAACTGCTACTGGTAAGGAAAGAGAGGAGAAAATAAAAGAGGAGATGGAAGATGTTAAAGCCAAATCGGATAGAGTTCTTATAAAGAAAACCTACCGCTTCCTTGAAAAACGTCGGGAGTTGGAAAGAAAGATTGAAGATTTTACGACCTCCATGAATGAATCAATTCAAAATCTCTCTACATTCATGGAAGGACTCAAAAAGAGTGCCCGACGAAAATCTTCTTCTCCTCTATCATCTCCTCCTCCTGATAGGATCAGCTTAGAATAGTTTTTTCATAAATTATGTTTTATGTTGTGGTAAAACTATGTTGATATTTTGTCTAAGCATCAATTTGCCTCCCATCTCAACCATATGTACCAATTTCTCATGAATGAAATAATATGGTTTAGTATGATGTGTTGTATGTCTTATATCTCTTATCTACGTTTAACATGGTATGTGTTAAATAGACTAACATGTAGGTTTGGATGAGTTGGCTTTGTATTGGTATGTTAAGGATGATAGGGATCTCAATAAGATGTAACACACATCCTTGGAGAATGGGGGAGAAAAACTCCAAACTGGGAAGCTTGAAAAGTAACTTGACCCCACGCGAACGAGAAAACAATAATGCATGAGATATGTATTGGACTGTCGGGAAGATTAAAATGAGTTGGAAGAAAAACTCATGAAGCACTAAAAATGCAAGACGCATGGGAGAGTGCTTAAAACTCGATGTCAGCCTACTAATATTTGTCAATTGAATGACAAAATGGGGGAGAAATTAGTAGAAGCTAGAAGACATCAAAGCCAATTGACATAGGAAGAATCTCTATGCTTGGAGTTTAGGAGATCAAACTCAAAGAAGATAGAGGGAGAAATCTTCTCAACACAGATAATTTGGATAAGTTATATGGGGAGTGTTCGTCACTAGGAAATCAGGGAGTATGGGAGAGCTTAATTATAAATCTTATTTAGTCCATGAATGAATATTTATATTTTGAGACCAACCCCTCTAATGATTTTCTAATGTTGCTTGCTTATGTACTTGAACAGGAAAATAAAATGAAGCAAGCAGAAAAAGAATATGCAAAGACCCATAATCTTGTTTTCCATTTGAATATGGATATGTAATCAATGTAATATTTTTGTATTCAAATGTGTTGTAATAAGGGTGGGTTTGTAAATGGGTTACCTTCTAGGTTTTATCATGAAATTGACAAAGGGGGAAATTGTTAGTGCCTCAGCTAAGCCAAGCCTCTATGTTCGCCAATTCCATAACTCGGAAAGAAGCACTTGCCGGAAGCTTGAAGACCCAAGATGATCAAGAGTAAAGGATCATGTTTCATCGGATTAAAGCTCATCGTTATGGCAATCACAAAACATGTATGTTGGCCATAGATGACCTTAGGTAGAACCCACACCCTAGAGAGGACTACCCCTAGGCTTAGAAAAGTAAATGGTTAAAATCATACGAAGCCTAGTAAGGAAGCTTGATAGTGAATTGGAAGCACACTTGGAAATATGAATTACGATTCACTGTCAGCTCGACCAGTCTATCTCACCGACCTCTCGGTGTAGTCAAGAACAACCCATCGTGGTCAAAGACTGGTCGGCCATACTGACATTGGTTTTCGAAAATGAACTGTCATTCTCGCCATACCTTTGACCGAGAATCTCGTATGCACCAACCCATCAGTCATGAACTTGAACTATCCCTCTGGTCAACAAATCGCCGGTATAAAACTTATAAGTTCTGGACTGTGAACTCCTATGAACTCTAGAAGAAACAGACATATCAACAATCAAATACCGATCGAGAGTACCAGGACCGACCCCTCAGTAATGGGCGGCAGGTCATTTTGGATAACAGGTTTCTAGAGATGAAACTACTGTCAAGCATGTTTTGCACCAGAACGAGCCTCTCGTATATACCGACCCCTCGGTACCATAAGTGTCCACCCATCAACGACAACGACATGTCAACCAGAAAAGAATATTACCGTTGGAAGTGCACTTAATGGACAACGGTCGGAAATGTAACGGTAACATTTCTAGTCATCGACCTCTCGGTGCGACCGACATGTCGGTACATTACCATTACTTCAATTGGTTGCCTTCGCTATATAAACCAACCTTTATGCAGCCAGTTGGTATCCTTCGGCAAGATCAGTTGGACTCTCATCTTCGCCAGTAAGCTTAAACAAGGGCCAACAGAAGGATCATTCTCTCTCTCTCTCTCTCTTGTTTACACTTGGGGAATCAAATAAACCAATCAAATAGATTGAGTTGTGAGAGAGAGGAATGAAGAAAACTCATAAACAACCAATCTGAGGATTGAGTTAGAAAGTGAGAAGAAGAGAACCCTAAACTAGGAAACCTTTGGTAGAACTAGTTTCCTTGACACCTTGGATTGTGATTGCTCAATGGTGGCTACAATTAAGAGCATCGGCACACATTGGGTGGGATCTCGAAGAAGCACACATCAGAAGAGAGAGCTTCAAAGGCAAGTGCTTCTTGGATTTAATTTTCTGTAAAATGTTTGTTTCGAAGTGGATTAAGGGGAGGTACCCCGGAACCACTATAAAAAATTCTAGAGCAATGTCTCTGGCACAGAGGTGGGTGGAACTCCCTGCCAAATGGATAAGTGGAATTCCTATTCGACATTAGTGCGTGAAATTCCCAGCGGACATAGTGAGGTGGAGGTCCTACTCTAATTGTGAGGGTGTAAGTACCCACTTAGTGGATTTTGAGAATAGCTCAAGGTTGAGTAAGTCCTAACAGTCGATGTAGGTTGGTTAACCGAACCACGTTAAATTGGCCTTATGGTGTTTGATCTATGTGTGCTTGTATTTAGTATTTAAGTACTCTTCTTAAGACACATCATTTTCCATATTGATTATCTAATATACACATTGCGCACAAGAATCGATAATCAAAGTTTATGTAAATGGTCACAATCTTAGTGTGATCTCTTAATGAAATTATCACACTAAACAAATCTCTTGATAAACATTCTGTTGTACTTTAAATCAAGAAATTTGTAAACACCTTTAAAAATGGGATTGACCTATTCACCCCCTTCTAGGGTCAATCAAGTTGTTCTAGAGCCGTGTAACTTTCAGGACTCATCGTACTAAATAAGTGGCGTTGAAACATCAAAGGTGACTAAGCCAAAGGAGTTCGTAAAATGGTCGGAGAGTGAAAATGGTTTATATTCAACAAATGGCAAAGGTCTAAATGCCATATTTTGTGCTCTCTCCATATGAATTCATTAAAATTATTACTTGCGAAACTGCCAAAAAGGCATGGGATATCCTAGAAAGGACCATAAGGGTATAAATGTGGTGAAGAGGTCAAAACTTCAAATCCTTTGATAGTTCCCTTGGGTGCTAGAATAAGGACCGAGATTGTCCCTAGAGAATTTTGTTTGGGGGGGGGGGGGGGGGGGGGGGGGTGAATAGGACAATCCCTAATTTTTATGGTCTTAAAAAATTTCTTGATTAATTAACAAATTTGTCGTGGATTAATAATGTTAATCAAGAAAGATGAGTTCTTTGATCAAATGTTTGCACAAATATAAGAACAATCATACAAGTAAAGATCAACACCCACAAGACCAATTTATAGTGGCTCGGTTAAACAGTCTACATCCATTCTAAGGACTCACCCAACCTTGGGTTATTCCGAATTCACTATGTGGGGACTTACACCCTCATAAATAGAGTAGGATTTCCATCGTACTCAATTGGTTGGGAATTTAACCCACTACATGTTTCAGAGACAACGCTCTAGATTTTTTGTAGTAGTTACGGAGCCAAGCCTCTTTAATCCACTTGTTCTAGATATTGAAAGGTTCGACCAACCCAATGTCTACTTCTTTATCCCTCTATTTTTTATAGTGGTTCAGGCTTCTTTCCTTAGTTCACTCCACAAGGTTATTTATAAAATAAAATCACTAAGAAGCACTTGCCTTTGTATGAGCTCATTTGTAGATGTATACTTCATGAGGATGCACTCCCAATGTGATGGCAACGATGCTGAAGATATGCCTTGTGTATGCTTAATCACAATGTAACACCCTGGATTTTCCTTACATATGAATATATTGGAATAGTCCATTTGAATTGCAAATTAATGGAAATTGATTTAAAAAGTGGAAATTGACATAAGATGGGCAAGAAATGGATCAATTACCCAATTAAGACCCAATGGATCATGGATGAGCTTAATTTTAAAGTAATTGGGTAAGTTTAAAGTAAATGGGTCAATTACCCAATTAAGACCCAATGGGTCATAGATGAGCTTAATTTTAAAGTAATTGGGTAAGTTTAATTAAATTATTTGAATTGGATAATTAATGTATTTAATGTATTAAAATCCACCTCATCAAGTGAGGTGGCATGTGAGTGATATGGCATGTGAGTGATGTGGCATTGCCATGTGGCATGCATGTCATCACATGGAAGCCAATTAAGCAAGGTGCCATATCATCAAGTGACATGGCCAAGATGGGACCCAAGTGCCAAGTCACCACATGCATGGCCAGCCATGTCATGGTTGACTTGGTCAACTACTAGTGAGTTCAATTAAGTTAAGTTGTGACTTGAGTTGAGAAGATGAAGAGTTTTCATCTCAAGAGGCATGAAGTCAAGGGGTCTCTTTGGTTTAAGCCAAGGGTCTCCTTGGTTAAACCAAGGGTCTTATTGGTTAAACAAACCATGATGAGGGAGAGTGAAGAGTCTAAGGTGGCTATACAAAAAGACACAAACCAGGGGGCATTCCACACCTCTTGGTCAATTCCTCCTCTTGCACACAAGAGTTTCCCTCCTCTCCTCTCCTCTCTCTCTCCCACCTCTACCTCTATACTCGGAGACTTAGAAGAGCAAAGAAAGAAGAAGAAGGATTAAAGAAGAAAAGAAGGAGATGGGAAGAAGGTATGTTTAAGGTTTAATAACATAGGAATGAATCCAAGGAAACCATAGGTTTGGCCATGGTGTGGCCGAACCCATGAGTTCCATAATTGGTTGGAATGGATGGCCAAATTGTTATAAGGCCATTGATTTGGAAATCCATCCAAGAAATGGTAATGGGTTGAAACAAAAATAAGGTGATATTCGAATCCATGATATGATACTAAGAATTGAATGAATTATGGAAAAGACCCAAACATTGGCTAGTGGGTAGAGTAAATTTACTAATTAAAGTATGAAAGATGAAATCCATGTTTAGATATGATAAAGAATGAATTTCATGAGGAAGGGCCTAACTATACATGCAAACAAAAGGATTTGACACAAAGTCAGTAGATTCAATCAACTGAACTTGTGCTGGCAAAGTAAACAAAGGATATCTGGGTATTTCAGTCGACTGAATCTTAAGATTCAATCGATTGAAAGTGTGTTGGCCAAGCACATAAGGGATATCTGGAGGTTTCAGCCGACTGAATCTATGATTCAGTCGACTGAAAGTGGACTGGCAAAGCATAAAAAGGAACTGACCCTAAAGTCACTCGACTGAATCATGAGATTCAATCGACTGAAAGTACACTGGCTAAACACAAATGGGGTCTATTGGTATTTCAGCCAACTGAATCTTTGATTCAATCGACTGAACGTATACGTACCAAACAAGTAAGTGATTTGGTGTGTTTCAGCCGACTGAATCTTATGATTCAGTTGACTGAAGGTATACTTACCAAACAATTAAATGATTTGTTGGTAATTCAGCCGACTGAATCTTTGATTCAGTGGACTTAAGGTATACTGGCCGAACACACAAATGATCTGACCCAAATTCAGCCGACTGAAAGTTTACGGGTCAAGTTTATACAATACATAGCTGTGTTTTTAGCCGACTAAATCTTATGATTCAGTCGATTGAAAGTTTACGGGTAAAGCACAGATGGTACTTAGGTGTGATTCAGTCGACTGAGTTAGAAAATTTGTATTTTTGGATTACTTTCCAAATGCCACTGTCTATCTGGTAGGGTGTAAGGGTGATGAAATTTAAATGGAAAATCAAATTAATGTATGTGGTTGAATTTAATAAGGTAAAGATATTCGCAAAAGGATTGTGATTCGTTTCAATGCGATCGTTAGCGTTGTCCTCACAAGACAAGCAACGATAGAGTATTGGACATTGGTAGGATTCCTACCTTATTAAGAACACTATGGAATATGATATGATACTGATTTTTATTCCAAATATGATGATTACTTTGGTTAAACAAATTGTATATATTTATGAACTGATTTTCAATGATATTATGTATTTTGAAATGAAATGACATTCTTGCATACATTACCTCATGCATGGCATGGGAGGGAATATATATGACCAGCAAGCCAAGTTCTGAGCGGTTTGGACATGACTTGGGCTTGAGACTAGCTTGTATGAAGCTATGAGAACTGTCGAGATTTGGCCTTGTCCGGGTTGATAGAAATAGGTACGGCGTAATTTGGGCCAAAGAGCTCCTGGGGAGGTTCCGAAACCCTGCGCAGAGGGAGGAGTCCACACTCCATCGGTAATTCCGATTAATTTGTGGATGGGTATACAGTGACCTGGTGGTTGCCGCCACAAAACACTACAGACATAATTGGCCAAGTAAACCTTGATATGGCGATTTATCAAGGAAACTATTGATATTTATTTATGATGTGATTTAATAAGGAAATTGGGTGAGAGATCATTTGGCATTGACACCCATGACATAACACATAAGTAAGCATGATTATGATATGGACATCATGCATTGTTTTACTACTTATGAGATATTTTGCAAATGTGATATGATGTATCAATCTTGATTTATATTATTCCTATGTGTACCATAACCCTACTTGGAATACCTACTAGGCATGTTGACTAATGCCCTACTTCCACCCTATAGATGATGGAACAGGGAATGGTAATGAAAAGGGCGATGGACTGGAAGGGAGTCAAGCATAGGAGCTTGAGAAGATTATGTCTAAATTACTTAGTTTTGTTTCAATTATGTATTGGGAGAACTATATTTTGGATTTTAATAACTTAGACTTATTTGTTATGATTCATTTTAAGTATATGATGATTGGCTTTCCTTGCCAAATAATGACAAGTATAAAAATAGTATCTTATTCATATAAATAGTTCCGCAAGTATTCAGAAAAGCGTGTGAAATGTTTAGTGGATTTAGTCCACGTATACGTAATGGTGGTCATTTAAGGATCGAGTTTTGGAAACTCGGACTTAACTCGCGTCATGGAGTCCCGCTCTCTCTCTCTCACTCATTTTAAAAAAAAAATATTCTATGATTTTGTGAAGGTGAGAAAGGGCGGGACATTACACACAATCTATGGGAGGTCTCTAGGATTTAGATGTGCCATTGGATTCCTAGATCTATATTTCTTTCTCTCTCTCATAATCACAATAAAAAAAATTGATATTTGATTCACCAAGTGTAGTGCATGGACAGGAGGTGGAGAGATGCTTGGGAGTGTATGAGACCTCTAGGAATTCCTTTAGATTATTTTTAGATTCAATGCTCCAACCCAACTCAAAGGAGTTTGGAGTATATATAGGCATACAATGAATCTCGGGTAAAACACGGGCGATGGGTCGTGCATATAACCATTGAGAAATGTGACTGTTGCACTCTAACGGGTAGAAAACGGTAAAAAAATGGTCACCTGCGATTGGTCGATCTCACGACTATTCGTGCTCACGATCGGTCGTGCTGACTGTTTTCAGCAATAACACTCTCAACTATAATGGTCATATCTTTGGCTCCCGAACTCCGTTTTGAGTGTTCTTGGGCTCTATGAAAAGCTCTTCCAATGCTCTATCAAAACATGGTGGTTTGATAGTAGATTTATGCATTTGGTTTGTTGATAGAGTCTCCCAAGTTATGAAATTTTCACACTCAACATTTTTCCTAAGATTTGTTCCTGAATGCTCCAAGTCTTTGGTCCATTTCCCCTAGGCATGCTTATGATTTACCAATGAGTGTTCTAAGCTAGGGAGGGTCTTTTTCACATATGGGTCTACATTCATGGCACCAAGGGAAGTGCATACGAGAGTCTCAGTCTGGGACAACATTTTGCAGATAGAGTTTCAAGTCCCAAAACTTGTCGTGCACAGAACGACCTGTCGTCTCTATCGAGGGGTCGGTCCTAGTACTCTTGACCGGTCTGTCTACCGAGGGGTCTGTGTTCCCTAGATCACCCCTTTGATTTCTAAGACCCAGAACTCACCTTATTCAAATCGAGGAGTCGATGACCACTATGGGTCGATAAACTCATTGTCGAAAGGGTCGGTGCATACAAGACTTTCGATCAGAGACATACCCAGAATGACAAGTTCTATGATCCAGAACCTCTTTGAATCTGGCCTGACCAGTCTATGACCACAATGGGTCAATCCTTTCCCAACTGAGGGGTCGGTGAGAACTAGTGGTCGTGCTGACAGTGAAACCAAATACATATTTCCAAGTTGGGATTCAATTCACTGTCAAGCAACCTCTAGGCTTGTTTATGTCCTATTACTAACATATTCAACTAAGCCTAGGCAAGGTCATCCTTAGGTGTTGGGATTGCCATACATAGTGATGATGAATCCGCATCCTCCAATGCTTGAGTTCTTGATTCAATCTTCATCACTTGAGTCTTGATCATTGCTTCAAACTTCCGAGACAATGCTTCACCTAAGTCATGGAATTGACAAATAGGTAACTCGGCAAGCCGGGGCACCAACATCCTTAACTCAAGGTTTGAAGCTATTCAAATGGAAGATAGTGAAATATTCCTAAAGTTCTACACAAACTAAGTGACATAGTAAACTCCATGTGGGCATTAGGAGAGAAAATACCGAAACACACTGTTTGCACTAAAATTCTTACGTCAATACCAGATAGGTTTACACCTAAGGTCATCTCTATTGAGGAGCATAGAGATGTAACTACCACGAGTGTAGAGGATCTAGTAGGCTCACTACAAACCGTTTGAGCTGCACTTTAAAGTGTAATGGAAAATGAAAAGCAACATCACTGCCTTGAAGACCACTATCAAAGTTGAGAATGAGACTAGTGAGTCAGATGATGAATTAGAAGTGGACTTTGCATTGGTTGCAATGAAGTTCTTTAAAACCTTCAAGTGAAGAAAGTTTAGAAAGTTGAAGCAAAATGAATTCAAAGGTGATGAAAAGGACAGCTCAAAAGTGTCCAGAAATAGAAAAAGAATCACTTGCTTCAACTGTGGAAAATGGCATATTATGGCTAAAGTATTCTTCGAAAGACAAAAAGACAAAGAAAACCATGGCAGCCACATGAGGATGATGCATCCGAGTCGGAAATAGAATCCATGAAGTCTGTAGAAGAAAAATGTGAAAAGATAAGACTTCTTATGGTTGAAACTCCATTTCATCAAGATGATGATGCAAATGAGAGTGAGATTGAGCCGATGATCTTCAAAAAGCCTATAATGATGTGTACATAAAATGTAAGAAAATGTTTAATAAATGAAAAGAATTAAGAAAGGAGAATGTTAGATTAGAAAAGGCCTTAAAGACTGAGATTGACGAGAAATTCAATCTAGAAAATGACTTCACAAAGTTAAAAGTCATGATTAACTCACTAGAGGAAGAAATGGTGAATCTAAAGAGTGAGTTATCAAAAGAAAAAGGAACATGAAAAAATGAGAAGGGAACTCACTAAGGAGAGAAGTAGATTGTCTCAATCAGAAAAAAAAAATCTTAGAATGGAAAATCATATATTAAGGCAAGAGGTGAACCAACTCGAAAGGTATAAGAAAATTTTCGATGAAAAATTTACAAATGGTGAAGAGAGGTTGGAAAAATTACTTAAGATAGAGAAGTGAGCAGGTGATAGAACCGGTTTAGGGTTCAATCTTACACTCGCAAAAAATGGCCCTACTACTACTACTGAAGAGTAAAGTTGAAAGAGCGAGTAATGTCACATGTTTTTACTACCGGGAAAAAGGACATTACAGGAATGAATGCAAGATGCGTGATAAGCACCGTCAATGAGCTCAACCTGGATAATATAGTAAGGGTCCGCAAATGAATGCAAGGAAGTTCACTCACATGAACCATAGATTCGGGAATCATAAAAGGGCGAGTGGTTTTGGAAACAACTGGACACAATCCTCACGTTCACACGCAATCTTATCCCTTAAATGGTACATTTCATGGGGATAACCAAATGAACACTTATTCACATTCCCGCATGAATGGTCATTACACCTGTTTATTCGAAACTCTAAAAAGAAGACGGAACCTGTTTCTCCCTCGACTTTCCTTGCGGGATTCTGAGGCAACGTGGAAAAAGAATCCAATATAATCTTTATCCTCAACTTTCATCTTACATTTTTAGTAATAGAGGATGCGACTCTCAATTGTAAGGGATTAAACTACTTCATATCGAGGATTTCAATCTCTATTTTTTTTTCAATTCCTTGAAACCTGGTGATTGTGTTCAATCAAATCATGCCTATGCAAAGGAACATTTCCAAGAGACCTCTTGGAGAGGCATCTACTTCAAGGACATCTGGTAACTCCCAGTCTTCCTCATCGCCATCCCCACAACTCAGAAAACAGAATGCTAGGACATCTACCCTCAGATCCCCTGAATGTAACTCTCAGATCCCCTGAATGTAACTCTTTGGAATGATGGTAACAACTTCACGACAGGAAGGACTTGTGGCAAGTCTGACTCTTTTATTCTTACAGAAGCAGTTAGACTTATCATTGCTATGGGGTGGTATAATATTCTTATATGGGGAGGAGATGCATATGCATCACTTGTTCAATGCATGTATCACTACAATACCTCAGTCAATTGGAGTCTTTCGTTTGAAGTTTGAGTTTGTTAGTGCCCTAGTTTGCCGAGTCCCTAATTTGTCAATTCCATCAACTGGGAGAACCACTTGCCAGAAGATTTGAAGACTTAAAGTGATCAGAAAATTGAAGATCAAAGTCCAAGTTTTCAAACTCATCAGGTGTATGGAAATCACAAAGGTAAACTGGCCACAAATGACTTTAGTGGAATCCACACCCTTAGTGGACCTTGCCTAAACATAAGGATCATATTGGTAAAAATTAACCTAGGTCGAAGTGGTACCTGGAAAGTCATAAAACCAGATGGGATAAACATTGGAAATCTGGTAATTTGTCTGGTCGACCCGTCGACTCCGCCAACCCATCAATGAAACAGGACAGACCATCAAGGTCATCGACACGTCGACTGGAACTATCATTCAGGGTCGAGTATATCGTGTCCACCAACCCCTGGGTGAACACAGGACCGACCCATCGAGTTCCTCGATATGTCAACTGGAATTATGCTCTCTGGACAAAATAGACTGTAAATTCAGTCTGCTCTCTGATAATCCGGCTCGACCTGTAGGTGAGCCCGACATGTCGATCTGTGTCAAGTATGATTTCTGGACTTAGGACTCTGAGGTACTCTCGAAACCGACACATTGATGTAACAAACCCATTGATAGTACCAGGACCGACCCATCGATGGACAGACATGTCGATTAGTATTTTCAAGGTTCTAGATAAGCAAGTTTTGTATTTTTATGTTGCTCTCTGATAATCTGGATTGACCCATAGACAAGATCGACATGTGGAACATAAGCTCGTCGACCCATCGGCGATACCGACCCATCGATAGTTCCAGTTTATGTTCCGTTGTAATGCAATTAATGCACAACGATCGAGCGGTTGAATGATCAAATAGAAGATCACCGACTCATCGGTTTGGTTGACCTGTCGGTGACGAACTGTTTCGAAAAACAACTTTTGTTCTCTATAAATATGAAACTATTTGGCATTATTTATGGGAGATCTCTCTTGAGCATTGATGATCCTGATCTACCAGAGTACATTGGTGAATTAATATCATTCAATGAGTGGATCCTCTCTTTTGTGCATACACTTGGTGAATTGATAAAAAATCCATTCTTCTTAGATTGAGTTTGAAAGAGAGTGAGAGAGGGCAAAGGAAAACACTCTAGGATAGACATTGGTGAACCAATTTCCAAGAGATTTCCCAAGTTCTTGTGATTGCTTTGCACTCGATGCATCATTGTCATCTTACGAATCACATTGGGAAAGAATTTTAGAAGCACATTTACACATTGCAAAGCTCCTAAAGCAAATGCTTCTTGGTTTAATTTCTCGTTTTAAATCATCTCGTTGTGAAGTGGATTAAAGAGGGTGTACTCTTCAACCACTATAAAAAATAGAGAGTTTACTCTAGGTATTGGTGTTGGATGAAAGTACCAACCAATTGGTTAGGTGGAAGTCCTAATCTATTAGTGTGGGTGTAATTCCCCAGTTAGTGAATTTGGGATAGCTCAACGTTGGGTGACTCCATCAGTGGATGTAGGAGGGTTTACTCCAAACCACTTTATATTGGTCTTGCGGTGTTAGAGCTAATTGCTTGAATTCTTATTTAATCACAATTGCTAACACACACACATTTGATTGACCTGTATCCGCTAAAAATTGGTTAATTAATCAAGGAATTTTTAAAGGACCAACATATTTGTTGATTGCCATATTCACCTCCCATCTAGGGTCAATCGTGTTCTAGCATCAGGACTTTCAGAGTTACTCCAGAGGTATCATTTACAGCATCTCCAAGAATAATCTCAAAAGAAATCAGAGTACCATTAATAATAGATGGGATAAAGTCTCTGTCATCATGCCTCTCTGAAGATGATGGACTCAAGTTCACTATCATACTTTTGTGGTCGTAATGAACATTAGGCCAACAACTGCTTGCCAGTTGATACACTACGACCGGTATATAAACTATTCCACACAAATTGTTATGACCAACATATATCTAATGAGTTGGTTAATCTACTGTACCTCATTTCTACAGGTGCGAAAGTATGCCTACCCTCTTTGATCTACACAAGGATTGTGTAATATATTTTGTGGCCAGGAATGTCAGATGCTCCCTTTTGGTGCCTCATGTCTAAACTATGGTTGGAATCTGGTATCCCATGTATTAAATCTGAGCAACCAAAAAGGGGTGTTCTGCATATATGCAAAGCTTCTCAAGTACATGAATCTGAACCCTCTCTCACATCAATTGGAGGAGGCATCGTTGACCGAATCAAAATCTCAAGGCAAAAACCTTGCAAAGTTATTTGATCTACTGTATGATATTAAACAAGAATAAGTCAAGATCAAGAAAATGGTCAAGACTTTCTCTACTTCTAGCATTGTTCAAAAGTGTCACACCATGTAGGTCCATGAAGTCTAGTGGTTTAAGAAGTTAATATATTCATGAATAAGGCATGATGGACCTAGAAATGGTTTATGTATGTTGATGCGTTATAGAAGATTATGATGCGTTTATTTCATTCCATGTGCTTTAACTTGCGAATCTTTTGATTTGGAATGATAATGTATTTAGGTATCCATGTGTGCTCTATTGTCATGATATTCTGAAAGTTCCCAGTGTGCTAGAACCGATTGTCTAGATTGTTCCTAGAGGGGGGTGAATAGGACAATCATCAATTTTAATGGTCTTTCAAACAATTGTTGATTAATTAAATAATTTGCAGCGGATTAAATTAGATTAATCAAGTGTGTGACAAAAGAGTGTGCCAACTTAAAGAGCAATCACACAAATAAAGACCAAACACCCACAACACAAGATGTATAGTTGCTCGGTTTAACCAAACCTTCATCCATTGTTGGACTCACCCATGGACTATCCCAAATACACTATGTGGGGAATTGCGCCCTCATGAATAGAATAGGACTTCCACCTATCCAGTGGATTGAGAATTTTCGCCCAATCACCTAAGGTTTTGAAAGGTTCGACCAAACCCCGGCCTACATCCTTATCCCTCTATTTTTTTTTTTTTTTTGAGTGACTCGATCACCTTGATCTACTCCACTGTACAATGAAGATGATTTAAAAACTAAATCAAACCTAAGAAGCACATACCTTGTGTAAGCTCACTTGTAGATGATATGTTTCTTCAAGACTTCTCCTAATGCGATGTCGTATGGTGACAATGATGTGCCTTTTGTATGTGTAATCACAATCTATACGAGGTTGCTAGGAAATGGATTTGCAAATTGATCCTAGGCATGTTTTCTCTCTCTCTCTTCTCTCTTAATCTCAATCAAGATGATTGGATCGAAAATGATTCTCCTAAGTAAGGATAGATAGGAGTGGGGAGCTCTGGTTTTGACTTGTGATTTTCCAAGTGGGAAGTCCAACCAAAACACAACAAGGTTTGGTGTTTAAATAGGCAAACAAGATTTTTGGATCAATTCAAACTCGACAGATTTAGTTTACTGATGGGTAGGTGAACTTAAATGTATCTGTTCAACCACTCGACTATTGTGCATTAAATGCTACTCCAACGGTATAAAAACTGGAACTACCGATGAGTCGATATGACCTGATGGGTCGACAATCCTTATGTTCCACATGTCGATCTTGTCGATAAGTCAGTCCAGATGATCAGAAAGCAGCATAAAAATACAGAGTTTGCTCATCTAGAACCTTGAAACTGTTGATCGACATGTCTGTCCATCGATGGGTTGGTCTTGGTACTCTCAATGGGTCGATGACCACAATATATCTATCTGAGAGTACCCCATAGTGCTAAGTCCAGAACTCAACTCGACCCAGGTCGACATATCGTGTTCCCCGACAGATCGAACCTGATTATCAAAGAGCAGACCAAATTTACAATCTGTTCTTTCTAGAGACTGTATAATTCCAGTTGACATATCGAAGACCACGGTGGGTCGGTCCTATGTCAACAATGGGTCGGTGCACACGATACGCTTGACCCTGAATGGACAGTCCTTCCAGTCCAGAGCCATTGTCAATACAATCGACATGTCGATGACCTTGATGGGTCTATCACGTCTCACCGATGGGCCTATCATGTCTCACCGATGGATCAGTGGACTAAATGAGTCGACCAGACAGATTACAAGATTTTCCAATGTTTATCCCATCTGGTTCTATGATTGTCCAGTGTGCGCTAAGGCTTGATTATGTGTTTACCAATTTTTTTGCAAAGCCTAGGCAAGGTTCACTAAGGGTATGGGTTCCTCCTAAGGTCATCTATGGCCAATTTAGCTTTGTGGTTGCCATACATATGGTGATGCTTAATTCTCCAACTTGATCTTCAGTCTTCACCACCACTTGAGTCTTATATTCTTGCTTCAATCTTCCGAGGCAATGTTTCACCTAAGTCATGGAATTGACAAATAGGTGACTGGACAGTACATTTGCTAAGACTCCTCTATAAATACTGCAATTACTGCATGACATGAGATGGTCGAATCTGGTACATTAGGGTGGAAAGATGTACTCTTCCTTGGCTATGAGAATGTATTGCTCCATCAGAGATCATTCTACAGCAAACTGTTTCAAAATTCTATTTAAAAATGGAGAGTCAGTACGAGTTTCCCTTAGATGGTTTCTGAACTTATTGGGATCCCTCTTGTACCAAACATTGCTCTACCCAACATCCCTCCTAAGATAGAAGTGCCATATCAAAAGAAATTTGCCAAAAGACTGTGGAAAAGAAGTAGAGTGGAAGAATAACATATGGATTAGAAATGCTGACTTGCTACCACAATACAAAGTTCTCCATCTTCTCTTTTGCTCTAATCTATATCCTAGATATGGAAACAGGGCTGATTTGAATCCTCCCATGATTGTTCTCCTAGACAAAGTTGCTCGCAAAAAGAAATTTTGCCTGTCTACTTGGATGTACAATTCCATCTCTATGTACCTGAAAATCAGCAAAGAAAGGATACCCTCCCTTCTGTTACCTTATGTCTGAACTAGCTGAGCACTTCAAAATCAAGACAAGAAAAGGGGAAGTGCCAAGATCCACCAGACCCATCGATGAGGCAATTCTTCGAAAGAGCCTTCCCAGAAGCTTAGCTGAGTGTATCTTCAGGAAAAATGATCAGTCCTCTTCTGACCATCCAGTGTTTGAAGAACCTAAAGAAGAAGAAGAAGAAGAGAAAGAACAAAAGGAAGGAGAAGTAGATACAACACAATCATCCAGATTGAAAGCAATAGAGAATCAGCTCAGTCATTAAAGTGAATTGCTTGCAGTCTTTGCAAACAGACAAGATGAGCATGATCACCTCCTAAAACAACTCCTGGCTGCTATTACTTCTCTCACTTCCAACCCTCTCATTGTTCAGATCCTCAGCCTTCTACCTCATCCCTTCATGATGCTGTAAAACATTAAATATTTCAGTTTCTGTTTTGAAAGACTGATATTCTAGATGTGTAAACATTAAACACCATGTGTGCAAACTCTATTCTATGCATTGATGTTGTGGTGTGCTATGGCTTACTATGTGTATTGATATGTTTGATTGCCTTCTATCTCTAGTGGTTAAACATAGTTTTGTTAAGAAGACTAACATGTAGGTTTGAATGATTTCATTTTGTATTGGCATGTTAAGGAGATAGGAATCGGGCTGTGATGCTACACACATCCTTGGAGAATGGGAGAGCATAAAATATTTGTTGTTTACCTCTTGTCACTGATCATGACAGAGTAAGGAGGAAGCAAGATGCAACCTTGAAATAAAGCTTGCAGAAAATAAACTTGCTTGCAGAAAATAAACTTAGATGCAGCTAAGTTTATGGGGGAGCTGGGTGAAAAAGCTAAAGTGGTACCTTGGAAATGTAGGAGAAAACTCTAAAAAGAAGATACGTAGGGTAGCTTGATCCCAAAAAGAAAACACCTTTAAGACAGTACAACTCTTAAAGGGAAGGAGAAGAAAAACAGTAATGTAATGGAAATTAGCAGTGCGATGAATGGGAGATCAATACTTGAATGCAGGAAAAGCAGACATTAATCAAAGAAGAAAGTTAAATGAGTTGAAGAGAAGCTCATAAAAGCACTAGATACAAGAAGCATGGGGAAGTACTTGATCTCAATATCTACCTACTAATCTTTGTCAATTGTATGACAAAATGGGGGAAAAATTAGTAAAAGTTGTAAGCACTAATCATGGGGGAGCGTATGGTAAAGCCGAAGTGCTTGGGCCTCTAGAAAGAGAGAAGCCATAAAGTTTGGGAATATGAAGAAGCCAATGGACATAGGGAGAATGTCTATGGCTTGGAGTTTGGGAGGTCAAACTCAAGAAGATTGGGAGAGAAAATCTTCTCAACACTAGGTAGTGTTGTTGGCTAGGAAATCATTGGTGTATAGGGGAAGATGAATGCTAATCTTGTTTAGTCCATGAATGCACTATTTATGTTTTGGACTAACTCAACTAATGATTTTTCTAGTGTTGCTTGCTTATGTGCTTAAATAGGAAATCATGATTTGAATATACGGAGACCATATTATTGTTGTACCATTTGATTATGTAATTAATGTAATATTTTGTATTCAAATGTAATGTAATAAAGGTGGACTTATAATTGGGTTAGCTTCTAAGTTTTGTCATGAAATTCATAAAGGGGGGATTGTTAGTGCCTCGGCTTTGCCGAGTCCCTGTTTGTCAATTCCATGACTCGGGAAAAAGCATTTGCTAAGAAGCTTGAAGACCCAAGGTGATCAAGAGTGAAGATCATACTCCACCAGAATGAAGCTCATCGTTATGACAATCACAAAATAGGTATTATGGCCATAGATGACTTTAGGTGGCACCCACACCTTAGAAAGACTATATCTAGGCTTAGTTAAATAAATGGTAAAACCATAAGAAGCTAAGAGAGGAAGCTAGACAGTGAACTGGAAGTGAACTTGGAAATATGAATTAAGTTCATTGTGAGCACGACCAATCGTACTCACCGACCCCTCGGTGGAGACAAGATCGACCCATCGTGGTCAAAGACTGGTTGGCCAGATTGACAGAGGTTCTGGATCAAAGAACTGTCATTCTAGGTAAGCCTCTGACCGAGAGTCTCGTATGCACCGACCCCTCGGTGATGAATTTAAACGACCCAAAGTGGTCGACGACTCATCGGTAAAGGACTTGTAAGTTCTGGAATGTGAACTCAAGGGCTCTCAAAGAATCAGACATATCGGTATATCAAGACCAATCGAGAGTACTAGGACCGACCCCTCGGTAAAGGGTGACAGGTCGTTCTAAGTAAGACAGGTGTCTGGCTTGAAACTACTGTCAGCATGGTGTTGCCCCAGATCGAGACACTCTTATGGACCGACCTCTTGGTGCCATGACTGTAGACCCATCAGCGACACCGACCTGTCGACCGGAAAGTAATAAAGTCATTGGGAGTGCATTTAATATGCAACATTCCGATGGTTGAACGGTAATAAAAATGAACACCGACCTGTCGGTACTGGACAGTCTGAAAATTTGTTAAGAGTCCTCTATAAATATGAGTGTTGTGTGATCGTTTGATCATCTTCCTTGAACTGAGAAGAGTGATATACTCTAAGGAACGATCAACCCTCTTGTACTGAGAATCATAAACAACCAATCTATTTATTGAGTTTGAAAGTAAGAAAGAGAGGAGGAAAGAAAAGAGATGAACTAGGAAACCTTTGGTAAAATCAGTTTCGCTCTTACGACGGCTACAATGAGGAGCGTCGGCATACATTGGGTTGGATTCTTCAAGAAGCACATGTTGAACACTGAAATCTTATATTTTTAACCCTAATTATTGGACCAGTTAGCTTCCAATTTTGTGTATATTAGTGCATTTAATATGATTTCTTAGTTTTGTAGATTAAAAATGGAGAATACAGGAAATCAAGCTTAGTTGGTGGATAATTACTAGTTTTGAGCCTAAAATAGAAGATCTGGAATTTAGTAATTAATTCAGTCCACTTTTAGGTTTTCCTTGTAAATTGGTTAATCTATATCCTGTTATGAGAGTCTAGACTTAATCAATATTTTAAATTTTAAAGTGGTGGAGTTAGTTATTTAATTGTAGGAGAGAAAACATGCAATTCAAGTGCCAAAAGACTGAAAATCAAGATCAATGGGTCAGAGATCCACTTCAATTGGGCCAAGTTAAGCTCCTCAAGTCCAAGGTCCATCGGAGGCCCATGTGCTCATGTATAGGTCCAAAACCCAAGTCCATAACCCATTCACACGCCCAAGCCTTGTCCATTTCCATAGTCATCCACACCATCCAATCTTCATCTTAAACCATAACCCTTCATCTCATACCAAAATTAGATAAAACCCTAGATCCACCTATCAAATCCAACCCATACATGCATTAACATTAGATGTAGACCATCCAACCCATCCATCATCTAGATTTACCTTAGGATCACATGCATTCATATATCACCTATGCATCCATTCAACTAGATCATCCATCGACCATCTAAATCATTAGATCATAGGACATTTCATCACATCCTTTCATATCATTAATAAACCTAGGAAAAACCCTAGAGCCACCTGATTATCCAATGCATACATTCATCATCTTAAATTTAAGCCATGCATTTTATCATCCATCTTGATCAACCTTTGAATCTCAACCCTCCATTTGGAAACCTACCATTTATATAATTTATTTTAATCAACTTACCTTAGAGCCATTAGATCTAGGTCCCACTCAATCATAGTCATTCATTCATAAAAACCCTAGATATAAAACAACTTGGAACCCAAGCAACAAAAAATTCTCCATGCACTTGACCCAAAATTCCATCTAGGTTCATGCCACATCACCTATACCTCATCACCCCTCTTCCAAGCAATCCAAATTCGCCCCAAGGCAACGAGACACTTGTCAATTTCGTGTGAAGCCTTTTGGAGGAATAAATGGACAAAAAAATGGGATTTGGAAGACAAGTTTTGACACAGCTCTGGTATTTTGACCATAACTTTCCACTCTAATATCCGATTGCATTCATTTTTATTGAGTTTGAAAGAAGACTTCAAGGACTATAACTTTGTAGTTTACACAATTTAATGATTCGGATGTTTACTAGGTAAAAATGGAGCTACAAGATAGTACATGTGTAGAAAAACGGGATTTGCACTCCACTTTCCAAACTAATTCTAAATCCCAATTTTTTCTCCACCATTGCTTAGCCACCAAGCCAAGCCACCCAAATTTCGTGTATACCCTACTATAAGCCCTAGCTTTCAATATAAAATCTCATCCATCCAAATTTCATGAGATCTAATCCAAGCCATCAATCCATAACTTAAACCTAGATTAAATTACAATCGTCCATTCCAACCCTGTGCCTATAAATAGAGCACTAAGCACACTATAGAATTGGAGTTTGACCAGGAGCTTGAGAGGACCAAGGCTGGAGCAAAAGACAAGAAGACAGGAGCACCATTCGAATTTACAAAGTGAGAGTTGTAAATTTTATTTTTATGTTGTCTTTCTTGTATTTAATTTATAAGTGGCTGTGCTTTAATTCTTCCATTTAATAAAGTGAAGTATCAACTTAGAAACCTGAAACATCCAATTTCTAAAATTCTTTTATGATTATTTTACTTTTAATTTCAAGATGACAACTTTTGTTTATTTGATTGAACATGAGCATATGCAATAGTTAGGATCTTGATTGTAAATTTTGAATCATGATCACTAAGGTTTGATTAATTAAATTAAAAAGTTGTGAGTCCTTTTTTTTATCAGTAAATATGAATTGCATTTTAGATCTTTACGTGAATTTCAAATCTAGGCCTTTGCTTTGTTTACACATTTTGGGTAATGAACGGTTTATTCCAAACAACCAACTTTTACGTCACTGCAATTTTATTTTCAATCATTTATTTTCTTGCAATTTAATTTTCTGTCTTTTAATCATGTTCGAGTCTATATTTGTTGTATAATTTTTGTTCAAACCTAAATCTTGTATGTTTTATTCTTTTTAAATTCTTTAATTCATGTTATTCTTTTATTCTTTTAATTCTTTGTATTTACACTCTCTCTCAAAATCCATTCAATTAAAGATTGGAGATGTGGTACTTTAATCTTATAACTTGTAATTGTGACTATGATTAAGATTATCATTTAGGTCACCATTTTAATTTAAGGACAATTAATTCACACATCTTATTTTCTGATTTTCCAAGTTAGATACATGACTCATATAATGGTTCTACTTCTTGAAAATAATTCTTTTTAAAGGAACACAAACTTAATTTTAATTCATATATTTTGAGATTTTCTTTGGGTTTGACCTCGCACTCAATCGCTATACTATACATGGTTCGTACGCTTGTTAGATTTACAAATTTAAAACATCAACAGCACACATCAACGAGAAAGAGCTTCAAAGGCAAGTGCTTCTTGGTTTTAATTTTGTTTTTAAAACCTTTGCCCCTAAGTGGAACAAGGAGGATCGGTTCCGGAACCACTATAAAAAACTCTAGAGCGTCGTCTCTGGCACAGTGGTGGGTGGAACTCCCAGCTGATTGAGTGAGGTGGAATTCCTACTCTAATTGTGAGGGTGTAAGTCCCCACTTAGTGAATTTGGGGATAGCTCAAAGTTGAGCAAGTCCTAACAGTGGATGCAGGTTGGCGAACCGAACCACTATATATCTTGTGAGTGAGGGTGTAAGTCCCCACTTGTTGTAAAGATGTCATCTGTACGAGTGGTACTTGGTCTGGTTGCAAATTTAAATTTAAAGATTGAACAACTTGATGTGAAGACAACTTTCTTTCATGGTGACTTGGAGGAAGAGATCTGCATGGAGCAGCTTGATGGCTTCAGAGTAAAAAACAAAGAGAACTTGGTTTGTAAACTAAATAAGAGTTATATGGGTTAAAGCAGGCACCACGACAATGAAATAAGAAGTTTGATTCTTCCATGGTTGATCATGAGTACAGAAAGACCACTTTAGATCATTGCGTGTATGTGAAGAAATTCTCAAATAGTGATTTCATTATTTTGCTGCTTTGCGTAGATGATATGTTAATTGTTGGGCAAGATGCTACCAAAATTACCAAGTTGAAAGTAGACCTCACTAAATCCTTTGCTATGAAAGACTTGGGGCCTGCAAAGCAAATAGTTGGTATGATCACTGGAGATAGAAAGAACGACAAGCTTTGGCTATCACAAGAAAGGTACATTCAGAAGGTACTTGGAAGATTTAATATGGACAAAGCTAGGTCGGTGAATACTCCACTTGCAAATCATTTTAAACTCAGTTCCAAACAAAGTCCGGCAAGTGAGAAAGAAAACGATAAAATGAAAGGAGTTCCCTATGCATTAGTAGTTGGCAGTTTGATGTATGCTATGGTGTGTACTAGGCCATACATAAATCATGCAGTTGGTGTTGTAAGTAGATTCCTTTTTAATCCTGGGAAAGAAAACTGGGCTGCAATTAAATGGATTTTCAGGTATCTCCGAGGCACTTCCAAAATGTGTTTATGTTTTGAAAATGGTAAACCTTTGTTAGAAAGCTCTACAGATGCAAACATGGTAGGAGATATTGATTCTAGAAAGTTCACGTCAGGTTACTTGATTACTTTTTTAGGGGGAATTGTATCTTGGCAGTCCATGCTGCAAAAATGTTTTGCCTTCTCTACTACAGAGGCTGAGTACATTGCAGTAGCTGAGGGATGCAAGGAGATTTTGTGGATGAAGAGCCTCCTACCGGAATTGGGTTAAAACAGGAGAGGTATGTTCTATTTTGTGACAATCAAAGTGCCGTCCATTTGAGTAAGAATCTAATATTCCATTCAAGATCAAAACATATTGATGTTAGGCATCATTGGATACGTGATGTGTTGGAGGAGAAGTTATTATAATTGAGAAGATTCATACCGATGAGAATGGGTCAGATATGATGACTAAAACATTGCCTAAGGAGAAGTATGATTTGTGTAGAAGCAAAGTAGGATTGGTTGAGCCCCTCATATGAGTTGGGAGGGGGAGATTTGTTGGGGCCTCCCTCCCATGTGAGGATGGGACCCACAACTAATTAAAGAAAAAAAAAAACCAAAACAAAGGGGGAAAAGCAATGTATTGCGAACACGGCAAGAAAGAAAAAAGAAAAAGGAGAGCACGGCAGAGAAAGAGAGTGAGGAAGAGAAAGGAAAAGAAGAAGAAGAGTGACCGAGAAGAATGTGAGATCTAGCCACCATCTTTGCCCTGTTTCAGCTCAAATTTTGAGGGTTTGTTCCTAACATCATGGAGAACACGTCTACCGATTCAGATCGTGAGTTCAGCATCTCCACATGCTATCTCTCATTTCCTTATTTTTGTGAGATCTCTCCATATCTTATTCTCCATTGTCGTTTTGGAGTCCACCTTTGGGTGAAGAATATTGTTATTTGTGAGCCTCTAATTTGATTAGAGAGAAACATTGTAAACCCATTATTTTATTGTGGAAGATTTATTCGGAGCTTCACCCATGGATGTAGGCACACTATCGAACCACGTAAATTTGGTATCTTGTGTGATTGATTTATTCTCAGTTGATTGCTTCCATTATTATTATTATTATTACTATAGTGGATAGATCTCTGGGATAGGGAAAAGGGTGTTTTTTCTCAACACTTTCATCTCAAGTACAATCCAAAACCATTGCCCTTTTGACTGCAACTTGAAGATAAAATTCAGAAGATTTTGGTTAAATATGTTGGTGACTCCAAAAGGAAAGGAGTGGTCAAATCTTTTTTTTTTTTGGTTCAAACACATAAATCAATATATGATAAGGTGTGTAGATCCATTCTCTGCTTGAAAATTGAGACTCCAGGATAGCAGCAACGTCTTCTTTTTCTTAAAAAAGAAATCTCAAGATCTTGGTATAACAGTCATTTGCTCTGTTGAAACACATTAAATAAGAGATTGGGTCTAAGTTTTTTTTTAGATCAAATTGCAGCAAAAGGTTTACTTGTTGTTGTACCCAAACAGCATTGAAGGACAGAAAATTTGTTCAAACCGCAAGTGTTGTTTGAGAATAAGCATTGCATGATATTTCGAACAGCACATTACAAAGTGAGATGAAAAAAAAAAACAACAGCCAAGCATTCAAGCTGCAGCTTTGTGCAGCATTGCAACCTGTTTTGAATTTGAATATTGCATTTGATTTCCTTTCCTTATCCGTTGCAATCTCTTCCTAACTTTAGGGAAATAATTCCTTTTATTTGGATTGAATGAGAAGTAGCAGTATGTTTTTGCCAACTAAAAATTCGCCTAGGAGACGGAGACTGTCTCGAAAAGTCTCACACAACTCTTTTCCCATTATCTTCTTCTTCTTTTTCCGCATTTATGTTCTAGTAACTCGGAAACACAATAGAACCGCCGAGCTCTGCCACTCGATTTCTTCCAGTAACTCAGGACCACCACAAGGTATCAGAGCCAGGTTTCACCATGGCAGATGGTACTCGACTCGAGAGGATTGATGAAACCCTTCAGCTATTACACAACACCTTGGCCGCCCAGGCCAAGCGGATACACGACATGGTCAGCCAAATGGCTGCCATGGATACTCGGTTACAACCATGGACACCCGAATCAACGGCATGTCTCAGTCTCACTCGACTGATGTTGGGGAGTCATCTGTGGATTATCTAAGAGGTCCTACTCCGAGACAAGGAGAACCTGACAAGTCTAATTATGGACGCCATACCCGTCTGGACTTCCCACGGTTCAATGGGATTGACCCGTTCTGGGTGGATATATCGAGCCGAGCAATTTTTTCTTCACAACAAACTCCCTTGACTCAACGGTTATTGATTGCCTCGTATCACTTGGAGGAAAAGGCACTGCACTGGTTTAGGTGGATGGAGAGATTGAATGCCATTGTTAGATGGGAAGACTTCACCAAAGGATTAATGGTTCGCTTTGGCCCGTCACCATATGAGGATGCCGTGGCATCCCGTACTAAGTTAAGATAGACATCTTCTATTGAAGACCATCAGACGAGGTTCGAGGAATTGGCTAATCAAACGAGCGGCCTCAATGAGGCCTTCATGGTTAGCTGTTTCTTAGGGGGGTTATATGAGGACATTCGTCCGCATGCTACAACCAGCCACCCTCACGGATGCGGTCAGGTTGGTCCGCCTGCAGGAGGAAAAACTCAATGCTAGGAAGCGCAAATCATGCTTCGAGATAGTCCGCTGGAGTCAGAACTCACCGGCAACCATTCCATCTAACCCAACGCCTCCCATAAAACGGCTCACTCCTATGGAGATGAAGGAATAGAGATCCAAAGGACTCTGCTACAATTGTGATGAAAAGTTCACACCTGGCCACAAGTGCCGAATTCAAAAGCTATTCTTGATGGACGGCCAATGGCCCAAGAATGAAGTTGAAGGAGTACCATATAGTGACTCCAACTTAGAAGAAGATAAGGAAGATCAACCAGCCACATCTTTACATGTCGTTACCGGTGGACACACGCCCGAGGCCATGCGTATGAAGGGTTTTGTACGATGCGCGCCAGTTACGGTATTGGTTGACTCAGGAAGCACCCATAACTTCATCAGTCCACATGTGGCAAGCAAGGTTAATTTGCGCACTCAAGCTGATCAGCTCTTCGATGTGGTCGTGGCTAATGGTGACCGAATCAAGTGCCATGGAGTGTGTAAGGGCATCAAGCTATCTGTTCAACGGTTGGATGTTATAGCTGATTTTTATATCCTTCCTTTAGGAGGGTATGAAGTGGTGTTGGGCACACAGTGGCTCAGGACATCGGGACCCATTACTTGGGATTTCCAGTGCCTAACGATGGCTTTTCAAACAGCATACAAACACCACTCTTGGCAAGGCAAGGGAGTGCTTGATCTTAAGTTGATGGAGGCCGATCTGGCCAAGAATTGTGACCGAAGGAAAAATCCAAGTTCCTTCCACAGATCTTTTCCCTTCAGTCGAACAAAAGCGAGTCAGTGCACAACTCGACTGTCCTAGAAATACTGCAGCTCTTGGATGAGTATCAAGATATTTCTGCCACTCCAACAGGATTACTGTTGAGTCTAAAAATCTTACATTTTTACCCTTTAATTATGATTAAGTTAGCCTTGATTTTGTATATAAAAAATATGTTTAGTGGTTTTTTCTAGTTTTGTAGATAAAAAGATGGAAAAACAGGATTCATGCATAAAATAATGGAAAATTGCCGGAAGAGAACTTCAAATAGAAAATTTATAATTTTATAATTTAATCATGCCACTATAGGGTTTTTAATGTAAATTGGATAATCTGGATCCATTTATAAGAGTCTAGATTTATTCAATATTTAGAATTTTAGTGGTATTGATTAATTATTTAATTTTAAAATCAAATTCTGCAATCAAAGAGGCCAAGAGTCTGAGAAGAAGATCCATGGGCCAAAGATCCACTGCAATTGGGCCAAGCTTTGCTCCAAATGCCAGACACTGGGCCAGGCCAAGCACTTCAGACCCACATTTCCTAATGTGGGCCAGGCCAAAGTGAATTCAAGCCCAACAAGCTTAAGTCCAAGTCCCCAATTTAAAGATCCAATTTTAAGTCCAAACCGAAAAGCCCATGTCCATGACCCATCTTACCTATCCAATCTTAACCATCCATTTTCCAATCTCCCATCCACACCATCCATTGATCCAATCAACCAATCCAAACCATTCACTTCAAGCATCTCATTTATCCCATGCATTTCATATCTTCAAACCCTAGATCCACTTAGTGAATCCAACCCGTTCATGCATCATGATTAGATTTAAGACATCCAAACCATTCATCATATAGATTAACCTTAGGATTAGGATCATCCATGCACCATCTCTCCATCCATCCACTTAGATCATCAATCATGCATCATAGCCATTAGATCTTTGGACATTTCATCACAACCATCCACATCATTAGGAAAACCCTAGAGCCTCCACATTCATCCATCACATACATAATTTGCACTAGATCTAGGCCATTCTCATACCATTTATTCATTCAAACCCTCCATTAGATACCTACCATATATATATATATATATATATATATATATATATATATATATATATTATTTAGCCAATTAACCCTAGAACCATTAGATTTAACCCAAACCAATCTTAGTCATCCATTCACCAAACCCTAAGTTAGAACAACTTGAAGTTCTAGCTAGCCTCCATGCGCCCATGCCATGTCACCAACACACACTCCACACGATTTTAGCACCTAAAATCTCTCCATGTACTTAGAGAAAAATCCATCTAGATACACTCCTAAGATCCATACACACCTCATCATCCCAATCCTCCATGATCCACACAATTTTTGCCTATTTCCTTCTTATCCCATTCAAATTTCATAGTCAACCCTCCACCACATCATCTCAGCTATTCATTCATCCATACATTTAATCCTAGCTGTCCATGTCATTGCACAACCCATAACCCTAAGCCACATAGCAAAACTCAAAAATCACAAAGCAAATCCTAAATCCCAATTTCTTCTCCTCCGTTGCTTAGCCACCAAGCTAGCTTGGATCCCAAGCCACTAAATTCGACCTTAGTTCTAGGAAGCCCTAGTTATCTAGCTTTTAATCATAGCCACCCATGTTAAGTTAGATCTAATCCCAACCTTTCATCCACCAACTTAAACCTAGATTTGATCTTAGCCATCCATTCAATCCCAAGTCCTATAAATAGCCGAGTAACCCGCACACCAAACTGGAATTTGACACTGGAGCCAAAGAGGACCAACGGATTAAAGAAAAAACCAAGAGAAGACTCAAGGATACACATAGGAATTCGAATTTCACAAGTGAGGTTGTTTTGTAATTTTAATTTCCACATATCTTGTATTCAATCATCTTGTATTAATTCTTCTAATAAATAATCAAAGGAACAACCCGTTTAGAATCTTGAAACATCTAATTTCTGATTTCCTTTTATGATTGTCTTTGAACCTTCCAAAGTGGGAAGCCAAGGTCGGTAAGTACTATTTTAAAAGGAGAGATGCAAGGGGCACACGGCCCTAAAGGGGGTTGGCTATCTTAAGCACCTTCTAATATTGGACCAAGGTAAGATTATAAAAGGGGAGGAGGACAAGGGCGCATGGTTTACACACCATAGCCGAATTATCTTTCTCTCTTGCAAGTCTAATTCACGGCAATACATCCGACTTCAAGATTAGTTCGGTTTTGTGAAAGAACAAAGAGAAGAATAAGGCAGCCAACAAGAGGAAAAGGAATTGGAAGAGCAAAGAACAACGGGGGAAAAATCGAAGGAGTAGCGTAAACGGTTATAGTTTGATTTTATATTTTTGAAATAAAAGAACCATAGGGTTCGGCCATGGTGTTTGGCCGAACCCCATGGAAGAAGTTTGGGAGATGATCATGGTGTTTTATGGAAGCATGAACCATAGGGTTCGGCCACAATGCATGGCCGAACCCCATGAAAGAAAATATGGTTAATGTATGGATTGTTAATGAGGAAAAAACCATGGGTGTTGGTTAATAAATTCATGTTGTTTTAAATGGATGTTTTTGGTGATTTCAATGGAAGGTTATAGATTATATTTGAAGGAACGAAAACCATGGAAAGTTATGGTTTTAAGTCATGGGTTCTTTGGTTGGAAAACCATCGAATAAGATGAAACATAGGGTTCGGCCATGTGGCATGGCCGAACCCCATGGAAAGGATACTGTTAAAAATTTAATGGATTTAAATTAGTGGTGAAGATCATGAACCATAGGGTTCGGCCATGGTGTATGGCCGAACCCCATAGAGATGGTTACTAATTTGGAAGGTTGGATGATTATCTTGGAAACATTCTAAGTATGGAAGGATTTATGTTTTAAATATGGAAACCTTCTAAATATATAAGGTGGAGATAAATTTGGTAACCTTCTAAAAATAGAAGGAGGAATTTAAAATGGGAAGGTTTCTATTTATGGAAGGAGGTTGCTAAATTAGGAAGATTTTATTTATGGAAGTTATGTTAAATTAAAAAGTGAATGGATGGTCTCAATTGGGTGAGGTTCGGCCATGTTGTATGGCCAAACCCCACAAGTGATTATTTATGGAAGATGATTGTTAATTATGGAAGTTGCATGCTAAAATTGGAAATTATCTAATTATGGAAGGAAGCATGCTAAACTTGGAAACTTTCTAAATATGGACCTTCTAATTGTGGACATGTTAATTATGAAATTGCTAATAATGGAGGTTGATGAAATTAATGGAAATTTAGGCATCATGGGTTCGGCCATGTGGTGGATCAAAATATGGATTTAGGTGTTTGTAATTGAATGAAATGTTAAGAAAGCTGTAATTATAGCCTAAAGTGAAAGATCATGGGTTCGGCCATGATGTATGGCCGAACCCCATGAGGTCAAAGGATTTGAGTGGTTATGGAATTTATATGGACCTAATATGATTAAACGAAGGGAAAGATTAGAGTCTTATTTATGAATCATGAATCTATGATTATGGATCGGTTTGGACTTAGACATCATAGGGTTCAGCCATGGTGTTTGGCCGAACCCCATGAATCAGTTATGGGTCTATTGTGTTTATGTGTTGAGGAGTGGAAGGCTTGAAATGATTAAACCAAGGGCAAAGTTGTGAATACATGCTAAGATGGAAGGTTGGCCATGAATGGCAATCTTGTAAATATGGGGATTGGTTTATGGACTTTAAATATTCTAAATCAAGTGGGACTTGGTGTTGATTGGTTATTATATTATAAGGTATCGGGATCTCACAAGGCGTTTACGATCGTGAGCGGTTACCGGACGAAAGACGCAAGCACACGTTAGCGGTCTTTGGTAGGATTCCACCTCCTTGAAACCATGGGTTTATGTACATTTGTTTTATCTTATGTTTGTTGAAATTATGTTTCAAAGGATATGTTTTAAAGTGAATTTTAAATGCTATGTTTATGTTATAAATAGCATGTGTTGAATGTATTTCAAAAGTTGATTTTTAAATGCTATGTCTATATGAGGAAAGAAGCATGTGATTTAAATATGATTTTAAATGCTATGTATATGTTATAAAGTAGCATGTGTTTCATTGGCATCTCATGCATGGCATGTTATGTGCGGTACCTTGATGTGATTTTCCATCAGGAAGAATCCGGAGGGTCCACACTCCAGTCGGGGCGTCGGAAGACCTATGTGGTGAGTACTTTTATGTACATGTGATGGGTGGGACTCATTGCATTTGTCATCATTGCATGGCATAGTTTTACATGTTTTTATATATTATGTTATAATATATGTCTTGTACTAACCAAGTGTTAGCCGTAACTGGAATACCTACTGGGCGCGTTGTTCTAACGCCCTACTTCTACCCTAGTGGATGACACAGGTAATCAGGGGAACGAGGAACGTAAGACGGGCCAGGCATAGGAGCTTGGATGATTTAGTTTATTATTTTTAATAAAAGTTACTCATGGACTTGTGTTTGAGTATCTAGATTTCGGGATATAATAATTTAGATGGTCGGATGTTTATTTTGATAATTATGGTATTTGAATGAGGATTTGACGTACTTTGCTATCTGAATGGAATAGAACGTGGTTCTATTATGATTCCGCAATTTTGATGTTAATATTCCGCATGTTTATATTGCAATGTGTGAACCATTTTCGTGGACTTGGTCCATGGACACATAGGGTTGGCCAGTTAAGGGTCGGACTTTGGAAGTTCGGACTTAGCTCGGGTCATGACGTCCAGCGCTCTATCACTCTACTCTGTTATAAAAATAAATAAATAAATAAATAAACTCTGAATTTACGGGAATAAGCAAGTGAAAAAGGGCGGGGCGTTACATTAGATCTATGTTTCGTCAATTGTTGCAGTCTTAATTTTACTCGCAATCGTATGAATCATTTTATAGTATAACATATGAGTGCGAGATCGTAACCAAGGAAAATCACAAAATATATGTTATGAAATAATAAATTGACACCATGAAAAATAATGTGGTTTTTATGGAACAAGTTTATAGAATTAAATCGAAACATAGAAAAAAATTTAAACATGGAATTATAGTTTTAATTTTGAAAAATCCTATCTTTATAAAACCAATAATCAAATTAATCATCTAACTTTAGAATTTAACAAAATCTAACATCTAATTTATTTTCAAGATCATGGATTATGAATCTAATAATTTTAATTAAAATGGTGGAGTAAATCTAAATATCCTCACTTTAATTTAAAGTCACATAATCAAGATTCAAATATTACATTTCCAACCTAGTTCAAAGAATTGAAAGAATGGATTGAATAAAATGAATAAAACATATAACATAATAAAGCAAATAATACAAAGAAATAAAATAAACAAGTAAACAAATAAACAAAATATTTTACAATTGGATTAGATCAATCATAACCATCAAACATCATACCCAAAGAAATAAATAAACAAGAGATCTAGACCATGGAATTCACGTAAAAATCCAAACTTCAATTCATGCCTTTCATTGAAATTAAATTCCATATTCCTTAATTTAATTAAGTGAACCTTAGATCTTAGATTCAGACAGTTAAATTCTAGATCTAAAATATTTCATATATTCCAAGGAACCTTAGATCTGAATTTAGAGGAATCAAAAGCTCTAACATATTTCAGATGTCCATTTAATTAATCAAATAATATAAACTTAAAATAAATCAAGCAATCATAAGGGAAACTCAAAAATTGGACTTTCCATTAATCTAAAAGTATATCTCAGGTCCATTTATTTGAAATTAATACACAACTTGGAAAATACATTAGAAATAATCTAAATAAATTTACAAATGAAAAGACTCACATGTAAAATTAGAATTTCTCTTCCATGTCTTCTGTGTATTCCAAAGTTCGAGTGGTGTTCTCTGGCTTCTGACCCAATTCGAAATTTACTGTGCAATGCCCCTTGTATTTATAAGCTTCAGGTGGGAATGGATGGATGGGATTTAATCTTGGTTTAGTTGATGAGTGAAGGGCTAGGATTAGATTATCTTAAGCAAGGATGGTTGGGATTTAAAATGAAAAGAAGGCTAGGGTTACAAGTGTTGGTCGAATTTTGTGGCTTGGAGAAGAAGTTGGCTTGGTGGCTAAGAAAGAAATTTCGAATGGATTGGGATTGGATTGAGTGGCATCGAGTTTAGCACATGGGATTAGGGTGTTGTGTTTATTCAATGCATGAATGAGTGGATGAGATGTAAAGTTGAATTGAATGGGTGGGTGGATGAATGGATGATGAAATGGAGGGTAAAATTCAAATGGAGTGGATGGAGATTGGGAAAAATCATGTGTGAGGTGTGTGGATAGGTGATGATGTGCACTAAATGTAGGGTTGCTTGGAGTGCAAGTTGGCTTAATTTAGGGTTTTTATGGAGGCTTGGTCGACTGGATAGTTTAGATTAAATGGAGGTTTAAGTCTAATGGTTCTTAAAATGGATGGATAAGATGGATTATGTAAATGATGAAATTGTGTATGGAGAGTTGAGATTCAAAGGCTATCCTGGATGAGGGATTAAATGAATGGCCTAGTTATAACATGACAAATGCATGGAGTGAATTTCGATTGAAGGCTCTAGGGTTTACCTAAGTTTTATGTATGAAATGAATGGCTTGGATTAAAGATGGTGAATTGAATGGTTAGATGTGCATGGAGAGGGCTTGTGTGAATGGATTAGGTATTAGGGTAAAATTCGAATATGGGTATTGGATTTCAGGGTTTGAACAGTTGGGCCTCCAGTGAACATCTTGGCCTTTGTACACATGGACTTGGACTTTGGCCTGTTGGACTTTAGCTTGCACACTGGCCTGGCCCACATATGGAATACGCATGGATTCCAGAGCCTGGCCAAGTGTTGGCGTGTGGAGCATGGCTTAGCCCATTGGAATGGATCTCTAGCCCATGGATTTGGAATTTCAGACTCTTGTTCTTCTTTGGGCTCTTAAATTGCAGTTTTTCTTTCTAGAATTAAATTAATCAATTTACCACTTAAAATAAAAAAAGTATTGAATTAATCTAGACTCTCATAATTGGATCCAGATTATTCAATTTACAATTGAATTCCTCAAAGTGGTCTGAAATTAATTATTAAAAATTCTGGGTCTTCCAAATTAAGCACAAATCTTGCAATTATTCCTAGTTTTTGGCTTATTTCCTGTATTTTCCATATTTATCTACAAAACTAACAAACAATATTAAATGTACCTAATATATACAAAATTGAGAGCTAACTAGTCCAATAATTAGGGGATAAAATAGTCATTTTACATGTCTCAACACCGGTGTTGCTGGTCACGCCTCCTTTTCTCTCTACTCTGCTATTTTCGTTCCTTACACAATAACCTGCAAGAAAAGCCAAAAAAAGAAGAAAAAGAAGGTAGAAAAAGAAAAAAAAAAAAAAAAAGGATGGTTGCTCAATGCTCTCCCAATGGGAGAGATGATTTCCCCTCAATCGTTGCCCCTTTTTGTAGGAGAAAATTGAGAAGAGCCCAACGACTATCTCTACCTCCAATCAGTTCCAAACGGTCAAAAATCATTTTCTAAATCTTCCTGCCGGTTCCTGTAATACCCTAGATTTTTCAATATATCAATATTTATAGAAATGCCATTGGAGTTATGAATTAAAAGGTTATGATCGTAGATGAGTAAGTGTGGGGCCCATTGTTCAATTAAGCCTCAATGGCTATGAGTTTTGTGTCTGAAATAAAATAAATGAGTAAATGGGTCAAGATTACTAATTGGGTCAAAGTTTGTGAAATGGGTCAAAATGGCCAATTTGAACCCAATGGGTCGGGTTTAACTTAGTTGACCATCAAGTGAGTCCAAGCTTGATTAAGTTGGGGCTGATTGGAGTTTGAAAATGGAATTAAATAGTTGAGTTAAATGAGTAAGTTGGTTGGAAGTAAATTATAAGTGAGTGAGTTGATTTGAAATAAGTTATAGTTGAGTGAGTTATTTTGAAATAAATTATAAATGAGTGGAGTGTGAGGTTGAAGGGCTGGTGTTTCAAATTCAAATAAGATGGTCCACACGTTGGATGCATGGGAGGTCATCCCATGCATGAAACTCCAAGATAGGTAATAAATGGAAGGTGGCGTTTTGGTGGAGTTACAAAATGGGTTCACACTTGGAGGGGGGGAGTTTCATCTAAATGATGAAACTCTCACATGGGGCGTTGATGAGGATCAAAGGGAGCTGGACGGTTTGGTGGTCTAAGACAATACAAAACCGTTGGTTGGTGGGAGTTTCATCTCATGGATGAAACCCCCACATGGGTAAGTAAATGAGGAATGGCGGTTATAGATTTCAAAACCACACATGCCGTTAGAGCACATGGGTGTTTCACATCTTGGATGAAACTTCAAGATGGAAGATGAATGGGGTTTGTGGAGGTTACTCAAGACCTTGCATGGGAGACGTTGGATGCTTGGGGAGTTTCATTTCATAGATGAAACCCCCAAGTAACATAAAGGATTTTGGTTAAGGGGATGACAGTTACACAAGGGTTTAATCAAAAACCATCACCTTGGTCGACCACCATATTTGGAACAAAAGACTTGGACCTCCAACTCTCTCTCTCTCTTTCCCTTGGACGGTTTTCATCTCACAAGACAAAGATTATTGGCTGATTGTATCTCATACCAATCAGTCCATGACCGATCCCTCCACCAAGACAAGTAGACTTAGAGAAAAGAAGTTGCACCACTAGGTTCATCATTTCCATCCAAGATCAAGTTCCTATCTCTCTCCCTCTCAAATCAATACTTTGGCTGATCAACTTTAAGGATTTTCCAGCAAGATTAAGCTTGGCTAAAGGACAGGAAGAAAGGAGGAAGGCTAAGGATCTAAGAGGAGCAAAAGGCACGGAAGAACAATCAAAGATCAAATCGGTGGAGTCGTGGAAACAGTATCGGGATTGCTTGAATGGTGTACGAGTTGTGAACGGGTGACGGTTTAAAAGAACGGGTGACCTAAATGAACATTGGGTAGGTTTCCTACCTTTTTGTAACCACACATATATGTGATGTTTTATCTTAATTTTGATGAGTTATGAACTAAGTTATCATGTTTCAAAGTAGTTTTGTATGATAATATGTATTTACAAATGGCATGACATCATGGACATCTCATGCATGGCATGGGGTGGTGATTATGGAAACCGGAGGCCACACTCCGTCGGGGCGTCCAAAAGACCACTGTGGGGTACCTTGATGATGAGAATCCCATCAAGAGGAATCCGGAGGCCACACTCTGTCGGGAAGTCCGAAAGACCACTGTGGGGTACCTTGACGATGAGAATCCTGTCAAGAGGAGGCTATGTATAATTGTGATGGGTGGGACTCATTACATGAGCATAACATGCATAGCATTGTTTTTGTGAGGTTTTGATGAACATGTATTATTATATTATTTGCATGTTGTTTTACTAACCTTGTGGTAGCCCTAACCGGAAACACTACTGGGCGCGCTGATCTAACGCCCTATCTCTATCCTTAGTGGATGACACAGGAAAGGGGAAGAACGAGGATCGTAATGGAAACCAAGCATAGGCTCTTGGGCTTTGAATGGACTTTGATTTATGGACTTTTATATTTAAGTTATTTGGACAATGTAATTTGATAGTTAGATGTTGTTGGCATGTAATAATGTAGTTAACTATGGTTTGGATGTTTTGGTATGAATGTTTAGTTTAAGGCTATGTTAGTAATTTTGGAGATTATGTTTATATGATTTGCTATCTAGAAATGGAAAATGGAGTAGTCTTAGGATCTATTATAGCCATCAGTTAGACTAAGTAGATTCCGCAAGTTCATTGTACCATGTGTGGATCAGTTCTTATGGACTTAGTTCATACGCACATGGGCTTGGCCACTTAAGGGTCAGACTTAGAAGTCCGAACTTAACTTGCGTCGTGACATTCCACCCCGATCACTTGTTTATTATTATTAAAAAATAAATAAACTCTGATTATTTAGAGTGAAAAAGGCGGGGTGTTACAGTTCCCTCATTTCCTTTCTCATGCATTTCCCAACCGAGAACAATGAAATGAGAAATAAGACATGTTGTTAGTGCCTCGGTTTGGCCAAGACCCTATGTTTGTCAATTCCATTACTCGGAAAGAAGCACTTGCCAGAAGCTTGAAGACCCAACATGATCAAAAGTAAAAATCATACTCCACCAAATTAGGTGGTACCCACACCTTAAAGAGGACTATCCCTAGGATTAATGGAACAATTGGTTAAATCATAAAAAGCCTAGAGAGGAAAGTTGACAGTGAATTGGAACCCAACTTGGAAATATGTATTTAGTTTCACAGTCAGCTCAACCAGTCTTTTCTCACCGACCCCTCGGTACAGACAGGATCGACCCATCGTGGTTAAAGACTAGTCGGCCCGAATAACATTAGGTTCTGGAACATTAAACTGTCATTCTGGATTTACCTCTAATCGAAAGCCCCGTATGCACCGACTCTTCGGTGAAAGGCTGAAACGACCCCTCGTGATCAACGACTCGTTGATCAAGATCTTGAGTTCTGAAACCTTGAATTCATATGGACTCTCGAAGAAACAAACATATTGACAATCAAAGACCGATTGAGAGTACCAGGACCGACCCCTCGGTAATGGGCGACAGGTCGTTCTGGGTAACAGGTTTCCAAAGTGGAAACTACTGTCAAGCATGCTTTGCACAAGAACAAGCCTCTCGTATGGACCGACCTTTCAGTACCATAAGTGTTGACCCATTGGCGAGAACGACATGTCGACTAGGAAAGAATATTACCTTTGGGAGTGCACTTAATGTACAACGGTCGGAATTGTAACAGTAACATTTCTAGTCACTGACACCTTGGTGTGACTGACCTGTCGGTACATTACCGTTACTTCAACTGGTTGCTTTCGCTATATAAACCAATATTTATGCTACCAGTTGGTATCCTTCGGACAAATAAGTTGGACACTCATCTTTACCAGTGAGCTTAAACAAGGGCCAACAGAAGGATCACACACTCTCTCTCTTGCTTACACTAGGTGAATCAAATACAACCATCAAATGGATTGAGTTGTGAGAGAGAGAGGAAGGAAGAAAACTCATAAACAACCAATCTAAGGATTGAGTTTGAAAATGAGAATGAGAGAACCATAAACTAGGAAACCTTTGGTAGAACCAGTTTCCTTGTCACCCTAGACTGTGATTATTAAATAACAGCTAAGGGGAGGAGCGTCAGCATACATTGGTGGGATCTCGAAGAAGCGCTTCAAAGGCAAGTGCTTCTTGGTTTTAATTTTCTTTTAAAACCTTTGTTTCGAAGTGAATTAAGGAGAGATACCCCGGAACCACTATAAAAAATTCTAAAGCGGTGTCTCCGGCACAGAGGTGAGTGGAACTCCCCGCCAAATGGATAGGTGGAATTCCTATTCGACAATGGTGGGTGAAATTCCCAGTCAATTGAGTGAGGTGGAATTCCTACTCTAATTGTGAGGGCGTAAGTCCCCACTTAGTGGATTTTGGGGATAGCTCAAGGTTGAGCGAGTCCTAACAGTGGATGTTGGTTGGCTAACCGAATCACTTTAAAATAGTCTTATAGTGTTTGATTTGTGTGTGTTTGTATTTAGTTTTTTAAGTACTCTTCTTAACAAACATCGCTTTGCATATTGATTATCTTCATCTACACATTGTGCACAATCATCAATAATCAAACTTTATTTAAAGGGTCATTATCTTAGTGTGATCGACCAATGAAATTGTCACACTAAACTAATCTCTTGATTAAACAAACCGTTGCACTTCAAATAATCAATAAATTTGTAAACACCATTAAAAATGGGATTGACCTAGTACCCCCCCCCCCCCCCCCCCCCCCTCCCCTCTAGGGTCAATCACGATGTTCTAGCACATTGAAAATGGGAACTTTCAATTGGTATCAGAGCCTGGTCCTCTTGAGAAATTATCTAACCATCCGAATTGATCCGTGCTAGAACAATGGCTGTAATAGAAAGCCATGATATTCTAAGTCTCTATTTTTTATGAAAAATGGAATGAAGAACTATAAATGTTTTCATCATAAAACATAGTTGAAAATAGATGAATAGAAAGTGGTCTGTGCCTATGGAAGAAGTATTGGGTAAACTTTCAACTTCCATGACCACTCAGCCCAACGACCAAAATTGCTTGGAAAAGTGATGATAGGCTATGCACGAAAACCAAACATATATAGCATTCATCAGTGTTGTTTTATGACATGCTGTCAAAATATTTAAAAGACATGAAACAGTAAAAGATGCTGAAAGATTCCACTGAAAATTACCTCTTGTAGCTCAATGGATATCATCACTTATCAATAAATTTGTGAGTTGAAAAATATAGGTGATTGGTTAATTTCATCCATTGAAAAAGTCCAAGTTGTATCCTCTAAGAGAAGATGAGGACCGATGAAGGAACTTGAAGAAAGTAGTAACCTCCAAGTGTCCTATAAGGCCATGTACCGAGATGTTTAGAGACCAACATCATGGTACAAAATCTGGAATGTGGAACCATAGGATCAAATGGGAAGGCACCCTTGGCTAAAACCAGATTTGACGAAAGGCCAACACTGAATTGTGAACTTAGATTCCAAATCTCACAATGTTAGGTTCAAATGTGTGAAGGGATACCACTATTGGTACCACATTTGAAACATGTTTTGTAATCATCATGTATCTTGTTTTTAATCCATGCTCTTGTTTGATTGTTAAATTAATTTTATACAAGATACTTGTATGTAAATGTTGGTATGCACTCTTGTATTGGAATATACTTATTTCATTTCATATGCTATGTGATTTGTGCATCTTTAGGAAATGAATGTAGTGTGTGTATTACCTCGTGTATAGGGTATGTATGTGATTAAAGTGTCGTTTTATTCCAAGGACCTAAAACTTCTGAATCCCATGTCGAATGAAACATGCTCTATGATATACTTATGATTTACCAAGAGAGAATAAGCCTGGATGATTTGCCTTTGATCCTTATGAGTTTTACCTTGAGAATATGGTTATTTTTATGCTCAAAAGGTCTCACCTAAACTCACCAACAAATGAAGTATTTATATGCAAATACAGAATTTTTGGACAACAGACTCACACGATCGACCGTCCGTGTTTAAATTCATGCTCACCAACCCGACCGTTGCGCATTAAATGCACTGCAACGGCATAATAACGGTAACCACGCGATCGGTTGTATACACGACTGATCGTCCATGTTTCGGGTAACAGATAGTGGGTTGGTGATCGAATCGGCCTGAAGCTATCCTATCATGACAGTTCTTTGTCAAAATAGGCCTCACCCGAACCCAAGGCGATAGGTCGTGTGCCCGATGTGATATTGTTTTGTCATGGCGATTGGTCGTAGGACTGACTACTCGTGCTATACCACACGAAGGGTCGCTGCCAGATGATTTGATCGTCTTGAGCCTGACTGTGAATACAGTCCAGATCATCGCTGAGTCCCGCCGACAGATTGTTGTGACCGATGGGTCAGTGTACATGTAGCCGAGGGGTCGTATGACCATGACCGATCGTATTCTGTCAATGGCGACAGGTCACCTAGACAATGTGTTATCCCTGACAGTTTGTTTACACATTTCCAAGATGGGTTCATCTTGGTGTCAAACACTTTTGAGGCTTACTTACTTTTCTAGATATGATGTCTAATCCTAAGGATGGTCCACCTAGGGTTTGAGTTCCACCTAAGGGCATCTATGGCCAATTACCTTCCATGATTGCCATACATGTGGTGATCCATTGAGTCTTCATACTTCAACCAACACTTGAGTTTTGAGTCTTGAGCTTCTCTCTTCAACGCAAGCCTTCTCCTAAGTCATAAACTTGACAAACAGGTGACTCGGCAAGCCAGGGCACTAACAACCTCCCCCTTTGTCAATTCGTGACAAAAACTAGAAGCTAAACAAATGCAGACTCAATAATTATCCCTTCCCAAATAACATCATTTGAAATAAAAATTATAGAAATTTCACAATTACATTCAAATGACAGAAGGAATATGACTTCGCTTCATATTATTGCTCAACTTGTTCTATTTGCAAATTTACCTGTAAATACACAAGCAAGATACAAGGATTTGAAAATCATTAGTGGGGTTAGTCCAAACATAAACATGTATCCATGGACTAAATATCTTATTCATAACTCATACTCCCCCAAATTTCATGATTTTCTTTTCACTTTCTCTCCCTCAATTTCCTTGAGTATGAAGTCCAAACTTCAATGCAACACAATTCATCTCCCCCATACATCAAGCCTCCCAAGCTTGCAATAGTTCCTACATCATCCTACTCCCCCATAAGCCTTTAGCTTCTACCACTTTCTTCCCCATTTTGTCAACAATTGACAAAGACGCATGCCATTCAAACCATCAAAGCACTCATGCATTCATATTGAAAATAAACCATTCAATACACATGATAGCTGCAAGTAACATGGCATCACATAACAAGGAGAGAGAGATTAAACAAAATCAGTTGCATTTATTCACAAAATCATTCATGCAAAAAGATTTTAATAATTACAGGCCAAACACTCAGTTTTTCAAAAACACATAAAAAAAACTATCCCAAGCAGGGCCAGTTGGTGGGGAGGAGGAGCTATGAGTAGTAGTGTCATTCTTGTTGCACGACGTAGAGGAGATGAAGCTCTAAATGGATTCCTTTACATAGGTTGCCAAGGAGTCAAACTTGCGTCCAATCTGGCTTCCAAGGCACTGTGCCTTGTAGACTGCCTATCTTCAAGAGCTTGAAGGCGATCCTCAAGGAATCTTCAACTAACAGTGTCGACCCTTGGTTCTTCATCTGTGTCCTCTGCTCTTCAATTTCTCCTACAGGGGATGAGGAGGAGTATAGGCCAAGAATGGGAGAGGATATAGAGGCAACACTTAGAAGTTGCTCATATAAAGTCTTTCCCAAGACTTACTGATTGCAGTGGCATATAGAGATCGAGTGGACTGGGGTTTATCCTCCCTGGAGGGCATTACTCCAAAATGCAATGCTATCCTATACATGAGGTATCAAAAAGAGGATGACTGGCCATTGGTAGAATTGATGTACTTTAGATTGGTCTGGCACATGATGGTGGGTAGACATAGCTTTTTCCCAGTCACAAATGCATCCATGTGAGCCAGCATGAATTGATTCAAATCACCCTTGTTCCCATGCCTGGGATAGAGATTGGAACAGAAAAATAAGTGCATCAAGCTATATTCTAGAAGCATATCAGCTTTCATGAGCCAAATCCTTTTCCTCCAGACAACTGTCTTTCCTTTCTCGCAGAACTTGTTTACATATTTTTGTTTGTCTCTCATACTTGTCTCAAACTTGTTATGGATGACTGGTATGAAGGGATCCTTAGCCATGGGTATTCCAATCATTTGAGCCACCAATGGGGGACCAAATTCTATGGGCTCCTAGTTTTGGAAGTAGAGCCAAAACCAATTTGTTTTCTCTTTATGAGCTTCGATTGAGCAGTACATCCTCTTGGCCATCCTGGGATACAATTTCCACCCCACTTCAGAAGGTTTTCCCATCCAACCTTTCTGAGGTGTTTGAGAACACCAAGCTTGTCAAACAGCTCTGCATCAATTGTCTTTTCCATGTTAAGTTCCCTGAAGGAGGAATAAGGCTTGAGTGGCAATAAGAGGGGGGCATCATAATCATCTTCATCTTCCTCTTCTTCACTTACATCTTCATATTCAGACCTAACACCTTGATCCCTTGGATTTACATAATCTTCTTCTTCAATGTCATCAAATTCCTCATCTTGGTCAGCCATGCTGACAGTTTCAGCCCCAATATGTTCTTTAGCATGACCTCATTCTTCCACATGTACTTTTCTTCTTCTCTTCGACTTCCCTCACCAGTAGCAGGTCTACTAATAGATGTATCCTCATCACTGCTTGATTCTACTGGAGGAGTGGGTTCTTTTTGAAATTTCCCTTTACCACTTACTTCTTCTACATGAGGCCTAACTGGAGAGGTAGGCTCCCTGAGGGTCACTCCACTTGGTCTTCTAGGGATTAGTTTGGAAGATTTGTTTTGTGGAGAGGAAGTTTTCTTGGCCTTTTGCTTAAATCGAACTCCAGGGCTCTGTTGATTTGGAGGGGTGGCTTTGTCTTCAAAGAAAATTTTATAGGGCTTGGGTCCGGCTTTCCTCGCACCTCCTTGGGTTTAGCTCTTTTGTCTGGAGGAGACGAATCAGTGGGTTCAACCTCGACTTCTGGAGTCTCAAAGTTCTCTGGACACTTGGTTCTTGCCATCTCCTCTCTACTCTTCATGAATATTGTAGCAGAACTGAACTGGGCAGAGAATGGGACCTACACGAATGAAAAATACAGTGGAATCTATGAGGGGAATGGTTACAGGACGTAGGGGAAACCTTTTTTCGAACCAAAACCACGAATCATCATTCGAACGATCATCTCTGGAGGTCTAGGGCATGACCCAATCACTGATTTTTATAGAGGAAGGAAGAGAGGAGTTGCAGAAACTACGAATGAAATAATCCTCAAAACACGAAATGGGTTTTAACTTAACCTAGTTCCCCAACACAGAGGATTAATCGTCTTGGCGATCGGTCTCATAGCTGATTGGTTATCATTTGATGATCGGTCTCCAAAGCATGATTGGATTTTCTTTCAAAAAAATTGAATTTTTGTTTTTTTTTAAAAAAAAAACCTCATTTGATTTTCAACACCAGCATGATATGCATACATCAATATTCATCAAGATAGACACAACATATATCACAAAAACATATTGCAATTGATCAAATTGAAATTCATATACCAAGTTAAACACACTTTGATCAACTTTATGTAAGAACAAGCTACCAGGACATACCCCTATTCAAGAATGTAAACAAACAACCGTGTTTAACAGATTTAAACTAAAATTTTGCACTTGGAAATCGTATTTCAGTATGTATATTTTCCAAGAAAGAATAGTGCAATAGCCAGAAAATACACAGTTTAAGCTTGTAGTGCACCAAAAATCTCTCTTTCATGTCAAAGCACTTGGGATATTTGGATTCTCATGTCACTAGAGTTCAATGTGCTAAGGTTTTAATATATGAAGTTGAGTCTAAAACCATAGCAACACATGATTAGATGATGATCTATCTCCTAGGACCCCAAATGGTTGAGTTTGGTCTCTCATACACATTCCTTTGGGCATACTTTGGAGGTCCAAGTATTGGATATCTCAACTCCTTCAAGACTTGGTCAAGTTGTCTTAACAAGGAGTCATGCTTTAGGTTCACCTTCATTGGGAATATCCTATTATTAGGCCTTGGTGGGTATCTTTTAGGCTTTACCTTAGGATTTTGTGGGTGTCTTTTAACATTAAGATTTGAGGCTTGGTTTTGGACTTTATCCTCCATGTGCCTCTTTCTAAGGTTGCATTCCATCTTTCAATGTCCAACCTCATGGCAATAAAAACACTTACCATTGGGGGTTTTAGGCACATCTCCCTTAACAAACACCCTTTGGCCAATAGATCCATCGGTGTCTGAAACTACCCTTTACATGGGTGCTAGAATAACCTGATTCACCCTAGAGGAGATGTGGGGGGGGGGGGGGGGGTGTGAATAGGTCAATCTCATTTTTAAGGGTGTTTACAAAATTTTTTATTGTTTTAAGTGCAGCGGTATAATTAATCAAGAGATTTGTTTAGTGTGAAGAATAGTTTGTGTAACACCCCGGATTTTTCAAATCATAAATATATTGGATTGGTTAACTTAAATTGCTTAATTGGTTGAATTTAAGGTTAGAAATTGAAATGGACCCTAAATGGGTAAGGTAATTGGGTCAATAACCCAATTAAGACCCAATGGGTCATGGACAAGGTTGAATTAGAAATAATTGGGTAAGCCTTAAATAAATGGATCAATGGCTCAATTGGGACCCAATGGGTCAAGGTGAATTGATTTTGAAGGTAAATGGGTAGGATTAAATTAATTGGGTCAATTACCTAATTAAGATCCAAATGTAAATCCACCTCATCAAGTGAGGTGGCATGTAAATGAAATGGCCAAAGTGGGACCTTAAATACCATGTGGTGGATGGTCAGCTAAGCCATGGTTGACTTGGTCAACCATGGGTGAGTTCAAAGTTGAGTTGAGCTGATGAATGAGTTCAAGTGAGTTCAAAGGAAATGAGTTAATGCTAAGTTATGATTGAGTTGAGTTGGCTTGAAGGATTAATGAGTCCAAATTAAATTAAATTGAGTTAAGGTGAATTGAATTAAAGAAATGAGTTGAATAAGGAGATTAAGAGTTCCATCTCAAGGGACACAACCAATGGACACGTTGGGGAGATGGAGGGATTCCATCTCAAGGTACACACATTGGGAATGCAATGGGTTTCTTGGTTTGAACCAAGGGTCTCCTTGGTTAAACCAAGGGACACCTTGGTTGGACATAACTTGTAACGCCCCGCCCTTTTCCACCCTTCCTGAAATATCAGAGTCTATTTTTTTTATAAATAAGTAAAGTGGAAGAGAGCGGGGAGCGTCACGACGCGAGTTAAGTCCGGACTTCCAAAGTCCGACCCTTAACTGGCCAACCATACGTGTGCGTGGACCAAGTCCACTAAAATAGTTCACACGTACTGAAACTAACTTGCGGAATAAAACATATATGCGGAATAACAATAGGATAACAATCCTATTCCATATGAGATAGCAAAGTACATCCATCACTTAATAAATATTAACATCACTTAAATATCAAACATTAACCATCCAATCCATGACAAATAAATCTACGTTATTACAATTTCCGAATAACCTAAACAACATATGGATTAATCATCCAAGCACAAATCCAAGCTCCAATGCTTGGCTCCAATCACGTCCTCGTTCCGTTCCCTTCCTGTGTCATCCACTAGGATAGAAGTAGGGCGTTAGACAACGTGCCCAGTAGGTATTCCGATTAGGGCTAACACATAGGTTAGCATATAAAATCCAGATATAATATACCATATCATACTTATAAAACATCGTATCCAAAATCATGTATGATAATAGAGATCCAATCATACAGATAAAAATCAAGAACCTTGCATGATAATAAAGATCATAATCATGCGATTGAATGCCATGCCATGCTATCATATGCAATGAGTCCCTCCCATCGCAAAACACATGGTATACTCATGATGGGACTCTCATCATCAAGGTATCTTCCTGGTGGGACTCTCATCACCAAGGTCGCAGAACATATGGTATACTCTTGATGGGACTCTCATCATCAAGGTATTCCTCCTGGTGGGACTCTCATCACCTAAGGAGGCCCCACAGTTGCATCACGGACATTCCGACGGAGTGTGGGCTCCGGTTACATTCCATCCCTCCCATGCCATGCATAAGATGCAAATGCCAACATGCTACAGAATATTACAAAACATAGCATGAAAATCCCATAATTGCAACATATTGTTTGATACAAAATAACTTATCAAACTTGAAATAAAATCATCAAAAGTACATAATACATATCCATGGTTTCAATGATGTAGGAATCCTACCAAAAGACCGCTCAAGTGTCCTTTGCTTCTTAATCTGGCAACCGCTCACGATCTTGCACCGTTTGTGAGGTCCCGTCACCTTATATATATATATATATATATATATATATATATATATATATATATATATATATATATATATATATATATATATATATATATATATATATATATATATATATCAAATCAAGATATTAATCATTTAATTTCCAATTAAATCTAAGTCCCAGAAACCAACTTGTGGGGTTTGGCCATACCCCATGGCCGAACCTCACCCACTTGTATTTGATCTTTCTTTTTATTTAATTAACACCATAGAACACCTCCAACTACAAACATACTTGAATGGCCGAACCCTACCACTTTGGTTTTGACCCTTCTTTCAATTCCTTTGATCATTTCATTCCATTTTTACAATATTGCCACTAGACTAACCCTTGTTTAATTTTTTACTTAATAATCAAAGTCCACAACAAATCCACCTTAGTGGGGTTCGGCCATACAACATGGCCGAACCTCACCATCTTTAAGTTAGTCTTTTAATCCTTTATATAAAAGACTAATTATCAATCCATCCATCTAATTATCTAGCCCTTAGCCATCCACCATTGTCACTCTATGGGGTTCGGCCCTACACATGGCCGAACCCTATAATTCCTTTTATCCATTAAAATCTTTATCCATCTAAGAATGGTTCTCATAACTCCACTCATTGGAATATTTTTAAACCTTTTAAAACAAAACCCCATATTTAGCACTTGGTGGGGTTCGGCCATACACCATGGCCGAACCTCACCCCTTTGGTTTTGGTTCTCCTTTTTTGCCATTCTTTTTGATAAATCTTAACCATCCAAGTCTATCATTTTTCCATCTATGTTAACCCTTTAAAAAACATCATAGAACCATCAATGATTTCTAAACATATTCTTAAATCCAAATACCCATAAAATAGTCCATGGGGTTCGACCAAACACATGGTCGAACCCTATGGTTCTTTTGACTCAATCATTCCATCATTTGTGCATGGTTCATACCCAATATTTTAACCATAACAATAATATGGTTCAGCCATCCAATGGCCGACCCAAAACATCAACCTTAACTCCAATTAAAACACCTAAAAACCTCCATAACATTGCATGGTTTTTAACTCTCAAAAACCATCAAAATAACCAAATCATTTCATGGGGTTCAGCCATCCAAAGTGGCCGAACCCTATGATCCATGTTTCTACCCTTTTAAACATCATCATCCATAACTTAAACCCTTTATAGATTCGGCCATACAATGGCCGGATCATGCTCCCTTAACCAATTTATTTAACCAAATTTCATGGAGTACTTACCAATCTTCTTATCCTCTCTTCTTGCCTTTGATCCTTCCTTCCTCCCTTCTTGCTCCTTTGATCCTTTAACCGATTGTGAGCTTTGATCAATGATGAAATCACCAAGGGCTGGTTCGGCCAAGGAGGTAGGTTTTGAGAGAGGGAGACAGATGAAACTCAATGCTTCTTGAGATGTAAAATTCGGCCAAAGGATGTAGTGTGCCTCTTTTGTAGTATTTCTTTGAAATCAGCCCCAACTTCTTTCAATTCCATCCTTAATCCTTCTCCTTCCTTAATGCTTTACTGGTCCTCTAAAGGCAAAACGTGGGAGAGAGTGGAAGAGAGAAGAGAAGAGAATGAGATGGAAGTTCCTCAATGGAGGGGTCGGCCAAGGGGTGTGAAGTGCCCCTTGGTCGTACCCCTTTTATAATTAGCCTAAGTCCTTTCCCTTTCCCCTCTTTACTTCTTGGTTTGTTCAAGGTGTCCCTTAGCTTAACCAAGGAGACCTTTGACACAAACCAAGGCATCCCTTGGCACTCCCAACGTGTACATCTTGGATTGTGCTTCTTGGGTTTCATTCCATGAGATGGAAAATCCTAACTCATTGTGGTTTGTGCACTCCCATTAATCAGCCCACCTTCATTGAAGTTTAAGCATGGGCTACCTCTCCAACGTGTATGCCATTACTTGTCCTTGAAACAAGTTCAACCCCTCATCTCCTCACTTAACTCACTTGAGATGAGGGTCTCCATATCTTCCAATCTCACTCATTCAACTCAATTCAGCTCAGCTCACTCATCTCAACTCAACTTAATTAACTTAACTCTTTTGAACTCAATTTCCACTTAACACACTTCCCACTTGACTCAAGTAAACTCATGGATCAACTCAACCTTTATAACTCAACCTTTGAGCTCACTTGATGGTCAATTTGGTCAAGCTCGACCCATTGGGTCCCCATTGAACTCCTTGACCCAATTAGGCCATGACGCATTTAAATGTGGTTTATCCATTTACATATAGCTTACCCATTTTAAGGTAGCTTATCCATTTACATGTAACTTACCCATTTTAGGTAGCTTACCCATTTACACATAACTTACCCATTTTAAGGTAGCTTACCCATTTACATGTAACATACCCATTTTAAGGTAGCTTACCCATTTACATGTAACGTACCCATTTAAATGTGGCTTCACCCATTTGATTCTCTTGAACCATATACAACATCCGTTGGGTAATTGACCCAACATTTACCCATCTAAGGTTCATATCTTTTTAATTCATCATTTCCATGGCAATTTCCATATATATCCCTAGCTCGAAAATAAGGGCCGGCCTTGAGATTTCAAGGGCCCTAGGCGAACTCCTAAGATAGGCCTTTTATACACTCATAAAAAATAAAGTCATATTTTTTTTTACAAAATGTGAAACATTCAAATAAAATATCATAATCAAATTTATAAAAGAGTATTATTTAAAATTTATTCTTCTATGATTTTGAGATACAAAATTACTAATTAAATTATTATATTCAAGTTTTTTTAACATTTCTTTTTCAATAAATAAGATAGTTAATCAATTCAATCTTTCTTGTGACGTTGTAGACTGAAGATAAGATTTTATCAGTTTTAACTTTGAAAAATTCTTTCTGTAGAGGTGACTGTAACGCGTATAGTCAACATTATTCTATAAGGAATCCATGCATTTGGAAAATAAAAATTCATTCTTTTTAAATAATTTAGCACTTTAATTGTTTCTTTTACTTCTTTTGCTACTGCATCTTTTACCATATTCGAGTGCAACACTAATGCCAATTCTCATTTGAAGCGAAGAAATTATTATTATTTTAATTTTTCAATTTTTCTGAATTTTTTAAAAAAAATAAAATTTATCTTAATTATATGATTTATACTTGTATTTTACGTCTAATAAAATCTACATTGATCAAATGACTAAAGCTATATATTTTCATCTCTTCTAATTTTAAAAACTTAAAATTATTTTTAATTCAAAATTAGCAACTCAATATAGGTTTTCTGTTTCGCTCTATTTAAATGATTCAGATATTTTAAAAGATTATTTATTAATTAAATTATTGTCATTTTCATTATAATTATTAAACTCAATAAAAATGAGGATTATAATAATTATTACTATGATTGTTACTATCATTATTTTAATTTTTTAAGAAACCCACGTTTTAAATTGAGTAGAAAAATTATCATTATATAAACTTCCAATTTTGAGTGTTTTAAATTCGAAATAATTAAAAATAATCAAATAATTTCAAGTGATAGTAACTTAAAAGTCATAAACGAGATTAGCTGAGATTTTAACTCAGGTCGCCTAAAATCAAGGCAAATATCCTAATCAAACCAGACAACAATGGATTTGTACTTTTGTATGCATTATTAAATGTTTAATATATAACAAAGGAGTTTATGGACTTGGAGGCCCTAGGCGGCGGCTTACTTTACCTATAGCCAGAGCTGACCCTGTATGCAGCGTTATTTGATATGGTTATATGATATGCTGCATATATGATGAGATAATGTTGCATGCTGCGTATTTGCTGCTTGAATATGTGTAGTATGATACGAAACATGCATAGATGATTTGGAACATGCTTAGATAGTGTGGAACATTCGTAGCGTGATTGTGGATATAGATAGGATGTTTATGGCATGTTGCGTTATGCATGGGATGTTGGCATTCTCATATTCATGTGTGAGTGACTATGAGAATGTGGTGGAAGTGGTTGTGGATGTGGATGTGGAGAAACATGGTGGGCCACGCTTTTGCGTATGGGAGGTTGCTTGGACTTGGTTGTTGTGGTTCCATATGTGGGTTGGGCCTATTGGGAGGCTATTTGATGAGGGCATGAACCCGATGATTCACATTCGATGTACTTTTAGCAAAGTTTGATCACATGGATAATTGGAGTGTCTTCCATGACCCGATTTCATCAAGACAACCGTCATTAGACTCCATCTAATAATCCTATACAGTTTGTTAGTCCAAGCCCAATGACTCTATAAGCCTGAATGACCAAGATCAGCTTGTAAGTCCAATCCCATACCTTAAACAGGCATGATTCATATCCAAGCCCACTAATTAAAGCCCAATATCTAAACTCTCTCCTACAGTGCCAAGTATCGGGTGGAGAATGCATAGAGCAAAAAAGAGAAAAAATGTGAAGAGATAAACCAGAGAGGTGGTGCCATTCCCAATGGGGAATTCTCCATGGGCAAATTTGGCATGGGTTATCCTCTTTCCTAGATTTTATCATTTTCTTTTGTTTTCTTTATTTAGGTGTGCCTTTTAGAATAAATCTAAGTCATCCAACTTGATGTGTAGGCAAGATAAAGTATTCCTATTGAACATATAATGTAGACAAGGATCACTCAAGTATGAGGTAGGTGATTCTTGCATGATTTTAGGATTTTTTTAAAGAAAACAATTCCTAAAATGGTGTAGTCGACCATGGCAGGGATTTGTTTGTAATTTTCAGTTTATTTCCTATAAATGCCGGTGTAGAATTCAAAAATAATATACTTTGAATTTTTGGAACAAAGACTCTTGGAGTTGAAGTGCAGTGCACACCAGGCTTCGGCCCTTGGCAAAAGTCGTTGTCCTTGGATTAGGATCCTTTTTGCAAGTAAGTTGAAAGTTCTCCCTTTTTGCTGCTAGAACACGATTGACCCTTAGAGGAGGGAGAGGGGGAATAGGTCAATCAATCTTTAAAAAGCGTTGGTTCTTTTTAAAAATTACTTGATTGATTGATTAAATGTAGCGGATATAACAATCAAGTGTGTGTGTTACCAAATGTGATTAAGCAATCAACACAAGGAATTAGCTCTAACACCACAAACACAAGGACACAAGATATATAGTGGTTCGGTTAACCAACCTACATCCACTGTTAAGACTAGCTCAACCTTAAGGTATCCCCAAATTTACTAAGTGGAGACTTACATCCTCACAATTAGAGTAGAAATTCCGCCGCAGTCAATCGGCTGGGAATTCCACCCACCACGTGTGCTAGAGAGTACGCTTTAGATTTTGTATAGTGGTTCTAGAGTCAAGCCTCCTTAATCCACTTTCACGGGACAAAGGTTTTAACAATAAAATTAAAACCAAGAAGCACTTGCCTTATAGCTCTTTCTTGAAGATGTGTGCTTCTCAAATATCCACCCAATGTGTGCTCAAGTTAATCCCGACGCTCTGCCTTATGGCCGTCGTTGAGCAATCACAATTTCATGGTGACTAGGAAACAAGTTCTTATCCTAGTTGGTATCTATCTTATCTCCTTTGTTCCTCTCTCACAAACTTGATCAAAGATTGAGTGTATATGATTCTCAGATATAGGCACAAAAGAGAGGATTGTTCCTTAGAGTGTATGAATTTTCTCAGTTCAAGGAAGATCCTTAAATAATCACACAACACTCATATTTATAGAGGAGTCATCACAGTTTTTCAAATTGTCCAGTACCGACAGGTCGGGGGCACTGATGGGTCGGTGTTCATATTTATTACCGTTCAACGACCTGACCGTTGCACATTAAATGCACTCCCAACGGCATTATTAAATCCCGGTCAATAGGTCGGTGTCACCGATGGGTCAACAGTCATGGCACCGAGAGTCGGTCCATACGAGAGTCTCTATCTGGGGAAATACCATGCAGACAGAGTTTCATGTTCAGAAACTTGTCCTGCCCAAAACGACCTGTCACCTTTTACTAAGGGGTCGGTCCTGGTACTCTCAATCGGTCTTGAATTACCGAGATGTCTGTTTTCATGAGAGTCCACTTGAGTTCTAAGTCCAAGAACTCATAAGTTATCATCGACGAGTCGTTGACCACGAGGGGTCATTAAGTTCATCACCAAGGGGTCAGTGCATACAAGACTCTAGATCAGAGGCGCACCTAGAGTGACAGTTCAACGTTCTAGAACCTATGTCAATATGGCCGACCAGTCATTGGCCACGATGGGCCGATCCTGTCTCCACCGAGGGGTTGGTGAGAAAAACTGGTCGAGCTGACAATGAACATAATTCATATTTCCATGTTCGCTTCCAATTCACTGTCAAGCTTCCTCTTTAGACCTTTTATGATTTATCATTTGTTCAACTAAGCATAGGAATGGTCCTCCTAAGGTGTGGGTAGTACCTAAAGTCATCTATAGCCAAATACTTGTTTTGTGATTGCCATAATGATGAGCTTTAATCCGATGGGGTATGATCTTCAATCTTGATCACCTTGAGTCTTTAAGCTTATAGTAAGTGCTTCTTCTCGAGTTATGGAATTGACAAACTTAGAGACTCGACAAGCTGGGGCACCAACATAAGTCTTGGTGATTATAATTTAATTGTGTGTTTATGGGTTCTAGATTAAGAATTATTATTACTGCCCTGTCCTTGCCGAGTCCCTATTTGTCAATTCCAGGACTCGAGAAGAAGCACTTGTTAAGAAGCTTGAAGACCCAAGATGATCAAGAATGAAGATCATGCTCCACCAATGTCAAAGTTCATCAGTATGGCAATCACAAAAATAGGTAATTGGCCATAGATGACCTTAGGTGGTACCCACACCTTAGAGAGGACTTTCTATAGACTTAGTTGAACAAATGGTAAATCCATAAAGAAGCCTAAGAGAGGATGCTAGACAGTGAAGTTGGAAATATGAATTATGTTCACTATCAGCTCGACTAGTCGTTCTCACCGACCCCTCGGTGGAGATAAAATCGACCCATCGTGGTCAAGGACTGGTCGGCCAGATTGACAGAGGTTTTGGATCAAAGAACTGTCATTCTAGGTAAACCTTTGACCAAGAGTCTCGTATGTACTGACCCCTCGGTGATGAACTTAAATGACCCCTCGTGGTCAACTACTCATCAGTATAAAACTTGTGAGTTCTGGACTGTGAAGTCATGAGGGCTCTCTATAAAACAGACATCTCGATATTTCAAGACCGACGAGAGTAACAGGACTAACCCATCGGTAAACTAGAAACTACTGTCAGCATGTTTGTGCTTCAGATCAAGCCTCTCGTATGGACCGACCTATTGGTGCCATGACTGTCGACCCATAGGTGACATCGACCTGTCGACTGGAAGTAATTATACCATTGGGAGTGCATTAAATGCACAACGGTTGGGTGGTTGAACGGTAATAAATATGAACACCGACCCATCGGTGCCACTGACCTGTCGGTCTTGGATAATAAAAAGGACCGTTAATACTCCTCTATAAATATGGGTGTTGGGTAATCGTTTTATCATCTTCTTTGAGCTGAGAAAAGTTATATACTCTAAGGAACGATCAACACTCTTGTGAGAATAATCATAAACAACCAATCTATTAATTGTGTTCGAAAGTGAGAAAGGAGGGAAAAAAGATCATAAACAACCAATCTACTAATTGAGTTTGCAAGTGAGAAAGACATATACTAGGAAACCTAAAACTAGTTTCCTTGTCACCCTGAGATTGTGATTGCTCTACGATGACTACGAGGATGAAGGTCGACACTCAGTGAGTGGGATCTTCAAGAAGCACATATCAGCGAGAAAGATCTTTAAGGCAAGTACTTCTTGGTTTTATTTTGTTTTTAAAACCTTTAACTTGAAAATAGATTAAGAAGGATTTGCTCCGGAACCACTAAAAAATTTCTAGAGCGTTGTCTCTGGCATAGTGGTGGGGGGAATTCCTAGCCGATTGAGTGAAGTGGAATTCCCACTCTAATTATAAGGGTGTAAGTCCCCACATAGTGAATTTGGGGATAACTCAAAGTTGAGCAAGTCCTACCAGTGGATCTAGGTTTGCGAACTGAACCACTTTATATCTTTTGTCCTTCTGTTTGTGGTTTTAAAGCTATTTTTTGTATTGATTGTTTAATCACATTTGCTAACACACACTCACTTGATTGATATATCCACTGCACTTAATTAATCAATCAAGATAATTTTGAAAAGGACCAACGATATTAGATTGACCTATTCACTCCCCCCCACCCCCTCTAGGGTCAATCGTGTTGTTCTAGCTCCCGAAGGAACTTTCAATTATCAATTTTGAATTTCATATCTCTTTAATTATTCGCTTTCACATCATTCAATCCATTGAATTAAATCAGACCTTAATCCAGATGCCGTAAGGCATAGTTGAATTCCTGGACACTTGTGTTCTTTCGGTTGGGTATTGTTCAGCAAACCCCAGCCAAGGCACAATCCTTTCACGAATCGTAATTGACTGCGCGAGTTTTCAGATGCCATAAATTTTAACACACTCTGAATATGCAGCCTATTGATGGATTTTTTTGAGATTCAACCCTAAGCTTGCATAATTATTGGGACTAGATGGTAGGACAGGTAACTATGTGGGCCGTGCCTATTATGAGGTTTCTGAGATCTAGTTACCTATGAGTCACATTGTGAGACGTGCTTATTGAGAGGCTACTAGGACCTAGTGATGGTACGCTTTGTTTTAATTTGGTTTGTGGTTGGTTGAGAGAGCAATGTTGTGTGGTGTTGAGTTCCATGGCATGAGCATGACAAGTACGAGTCTGGCTGTAGTTTTGTTCGTTTAGCTATGTAGCCGGTGGTGTTGAATATCATGGCATTGCATAAGCATTGAGATTATGATATGGTATTCGTATGCTTTGGAGACATGTTATGTGATAATATGAAATGTGATGGTATGATATGTTATTTAATCATATGAGGCATGCTTAGTGAAATTGTTTGTTATATGTATGTGATTGTTATTCTCATTGGATATGGTTGAGCTCACCCTTTACATTGCAGGAAATATGTTGGAGTTGAGTCTCGATGAGACTCAATAGCATGCCTAGATGTCAAAAGGCTAAATGTGAAGACAATTAGAGTTATTATCTTAATAAAAAGATAAATAATTAGTTTGGTTCATTAGAGATATTATCTTAATAAAAAGACAAATAATTAGTTTGGTTTCATTTAATCTATGGTGTGTTTAATTTCAGACCAGTTGAGATATTTTATTTGGTAATTTATTTTATCGGTTAGTTAATTTGAGACTTGAATGTATGAATTCAAGTATTTATCGGTATTTGAGCTAATGTTGTCTTAATTTAGATGGGAATGTGAGATTTCTAACGCGTTTATTTATGTGGTTGATTCTCGAATTTTGTGAGATGGACTTGTGGATTAGCCTTCGATTTTTGTGTGCAAGGATGAGGAATTTCGTTTTGCCATATGCGTTGTTAATTTGAAGGAAAAAAATAGCCACAGTTTCAGTGAAGGAATCGAATGTTGGTTTAGTCTGCAGTTTCTCATGCTCCGTTTTCCTTCAAAAGGGAGGGGTGTGACATTTTGGCCATTGGTTTTTGGGTCTTTCAAATTCGACAACCTTAATTTTTATGAAAGAGGCATCGTCTTCAAAATCACTTTCAAGTTCACATATTTTCATATGGATCAATATGTATCATATTGATTGATAGGTATCGATTTTATATATGTTGATAAGTATTGGTCAATATATATCATGTCAGCTGATACAACTGATAAATTCAACTACATTTGCATCGGCTGATACGACATATTATGATCATTGTCATATTCTCTTTTCCATTGAGTACCATTTTTCAAATTGAATCTTCCATTGAGTATGATTTTAAGGAGTTTAAAAGCAAGTTTATCAAGTTTGAATGGTATTTATCAATTTAAAAGTTTTTCTATTAAAGTTTATCCATTTTGATTCATTTTCATCATTTTTTTAAATGTTTTTGCTCTAAGATAATCTTAATTTTAGAGTTTTTATGAAAATAATTTAATAAATAATATTGAGTACTTTTGTAATTGAATGAATATGTCTTAATGTGATTGATTTAGCTTATAAGATATATGTGCTATGTTTCAAGTTCTTTTTCAAAATATTCATAAGATCCAGATTTTCTAAGATAATTCATATTTTAGAGTTTCTAGGGAAGTAATTAGTAAAAACAATAAAAAATATTTATAAAATTAAATGAAGATCCCTGATTGATATAGTTTTTAAAGATTTTGTGTGATTTTTCTAATATTCCAATATTTTTATAAAATTAAGATTTTTTATAACAAACAATTATGAATTATAGCAGCAGAGACATATCATTATGAGATATTAGAGTAGATGAATTCATATTACGTGTTTTTTCGCATTGATTTTCTATTTTCTAAAATATTTAGAGATTTTTTAAACTTTTAGAGCATACTGTATTGTATCAAAAGTTTGATTCTCAAGGGTTAAATACTCTTTGAAAGTATTTTTTTTTCCAAAAATATACTCACATTAATTTTTTTTTTCTATGTTTCTGATATTTTTATATTTTTTCAAAATATAAATATAAAAATAAAAAACATTTAATTTTATTGTTGATATAGTATGTATAGAGCCGGCTCTGAGATCCCCTAAAATCTCAGGGTCCCTAAGTAGAGTGAGATTTTAGGATCATTTGTGATTGGTATATTAAAGACCTTAGACGGCAGCATATGTCGCCTATATCCAGTACACTGAGGATGTATCACGGATGCCGAACGTATTTTCTACTTTGATAGATCTACTGAAAACAATGGCTCATGTGGGTGGAAGGGATTCAAAAGTTTAGAATCTAAACTAAGAATATCTCTGCATCAAAATACATTCACAGTATCTATGAATTCGAGATCCTGTCGAAATTTTTAAATTTGAATCCATCAAAAGTTGACCCCTTGAAATCCAACGTAGGAAGGGATGTGATAAATGAAAGATTTAAATTTTCTTGAATGATTTTTTTTAGTCCATTCTTTCTGCAAGTACATATAATTATAAATCATATCATCTCTCAGGTCTCACTGCTCTTTCTTTATCTGTTCGGATATTAATGGTTTCTGAAGATTCCGGTTTTCCTCACTTTAACCAACTTGGAGCCTTTCGATTCCCAGCTGTCGTAATACCGCCGTTGCAACTAGTTGCCATGATGTGACCGTCGCTTTTCCTCCATTTTCAACATAACCCAGCAACATCATGTAATATTTTAGATCTACCCCTGTAAAATTTCGATTCTTAGACCTTCATCTCTTATTTAAAACTTAGGACTGAAACTTTAATTTATCGTCAAAATTTATATAACTTGATGCAGATGGATTGAATTGAATTACATTTAAATTGAGTCAAGTTAATCTTAAATTTTTTAATTTAACACCACTAAATTTTATGTAATTTTTTTCAATTCAACCTGATTAAAATAAATAAATATATAATCTAAACACACTAATTTTTCAAGTCAAATTATTCGTGTCAAATTAAAACCCAACTCAAATTTCACCACTATTAAAATCTTAAAAAAGCATCTGATTTCCACCAATCTTTCAGCTCAAAGTAGTTTAATTTTGAAGTCTAGTTGAATTGTTGCTTATCAGAGTTACTTGCGGATTTAGCTATTTCTTGCCCTGATCTTTCATGACTACTGCTTTTTCATAGGGCCTAATTAAATACCCTTTTATAACCTTTTAGTTATATTTCATGAGTCAACTGAGCTTTAGTATTTTTCTTCTTTTCTTTGTACTGTAGTTATTCTTATTATTTATTTATTTAAAATACATATCATACTTCTCTTTTTAGGTATCTAGGTGCTTTACTATTTTATCTGTCCAGTGCTTTTATTTTACTACTTTATCCTTTCTGTTCTCATCAGAGGATTTTAGCAATATATCATTATAGGTTCTAATTTGCTTTATAAAACCTAAAAAGTTGTTTTCCACGTGGGTCTTGGTCATTGGGCTAATTTCCGTTTAGGGTTCATATAACATGTCATAAATTTATAGATAAGTAAGTTTCGAGTGCTTTTAATTATCCCTGTTAAGATTTTATAAGGTTTGCTGTCTGGGTATCTCTATAACTGATATCTGGGCATTGTCTGTGATTATATTATTTTAAATTATTTTGATTATATTTTCATTTTGGTTGATGAAAATCTGGCTTTGGAAATTGACCTTAGGATCTATCCGTAAGGTCAAAAATGTTATAAAAATCCTGTCTAAAGAATTAAAAGTTAACTGTTAATATCTTATCAATCTATTTATTTATTTTATTTTTTGGAGAGTTGCGTTGAATTAGGCTAATTGCAGAGTATCACCAAAGCTTTCTTCTATTCTCTTCTTATTATTCTATCTATATATTTTATTTTATATCTGAATCTATATTTATCTAATCATTCCATGCATAGGACAACAACATGGAAGAACATGAGCATGATCTTACACCAGGTAAGGCATTTCATTTACTGTTTGTTCTTTTAAAGAAACTGTTGCTAAATATTTTTGCTTTTGCTTTTAGTCTCAGTAAGAGATTTTCTTTCCTGTTTCTGTTTGTTTTACGCTCTTCAGAGTAAAACGGTAAAAGGAGAAAGAGGCTATTGTGCGTTCTTACCGTCGTTGTTAAAATCCAAGCTATAAAACAGACGAAGTTCTACAGTTTGGGTCGTTATCAGTGAAAACAATGGTATCTGGAGGTGGGCTTTTATTACAGAGGTTTAAATAGTAAAAATGACAAGACTTCAGTCACTGGGTTGTTACTATCTATGTTAGAATGGGAAAGGAAGATTGAGATTTTTATGGTTTTACTGTTGTGTAAAAGGAATTGGTTTTTACTGATAGCATTTCGGACTCTGTTCAGTGACGAAGTACATGGATTTGGGGGCGTGGGTATTGTACTGTGAAGATCAAATAGGAGGAGAAAACAAGGTACTTGGGGCTGAGGTTTAAATGTAAAGTTTAACAAGGATTTTTTTGACGGATTTGTAAGGTTGATTTTTGTGCCTGTCATGCTGTAAAAAGGATGCCTATCATAGGGGTGCATTTATCTGGAATTTTCATCTGAAGGTCTCTTTTTGAATACCCTTTTCACCAATTGCAGACACATGGCGCTTTGGCTGGTTGTTGTGGTCTCTTTCATCTCACAATCTAAACCCTAATTCCATCTTGCTCAGAACCCTACTTTTATCACCTGTGTTTTCAGTGATTGGGTGTCTCTCATCATTTAACTGAACTTTTGTGCTCCACTTTCGGTGATGGTTAGAATTCATGAGTTTCTTGATTTTCATGGTGTTTCCAGAAAGTCCCATTTCTGTTGTTGAGCAGGCAATTTGGAATGCTTCTCTGGTTTGTGGCTATTTAGTGTCCTTGCCATTATTATCTTGGCTCTTTGCGGGTCTGTTTGTTTCCTTTTGCTTTCTTTAATCTGACACTTCTGCCTCCTCTTCTCAAGTTATCTTACAAGCATTTCTATGCAAAATTCCCATCTGCATATTACCCACCAGGTCTGCATATAACTCTAGGAAAATTTTCAGGTCCTACTTCCAAGACCTACTCCAATAAAATCCTTAGATTGGATTTTTGAGGAAAGAACTCTCCACTTTTCTGGAGTATTTCCTGGCCTTGGACATGGGTTTCCTTTAATAGAGATAGAACTTGGGCAGGTTTGTTTCCAAGCCATTTCGAATTATATTTCTGCAGATTATGCTAGCTGATTAAAATAAGGCTGGATGACCACGGATGAGATGAGCAATGGCTCCTTGTGGAGTAAGGAGGAGGACAAGGCATTTGAGAATGCCCTTGGTACTCATCCTGAGGATAGTAGTGATCGGTGGGAGAAGATTGCACTAGCTGTACCTGGAAAAACCATAGAAGAAATAAAGCGCCATTACGATCTTTTAGTGGAAGATATCAATGGTATCGAGGCTGGGCGTGTTCCTTTGCCTTCTTATGTTTCTTCATCAGAGGGTTCGGGTGACCATGCAGCTGAGGGTGGCACAGCCAGGAAAGGAACAAATTTCGGGCATTATCAAGGTGATTCGAATCACGGTGGTAAGGCATCGAGGTCAGATCAGGAACGCCGCAAGGGAATAGCATGGACTGAAGATGAACACAGGTAATCTTTATCTTTTCTATTTGTCTATAAAGTTCTGGAGAAAATGCTGGATGTGCTTTTGTAGATGCATTGGTTACTGTTCTATTACTTTATCAAGTAGTGGGCATGCTCATCTCTATTTAAATATTTCAATATGGAGACCAGTGGTGCTTTTCCTTATGGTTTGGACACCTCATTGATATGCTTGCTTTGGTAGCTCAAATTGCCTTTTTGGAACCATCCATCTGAACCTTTTCTTTAATCCTTATTACTACAATCTACCGTTTCATGAATCTTTCTTCATAGTGTGATGCTCAGAACTTGTGCCTTGTATCTCTTTTTTGGGTCTTAAAGTTTGTTCATTTATACCTTTTTTTTCTTTGTCCTGTTTCTTTTCCTGTTGTAGCTTTGCTATCTCATTTTACCTCCCTTCTCTTTGGGTCCAACCTTGGAGTTTTGCTTTATTTAATCAGCTGCATCTGTTAGAACTGATGCATTGTAATGTTTACGAAGAATTATATTTGATTTGGTTTAGAAGTTAAATAGGAGTGAAGTGTTGTGAAAAAATGCTGATCTACAGTAATAGGATAACTTAAATTAAAAATCAAAAGAGAAAAGATAAGATATGGATATTCACATGGACTGGAAAAGAGAAAACTGTTACATCTGATCACAGAAACGCGAATTGCTTTGGCCAAACTCCTCCAACGACCTTAGTGTCTATTAATATTTCCATGACTGAAGAGAAAGATGAATAATCATAACGCCATTTGCTTTTATAAGAAGCATTATTTATCCCATTACTTAAGCTTGTCTATGCTCTTTACAGTCCCATTGCCCAGAAACTGGGCAGAATGAGGGCTACCCTTATCATCCCCTTCTGCATGGGTGGATGGACAACTGCAAATCAATATTTTTCATCTGTTAGTTACATTGTCAATGTCAAGTCAAACATGGCAGTATTTTAAAATGGGAGTGCCCTGTTACATGGATTTGCTAATTAGCCTCGATCATCCACCTGAAATGTGGCAATTTTTAACTGGTATCTTACATGATGCCCTTGTGTGGTTGCTTGTTTGATTTTGATTTCACTGCAAATAGTGCAGCTGGCAGCTGGTAGACTTCCATTAGTTTGTTCAGATGCACAAATCAGATGCTTGGTGCTGAGAATATGACTTATGTGTCATTTTTTAGAATCAGTGTGAAATGTTATCTGTTGTGCAATTGCTTAATTCATGCTTATATCTTGCCCAGTAGTAACATACCATGTAAAGAATGTAAAAGGACCTTAAGGAGAATGGCTCATTATGCTCGAACGATAGTGATACTTCCATAATCTGTGAAATGTAATTGTAAAACTACATCTTGGAATTGGAGTGATGATGGTGACTTATTGCCAGTGTGACATCGGCACTTGACTATTAATGCATGCTTGTGTCATTTAGATACTTGTGCAATACATTTTGGAGTGATTAGATGGACTGAAGTGTAATCACAAACCTACACCTCCTATCCGTTATACATTATGGATATGAGATGAACTGACATCAGTGTGGATGGTAGGAGTTGTGAGTTGTCTTTAGTGCGCTTTTTAAACATTCTATTGAAGCCTCTTATAATGGGTCTGCCACCCATGTAGAATATCCAACAAAGCTAAATGTTGTTGGTAAGACATTATGTGAAACCATGCTTATGAGTTTTTAGTTGTTATGAAGCATATAGGGGTGCTGTTCTATTTAATAGGCCATTTTTTGGAATCATTCATTGCTTGATTTTGACATATGAAGCTGCTCATTCTCACGCTACTTGTGCAAAGTAATGGATTATCACAGATCATGTACAGTGAAAAAAAGGTTGACTCCTTATGTATGCATAAAGGTTGGCCTGACAGTTGGAAGGGTTGGCTTGACTGTCTAGACGCTTGCCTCATGAAGCGAGGTCTTGAGTTCGATTTATGCTCAACGCCTCCGGGCCACTCCCCATGGGATTACTCTCCATCAACTAAACCAGTGTGTATGAATTGGGAGGTTTACACATGCTCGTGGGATTCCAATGTGGGGTGGGGATACCCATGTTAAAAAAAGGAGATGCATTCGAATTAGTGGATTTCGGTTTTCTGCGCTTATCAAGTGTGAGGTTTTGATTGGTTCTTTGCATCCATAAAAAGCCTAAACCTCGGTGGGTTGAAGATTTCCAAAAGATTTATAATGCAATTCTATGTTCTTATCCATGGAAAACCTCAGAATCATGAAGTTCTTGGTGTTTAGACAATTAGAAACCCAATGTAAACACCATAGAAATTCAGTCTTTAGCTTGTAGAGGAAACCTCAAACTTAGGTAGAGGCTCAATTTGCATCTCACGCAATGGAAGAAACAAATCTCACCTTAGATAAATTGAATGTAAAATTCGTTCAATGGAATCTTCTAACACTCAATGGAATGAAATTGAATTATTGGAATTATCACACTAATTCAACAAAAAATTCAACTAGAAAACAATCTCACAGGTTAAAAAAAATTCACACAAAATTCAATTACACGAGGTTGAAGAGAAAAGAAACTCAAATCCTAAAAGCCTTGGGTGTAGAAGCCATTATTGGGCATGTTTACATGTCGTTACCTCATCTAAATTAGGCCATATCATCATTAATCTTTCACACCAATGGATACAAGACACGTAAACATGGAATAAGACCTGGAAAGATCCTGTATAATTGGCTCCACTTGTAGATGGTACCTTCATATGCTTGCTTGAGGAAAGGTAGGTGTGAGCAAGTGTGAACACCTTCCTTTCGGTAGAGGCTCAATTTGTATCTCACTCAATGGAATAAACAAATCTCACCTAAGGTAAATTGAATATAGAATTCACTCAATGGAATCTTCTAACACTCAATGGAGTGAAATTGAATTATTGGAATTATCACGCTAATTCAACAAAAAATTCAACTAGAAAACATTCTCATAGGTTAAAAAAATTGACGCAAAATTCAATTACAGGAGGTTGAAGGGAAAAGAAAAAGAAAGAAAAGAAACTCAAATCCTAAAGGCCTTGGGCGTAGAAGCCATTATTGGGCATGTTTACATGTTGTTTTCTCATCTAAATTAGGCCATATCATCATTCTTTCACACCAATGGATACATGACACGTAAACATGGAATAAGACCTGCAAAAATCCTGTATAATTGGCTCCACTTGTAGATGCTATCTTCATATGCTTGCTTGAGGAAAGGAAGGTGTGAGCAAGTGTGAACACAACTTTCTTCTTGTGGATCCTTCCTTCATTGTGCAGAATTTTGCATCTCACTCTATGTTTCACATGGGTTTTAGTGAGAACAGCCCATGGACCCATGTATATTGGACTTTGGCCCATTATTTTATCATTTTTCGTGCTATAGCTCCCCGAATTGAAACATCCTATGAGCATTCAATTTTATCATAAAATTCCAAGACAATATTAATGATATAGTCCATATCTTCTTGGAGATGCACAGCTTCAATTTATGAGGGAAAGAGGAGTGTTCTATGCTTAGATAAGACCATGGACATGTTTTTTGAAAAATTGTTTTTCTTTGTAGTACATTCTTTAACCTCAAGAATGCAGCTCCATCAGGCTTCCAATTGTTTTTTATTATTAAGATTTCTTTGAAATTTTAAGGCAAAAACCAGTCTCCTACATGGATTTGCTTGGGCAAAATAAAGTACTCTTTTGCTAGATTTTATATGGTGGTTTATAATTGCTTAGGTTTTCATGGTATTTATCACTCCCTAGGTTTGGAAGAAGAGTTTCCATTGTTGTTGGTGCTAGTCCGGAGAGTTGGGCCAAACTTTAAACCAAAAGCATGACTCCAAGGTTATATGTTGGAGGTCAAAGCTGTTAGGCTTAGGCTTACCCCAAAGCTGAAAATGAGCATTATAGAGATTATGAAGAAGAAGAAGGAAAATGAGAAGTACGGTGAGTGCGTGTTGGGTGGTTGCAGCGAGATTTGAGGGAAGGGAAGAATAAATCTTACTATCTTATTGTTGTTGTGTTTAAGTGATTATTATTGTTATTATTTATTATGTTGGTTTGTGATGTGGTGAGTGTGGTGGGTGGTAGTCGGGAGACAAGGATGTTATTTGGGAAGTGTGGGAGATTGAGGATGTTGAATAAATTGTTCGGGAGGCATCAAATCATACTGTAAAATGTAAGATTCTTATGATTTTCTACAGAAGGAAAAGAAATTTAAAATTTAAAATCTATGTTGCTCGAATACTTCAATCTAGGCAACAACATGTCTGTGTCGGACATTTCATTTTTTATGTGTAAAGTTTGCGTCCTTGTTGTGGCCATGCTGTATCTAGGTTTCATAGTTAAAAGAAATAAGAATTTAGGGTTTTCAAAATGATGCATTTGTATTCAAACCGTCAACATAAATGGCAAATAAGATGATGACAATATTATATGTAACATTTAATTATAATATATGTTTTTAAATGGTTAACTGTCATATATGTTAATATTGTCCAAGATTACAAAAAAAATCTTACATATATGGACTTGCTGTTTCATGTGATCATGTATAGTTTATAAGTCTTAATATTTCGAAAATGAAATTGAGTCATAAAAGAGAAATAATGTTTTAGTAGATTCCAAATGTGAACTCTAAAATTTTGTGAAATGCATGTCTTAAAAGTTGGGATTCAAGTAAAAGATTCAATTTTTTTTCCCTTTTTTTCTTGGGTTTTTTGGTACAAACCATATTGAATCTCTGATTCTAATTGTAGATTATCAGATTCTGAACAGCTATGGAAACAAGAACCCACATATCAAGAAACATCATGGAATATACATATTTGAAAAGCTATTGGTGAGAATAAAGCATATGTTTAAGAATGGTATAAAACAAAGATTTGAGAATACTTAGTAATTACAAATTAATAAAAAGATGATTAAACAGAGTTATTAAGAAAGCTATAATTAAGTTTACTGTGGAACTTATGAAACTTGCATGCTTGATTAGGAAAAGAGGAAGGGGAAAGAAAAGACATCTGTAAGCTTTCTAAGACAAGTGAAGATTGAATTAGAGACATTGATAAGTAAGGTGTATCACTATCACAAATGGAAATCAAAGATCTTAGTGAAAGATGAGGAAATGTGAGACTAGCTGCAAATGCATTTTATATAATACCCCATATGTTGAGGAGCGTGTATAGGAGAGATTTTTGTGCCAAAAGAGGGCGTTGAAAGGCTCGTACTGCCCATAGATTGTGAAAGTCGGCTAGAGGACTTTGAGAAAGTCCCACATCGCCAGTTGAGGAGAATTTTGCATGGTATATAAGTTGGAATACTCCCTCCTTCTAACACAAGGCCTTTTGGGAGCAACCTTAGGTTGGCTCGCCAATGCAAAGCCATGCGGTCCCAATGTGGACAATATTGTATTGGCGGGACGTGACCTTATGAATGGTATCAGAGAACGGTTCAACTTTTTGGTATGTGGCGGCTTGTGTTTGTGGAGAAAGTCGGGGGTGGCTTTGGTCTTAAGGGGGTGGGTTGTAATACCCCGTATGTTGAGGAGGGTGTATAGGAGAAATCTTTGTGCCAAGATAGGGCGTTGAAAGTCCTGTACCTCCCCTAGATTGTGAAAGTCGACCAAAGGACTTTGAAAAAGTCCCACATCGCCAGTTGAGGAGAACTATGCATCGTATATAAGTTGGAATACTCTCTCCTTCTAGCGCAAGGCCTTTTGGGAGCAACCTTGGGTTAGCTCGCCAATGCAAAGCTATGCGGGCCCAAAGCGGACAATATTGTGTTGGCGGGATGGGGCGTTACATTTTAAAGACCTGTTAAATATAAAATATGAGTGAAAAGTTGATCATGAAGCATCAACATGCAAGGATAATTGACAAAATATTCAACATAGAAATAGAGATATCCTCGACTAAGATGAAAATAAAATGAAAAGTTGGACCAAGTAGTTTCCCTATGGAAGTATAGTTTGTTAGGTAAGTTGGGTTTAATTGGTTACCTAGGTTTTTTTTAACAATATGCGATTAAACTCATGAGTCACACAATGAAACTTTGGGAAAGGTTAATAGAGGGCCACCTAAGACAAGAGTCGAATATATCCGAAAATCAATTTGGGTTTATGCTGGATAGGTCAACATCAAGGAATCTATCTAATCGGCTCATGGAAGGTTGGCTTTTCCCATTCAACTATGTAATCTCCCTCGATCGAACGAATAATACACCAATTCACAAAAGTTAATGCAATATGAGAAACCTTCCAACAAATTCGACCTTCTAGACCTCCCTCTTCTTTCCCAAGGAAACCTAGTTGCATTGAAGTCCCCCCCTACACACCGTGGTCCACTCTAACCGCTTTTTAAGCTCTTTTTTTCTTCCCAAAAGACTCACTCTCACCAGCCATATTCACTCCATACACATTAGTTAGCAAAACATCTACCTCCTCATCGATCAAACATCCTTTAACTGATAGTGTTCTAGTGCCCATAATTGTTTTTACAGCCTCAAACACCTCTGGTCTCCGGATGATGAATAATCCACCTGAATTACCAGTTGAAGGTTTGATACTCCAATCAATTGATCGAGCTCCCAAGATTTTTCTGATATCTTTGCAAGAAATTTCCTCCCTTTTAGTCTCCTGTATGAACATAATATCAGTCTTATACCTCCTAAGCCAAGGCCTCTTACATTCCAAGAAATTATCTTCATTTGGATACTTGTTTTCTGCTCCTCATCTCCTTTCTCCTAGAACTGTACACTCAAGAATTTGGAAGTCCCCAACATGCCCTATGTCGTGTTCAATTTCTTCGAATTTCTCAATTTCAGCGATAAACAATCACGTTCATCGATCCATTGCAGAGCATCTCAGCTGATTCCAAATTCAAAAATTTTATCCCCATTACACTACCTGCAAACATGATTTTTCTGGCGTCCTCTCTGTTGCAGCCCAACTTCCTAGCTAGGATTGATACACCAACACTGCAGACAACACTTGTGTTACCTACCTCGTTCTCTGTTGAGGATTCATCTCGCCCAGTATTGCGGTCAACATCCCCATCTAGCATTTCATTGTCTTCCAAAACATTGCAATGATTGCTGTCTACAGCCCACCTCTGATTATCGTCTCGCCGCCTTTGAAGTGGCCTTCATCCCCTGTTTCACGATCCTCCATTTTTCTAAGTTCAAGCGAGGCCTGTGATCTCCTCAGGGAAGCAAAACTCTTTTGAATTGGATCAATTTTGCCTCAAAGGATTGCCCATCCCCCATTTTTTATTTTGCTCCAACGTGAGCCTCACCAGAAAGGTCAATTTGATCCTCTTCCTCCTTCGACGAGCCACTATCCAATTCATGTTCTCTGACCCCTTCTATTTCCCGGAACGGGGATATACAGAGGTGGGCTTCTGTTTTTCTCTCCTCCCATTCTCCAATGGGTTTAGATTCGAACCACCCAGCCCTTCGAAGTCCATATTCTGTTTTATCCAACCTTCTAGGCCAACAGTTGGCTCAAGCCCATTGGCATTGAAGCCCAGATCCAGGCTGGCATCCAAATCTCTTCCACAGGTCCTACAACAGTTTCAAACCTGGCTCGTCCATGATACACAGAGCCTTGAACCTGGCCCAACTCCGGATATAAGTTAGCCGACTATACCCTAGCTTCGCCTTTTCTTCCTTCACCTTCCTTTCCCCATTGGTTTGCAGTTGTTGCTGTGAGTCTGCAAGAAGCCAATTCTCCACATTGGCCAAAGTAGCTTCACCAGCTTTCAACGGTCGAATCTCTTCTGGCTTCCTTCTGTTATTGTTGATTGTATCAAATAGTCCTTGAGATTTGGGCACCCACTTCCTTGCCTTCCCATGTGTGACGAAGGTTGTAGGAAGGTGCCGCTGCTGGAGCCCTCTCGGTTTCTTTCATTGTTGCAGCCTGCTCCGACAGGCATCCTAATGCAAAGCACTCCATATTCCACATCCACGTTTTTTTTGTTGCCTAAGTTTTAGTTTAAGCAATTTTAAATGGGTATTAATGTAGTTTTGAGTTTATTTAGGGGTAAGGTAATCTTATATGAGCCCCTCTTGTATATTTTCATTTTGATGAATGAATAAAGAAGAATTGTAATTTTCCCAAGTACCTGTGACTGGTGCGACGGTCACTTTCTTGGAGAGAATCCACGGAGACTTGGTGAGAAACCAAGAGGCAAGAAGCCAGGTACTTTCTTCTATCTCTCTCTCTTTTTCCCTTTCTTCTCTTCTTTGATACCCTCTCAAACCTAGCCGAACTGCTTTCCCAAATCCGTCCTAGAACCATCCCAAATTTGTCCCAAATCTGTTCCAGATCCTCCTAGAGCCTTCCCGACCCGTCCTAGATCTGTTCCAGAGCCGTCACAGATCATCCAAAACTCGTCCCAGATCCGTTCGTTTCACTTCCTGCTACCATTACCCTTTCTTAATCTGGTAAATTTATATAATTATTTACATTATATTGCCAGGACTTGGGTGATTATTTGTGTCAAATTTATGTTATTCAATTGCCATTATTAATTGAGTGATTAATTACAACCCATTTTAGATTTAGGGTGCATTATTTTCATTACTTTAAATTTTTTCATCACCCCATTAGACATTTAGGATTACCCTATCCTTTGTCCTGCAACACATCCCTTCCTTATTTTATTCTACATTGCCAGCCACGCTGAGGAAATCTCCTTCCCCACCCTATCCTCCATATAAGCCATTTCTATGATCTTGACCTTGAAAACCCTGTCAGGGACTAACGGTGACCTCCTCCAAAGTGGATTTTGAGTTTTCCATTTTCAGCAGCAACCTTAGTGTAGATGGGTCCTTCCTCTCCAAATTATCACTGTCTACTTCCAGCACTCTTCCCATCTTGCTTGCAAGTTGTAAAATAGAATCCCTGTTCTAGGCCACCAAAGGGAAGACAAAACAATGGATCCAAGGCCACCTGACAGATTGGACAAGGTTGGAGCTCCAAATTTGCAGTGTTCTGAAGAAGGACTTCCATTTTGGCTATGCGACCCAATTTAGAGCTTCCTCCTTGGTCCAAGCTGTGATCAAGAACTAACCACCTCCCAACCATCGAACTACTGCAGGCTAATACATAATTCTGTCGAGGCTATGAGCGATCTCCGAAGCCAGTCATATGCCTCCGCCAGATTTGAGCTGCTCATCGGAATTTCATAGATTGATGAGAATCCCTATTATCCATTACAATCTTGGCCCAGGAGAGGTTACCTGCTCCAATACTTGAAGGAAGGATGTCTTTGCCCTTGGTGCCAGCCTAGTGTGAGCTTCCTGCTCCAATATCCCCTTATTTCCCCCCTTTTTTCCTTAGTTCCTGTTCCATCCCATTCCCTACCACCCTTTGTCTTCCATGTCTCCCATACAATGCCACCTGCACTGTAATCCTCATACCTCCTATCTAGCATCCATTAGAGCCTTGAATGCCCCCTTTGCCACTGCACCCCACCCTCACCCTTCATCCTAACAAATGCAAACTTTTGACCCTTTTGGTTCCTCTTCTCCCAGTGTAAAGGCATCCACCACCCTTCCACAGACGGTAAACACCTCCATCGACCATCTCCTTGATATGTCAAAAAAGTGTGACCAACTCGGAGTTCTGCTAGCTCCTCTGATTCATGTTGACCATGTCCTTCCATCTTGAACCCTTGGCTCTCTGATTCTTGCCCCATGTCCACTGGTTCCTTCGCCCAAGTAAGCCCTTTGCACTTGCTCTGCACTCACTCCAGCCATATTGCTCAAATGATGACGGATATACAATATTCAGGGTGACGAACTTTCTAGCCAAGAATTTGTCCTAAAAGTGATTAATTTGTACTTTTAATTAGATTGAGGTTGTATTGTTTTTCTTTTGTTGTTTCTTAACTTGTGGTCTGGTTTAGGTTCCATCTCATGCTTTTCTTAGTCCTTTCTGTCTTGTACCCTGTTGTTTTATTAAGAAACTTTCATAGTTACCGTTTTTTTTCAAAAAAGAAGAAGAAAATTTCCTTCATGTGTGTTATTTTTGGATGTATTGATTAATTTAACAAAAAACTTCTAAATAATGAATCTAGATTGTGGATAAAATCTTTTGAGAAACAAACTTTAAAAATTAGGACAAAGTTATATATGTGGCCTGTAATGTAAGTGAATTTGAGAGTAGGAAGAATGAATTAATTAAAACTAAGGACGACTTATTACCACATTGTGATAGATTTCAATACTTGTAAGCAAATGTATTACCAAATAGTGATTTGTTTTTGATAGAGCTATTAGCTAAGCTGCATGGGTATGGGTGTAAGTGTCGAAGTTTGACATTGGCGTGAGTTGTCGGACTTGGCAAACCAAAAATTTAGGACATGGAAAGTTGGCACCATATTTAAATAAATCTAAATTTAAATTTATTTTAAATAAAAATGTCTGAAAATAACAGTGATAGAAAATAATTTAGTAATTTTATTCTAAATAATCAAGTTTCGAATATATGAATATTTTAATTAGATTTGAAGATGAGAAAGGTGTGGTGGTGATGTTGTTAGTCATATTGGAAAACAATATTAAAAAGTACTAGAGAAGTACATAAAAAAATTGTGAAGAGTCCGACACGGGTGCAAGTTTTTGGACACAAGTGCCTCACATGTTTTAAGAGTTCGTGCAACATAGGCTATCAGGGTGGGTGCGAGTTGGGCTGGTGGGAGTCAAGCTGACCAGGTGCTGTGTGATGGAAGAGTTCTGAGTTGGTTAAAGGAGTGTTTCCATAAGTTGACAACACAACCTACAATGATGATGACGACATGTTCATTGAGATGGATGTGTTGAGTACAAGTGAAGATAGATTTTGAAATAAGTTCATTGGAGGGAAGCTGAACAGTTGCTCCAATAGAGTAAACGAAAACTCTAGAGGCTGCCCATTAAAATTTGGAGTGGGCCACATATTTTTGGATGGGATATATAGAATTTGGGAAAGACAATGGGTGGGTAAATTTTGAATCTCATTTGATGATTTTAGCTTTGCAATTGTAGACAATGAGCTGATTTTTGTGGTCCACCTCACAAAGCTATGATGATTGGATTGAGGAGTCTCTTGAATTATATCATCCTCGAAGTCCTTCATTTATCCCATTGATGCGGAGCCTTTTGAGGCATTTCAATGAAGGAATGAAAAAAAACTTTGAAGTTTTCGCTACCTCTATGCAACGGTGATTTGGTGGAGAGAATCCACTAGACTTGGTGAGAAACCACGGGCAAGAAGCCAAGTACTTCTTCTCTCTTTCTATCTCTTCTTCTCTCTTCTTCTCTTTCTTTTCCTTTGATTTCACAAACCCGAAACCCTTTTCCTTGTTGCCGCTGCTCTGTAAGATCACCCCTGTGTCTCCGCCCCACCTTCTTCCTCTCCGGACTTCTGCTAACCCCAGAAGACCTGCCATACAAAACCCCACCCCTGTTAACCTTCGTCCCTCACACAAAACCCCTCTGCTGCCTTTGCCCTTCCTTCCCAAGCCCTATCAGTGGCCGTTGACCTTCTCCAATCTCTTCCTTGCTTCCGCCTCTTCCTCTAAGCCCTCCAACACCTCTCACCAACCCTGTTAGAACCTTCCAGCCTTGTCGCCCAAGCCAAATCTACCCTTGCAGACCCTTTTCCATCGCCACTGTCTCTCTTTTCCTTTTTGCTGCCCACATAGAGCCATTCACATCTCGCCTTTTCTGCCTCTTACATTCGTATTCCCTCTAGAAAGCTAGGTTATACCCACATGCTCCTTTTAAACCATATGCCATTCAAGTTAAATTCATATATGGCCATTTCATTTGAATCCATTCCACCCTTTTTATTTAATCTTTCATGTAATTGTTTGTATTAGATTCGTAGGATATTTGCATGATTATGTGTGGTAATTTTATATTAATTAATTGTATATATTAATTGGTATTTAATTTCAGTCCATATTAGTCTTAGGGTACATTATTTTCATCCCCTTTTAATTTTTAGGGAACCACATTAGGCATTTAGGGTTATCTTATCATTTGTTCTGCGTCAAATTGGTATCAGTAGCAAGGTTAGGGTGTTTCCTTAAATATCCACGGTCCTAGATTTGCATTTAGTGTCTAAAAAAAATAATTTAGCATTGCATCCTATTTTTTGAAAAAAAAAAATCAATTGTCATCGTTACATTCATTGCATATAGAATTAGGTTATAACATCTAGCCAGAGTCCATCTCTATATTTGTGAGTCTCAAGGAATCCTAGTGCCACCCAGCGAGATGTCAACTCCCCTTGCAGTGGTTAGGTGTACCCTCACCCAATCCGAACCATCTGAAGATTGGCAGTGCACTACCTTCTTCCACACGTATATCAAGTGTGGCGAGAAATCCTGCAAGTTGATCATAAACAGGGGGAGTTGCACGAATGTCATCTCTACGAAAGCAGTTGCTCAATTGGGTTTGAAACCCGAACCTCATCTTGATCCCTATCTAGTTGCATGGGTGCATGACACTTCAATCTCTGTCACTCAGAGGTGTCCTGTACCCATCTAGATCCTATCGTATCATGGCACAATTTGGTGTGATTCAAACTTATTCCTATGCAGCCCAGGAACACCCCGTCAAAGCCAAAAGTTGTGAAGGCATCAGAAGCTTCAGATAGCATGTCTGTTGAACCTGCTAATATCATAGCAGATGAGCGAAAAGAAGAACCAATACCTTCACCATTGTTAGAGGTAGGAATTTTTCCAATCTCAAAGGCTTTATAGGAAATCATAGGACTTCCAACTGTTATTGTTGGTTCAGGGACTATTAATTTAACAGTGTCTAACAAGGAACCTACAGAAGCTGAAAATGTGGAGCCTATGGTTGTGCCTATTCTTTCAGAACCACCTATCCCTGAAATTTAGGAACTTGAATTTGAATTGGATAGTGTTGCCCAAGAAAATATGTTGTGTTATCCAGTTCGTGATCCTAAGCCATCTGAGTCTGTACATGCATCTGTACTGCACATTCATGATTCGCACATAGAAATTAAAAATCAAATTAATATTAGCGATGAACAATATAAGTTTGTTGCAGATTCTCATTGCAAATCCATTGAATTTGATGTGGATGGTTATATGGAGGATCTCACACCTTCTCATGACCCAACACCTTCACCTCTAGACCCCACCCCACATCAACCTGATCCACAGCATAGCCCGCTCCATGACCCTCAGTCTTTACCAATACAGCCCCCTCAACTGTTACCTGTGTCACCATCTCAGCGTCTACCTTTTGTAACTCTTGGCTTTTCAGATCCATTCCATGACCCATGCTATGCACATATCCAACCCATTAAGCATGTATCTCCCTCACGTGTTCAAAGCCCAACAGTTGCACCATCTAGCCCACCCTCACAGTTTAGAGCTTCCTTCAATCCTGATCATCACCTTGACCCTCCTACTAGCTTTTCGGAACCACTTCATAACACATGGCCTGCACCTATACAACCTTCACTGATCCTACCTTCTTTACATTCCTTGCCACTCGAGAGAGGAAAGCTAGAATTTATCTTGGTCGAAGAAGTAGTTTCCATAGCTGCAGACGTATATCAAATATATCCTGTGACGTGGAAGCCCAGGTCCATGATTGTTGCCACTTGGGTGTCCACGGGAGAGCTACAATGCTTTGCTCTAGATTTAAGGGCGAGACTTCGGAGTCTTGTCTCAACGGAGGAGCATTCTACTCATATCTTGCTACTACCGTCACCTAGAGTTGATCGTGACATCCGTCTTGCATCATTAGAGGTGCATTCTTGTCACATCTTATTGTTTCTGTCACCTAATGTAAGGCCCCGCCCTCTCCGAGAAATATTAGTCTATTTTTTTTTTTAAGTAATAATAATAAAACATCGAAAGAGAGCGGGCGGCGTCACGACGCGAGTTAAGTTCAGACTACCCAAGTCTGAAACTTAACTGGCCACCCATGTGTACATGGAGTAGACTATGATAATCAATCACACATGGAACAAGCTACAACATGCGGAATAAACTAGATTAACTGCGGAAATAATATGAAAAGATAGCAAGTAACAGTCCCAAATGATAATTAAGATAAACAACCATCCATAGTTAATAGTCTAATCAAACCATAGCAAGTATTAACTTATTACATGTCAATCAAAATATAATTCAAATGACAGTAAAAAAGTAATCCTGTTCAACACTCAAGCGCTTAGGCTTGGCTCTCCTCCCGGTCATCGACCTTCTCTTTCCCCTTCCTTGTTCCTGCATTATCCTCTATGGATAGAATTAGGGCGTTAGATCAACGCGCCCAGTAGGTTCCCGAATCAGGGCTACCACATGATTAGCATATAAAACATGCATAAATATCATAGTACATGATTATCAATAAAACATCTGAAAACAATGCTATGTATGTAAGTGCATATGTAATGAGCCCCACCCCATCACACATACATAGCCATCACTTGACGGGACTATCACCGTCAAGGTAAATCACAATACACTTTCATTTGGGACTCACAGTATTCTTTCATTGGGTCTCACATGATAAGGTAATCCACAGTAATCCTCATTTCCTGTGGAAAGACACTTCATCATTGAGTTGTTTCACGGTGTTCTTTCATTGGGACTCACACGATAAGGTAATCCACAGTAATCCTCAGTTCCTGTGGAAAGACGCTTCATCATTGAGTTGTTTTACGGTGTTCTTTCATTGGGACTCTCAAGTCAAGGTAATCCATAATCATCACCCCATGCCATGCATGAGATGTCAATGTACATGTATGTCATTTGTAAATACATATTTCATCATTCAAAACCATATCTGAAACATAATATCAAATATAACATATCTCATAAAAACATGATAAAACCAAATCATAATTGTGGTTACAAGTAGGTAGGAAACCTACTGAAGATTCACTTTAGTACTTGATCTTTCTTTAGCGTCAACCGATCACGACTCGCTCGTCGTTCAACTTCCGGTACCTTATCCATATATCAATCAGTAAGTCATAACATCATTTAAAGGTCCATCAACTTGAACCTTTCCCATTTTAGATTTGACCTCACTTTCTTTTGATCAATACCAAAACGCCTTTTATTACCTAATATAACTTGGTAGTATGGCTGAACCATACCACTTTGGTTTGATCCCTCTTGTAAGTCCTTTGATCAATCCCTTCATTTGACTTGTATTCACAGATTTGCCTTTGGTCTAACCAATGTCTAATCTTGCTCATAATCAAAGTTCATCAAAGTAATCTACCTTAGTGGGGTTCGGCCATACCACATGGCCGAACCTCACCACTTTGTTTTTAATCCTTTACACCTTTCATACATCAATCCTCATTTTGATTTTTAACCAATCAAATTACAAGTTAGCCACTAGGTCTACTTAATGACCACTAGTGGGGTTCGGCCATACTACATGGCCGAACCTCACCATACTGATTTTGTCTCTTCTTTTATCATATACAATGGCTGATTATTTTCTTACACCTAGTCCATAACTTATCACATATGATTCCTTAATTAAAACAATCATAAACTCCCATCCAAAACAGCCCATTTATTTCAAATCAGCCCCATGGGGTTCGGCCATACTCATAGCCGAACCCTAGGGTTCACTTGATCCAATCATCACCATGATCACTCATGGTTTAATCATGCTAACTCAACCATGAATTAAACATGGTTCAGTCGCATAATAATCCATCAAACAGTAACATGTTAATCCATTTATTGCCATAAGAACACCATGTCTTCATATGGTTTTTAACTCACTAAAATCATCAAAAACTTACATGGGGTTCGGCCATCCAAGGTGGCCGAACCCTATGTCCATGTTTTAGTCTTTTAAACATGTTTTAGGTGTCATTTATTCATATAAAAACCAGTACATTATTGCTGCGTTTTTACCTCTCAAAACCATCCAATAAATTCATCTCTTTGTCTAAATGACCATCAAACTTTATCGGATTCGGCCATCCAAGATGGCCGATCCAAATGGTCCATTTTATCAGTTTTAAACCACTGTTTTAAACCCATAATACCTTCAGTCCTTATGTCATTCAGATCCATGTTTTTAACCCTTTCTAAAACATGCATTTGAATCTTAAATAAAACCCAAAAACAGTCCACCAACTTCATGGTTTATATGTTTCAAACACCTCAAAACCAAGCCATCATTTGCATGGGGTTCGGCTCTCCATGGTGGCCGAACCCTATGACCTTTGGTTTTGAATTTGTTTATCATTCATCTAGGTCTAAATCAAACTTCTTTATTTATGTTTTAACCTTTTTAAAACATACATTTTAAATCATCTAAAAACAGTCCATAAAACTCCATGGTTTTCATGTTTCAAAACATGAAAACCACCAATCTTTTACATGGGGTTCGGCCCTCCATGGTGGCCGAACCCAATGGTTATTTTTACCATTCTTAAACCTCTGTTAATTAAGGTTAAAACCTTGGTGTATTCGGCCATAACCATGGCCCAATACACACCTCATTTGTTCCATGTTATTAAACCAAAATAACATAAAAATACTTACCAAACTTTCAATCTTTCTTCTTGCCTTTGGTCCTTGGTTTCTCCCTTTTATTTCTTCCTTTCTTTTGCTGTTTTGTGCTTGATCTACTGGTGCAAAATCCTCTGATGTTCCAGCTAGGAAGAAAAACGAATTGGAGAGAGGGAGAGAGAGATGGAAATCTTAAGATTTTCAATGTGAAAATCGTCCAAATGTGTGGTCTATCACTTTTGTAATTCAGCCACTTAATCCATTGATTTCCCTCATAAACTCTTGTTCATTTCAATGAGACACCTGCTGCCAGTCAAAGCACCCATTGGCACTACCCAATGTAACCATTCAGCTCCCCAAGCAACACCTCCCATTTCCATGCGTTTCATTTAAAGTTTAACATGGAAAATCACCCCAACAAGTCCCCAACGTGTGGGACTTGTTTTGGTGGTTAAGACTAAGCCAAACTCCTCCTATTCCCTCTGAACTCAGTGATTTACAGTCCCATTGACTTCCACTTTGACTCACCAAACTCACATGTCCAACTCATCTCATTAATTGACAACCATTTAATGCATTTGAATCAACTCATTTTTAATTCAAATTAAATAAAATCAGTTCCACTTAACCTGATTTAACTCACCATTGAAGTCATTTGTGGGCCCACACGGTCGGCTGTGGTCAACAAAGTCAATCTGACCCGTTGGGTCCCATTTTAGCTTCTTGACCCGTTTTTGACTCAATGACCCAATTATGGGTATTTTGGTCATTTGTAATTGGTTTTTACATGTGAATTAGGCCTACCCATTTTTACTCTACCTGATTTCCTATCAGTTCAGCTTGACCCCATTTAATTTGAGCTTACACAATGGTCAAATCATCCATTTTGACCCATTGGGTCCAATTGGGCCCTTTGACCCATTTAGCCATTTTCGACCCAATTGATGTTCATTACCCATCCAATCAAACTTGACATTTATAATGTGCTCATATGACCTTAATTTGAGCAATGGGCCCCACCATTTCCTTATTTACAATCATATTTATTGAATTCACCAATCCAGGGGCATTTTCGTAATTATTCCAATCATTGAGAATTCTTTGACCCAATTAACTATTTTGACCCAATTTGATGTACATTACCCATCCATTATAATTTGACCCTTATAATATGTTCATAGAATCTTAGTTTGAGCAATGGGCCCCACTATTTCTCATTTAACATCATAATTATTAAATTCACCAAATCCAGGGGCATTTTCGTAATTATCCATTTCATTGAGAAATTGGGGTGTTACACCTAAAGTTGCTCATGATCTTAGTTCAGGCTTCGGAGTAAATCATCGACGATGGAAGAAAGCCACTCCAACGCTATCATTGTGGCTTGATGATGACGCTTGGATGAAGCCTGGATGACACCTGAAAACCTCACGTGCGTGTGATTACACATTGAAGACTCTACATTGGGAAGACGCGTGTGTGAGAAGATTTTTGTCTTTTCATGTGTTTGAACTCGAGGTCGAGTTCTTTTTCAGATGAGGAGTTTGATGCGGAGCATAGTGGAGATACAACTGCTATTTTCAAAATTTCTATTTTATGTAATTGTTTTATTTAATTAGGGGTAGTTTAGTAATAGTTTCTGGTTTTTTATTTTTAGTAATGTAAGGCATTATATAAGTTGTAGTCTCCTTGAGGCAACTTACGATTGATTGAATGCAATAGAATCAAATTTTTTTTCTCCATATGTGATTGGTCATTGCTTGGCGAGAAGCCTTCGGTTTAGGTGAGAAGCCATCTTCCCTCTTTCAGGTACGAGTATCTTCTCTTCTTCGTCTCATTCTCTCTTCTCCTTATCCTCTCTCTTTTCCTTTTTTTTTTTTTACTGTTGCTGAGACCCCTTGGAACCCCTCTTCCTACTATCGTGTTCCATAATCCCTCCCACGCTTTTGTGACTTACCAAATCCCATCCCACTTTTATCGCCACGACTCCAAATCTCCATAACTAGTGTCGCCTTCCCCTCTTAAGGCCACCTGGCCCTGCCGCAACCCACTGACCCTTCTTCTAGCTTCTGCCAGTCCTCTTTATCCCACAGTGCCTTTCTTAACCCCTCATACTCGAATCCTTGCTTCCACCCCTCTTTGCGAACCCTCTCTTCTGCCGCCCGTGTGTCCTCTTCCGTTGCTTAAGTCCATTTGTATCACTTTTCCATTCGTATCCCCTCCTTTTATTTCCTTTCTTTAAACCAGATGCCTTTTTAAGCCTGTATGTCTATTTCATTTAAAACCTTATCTTTCCCTTTCATAAACTCATTTAATTCCCCTACCCTTATATTCTCCATTAGATTTCCAAGCATTACTTTGATTATTTGTGGTAAATTTATATTAATTAATTGCAAGTATTAATGGATTGCTTAATTTCAACCAATTTTAGATTTAGGGTGCATTATTTTTCATCCCTTTTAATCTTTAGGGAACCACATTTAGGCATTTAGGCATTTAGGGTTACCCTATCCCTTGTCATGTGTCACCCATCCAACCAAGTAAGCCCCCCGAGCCCCCTTGACTGGAAATCAATACCTTGTCTCTTAAGAGCTGCTCTAGAGTAAAAAAGAGGAATGCTGTTTAAGATAGTCTGGCCACATTTATTGTTGTTGTCTCACTTCATCTTTCCAGAGAAAAAACAAAGGATGAAGAAGAAGAAGAAGATAGGGTAGCCATTTCTGTAGAAGAACAAAAGCACCACCCATATGAAGGAGTAAAAGGGCACAAGTGGAAGCTACTAGGAGAAGTTAGTGGTCATTAAAAACTCTGATTGCAGTGCTATGAAAACATGGAAGATTGTGGAGTGCTGGAGAACATTATGTTTGGCATGTTTGAGTGGAAAATAACTACTTGTAAAGCTGCTTCAAATAGATGATGAGTGCCTTCAATGGCCATGTTTCCAATTTACTGAGAATTTGAAGTATTATGAATGGTTGCTAACTTAACCAACTCCAAATACAAATATCTTGAGAGCATCTGCCCCAGCATTAGAAGATTACTCATGAAACCATTATTATGCGTTTGATTGACTAAATTCTTGCAGAACTGATGTACTGATCCCCTTAAAGGTGCAGGCATGTGAAGATTTTGAGTTATTCTCCTGTATTTTGTCTTTGAATGGTTCTTAGATTCCTTAAAGCTTAACAATGAAACAATGAAAGAATGTTTCAGGATCTTCCTGGTTTATATTATTGCTTTTCTCTCTGCATTTCTCCTGGTAAGACTGTTTAGTGAGAGATAAGGCACACTTTGATGATGGAGATGGCATTTTTTTTAGTGTAATCACTGAAATCTTATGCATTGACCATAAATAACTAAAACTAGAATGAATGAAGAACTTAGCACTGTGTCAGAACTTCTTAGTTGAAGTGTTCCAAACTGTGCATTTCTCACACATGCATTTCTGACCAATTTTATGGTGTGCTGTACTGGGATTATTATTCAGGATTATTTTAGCCACTTAAGACTAAATTTCTTTTGGATGACTAGGATTATATCATCTTAGGGTTCTCTCTCTCTCTCTCTCTCTCTCTCTCTCTCTCTCTCTGGATGGTGAATGGTAATCTTAGTTATGGTTAGTTCTTGGCATGGATGAGTTACATAGATTATCTCTTAGGGCTTTCTTTTTACATTGAAATGGTACATGTATAGTGTCCTTGTATATATTTTTCCTGGTTTAGGTGTGCTGGCTAGAGTTTGAGTTCCCATTGTGGTGGGAATGATGTTGAAAGTAATATTGGAAAAAAAAGGGAAAATAATGAAAAGAGAAAAAGGATTGAGAGATGAATCACACTCTTTTTAATATTCTGTATCTACTAAATGAAAAGAGATTACAAGTATATATAATGTACAGGGAGCCAATCACTCTCTTTATGATAGAGTAAGGTCCTATCACCTTTAGAGGGAAGTCTTGAGTTCAAACCATGGGAGCTCCAATGAAGGGCCACTTCCCATGGGAATATGTATAGAGTAAGGTCCCATCGATTTACCTGGTGTGTGCGGATAGGGGAGTTTTCACACATTCTGGAGGACTAGTCAGGTGCGACACCTGGACACCTCCGGACCTATATGTATCCGATCAACTATGTCCAGAGGTGGGTCTCACATGATATAGAGGGTCCCACAAACTCCCCTCAAGTTGGTTCAAAGATATCGTGTAAGCCCAGCTTGTATAGAACATGATCGAGTTGGGTACGTGCCACGACTTTGATAAGCATATCTGCAAGCTGGTCCTTGGATTTGAGATAAGGAGTGAAGATCCGACCATAAAAAATGTGTTGTCGAAGGAAGTGACAATTGACTTCAATATGCTTAGTCTGCTCATGAAAGATTGGGTCGGAGGCTATGTTGATGGCAACTTGATTGTCACAGAACATGATCAACGGATCAGCAGGCCTCAATCGGAGAGGAATTGTTGAAGCCAAAGTAACTCGGATGCAGTATTGGCCATGGCATGATATTCTACTTCAACGCTAGACCTAGCAACAACATTCTTCTTCTTGCTTTGCCAGTAAACTAAGTGGGATCCCAGGAAGACACAGTATCCAGAGGTAGAGCATCGATCGTCAGGAGATCCAACCCAATCAACATCTGAATAACTACGAACTGGTAAGTGAGACTGTCGTGCATAGAACAACCCTTGTCTAGGATAAGCTTTAAGATACCGAAGAATACGAAAGACAACATGAAAATGAATATCACGAGGGGCATGCATGAATTGACTGACCACACCAATAACATATAATAAATCTGACTGAATGATAGTAAGATAAATCAATTTCCTGACTAATCTTTGATAGAAGGCAGGATCAATTAGAAGGGTCTCATCTGAAGTAGATAGCTTTGTGTTAACATCCAAAGGAGTGTCAGACATCCTGTAATAGATCGAGAGCATACTTTCATTGAGAAAGAGAAAGTCATGTAAGGGAACGAGCTACCTCAATCCCAAGAAAGTAGCAGAGAGGCCCAAATCTTTAATATCAAAGGTACGTTTTAGATAAGCTTTGAATGTAGAAATGATAACATCATTATTGCAGTAAGGACAATATTGTCAACATATACGACAAGAATCATCGCCACTGAGTTGACACTGTAGAGAAACACTGAATGATCTGCCTGACACCAAGAAAACCCATACAACAACAAAGCACTGCTGAATTTATCAAACTAGGCCCGTGGAGATTGCTTGAGGCCATAGATAGCCTTCTTGAGTATGCATACAAAATGTCTCTCCCCCTGTTTGACAAACCTAGGAGGGGGAAACATGTAAACTTCTTCCTGTAGATCATCATGTAGAAAGGCATTCTTCACATCCAGTTGATGAAGGGGCCAATCACGAGTGGTATCAATAGAAATCAATACTCGAACAGAGGTAATCTTGGTGATGGGAGAGAAGATTTCCTGATAATCAACTTCATATGTTTGTGTAAAGCCTTTGGCAACCTAACAAGCCTTATACTTGGCAATGGACCTGTCAGCGCGATGCTTTAAAGCAAAGACCCATTTGCACCCAACTGGAGTATTTCCTGGAGGAAGAGGAACCATCTCCCAGGTATTATTCTTCATAAGGGCTGTTAATTCCTCTTCCATTGCGGCTTTCCAGGAGGGATCACGAAGAGCAGTGTCAATCCGCTTTGGAATTTTAATGTTGTCCAAGGCTGTAAGAAAACTGTGATAGGAAAAAAAAAAGCATGATAGGACACAAAATGCTCAATGGGATGATTGGTACAAGCACACTTACTTTTCCGAAGAGCAATGGAAGATCAGGGTCAGTGGTGGAATGTTCTGGGCCACTGGCAGATGAATGAGGGGGGTCAACTGCAGTTAAAGGCGTAGGTTGCCTATGGTGATACATCAAAAGGGGCTTGACCGGACTTGAAGGACCAATATTTGTAGGGAGAAGAGGAAGAATAGGAGGAGGAGAAGGAGAGGAATCTGAACAAAAGTAAGGGACTTTTTCAAAAAGGTGACATCCATGGATACATGTCTTACCAGTGAGGGGATCAAGACACTTATAACCTTTATGGAAGGGAGAGTATCTCAAAAAGACACATCTCAGGGAGACAGTTTATCACCAAAAACTGGTGAACAAAACAAACACACTCAAAGGCATGCAAGGGAAAAGAAGGGACTGGTTTGTGCAAGGATATAAGGTCAATAGGAGTTTTGTTCTGTAGCACTGGGGATGGCATGCGGTTAATAAGGTAACAAGAGGTTAAAACCGCTTTAGGCCAATATGATAGGGGACATGCATGGTAAAAGGAAGGGAACGGGTGACCTCAAGAAGATGACGATTTTTCTGTTCAGCTACACCATTTTGTTGGGGTGTAGATGGATAAGAAAGTTGAGACTCCATACCATGGTCTTGAAAAAATTGGACAAAAGAGTGCGACAAATATTCTCCCCCATTATCACTATGCAAAATTTGAATTTTAAAAGAAAAATTGGTTTTGAACCCAGTAATAAAAGGTGCAAAAGTGATCAAAGACCTCCGATTTGTGTTTCATCATATATATCCAAATTATTCGAGAATAATCATCAATGAAGGTGACAAAATAACGAAAACCAATGCAGGAAACAAATGGACAGTGTTTGCTGTATTAACAATGTTCACAAGAAAACTTAGAGAAAGACTAAGATGGAACAAATTGCTTCAAATAGAATCAGAGGGATGCCCCAAGTGACAATACCAAAGCCACACATCGTTCAAGGAGGATGTCGCACAAGCTTCAGATGATGTGGTAGTACGAGAGTCCAGGAAGTATAAGCCGTCAACTGCACGACCCCCACCAATGATCTGCTTTGTAGATAGATCCTGGAAGACACAATGAGAAGAAAAGAATGTGACTGAGCAATTCGAGGCCTTAGTAAGGGCATTAATAGATTATAAATTCCGTGAGAGGTTGGCAATATGCAAAACAGAGGATAGGGTCAAAGTAGAAGACACATGGATTGTTCCAATGCCAGTAACATCAATAAACGACCCATCAACTAGTTTGACTTTACTATATGAAATTGGAAAAAGGGAAGAGAAGAAATGAGACATACCAGGCATATGGTGAGTGGCCCCAGAGTCAATAAGCCAAGAATGAGTGGAGGCATGGTGTGCTAGGGGCTTAGTACCTGATGGTGAGGAGACAACTGTGGAGACCTTGGAGGATTGAAGGTGATCCAGTTGTTCCAATACTAATTTAATGTCCTTTCTAGTTATTGGAGCACTGTCACTAGCCACATCTAGAGGAGCAACTGGAGGGGCAGCAGAGAGATTAGCATGCTTTGGTCGGCCATGAAGCTTGTAGCATGAATCAACATAATGATTGTGCATCTTGCAATATGTGCAAAAACAGGTACCCATCTACCGTGATCCTCTATTGTCCCGACGAGTGTCAAAAGAAGCCATATCAAGAAGATAAAAAGGCAGAAAAAGAGGCTATGATGCTGGAGCAGTAATAAGACCGAGTTTAGTAGTGAGAAGATGCCTCAAAGAAAACCCAGTAGATCTATCGGCAACGGTGCAAAAGGAAGAATACGTCAATCTGGGCCCCACCTACGACGATAAGCAGCAGAAGCCTTGTAGGTGATGAATATAGAGGGGGACGACACCAAACAGGTGAATGAAAGGCAGCCACAACAACAAAAGAAAGAAAATCTGATGGCAACAGTAGTTCTGAGAGGAAGATCTGTGTGAAAGTGGGCCCCACTAGTGCCGGGATCGAAATCAACCGGTTGGGATCCAAAGGTCAACAGGGGCGAATGTAGAGAAGGCGAATTGAAGACAATCCAAGGTAAAAAACAGCAGATCGGGTAGAAAAATCCCAAAAACTGGTTTGGGGCAGTCTTGGCAGCAGTGATGAAGAATGGTAAAATGGGCTGCACAATTGACCGAAACCCTAGGTCAACTGGAGGCATAGAGAGGTGGGCCAGAGGAGACTATGGTGGGGTAGGGCCCAGTTGCTGAAGGGTTGGATCCACGTTGATTTGAGGAATGGGCATCAATGCGGCAGGACTGTAGAACAAGTAAAAAGGGCCCCACCTTTGACCGAAACCCTAAGTCAATCTTAGGCGATCGTAGGTGGGCCAGGAGAGAATCTGGTGGTAGAGGATCCAAGGTGCAAAAGGCTGTATCCTTGTGGGTCGAAGGAGAAAAACCTCAGAAAATTGGGATGTTTGTGTCCTAGACAGCAACAACAAAGGCTGGCCAGATTAGGGTCCCACCCGAGTCAGATCAGAGATCAGATGGTACAGATGGAGAGACCATAAAAAAACGGAAGTGGTATAGGGGGCTCTCGCCTGCAGAAGTCTTGCCAGAGAGAGGAGATGTACGGCAGAGGAGAAAACTGGTACAACAGACCAGTGACAGTAGAATCTAGAAGTATTCAAATGGTTGTAGGACGCGGAGGAAAGGCCAAGACTGAAGAAGGAACCAAAGAGGAGATGCTCCACCACAGATCTTCAGAGATCGGGGCCGAAGAGGACACTGGAATCCGGCGATGTACAGGAACGCTGGTGAGGAATGGAAAAATGGAAAAGAAATCTCTTTAAAGCGTTCAGAAATTCGTTCTAGCTGATACCATGTTGAAAGTAATATGGGAAAAAAAAGGAAAATAATGAAAAGAGAAAAGGGATTGAGAGAGATGAATCACTCTCTTTTTAATATTCTGTATCTACTAAATGAAAAGAGATTACAAGTATATATAATGTACAGGGAGCCAATCACGGTGGCTAAACATAGAAAGAAAATAAAAGAATGATTAGTAACATCAATTACAATATATCACTAAGTTGACTTTCCAGAATAGGACTATTCTGGTCAACTATGTCCAGAGGTGGGTCCCACATGATGTAGTGGGTCCCACAACAAATGATTCACATGATTTTCATGATTTCTTTTATGTTTTTGTGTTATTCTTGTTCCCTTTGTGATTGTTCTTCAATTTTTGGGTGCACAAACCCAACATCCTTTTCATTTTGATTTAGTCACACTCAGTGCCTGAAATTGAACCTGGGCTGCAGTTGATAGCAGTCTAAGACTTTCTTTTTCGGCTTTTACGATAGTTGAAAATTATTAGGGGGATTTTGTTTTAATTTTCCATGTTTGTGTGCAGTGGGTGACTTGAAGAGGTGACATGGAATAGTGTACATCTCTTTGAAATCTTCTATTTTTGGCCCGTTATTAGTGGAAGAGATTGGTTAGCATGTTTACTTGGGCAAAACGGGAAGTTGAGGGCACCTTTGAGAAAAGTGTAGTGATTTCTGTGAGGTGATCTTTGATGTGAGTGCAATAGGTTAGCATATGGTTATATTTATGGAATCTACACTAGTACAATACGTTTGATTTGACAAATCACAAATCATAAGGCTTGTTTGGCATATTTTTTATTGAATTGAAATGGACATTATTTAATATAACATGTGAAAAATCACACTACAATCACAATGCGTATATTGGATTCAACATTTAACTATTTTATATTACAAAAGTAGAGAGGTAGCCACTTTTGTTAATTGGCCTAAGCTATCTAATTAAGGTAAGCTAGATGCTATGTTAATTGGCCTAAGAGATGTAGTCTCTTGAAACTTGCATTTTATCGTTGAAGGAGATTTTTAATGTGGAATTTGTTTGGCAACTTTGAAGTGCTGCCATGGTTGATTTGCCAATTTGGAAGATATCAAGGATATTTCCAGGAAGGTGCCAATTTGTTTGGTACTCCCTCAATGTGAATGGTAGGCAGACACATCTATTGGTTGAAAATTGTTTATGGATGTCCAGTTTACTTTTAGACACCTTGCCATTGTCTTCTTTGTGTCTTTTAACCCTATGTTTTCACCTTCAATAAAATAGTTGTCATAAAAAAATACCTCAGATTGTTTTTGCTGATATTGTGATGAAGAAACTTATTTCACCTATGGAGGTCTAATTTGCTTGTACCATGTGGATTCAGCAAGGAAGTGGATCCATTTCTACATCAGATGTGCTTAGAGATATTTAGGTAGCTGGGAATTGATTAAGAAGCAATTTTATTTTTTGAAAGATTTAAGAAACAATTATCATGTCCAAACCCCTTGATGATGAACTTTTTGTATCCTTTTCTATATTCACTTAAAGTTTTAATGGAAGCATCGCTATGCAAAAGGGGTGTGGAGGGCAGTAAGAGATTGCTTTAAGTGATTGCTCTTCTTTTTTTTCTTTTTTTTCAATGCAAGAGTGTGAAAAGAATGGAGATGGAATTGAAGGATCGTTGCTTTAGTACCAAATGGTATGAACCCAAGTGGAAAAAGAGTGAAAAGTCTAAGAAAATAGAGGGAATGGAGAAAGTGAGGGATAGGGATTTCAATTTGAGAAGATATTAAGCCTACAAATGGTTTCAATTTGAGGAGAAAGCGAACCTTCTAACTAGGGCTGAAGTCGGGTCGGTTCGGGTTATTTAAACCCAACCCGACCCGAGTTACTAAAATATGGAACCCAACCTGACCCAATCCGAACTTCTGACCCGAATGTCTCGACCCGACCCGACGTGAATTATAACTCGACTCAATCCGAATTCTGACTTGACCCGCATTTTGAACCCATTTTAGTCTAAATTTAACCGGGTCGAGTTGGGTTTGATTAGGTCGGGTCGGGTTACTTGAAAATCTCTCAACCCCTACTCGACCCGAATTCAATTCGGGTTTTTCTCTTCTCAACCCGACCCGACCCGTTGACCCGACTTTCATGACCTGACCCGGTTGATTTCTCAGGACGGGTCATGCGGGTCGGGTTGAGTTTCACCCCTACTCCTAGTCTAAGCTGATTTTGGGAAAAAATCTCTTGTTTTTCATTATTTAATTTAGCTTATAATGACTCAAATAGGAAGTACAAATTAGAACGTAAATCCCAAAATATCTCTAAAATATTTTATTGACTAGGATCCTATCATAAAACTAGCGTATAATTTTCAATTAGTTTTATTTCCAAATCTTATTTTCATTTAACAGTGAATATTTATTTAAAAGTATCATGTTGATTCCACGAGTCTTATGTTTTGGGATTGTTCAAGTCTACTAACGGGAATTGGATTTTGACACACAAACTTGTACCCATGCAACATAGTGGATAGGAAAAGTTAAGCTTCTTGAGACTATACCATTTTTTGCTTGAACTTGGTATTGGCAAGCCCTCTCTCTCTCTCTCTTTCTAGGTGATGGCAGAGTAATTTATTTAAGGAGGAATAGAATGTACATTAGTGACTACTAACAAATATTGTTTGTGAGAAGCCACTAAGAATCCTATGGAATATATTCTAGATGGTAATATAATTAGAAAGAAATCAAACCAAACTTTAAAAACTTTAGATCATTAGCACCCAAATTCCCACATATCCACTGGAAAGACACCTACAAACTTTTGTGGTCATTGCCCGATGTGCGGTGGATGAGTTAGTTGCCACAATAACAGGATGAATATGTCTTTGAATTTATTTATTTATTTGTTCTTTTTGTTTTTTTTTCCTCTTCAAATTCTCCAAACAATGCCCAAATATATTAGTTTCCATAGTATTTTTGCTTCTTCTAGAAAGGATCCAATCTCCATTCCTCCACGAGTGTCTTAAAGGAGCTAGGCATGGCCCAGTGGGTAGGGGGTAAAGGGAAGAAAACAATTGAAATGGATGAAATAAAAGGGCTAGTAGATGTGTTTGACAGATTCCTTGTCGTTATTTCATAGTTTCAAGATTTTGGATCTGTTTTGAGCCTGCTTTAATCATGGACAACAAAAATTCAAGATGAGGTACTTAGGTGCTTGTAGTCTGCAGATAATAAAGTAATAATTAGTGGAACATGAAAGCAAGTAAATAGCAAGCTAAAACTATAGAGGAATTTTTTTTTGAGACAAATGGTTTAAAAATTAAATAGAACAAAGACATAATACATGCAGGTAACTCTAATGGAATAGAAGATAAAGACAGGGATTGGATTAAAATTGAAATGGATTTAATGTTGCTCTATGACAAGTTTAGATACATGGGCTCAATGTAACATTTAATGGAGGATTCAACCTAGATATAACCAATGAGATGGGAGTGGGGTGGGTAAATTGTTGCCAAGAATACATGTCGATGCTCTCTCACCATACATCCTCTCCTCTCTCCAAATCCCCACTAAATTTTAGCCATTAAGGACTGATTTCTTTCAACAATATTCCACAAAGAAAGTCCATGGTCAACCATTTTCTATAGGGAGGTTGATTGGCTTTCATTTAACTAGATCAAATGGTAGTCAAGGCGCAAGGTGTAGTTACGGCACCAAAGGTCCCTAGAGCCCAAGGCGGTAGGTGCATGCTTGGGCAGATCAAATGGTAGTCAAGGCGCAAGGTGTAGTTACGGTGTGTGTGGGTGGGTGGGTGGGTGTGGGTGTGTGGATGTGTGTGGGTGGGTGTGGTGTGCGCGTGTGTAGGTGTGGGTGGGTGGGTGGGTGTGCGTGTGTGTGTGTGTGTGTGTGTGTGTGTGCGTGCGTGCGTGCGTGCAGTGCGTGTGTGTGTGCGAGCGCGCGCGCGTGCAGTGCATACATATTATAGAGAGAATATTTTAAAAAATCCATAACAACTAGTCCTAATTATTGTTTCAAAAAGAAGAGGAATTATACCTAATTAAATTGAGTTTCCCACTGGCTGAGGCCAAAAAAGGACTAGAGCTAGGTGCAACTGACGTGCTTAATTATGGAGGTACTTCTACCTCAAAATGCTTGACAACAAAGGGTATTCATTGTTATCATGCATCTCTACTTGAAATAGGAATATTTCGAATATGCTCCCATATGTGGCATGTATTTTATTTCTGGAATATTATTCTAGTACTAGTTGGAAAAAAAACTTCAGCTCGGTGAAGTCCCCACTTGGGCTCCCATGTGGCGACCACCAAGATCTTAAATCATGCTCTCCTTCTCACACCCATCTACCCTATGTGAATTATATTTGTACCCAATTTGACCCCATTTCAAGTTAATCTCACTATTGGATTAAAAATCCATCCAAAACTGATCCCATTTTGAATGTTGATTTTTGGACCTTGAAAATTGTCGTTTTTCAAATCCAATGGACCTGATTTTTTATGAGAAGCATCACCTTGAAAGTACATTTGAACCCACCCATCCCTATACATTGGACCAACCCCTATGGGCCTCATAGAACCCAGGGGGCGATTATTGCTCATGGACAGTGTTGCCCAGAAGAAAGTTGTTCCTAATTGCTGATCTCAAGCCTGAAGGATTCGTTACTGCTTAAAAATAGCCTCAAAGACTCATTGTGATGATTCATTGGGTGGGTCCAAGCAAGATCTTCCTCAGATATTGAGGGCTAAAGATATTGGGATTTGTGTTTTTAAGGCATGCCGACATTTCTTTATTTAGTAAGGCACCATTACCTCTGAAAATTAATATCAGTAGTAATAAATAAGGTGCAATCATGATCTGTGATCCTTTTTTATCTCGTCTTGTGATTCTGAGTAGCCAAATATAAGTGATTTGATTTATTTATTTATTTTTCTCATTGTCCTAACCTTGTTTGCTCGAATTAGATTGTAACTAGAATTTTTTAATGATATAACAGAAATAATATATCTATTTAGTATTTGAATTTTTTTCTTTATCCATCTTCTCAGAGCTTATTCAGCATTCTGCATTTTTCTTCATCAACAAGCTGGCTGTTGGCAGTTATCTGAACCATACATCTTTTTTACGTGTTGACTACCTTGTTATTTTGATTAAGCAGGTTGTTTCTCCTTGGATTAGATAAATATGGGAAAGGGGACTGGCGAAGTATATCTAGAAACTTTGTTGTGTCAAGGACTCCTACCCAGGTGGCTAGCCATGCACAGAAATACTTCATTCGCTTGAACTCAATGAACAAAGATAGGCGACGGTCGAGCATTCATGACATCACCAGTGTGGGAAATGGAGACGTAACGGCACCCCAAGGTCCCATAACCGGTCAATCAAATGGGCCTCCAGGAGCTGCTGGGAAGTCTGGGAAACAAGCTTCCCAGCCCCCTGCAGGTGCATCTGGAGTTGGTATTTATGGGACAACTACCATAGGCCAGCCCATTGGAGGACCGCTTGTTTCTGCTGTTGGCACCCCAGTAAACCTTCCTGCCCCTGCACACATGGCTTATGGTGTCCGTGCCCCTGTTGCTGGAACTATAGTTCCTGGAGCTCCTATGAACATTCCTCCGTCAATGACATACCCAATGCCACCACATACATCTGCCCACAGATGACTGCTGATGAATCACTGTACAGAGGAAAGAAAGTTGTCTACTGTGGTTGGGTTTTTTGGGGCTTTATTGCTTCAGGCTGAATAAGATCTGTGTCAGGCGCAGAGGTCTATCCCATTGCATGTTATAGTCTGTAGTCCTTGTTTTGTCTATTCTTATCGTCTTAATAAGCCATAGAAAAGGAATTACAGATCCGTGTATATGCAATCTATGCGATAAGAGTCGCAGCTTAATGGATAGAGCATCCTTTTACTAGTTTTGGTTATTCCTGATGTGGTGTATATCCTTAAGCTTCACCCATCAGTCTAGATGCATAGAGACAGGATCCTTAGGTAAAGATGTAAAAAACCCGGTATCGTGTTTTGACATTGAAGAAGTATGTGTGCACATATTGTGCCGAACTTTTGTAATTGATTCTACTCGAGCTACTTACCTGATGTCATTGTTCTATTGTTCTTGATTTTGCAATGGAATAATTGTTGTACATCTTCTTCAATCACGAATTGATAATTCCATCGAAAGATTTGGTGCAAAGAATGCAGGATTGGATTTATTTAACCTCAGAGCTGAAACATGTGATCCTGGGTGAGTTGGGTTGGTGGCTGATGTCTCGATAGCAAAGGCTACCCCACTGGTGATTCTGTTAGCCAGTCAACATCATTATTCAAATTGATGCTGGCAGTAGTGTATATCTTTCGAATTTTTTTTTTTTTATATGGATCTTGGATCTCTGATTTCCAATGTGGGAAATGGATTTGACACTTTTGTAGGGCGGTGTGGAAAGTTGCTTTTTTTTGTGGGTCATGTATGTTTAAACAAGTAGATGATTCTCTGTATCTGACAAGACGGTCTGATGTTGATACTCTGGAAAAGTTTGAAACATGTTTGGCTGCTTGGAATTGGATATCCTTCCACCTAAGACTGAACAAAAGAAGGCCAAAAGTTCCTCTCTTGCAGATAAGCGTAAGAATTGTGGTTGGTATATGGCGTTTTTACACAGGCCCTTTGTTCAGAACATTCAATGTTGAAGATGGTAGCCTTTGGGTCTTTTTATACTCGTGTAAACATGTGAGTGCCATTAATTACTACTGACTGTGACACGTCTGTGGCTGGGGTCCTTTTATCTTATAAGATACTTTAAGTATCATCAACTGAGAAATAAAAAATGTTACAAATGTAAAATTTGCAAACCAATTTTTATCTTGTTATTTTTTTCTCAGCTACAAGAGCTACTTTTCCTCCAATAATTATAAAAATTATCTTTTATCTTGTCTTAATTGCAAACAATCCCTTTAAGATATTAAATATCTAAATATCATTTATTAAGTAAAGAGTTGTAAGATATTTAAACATTTTATAAAAAATCAATGGGCTAAGATGGGTGGGTGAAATATATGCAAGATTGTATGGATAGGAGGAAAGTGATGTTTCACATTATCTAGAGTGCCCATATGGACATACACTTTAGTAGGCACAGGTTTTTTGGATTTCTCACTTTGCTTCCATCTGCAGAAATCGACTCACTTTTTCAGTGAATCGGTTCACTGTTCGGTGCACCAATGAGTGAACCGATTCACTAAAAAGTGAATTGATTTATGTGTAAAATAATCCAGTCGGTGCACCGATTTGGACTATCAAGAAATCGGTGTACCAATTTTCAAGTGATCCTGTTGGTGCACTAGACAGTGAACCGATTTATGCAGATGGATGAGGGTCAAAATGTGAAGTTCTTTAAAATCCGTGCCTCCTAAAAGATAACGCCCGTGTGAGGTGGACACCCATTATCTAATCATGTTAAGTATGTGATTTGGTCGTTCAAAATTTGGCTTTAATAAGACTATTTTTTGATGGCCCCATGATGAGTAAAATGTCATTGATCTTCCATCCTTTATCAGTTTTACACAATTGAATAGGCTCGTCTTATTTTAGTAATTTACTTAACTAAAATTATTTTGTTAGTGTAAATCTTTAAATATTGAAGGGTATTACGGTAAATGGGAGGAGTCTTTGCATATCGCCGTTAACAAATTCAAAGGGCCAGGTCAGAACTCCACTCCAAAAGACAGTCGATTGGAAAATTGCAATCAACTAGGGGTGAAACTTGGGTCGGGTTTTAACCTGACCCGTATGACCTGATCCAAGAATCAAGTGGGTTCGGTTTATAATAAAATTAGGGTCAGGTTGGGTTGAAGAAAAAAAAATCTGAATTAATTTTGGATCGGGTAGGTCAAGCCTTTTTTAAATTGATCCGATCCGACTCAATCAAAAAATTTAATATAGCACTCGAGTTGAGTCGGACCAACAATTCAATTCAGCACTCAAGTAGAGTCAGATCAGCAATTCAGGTCAGGTTGAATTGCAGCAATTCGAATCTGATCGATTTCAATAATTTTTTATATAGATTGAATTGAATTTATAAAAGTTCAGCCTTGACCCACCCGAATTTCAGCCCTAGAATCAAGTTGAGATGTCCCTTGCTCTTTCATTTATTATTATGCTCCCTTACGATAGTACCTTGAATCAGGGATTTAAAAATCAGTGTAACTGATATATCGGCCGATATGCATATCGGCTGAAATATCGGCCGATATTTTTCTCTCTCCTCCGATATCGGTATATTTCTCTCTCTTCCGATATCGGAACCGTGAAAAAACCGTGAAAAACTATAAAAAACCGTGAAAACCGCAAAAAACCGTGAGAACCTGTGAAACCCGTAAACCCTGAACCGTTGAAAACCGTGAAAAATCGTATCAGTGTTTTTAAAAAAAAAAAATTTAAAAATAATAATTAAATACTGATATTTATGAATATCGGCCGATATTGTGGCCGATATTTCGGACCGAATATCGGCCATATCGGCCAATATTCAGTATGTACGGCCGATACTTATCGTATCGGCCGATATTACTCGGTCTTAAAAAACTGATATATATCAGTCGATACGATATGTATCGGCCGATATTTGAACATTTGCCTTGAATGACAAAGCAGAATGCCTAAGGTGAAAATCTATGCACTCTCAGCTCCTTTATATCTGTTGCCAAATGGTTTGATCTCTGCATTGACTAAAAACTGAAGTACTGAGGAAAGACGCAGTTTGAATAAGAAATTGGCTTGCTAAATTTGAGGCTGGGATTCGATTTACAATAATTCAATTTGGTTTACGCCTTTATTCTTTCTGCCACGTAATTAAGACGCCACCGAAAATGAAAAGCATCCAACTATGGCGAATGGGAAGGAGTTGTTGCCCAAAAGGAAATTGGAAAGCTATGATGACCTAGCGTTAGTAACCTTTTTGGACTGCTTTTATTCTTGATGACTTGAAGATGACTCTGCCAAAGAAAGCTGTGGTCCAGATCAACTTTGTTCCTGGAATGCCTTGCACAAAAAGAATTCAAGGTCATCCCCTTTAAAAGGCCTCTAGTGATCTGTTGTAGTAGGGAAGTTGTAAGTGTTCCAAACAAGTTTGAAGTTAGCTCCATCAAATATGAACAACTCTCGTCACCACCCTGTTGTAGAAATTCCTTTCAGATCAGTCTCATATACTAATGATAAATCATCAGAAACAACAAGTTCCCTTCCTCAAAGCCCATTTCTTCTACTTCCTCCTAATGGGTCTCACAAATTCAAACAGAGTAATCATCCTCTCTCTCTCTCTCTCTCTCTCTCTCTCTCTCTCTCTCTCTCTGTCTCTTTCTCTCTCACACGCACCATATTTTATTTGTTTCAGTGTTGACTTACGTTTTAATCATGGAACTGCAGATAAAGCAGATTCTTTCATTACATGGATGAACAAAGTCAGTAGAAGGGCAGATAGTTTTGCATTGGGTGTTTGCCAACACGGTAACTGTCTTCTCACTACGCTAGAATATGGAAAATAGTTTAATTTTAAGAAACTTTGTCTTTGAACAGTGGCATCTATGCTATTTTTATTTTTTCTTTGAACAATCTATGCCTATAATGACCTAGCAGTGTTATGTTTCTTTTTATTTTCTATTAATGCTGGTATGAGAGGTGTTTTCAAGCTGGAGCTTCCTAGGATGCTCTCTGTTTTTCATTGATGGGTTTTCTTCAGTTTTTCATCCATTGATTTCTTGGATGAAACCTAGAAGTTTGACCAAAAATTTAAACAAGTTTCTACTTAAAATCCATATTTGCTCTGTCATTTTGACATCATTATTATTCTCTTTTATATAACCACCACTATCAGCATCATCATCATCATCAAAGCTTTTGTCTCGTCTATTCAGGAGTATAGAATAATAAATTTCAACCCGTGAGAGTTGGCTTGGCAGTCAAGAACCTGCCTAAGATACATAAGGTCTTGAGTTCAAGTCATTCTCAACACAAAAAGACCACTCCTCATAGTGTTACCCTATGTCTACATAGGAAGGTTTGCACATATGTGCTCTCTGTTTTTCATTAATAGGTTTTCTTCAATTTTTCATCCATTGATTTCTTGGATGAAACCTTGAAGCTTGACCAAAATTTTAAACAAGTTTCTACATAAAATCTATATTTGCTTTGTCATTTCACATCATTATTATTGTCTTTTTTTATTGCGATCACATCATTATTATTATCAAAACCTTTGTCCCATCTATTCAAAGATATGAAACAATAATTCTTTAGCTTTCAGTGATGATCATTATGTTTATGAGACACATTAGTGACCAAGTACACTTAACACATGTAGGAAAAATGGTTAAACAAGACCAAACTTTGTGATTGCTTGTTTATATTCTGACATGGTTGGTTTCTTCTGATTGAATTACAGTGTGGCTGGGCCCCAACATCTCTGGAACTGTGATTAGCAAGTTGAGTTTAGGGGCCAAGATTATTCAAAGAGGTGGAGTGGTGAATGTCTTCACACAGATGTTTAGTGTCGGGGAAGGAGAGAAGCTGCTGAAAGCCTGTCAGTGTTACTTGTCTACCACAGCTGGTCCTATTGCAGGGTTGCTGTTCATCTCAACTGACAAGATTGCATTTTGCAGTGAAAGATCCCTCACGTTCACCTCTCCTTCTGGAGAACTGTTCAGAACATTCTATAAGGTCATATAAATTCCGAAAATTTTCCTGGAAGTATGGAAACAATTAAAACAAAGCCATATTTGAACTTCTAAAGTAATTTGGATTTTTTTAACGAAATTTCCATCAAAAAATAGTTCAGGAAAGAATCACCAGTAGTCAAATATGAGTTGATTGTATGTATCAAAGCAAACTTTACTTTTATAATGATTGAAGAAAATCATACATTTCTCAATATTGATCATCCTTCCAAAGCATTGAAATAATTGCTAACAACCCAAGAGAAAAATGCAGCGTTTCTGCCTTTTGCCCTAATTGAACAGTAAAATTATTAATGATTGCACTGCTAGTTTTGTTTATGTTATATTTTGAATGGAGTACCTACTACCTGTTTTAGAAAATATTTTCCCTTTATCTCTTTTAATAAGTATTCCATTTTAACCCTTATCGATGGGTTTTCGATTCCCATTTTTATGTCTAGAAATTTAAATAAATGTCTGATATGATCTCATTTATCCTTTTTGTTAGAATCATGTCTTCGAAAATCCTTTGACACTTAAAAAAGGATTACCTTCCTAAAAGTTTCCTATCTGAAAGTATTCACATTCCATAAATATGAAAGAAATTTAAATGGTAAAAGCCTTCGACCTCTCCTGGAATAATTTCTGAGTACATCTGGTGTTTTTGCAGGTTTTGATTCCACTTAAAAAGATCAACAGAGTTGACCAAAGTGAAAATGCCAATAGGCGCAACGAGAAGTACATACGCATAGTTACAGTTGATAATTTTGAATTTTGGTTCATGGGTTTCCTCAATTACCAGAAAGCTTTCAAGCACCTTCAACAGGCCATCTCACGATCAATGTATTATGCTTATTGAAGGGATTTAAAAGGAATGATCTCTTATTGTTCTCATGTCTACTTGTGATGTGAAAAGAGGCTGATAAACTACATTGATTTGTACAAAATATTTCTTTTTTAACTAAACCCATGTTGAACCATTTTACTGGATGTCAGTCCAAAACAGGGGTTAAAAATGCATTGTGCCAATACAGTATCGGTGTTACGCCTGTATCAACGCACCGTATCGATCAAATTTGGCTTCTCACAATTCCACAACAATTCAATCGATATGCACCTGTATCGGTCGAATTCATTTCCCTTGGCCGTGGCTCAACCTCTATCAAATTGGATAAGACTATAATGGTAAGATTGATAGAACTGATGGTGAAATGATTTCGACCAGTTTTGGTAGGGTTTGAGCATTTTTAATCTCCAAACGATTTGGATTCAAAATCAAAACCAGATCACCATGGTTGATGCTTTCGCTTGAGTAGCTGGTCCATTCCAGTTAATTGACAGATTTAGTATGTCTACTTTACAATGTGTGATCCAACTTACTTTCAAAGGTATAGAAATCACCAATGTAAGGGAGTAGAAATCACAAATAAAATTTAGCTAGAAAAAGGGTTTTGGGTTTTTAGACAGAAAAATTCTGCAACGACTCCACAAGAAAAATTAGAAAAATTCAAAGCAAAATTCACCTAAATAAATTTTAAATCCTGAGACTTCACCAATAAACCCAATTAATTATGCAAAAACCTGAAATTCAACAAATGAAACTGAAACAAAATTCTCTCAAGGGAAAATTGAACTAGCCCAAAACCTATCTCCTAGGTATGGATTCACAATCGAATTCTAACCGCACAAAGGCTTCAATTGAACTTTTGAAACTTCAAATTGCAAAAATAAATAATAAATATAAAATCGGAATTCAAGAAATTAAAAAAAAAGAACTCACCAATTGGAGATCCCAAAACTTGAACTCAACCCAAAACAATGCAGCTCTTTGGGTGTGGAATGGCACTTCATTTATAGTATTTGCTTTATGAAAATTGACAAAAATAACTGTTTCAATCACTTTAAGATACCTTGCTATAAAACTTGTCATAACTTTATTATCTATACATGACATTATGATACAAACCTGACTTATTGAAAAGGTCACTGGATAAACTTTTCAACGAATCCAATTTTATAAAAAAATTGACATCATTTGATACATGAAATATGTCTGCAGAATTATAACTTATTTCAATCAATTCTAGAGTGTCATGTGTCACAAATAAAAGAATTGCTCGTCATTGTACTAAGATAAATATGAAAAAACAAGAAAAAAAAATTCTAGTAGACACCCTTGTGGATGTCTATCCATTAATACTTGCTACATAGAGATGCTACACAGAGATGCAAAGTAGCTACTGAGGTCCAAGTAACATCCAATCTCACAGCAAACAACTTTAGCTGGGCCTCTCCAATAGACTTTTGCAATCCCAAACATGAGAAATTTGTTAGGAAAGTTGAGTCTTCAGGTTTTTCAATGCATGTACACTCTCTCCTTTTTAAGTCGATTTTTAAGAATGAGTTTTACTCATCTGTTTAACATGGTATTAGAGCACGGTATCACTGCAATAGGTCGGGTTCATATCTCCAGCCTTGCATAGGGGGAGAGCTGAGTGTCTTTAACTCGTTGAGGAGAGTGTTAACAAACTCTCACATTGCCAGTGGACCTTTGGGTCTAGGGATTTATAAATACATTGATATCCTCTCCTTATAAGCCAGTTTTTAAGGGTGAGTTCTACTCTATGTAACAAATAGCGCTGATATTTTCGAATATCTCATGAAATTTATCCATTCATATTGCATTTTGATCCGGCAAAACAATAATATTGCGTAAAATTCATGAAATCAACGGTACCACACACGCACGTGTTGGAGGCTTGGAGTGGAAGAAGTGACGCACGCACAGTGCCGTGTATGACGGAACGAATGGAAAAGTGGAAACTTCTTTAAACCGTAAACTTCTTAAAGTCTTAAAATTTCTTATTTCTCTACGTCCAAACCCCAAAGTGCTAAGTTGCTATTCCAAATAACGTTGGAAACTCAATAGAAAAATAAAAGCACACCTCCCATTGCCTCGAAGCCAAGATCTGTTGTTTGAAGGTCGACCACAACCATCCTTTTCATTCAGCCAGCCACTCAAATCCTTTAGGTATTTTTTTTTATCTTAGTTAATTCAACTTATTTGATTAAAAGCCATGTTTCTACTAAATTCCATAATTTTTTTTTTGAATTTTAAAATCTAAAAAATACCTGTATTTGGATGCACCAATTATCGAAAATTATTTTCAATGAATTTTGAAAGTTATAGTTAAATAATATAATTTATGACTATAAATCAAAATTAATACACAATGTGCTTTGGCACTTATCTTATTTTTTTGTTATTGATAATTTGATATATGAATGTTCACTTAGGCATGTATTTCTTATTTTGAGTTGATTATTAAAATGTATCCTTTGCTCGTTTATTATTTTCTAAAATTTATATTCATATTTTTTCTAGATCTTTCTACTTTCCATTGCAAATGCCTCTACAAAAAGATGAATTCTGGCAATATGGAGAGGATTTGGGTGAAGGTAAAATAAAGTAAATTTTTTGAAGAAGTTTTTAGAGGTGGTATCACCCATTTTAGAAATCATCTTGCAAAAAAAAAAACATTACACAATGTCAAAATGTGTGACAAAGTTCCTGAGAATATTTGTGAAATGGCAAAGGATGCCATAGAATTTAAAGAGAGGCAAAAAAGACATAGAGGAAGTGAGACAACAGGAATGTCGATTGGATCTGCAAGCACAACAGAAACTTTAACATCATTGGGACAACAATTGGTTGATACAATGATTAAGAAACATGATAAGAATCATGTTGATAATTTGTTGTGTATAACCATGGTGAAGGACAACCTCTCCTTTAATTTGTTAAGGCCTGAAGAATTTAGAGAAACACTCAAGCCATTGCAAGATATGGACCCACCTATGTCCCTCCTAGTAGTGAAACGGTAAGGACCAAATTGTTGAAGAATGTGAAAGTCCTAGAAATATCATATGTAAATGATATAAAAAAGATTTGGAAGACCTGTGGATGTATACTTATGTCTGATACATGGACATATATGAAGAATCGACATTATATTAATTGCTTGGTAGCTTGTCCATAAGGCACAATTTTCTTTAAGTCTATATGTGCACAAGGGAATATTAAAAGTGAGGCTTTCATTGTTAATTTTATATCTTCTGTGATTGATGAGATTGGAGTAAAACATGCGGTGCAATTTGTTACAGACAATGATTCAAATTATACCTCTGTAGGAGATACACTTGAAAATAAGTATCAAAATATTTTCAAGACACAAAGTGCTGCACATTGTATTGATTTAATGTTGGAAGATATTGACAAATTGCTATTTGTGAATCCCTACATGCACAATGTTCGAAGAATTGTTAAGTTTTTGTATCGGATTAACATGTCCATGATTTGTTAAGGGTACATACCAAAGGAAGAGAGTTGCAAAGGCCGGCCGTTGCAAGGTTTGCAACTCAATTCATTTGTTTACAATCTATTTTGAGTCAAGAAGATGCATTAAGATTGATGGTTGCTTCAATTGAATGGATAAGTATGCCACAATATAAAAAAAAAAAAAAAAGTGAAGGAAAAGACGTGGCAGAGATTTTACATGGTGATGAATTTTGGAATGGTGGAAAGAAAGTAATCCAAATTATTGAACCTCTTGTTAGAATAGTGAGAGTGGTAGATGGTGATAATTCCATAATGGGTTACTTGTATGATGGACTTAATCGTGTAATAGCAGCCATTAGAAGAATTTATCCAAATCGTGATAATGAAGATAAATGCAAGGAAATTTTGAGCATAATAGATCAACATTGGAAAAAAAATTGCATAGTCCTTTGCATGTTGCAGCTGCATATTTTCATCCTAACTTTTTTTTATGAGAACATTATAAGTCCAGATGCAGAAATCAAAGATGGCATTAATAAAGTTATCACGAAAATGGCACAAAGAGGAGAGTTGAGAGAAACATTTAAAGAGTTCATTCTTTATCATTCTAGACATCCATGCATTTTTGGAGTGCAAGATGCTGTATTTTGACTGTGTCGGGACTTAATGCATTTGGGAAGCCTGAGTAGTGCTTCGTGTGTGTGATAGTGATGTGGTAGTTGTGGTAATTTGGATATATGATATATGAGACCATTTATGGTGAATTGGTAAGTATGGTATATGAGACTGTTGCCCAGAAATTGACCCTAGAGGGGGGGGGGGAGGGTGTGAATTGGGTCAATGCAAACTTTTTGGGTTTTCTTTGATTACACAATTTAGAAAAATAAGATGCAAATAAGTAGTAAATAAATGCCAGAATATAAAATAGGAGATGAGAAGAGATGGAGAGATTGAACCCGAAATTTTTACGAGGTTCGGGTCCTTGCCTGCGTCCTCGCCTCAAGTACACCACTTAAGGATTGAATGCACTAAACTTCTCCTTCAAGGGTGGAGAAGAAACCTATTATAATGCTTGTAGAGAACACTCTCTGATTTGAAGGTGAAGACACCCTTCTCCTTCATAAGGGTTACACCAACCCTTCACAAACTTTATCTCTCAAGGAAATATAGAAGATTACAATTTAAAGCTTAGGAGTAACTCTTAAATGTTTACAAATCTAGTTTACTAAGAGTTACTCAAAGAATTGAACTGAAAATGGCTCAAGGTAAGATTGCAAGAGATGGATTTTGAGCTAGAGTATGCTTGTGATTTGATTTCAATGGATTCCTCTTGATTTCAAGTAAGTCAACAATCTTTCTACCCATTGAAGCTTGGTTTTATAATTTTATGATGTTTAGAACCATTGTCAAGCATTAAATGAAGCAAGGGGCCGTTGGAGGGAGCATTTAATGTTCAAAAAATGTTACCGTTCGCGATTCAGTCGACTGAAGTGAAGATTTAGTCCACTGAAAATGCTCCGAAACTCAAACAGTTTATCTGTGAATAATTCAGTCGGCTGAATCTGAGAATTCAGTCGGCTGAAATCACAAACCAGGAAAATTCTGATTTTCAGTCGGCTGAAACATCATTTCAGTCGATTGAAATTCCTGCACTGTGAACATCTAGCATTTCAGTTGGCTGAAACTTCATTTCAGTCGACTGAAATTTCATCCCCACATAATCCATTGTTTCAGTCGACTAAAATCTACAGTTCAGTGGACTGAAATGACCTTAATGATAATTTGTGCAATTTTGGCTTTATTTTGGTCATTTTCAAATGCATTTGATAGGTCTTGGGAACTAGGTCTTATCCTAGGATTCCATTTGTATACATAAGATAAAGCTGGGTATCCTAGGGTCCACTAGAGGGTGACTTGAGCCATGCTGTTCAAACACAATTGAGTGACTTTACATTTTGTTCCTAACACTCATGACCAATACTATGAACGCAAACTTGATCTTCAATCTTCAGTACTTGTATCATTTGCCATTTGATCTTCAAAGATTGATAAGCCATCTGATCTCTTTCATGATGATCATGATTGTATTAAAATTGATCTTCAATGATCTTGCCCTTCTTTCTTCTTTGACTATGCCTTTTTGTAAATGTGATACCTGTCTCATAGAGTAATATCATTTGAAATGTTAAATGTCACATTTTAATGGTTTGTGGTCATCAAAATACCCATATATCCTTGGGTTGAAACTTTGGGGCTAACAATCTCCCCCTTTTTTATGATGACAAACCATTGCACACAAATCATAAATAAAGGATACACAATTTGTGATCCTCCCCCATACTTCATGCATAGAAACAAATTTTCCATTTTCTTCAAGGTATATTTCAAATGATAAGTATTCTCCCCCTTTCTTCATGGATGTATTTCTAAATAAAATAAATGCATCATATCCATCATTACGCAATCTATTCAACCATATTGAGATATGTAAATGAAAATCATAAAGACAACATTAGCACAAGTAATATGAACCCATTAAATTTGATTAAGTCAAGGACTTTACAAAGGTTAAAACTTAGTGGGTTACGTACATGCCCAAAAGGTTTTATAACAAATTCAAAGGGAATATAGAAGAATTTCAAGTGCAATCATTGATATTTCTCCCCCTATGGCATCATCAAAAAAAGAAGAGGGCAAGTGTCACTCGAGGCCAAGATGGGCCATGAGACGGCTTAACAGAAGGTGCACCCGATCAGTGTCATCGCGAGAGGCATTGAGTCGGTCTTTAACAAATTCACGAATACTCTCACATTGAGTACGGAGAAGGTCGACATTTACTCCTATTTCTGCAACGTCGATTCGGAGAGATTCAATGGCAACAAAAACACGCTGAATGTCCTCATGGAGCTAGAGGGGCCACCAGAGGGATGAGGAGAGTTAGGCATGTCGATATCCTGATCATGATATGCTTACTCCTCTGCGGCTTGCTCAGGCTGCTGGACTTTCTTCAACCTTGTAGGAGTGGGTTCCCAAGAATCGCCAACAAGCCTATACCCCATATTTTGTTTCTTTCAAATTGATTTAGTTCTTCTTGTATGGCATGTAACACCCCGATTTTTCAAAGATACCAATATTTACAAAAATGCCATTGGAATGGTGAATTAAAAAGATATGATTGTAGATGAGAAAATGGTGGGGCCCATTGTTCAAATTAAGACCCAATGTGCATATTATAAGAATTAAATTAAATTAGATGGGTAATATACATCTAATTGGGTCAAGATGGTTATTTGGATCAAAGGACCCAATTGGGACCCAATGGGTCATGGTGGACTTATTTGACCATTGGGTGAGCCCAATTTTAATTGGGTTAGGCTGAATTGATTTGGTGTTAAATAAAAGATAAATGGGTAGGCTTGATGCAAGTGTGTAAACCACATTCAAATGGGTAAACCACCCATAAATGGGTCATGGCGTCACATGGGATCAATAAGCTAAATTAGGACCCAATGGGTCGAGCTGACCATGTTGACCATGGTTGACCGTGTGGACCCTCTAGTGAGCTCAAAGGGTGAGTCAAATCAGGTTGAGTTGGGGCTGAATTGAGTTAGAAATGAATCAAATAATGGAGTTGACTCAAGTGCATTAAATGAGGTGAGTTGAGCTAATGAATGGGGTGAGTTAAATTGGAAGAGATGGAGACCCTCATCCCAAGTGAGTCAAGTGGAAAATGAGGGGTTGAACTTGTTTCAAGGACAAGTAATGGTGTACACGTTGGGAGTGCCAAGGGATGCCTTGGTTTGTGTCAAAAGACTCCTTGGTTAGACCAACATTTATGAGGGTAAATGAGAGGTTTGAGGGCTGATATACAAAAGAGATGCAACACACCCTTTGTCAGAATTTGATCACAAAGAAACTTTAGAACTTCATCTCTCTCCCTCTCTCTCAAAGTCTATCTCTTGGCCGAATCATCCTTTGGTGTTTTCACCATTGATCAAGCACACAATCAACTAAGGACTAAGGGAGGCTAAGGAAGATAGGAAGCAAGAAGGAGCCAGGGAAAGTTGGAAGAGTGTGGATTGGTAAGTACTTCATTAGGTTTTGTTAATTATCATGATCAAGGATCATGGTTTGGTCTTTGTATGGCCAAACCCTAAGTTATAAGTGTAAGAACCTTCAAAGATAAAAATGGTGGATGAGGTTCGGCCATGGGTATTGCCGAACCCCATCAAAGAAGGTGATCATGCTAATCTAATTGTATGAAGAAAAGTAAATAACCATGAAGAGTTTTTTCGATATTGTAAAGGGTTTTAAATCATGGATTTAAATGTCATGATTTGGCCATGATATGGCTGAATTTATCAAAGGGTTAGACCATGGAAGATGGTGTGTAAAAGGGTTGGAAATGGATCATAGGGTTCGGCCACTTTGGATGGCCGAACCCCATGAAATAATTTGGTTATGTTAATGGTTTTTTAAAGTTAAAAACCATGCAATATGATGGACATTTTTAGAGGTTTTAATTAGACATAAGATGTATGTTAAAGGGTTCAAACCATGGGTCATAGGGTTCGGCCACTTTGGATGGCCGAACCCCATGAAAGTAATTTGATTATTGTATGGTTTTTGAGAGATAAAAACCATACAATGATGGAGGTTTTTAGGTGTTTTAAAAGGGGGCTAAGACTAATGTTTTGGGTCGGCTATGGGATGGTTGAACCCTATTGTTTTTATGGCTAAATTACAATGAAGGAACTATGTATAAGTATTGATAGTTTTGCATCAAGAATACCATAGGGTTCGGCCATGTGTATGGCCGAACCCCATGGGTCATTATATGGGTGTTTAGAGTTAAGAATATGCTTAGAAATTATAAATGGATTTTTAGTATGTAAGGAGATGGAAATAAGGAACCATAGGGTTCGGCCAGGTGTATGGCCGAACCCCATGGAGTGATGTTGATGGACTTAAGCAATTGTGGAACCATGAAGATGATGAAAGATTAAGGGATAGTTAATTACATGGATTGATGGGTAAGTAACCTTATGAATGAAGGATTGAAATAGACCAAGTTTGAGATAGTGAGGTTCGGCCATGTTGTATGGCCGAACCGCACTAAGGTGGATTGGTTATATAGACTTTGATTATTAAGCAAAGATTAAGCATTGGTGGGTCTAGTGGCAAAATCTTAAATACAAGCCATAATGTAAAAATGGAAGGAAAGATTAAAGGACTTGAAAAGAGGGGTCCAAAACCAAAGTGGTAAGGTTCGGCCATGTGGTATGGCCGAACCCTACCAAAGTGTGTTTGAAGCGTGAGGTGGTTTAATACGATTAAATAAAAAGAATGGACAAATTCAAAGTGGGTGAGGTTTGGCCGAGGTATGGCCGAACCCCACAAGATGGTTTATGGGATCTAGACTTAATGAGAAATCAAAAGGTTATGTTATTAACTTGCTGTTATATAAATAAGCTATCGGGACTCCTTGAACGGTGCACGAGTCATGAACGGGTGACGGTTAAGAAAAACGGACACTTAAGTGAACTTTCTGTAGGTTTCCTACCTCTTTAAGACCACATATTATATTTGGTTTTACCTTGATTTTGATGAGTTATTTATGTTAAAGTATTATGTTTCAAATGGGATTTGAATGTTAAGATTTATTTACAAATGACATGCATTCATTGACATCTCATGCATGGCATGGGGTGATGGTTATGGAAGCCGGAGCCCACACTCCGTCGGTATGTCCGTGATACAACTGTGGGGCCTCCTTAGGTGATGAGAGTCTCACCAGGATGAATACTTTGATGATGAGAGTCCCATCAAGAGTAAACGAAAGAACACTGTGGAATACCTTGACGATGAGAGTCCCGTCAAGTGATGGCTAGGTATACTTGTGATGGGTGAGACTCAATACATTTGCATACATACATAGCATTGTTTTATAAGTTTTGATGATCATATATTATTATATATGCATGTTTCTATACTAACCATATGGTAGCCCTAATCGGAAGACCTACTGGGCGCGTTGATCTAACGCCCTATTTCTATCCTTAGTGGATGACGCAGGGAAAAACAAAGGCTGAGGATCACGAGGAAAACTAAGCATAGAAGCTTGGGTGTTGGAATGAAGTTTATTTATTGACGTTTTGAATACATTATTATGGACATGTAATAATGTAGATAACTGCTATGGTTTGATTTAAGTTTGAATGAATGTTTAGTTTAAAGTAATCATGACTTGTACTTTGCTATCTAAACAGTTTGGTTCCGCATATTTGATTTATTCCGCAAGTTTTACTTAGTTCTATGTGTGCTTTGGTTTTCATGGACTTGGTCCATGCACACATAGGTTTGGCCAGTTAAGGGTCGGGCTTTGGAAGTCCGAACTTAGCTCGCGTCGTGACACTCCCCGCTCTCTTCCAACTTTAATTTTAAGAAAAAAAAAATAGACTCTGATTTTCGGAAGGGTGGAAAAGGGCGGGGCGTTACATGGCAATTATCCAAAACTCATCTATTTCGGCTTCTTGAATGTTCTTTGGTTCGATTTGAGAGACAAAAGCCATGTTGTTACAAGCGCTTCTAAGTTTAGATCTAGTGGTTATTCCTTGAGATGGTTCACCAATAATTTGATCTTTTGGGTGATCTCTTACAAAACTCCAAGCCTTAGGAAGATCATTATTTGGTTTGACGTCCTCACTATCTTTTCTTCCACTGCTATTTGAAGCATTTACTTCATTGTTAGGATTGTCTTGGATATCAAGTTGATTCATCTCTTTTTCCAAAATTACAACCTCATCATCAAGATCTTTTTTTATTTCAAAAGGGTTGGCTTCATCAAAGACCGCATGAATCGATTCCTCCACAATTGATGTTCTCTTGTTATATACTCTATATGCTTTGCTAATGGGAGAATAGCCAACAAAGATTCCTTCATCTGATTTTAGATCGAATTTTCCTAATTCATCTTTGGTGTTTAGTATAAAACACTTGCATCCAAAAACTCTAAAATATCCAATGTTTGGTTTTCTACCATTCCATATCTCATAAGGGGTCTTATCCAATCCTTTTCTAATTGTTACCCTATTTATAACATGGCAACCAGTGCTTACGGCTTCGGTCCAAAAGTATGTTGGTAACTTATGTTCGTTGAGTATGGTCCTAGCTATTTCTTGAAGTGTTCTATTCTTTCTTTCAAATACTCCGTTTTGTTGGGGATTTCTAGGAGATGAGAAATTGTGACCAAAACCATTTTCATTATAAAGTATTTCCATTTCTTGATTTTCGAATTCTCTACTCCTATCACTTCTAATGTTGTTGATTGCATATCCTTTTTCATTTTGGACTCTTCTACAAAATTTTGCAAAAGCTTTTGGTTTATTATTTTTGTGAGTTAGATATAACACCCAAGAGAAACGAGAATAATCATCAACAATTACAAATGCATATGACTTACCACCCATACTTTGAGCTTTGGTAGGACCAAACAAATCCAAATGCAATAGTTGAAGAGGCCTAGAGGTAGATATATGCTTTTTGCTTTTAAATGAACTTTTGATTTGTTTTCCAAATTGGCATGCATCACAAATTCTATCCTTGGCAAATTTGGCCTTTGGCAAATCATCAACTAATTCAAATTTGGATAGATTTGAAATAAGTTTCCATGTGAGCATGTCGTAGTCTCTTATGCCATAACCAACTATTTTCATTTATGACAGTAAGGCATTTAACATTTTGGTTAAACATTTTATTAAAGTCAATGGTGTAAACATTTTCATTTCTATATGCTATGAACATTTCTTTATCATTGCTAGCATTTCTAATAGAACATTTGTTTGATTCAAATACTACCTTATTGCCTTTATCATAAAGTTGACTCACACTAAGTAAATCATATTTCAACCCATCTACCAATAGTACATCTTCAATGGAAAGTAAGAGATCATTACCAATTTTACCTTTACCGATGATCATGCCCTTGGAGTTGTCACCAAAGGTAACAAATCCACCATCTTTGAGAAAGAGAGATGAATTTTGATTTGTCTCCCGTCATGTGTCTTGAGCATCCACTATCAAGAAACCACTTATCTTTTCTTGGCGTTGATTTCATGCATATCTACATTTAAGTAATGCTTCTTGGTCCCCATGTAGAGTTCGGTCCATTTGGGTTAGATTATAAGGCAATATTCCTTTTTGGAACCCAAATCATTTTTGTTAACTCTTTTGCTTTCCTAATTGAGCAAGAATAAGAAATATGTCCATTCTTTCCACAAAAGTTGCAAATAATGTTGGAGAGGTAGGAGATGAAGTTTTGACAAAGAAGTTTTTGTAAAAAGATTTTTTTGTTTTGGGATTATATCCCAATCCTTCTTTGTTAAAAACACATCTTTGATTTCCCAATAACATATCTAAATTTTTCTTTCCCACGGTAAATTTCTCAAGAGACTTAGTTAAGTTATTCAATTTTTCTTCCAAGACATATTTTCCTTTTTGTATGAACATGGAAATGAAGGTAGTCTTGAAATTTTATCAATCTTTTCTTTCAATTCTTTTTCAAGTTTTTCATGGGCAAGAATCTTTTTGCTAAGCCCCTCATTTTCAAGTTTCAATTTTTCAAGTTCTTTTGAGAGTGAGGAGTTGTCTCTTCTAAGAGTGACATTTTCTTTTCCTTGCTTTTTAAGATCCTTGTACATTTCTTCTAGTGAGTCAACTAGTTCTTCTACACTAGGTGCATCATTTTCTAAAGAGTCAAGTGTAGGATTTACCAAATCTTCATTTGCCATGAAACAAATATTTGCCGTATGGTGTTGGATGATTCACCATCCGATTCCTATCATACTCCAACCATGCGGCTTTGAATGCTTTCTTTTTGAATTTCTTATCATCTTTATTCAATAGTGGACATTCGGCTTTGATGTGTCCCGTTTTACTGCAATTAAAACAAGTGAGGGGCTCTTTCTTGCTTGAATCTCCCTTATAGTCATCCTTTTTGAATGGCTTCTTTCGAAATTGATTGCTTCTTCTCAAGAGACTCTTGAATTTACGGGTGATCAAGACCAATTCTTCATTTTCATCCTCACTATCTTCTTCTTCTTGATCAACATATGTCTCCTTTGGTGAGGCTTTAAATGCAAGAGACTTCTTTTCTTTGGCAATTTCCTTTCGACCATTCATGGAAATCTCATGGGTCATGAGAGATCCCAAGAGTTCATCAAGTCCCAATATGGAGATATCTTTTGCTTCTATTATCGCCGTTGACTTCGACTCCCAAGAATCTGGCAATGACCTAAGAATTTTGCTCACATTATCTTCGTTAGAATAAGTCTTTCCAAGGGCATTAAGTTCATTTATAATCTTTGTGAATCTAGTAAACATGGAAGAAATGGATTCATTTAGCTCCATAGTGAATAGTTCATATGAGTGTACAAGCCTATGAATTTGTGATTTCTTCACTTGATTAGTGCCTTCATAGGTCACTAGAAGCTTATCCCAAATTTCCTTCGCCAATTTACAAGATGAAACTCTATTAAATTCATTTCGGTCAAGAGCACAAAATAGAATGTTCATGGCTTGAGAATTATATTAATTAAGCCTATGATCATTCTCATCCCAAATCTCTCTAGGTTTAGGAGCAAGGTCAATTAGTCCTTTTGGAATAAAGGGTCCAAATTCAATAGCTTCCCATATGTGATGGTCCATTGATTGTAAGAAAATTTGCATCCTAGTTTTCCAGAAATTGTAGTCACTTCCATTGAACAATGGAGGTCTATTAATTGAACAACCTTCACCATAAGAAGATCCCCCAAAGTTTGTCATTCGATTGATTTCTCAAACGGTTAAGTAATTCGGAGAATCGGTGCTCTGATACCAATTGTTGCTCAGAAATTGTCCCTAGAGGGGGGGTGACTTGGGTCAATGTAAACTTTTTGGATTTTCTTTGATTACACAGATTCTCCGAAATAAGATGCAAATAAGTAGTAAATAAATGCTAGAATATAAAAGAGGAGATGAGAAGAGATGGAGAGATTGAACCCGAGATTTTTACGAGGCTCGGCGTTCTTGCCTACGTCATCACCCCAAGTACACCACTTGAGGATTGAATGCACTAAACTTCTCCTTCAATGGTAGAGAAAAAACCTATTACAATGCTTGTAGAGAACACACTCTCATTTGAAGGTGAAGACACCCTTCTCTTTCACAAGGGTTACACCAACCCTTCATAAACTTTATCTCTCAAGGAAATGTAGAAGATTACAATATAAAGCTTAGGAGTAACTCTCAAATGTTTACAAATCTAGTTTACTAAGAGTTTCTCAAAGAGTTGAACTGAAAATGGCTCAAGGTAAGATTGCAAGAGATGAATTTTGAGCTAGAGTATGCTTGGGATTTGATTTCAATGGGTTCCTCTTGATTTCAAGTAAGTAAACACTTTTTCTACCCATTGAAGCTTGGTTTTATAATTTTATCATATTTAAAACCGTTGCCAAGCATTAAATGAAGCACCGTTGGAGAGAGCATTTAATGTTCAAAAAATGTTACCGTTCGCGATTCAATTGACTGAAGTGAAGATTCAGTCGACTGAAAATGCCCCGAAACTCAAACGGTTTATCTGTGAATAATTCAGTCTGCTGAATCTGAGAATTCAGTCGACTAAAATCACAAGCCATGAAAATTCTGATTTTCAATCGGCTGAAACATCATTTCAGTCAACTGAAATTCCTGCACTGTGAACATCTAGCATTTCAGTTGGCTAAAACTTCATTTCAGTCGACTGAAATCTCATCCCCACATAATCCATTGTTTCAATCGACTGAAATCTATAGTTCAGTCGACTGAAATGACCTTAATGCTAATTTGTGCAATTTTGGCTTTATTTTGGTCATTTTCAAATAGATTTGATAGGTCTTGGGGACTAGGTCTTATCCTAGGATTCCATTTGTATGCATAAGAAAAAGCTAGATATCATAGGGTCCACTAGAGGGTGACTTGAGCCATGGTGTTCAAACACAATTGAGTAACTTTACATTTTGTTCCTAACACTCATGACCAATACTATGAACGCAAACTTGATCTTCATTCTTCAATACTTGTATCATTTGCCATTTGATCTTCAAAGATTGATAAGCCATCTGATCTCTTTCATGATGATCATGATTATATTAAAATTGATCTTCAATGATCTTGCCCTTCTTTCTTCTTTGACTATGTCTTTTTGTAAATGTGATACATGTCTCATAGAGTAATATCATTTGAAATGTTAAATGTCACACTTTAATGGTTTGTGGTCATCAAAATACCCATATATCCTTGGGTTGAAACCTTAGGGCAAACAAAGACCATTTGTGATTTGAGTAAGATGATTTATAATATTAATGGTAGAGTAAACCATCAAAGTTTGACTGCATTAACTAACCTGTGATATTATGTTAAAATGTTATTTAAGTTATCTTCACTGGGCTAGGAAGCTCACGTTCCTTACATTTCAGGTTTAGCACCTGAGGAGGATGAACCTCCACCACTACCTTTGGATGAGGAAGCTCTTACAGACGATCGTATTTTTCCATGATGGAAAAATACGTTTTATTATATCTATTTTCGGGCTGATGATATTTTGTTGATTTTAGTACCACCTGTGGTACTCTAAATCTAACCATGTTTTCGTCGTAACTCTAATGGTATAATGGAAATATTTGTTTGTATGATATGTATTTGTATATAGGTAGATATGGTACGTGGTTGAGTCCACATGTGAAGAGCACGTGTGACATTTTATTGTTATGGGCTTAAATGTTTATCTTGAGGATCCAGCCTAGTTATAATGTTAGGTGATTGGAGATTATAAAAAGAAATTAGTCACGCTTTGGGCCCACAATTGGGTCGGGGTGTGACATTTCCTTTCTACGTGTCCGTTGAGATTTGCAATCTTGCCATCTTTGCTTCCACAATTTGAAAGATTTGATCTTTTGTCCCTTCGCAATTTGCTTGCTTTGTTTGAAAGCAGCATCTCTAGTTTTGTACATTGTACTATTGAGGCTTTGTTCAAGTGTTCCCCTTATTTGTCTTCCCTTTTTTCTTCCTCTAGTCACTGGATTTTGACCCTTGCAACCATCCTCTTCTTCAACCTCTTCAACCCCTTTGTAGTCCAGTTTTGAATTTGCCTTTGTCTCTCTTTCGTCAGATTTGATTTTGCATTGGTACCCTGTCTCTCTCTCACTTTGTCTCTCTTTTTCGTCAGATTTGAGTTTGCATGGGTATCTTTTGTCTCCTCTATGTGCAGCCATACTTTGGAGGATTTGGTTTCTTCTTCTCTTCGCACTTTGAAGCCTTGAAGCTTGTTTGCAGTCCTACTTGCACTAGGAATTGGAATTGGCATTGGTATTAGCATAGGAATTGAATCTTGGCAATAGTCTGAAACTTTTTGCACGTGACTTTGGGCCTGTTATTTAGGTCGTTTGGACATCAAGTGGAAGGATGGAGTGTTGGAACACGTTCGACTTTATAACTTGTAGCACACGTGGGACATTGGTTCAGTTTAGGATTCATCGGCACATCTTCACCATTGATCTGTTACTGTTCCACCAGATGGCGTCATTCGGAAATCGGTTTATCTAGTTATTAGTTTTTTGTTTTGTTCAATAATTGTAAACTCAAGTGAACCATTTGAGTTTGAGGGGAAATGTTAGAATATAATTAGGAGTTATATTAAATTAGGACTTTATGTTTGGGTTAATCTCTATTAAGAGATTATTTATATTTAGATTAGGTTTAGAGTTTGTGTTTTACTGAAATAGCACTAGGATCAGCTAAATACTATATATAAGTGTGTAACACTCCTTAATGAAATACGGTTTATTCTTATCTAACAGCCCCAACTAGATAAAACTCAAAGAACACAAAAAGACTTTTGGGAATGCTTTCTTATATTCGGTGATTTAGTCCTAGCATGTTGAGTAACATTTTTCCCCTCACTGAACTGCCAAAAAGGGATTATATTTGTATAAGATAATTGTTGTAAAAAAATATGTTTAAATCAATACAAGAGGAACTGTTTCCCTACCAACCCTTTATCATCACACAGCTTTAGGGAGACTAGGTTCACATTTTCAGGGGTGTAAAAAATAATTTTGCTTGGTGTCTCTCACAAAGGAGAGAGCCCATTTCATTTATTTATAATAAAAGTCTAATACATATAGATAAGGGAAATTCAAATAACAAGATAATGGGAAATTCAAAATGGAGATAAAGATAAAGAAAAATTAAATTTAAAATTTAAATCTAAATTCAAAATATAAATTTGGAGGGATTCTATCAATGGAGAGACTATATATTTTCAACACGTGCATTTCTTATGCCAATGCTAGTCCAGGTATCATGCTAGTCTAGAAGAATCTTAGTTTGAGTTGGATTCACTTCCAGAAGATCTCCTGAAAGTCATTATGTGTCGAGTCAGAACACAACAACAGTAGAGAGCCAGAGGATTGATCAAAGTCAAATAGTGATCTGATTGAATCAAATTCCCATTCTAGCAGAATCTAAAAGGAAGCACAGCTACGTTTAAGGTTTCTGCACCTACCTTTAAATGTTATAAATACTTCTCTAATTTCACAAGAAGACAGATAGAAGAAGCAGAAAAAAAATTGAGAGTTGTGATCAAGAAGAACAAAGTGATTGGGTGATTTTCTTAGTATTTGTGTGTGTGAGAGAGAGGTTCCTTGCAATCAAATTGCATCTTTCTGCATTCATCTTTAATTTCTTGTATACGTTATTGGATCAATTACAAACACAAGGGGTTCCAAATTCATCACTTGATCTTGGTTGATTGGTTTGATCTCATTAAACTTGATACTCCTTTTGTCTTTGATCCTTGACCAATACTATGGTGATTTTGTTAATGGGTTCTGCTACAACTTTTGAACAGCAGGAGGGGATATTTACAGATATTGACCAAAGCCCCCTGCTGTCTTCAATATCAAACCACCATCGACATGCTGCGTTCGTTGAATCTGAAGTGCCTTCTCTCTCACAGGCTCAGACTAGCCGCTTTTTACTACTAAACCTCCCCTCATTATTCAATCGACCACTCAATATGTCTCCCAATCTATTACTCAACACACGGTGTCTCAAGTACCAATTCCTACTCTGGGACTAGTATTTTCTTTCTTTACACCCTGAACCACTTTACCTAAACTGGAGCTTCGTCTATGGACATTTTGGCCTAGATGGCCCACAAAATCAATAGTTAGTCAAGTAGAATAAATACTTACTTACACTTTGCTTGTCCAAGTTCTCAAGGATGATGTTACTTCCATCTCTAAGTGGTTTGCACTACTCAAATCCAGAACGAAAGAATAGGCAAGAGAAGTTGCTGCTATGGAAAAAGTGAAGAGTTAGAACATAGATTATACCTACGAGCTTGGCGTGGATTCTGTGTTTGATCGAGTTGCTAGTTAAGACTGCCAAGGTCTCCGATGCAGAACAGGCTAGTCCTTCCAAACATGCTGGTTTTGTGCCATGGCCCAAACAACCATTGTCTATAGCAATGTCACAAATCTCGGGATATTAATGGCAATTGTTAATAATGGGATATTTTCAACTTCTCGGATTTTTAACGAGAATTTAACGGGAAAATCTCGCTGAAAATATAAATATTTAAAAAATAAAAAAATAAATATAATAAATAAATAAACAATTAATTAATGTTTAAAGAGATTTCTTGCTTAAATATAATCTTTTTAGAACTTTATTTATATTGTAATAAAAACTTCAGATTAACACAAATTGCACAATTTGCTAAATATTTAGATATTGTTATAAAGATTGAAATTTCATACTTTTTTATTTTTTATTTTTTATTTAAATGATTGTAGGGTTAATTAAATATTTACTTCTAATTAATTTAATTCTATTTAGATAATTGTCATTTTTATTTGGATGTTCATTTCTAAATTTAAAGAGAGAAGGTTAAAAAAGAAAGTTAAATGATCATTAGCACATTAAAGTGTGGCACTTTATCCTATATACTTAAGCACATGACCCACTGAATGATAGATCTATTTTATTTGTTTTGATGTTCGATAGGAATTTAAAAATAATTTTATATGTAAAATATTATTTTTTATTTCACATTTCACACGTGGAATGTAAAGATTAATACTCTATTTCGAGTTATGTTTATGGGTTTTACATTAATTTTATTTCATGAAATCTACGAACAGTTTTATAATTTTTTATAGACTGGAATATTATTATTCAATCTCGTGAATAGTATTAAATAATTATATTCATGTTAGAATGGAATTTTTAATTACTTATGTTACATAAGTCCCACTAATGTTATTAATTATCATGAAATCGATGATAAATCAAATTTCTCTATTAATATTTATCAACCAATTTTTTTCATAAGAAAAGTTTTTTTTTCTTTTCTTATAATTATAAAAAATTCAAAAAAAAATATTCTAACGAAAGAAATTCCTATTAAAAAGTTTCCACCCATTAAATATTATAAATTCCCATGTGATTCGGCTTTTCCATACGAGTGTGGAAGTATAGGCGTGTTTCCGTTTCCATTTCCGTGTGTGTAACCATGGAAAAGGTAAATGGTAAAAATACGTGTTTTATCGCGAATTTACCGTTTCTCATGATAAAAACACATTGTTGCTGTTAAATTCCTGTTTTTAACGGTAGTTGCAATAAAAATGCGTTTTTATCACGATAACGTTATTTTGCCAAGATTTTCATGATAAAAATGAAAATCTCAACGATATTTGTCAGACCATCTTTGAGGAAGGTTGGTTTAAATAAAGTTCAACCGGGTTCAATTGTAGTCAAACTCGGTCTAACCCGTATCTATCAAATATTAAATATTTATAGAAAAAAATTGTTCTCACAAACACAATTATAAATAAAAAAAACTAATAATCTAACATCCATATTTCAATATCATTCCACCAAAAGAGTTTCACAATTTATAATCACACAATCTAACCCAATAATTTAATATCCATACTCCAACAATAACATCAAAATAAGAAGTTTCATAATCTAAAATATATCTAACAACCCATTTCTAATTAATATCCAAAACAATTCAATGACTCAATGTTAATTAATATTACACAAATATCAATTGAAGCTTTGATACCTTTATCAAAGAATAAAGATGAATATAAATAATTTTAAACACTTCCTAATTCATAATTGCTAACAAATACAAGTTAAATAATTCATTAATTTTTAATACTTTTTCTTTAAAAAACTCAATAAAATTTAAAAATTCTCTGAAATATATATCATATAAAATAAATAGAGAGCCTTTAGAAATTTTATTTGAGCATGGTATTTTATTAAGATGAGATAGTTTTATAATATTAAATAGATTAGATAGTTCTATAATATTAAATAGATTATATTTTTTAGTTTTCATAATAATATAAAAAATCACCTATGTCTAAATCAAGTACCTTCCTAATTAATGATGATTACTATCCACTCCAGTATTTGCTGGCTGTAGCACTCTGTTGTGATGCAAATCTTACATTTATTACTCATAAGCGCACGAACCAATTAAATTGTATAGCATATGAGTGCGAAGGTGAACCCAAAGGAAATCACAAAATATATGTTTAAATCAAATAAATTAAATTGATATCCATTTTAAAAGGATATGTGTTATGAAATAGAAATAATATTTTGAAAAAAAAATTCTACAACATAGAATTTTAGATTAAATTAGATCTAAAAGAAAAAAAATCTTAAAACCATACTAGCAATTAGATCCATTGGATTTCTTTTTGTCTTTTTATTAAAATGGTGAAATTAGATAGTCCTTATCTCCATTTAAAATTACAAGGTTAAGAATAAAATATCTACATGTCGAATCCTAGTTAAAAAATTCTTGAGAGAGAGGATGAATTTACACATAAAATTTAAATATATTAAACAACGTAATTGACATGAATTTACAACAAACGAACAAGTACAATGGTTAGAATAATTAGTCAAATAAAAAACATAACAAAATAAAATAAACAAAGGAAATAAATTGACAAATAAAGTAAATGAAATAACAAAAAAAAAAAACGCATAATTTAAAGGTGGTAGTGGAATGGATCAATCACAGACAAAGATGAATTCATAAATAAAAGATCTAAATCTGAAATTAGCCTAAAATTCAAATATCAATTCATGCCTTTCATTACAATTAAAATTCATAAACTTTAATTTAATAAGTTGAACCTTAGATCTTTAGATTTGATTAAATTCAAAATCTAACTATTTCATTATGTCCCAAAGGAGTCTTAGATTTGAATATAAAGAAATCTAACTCCTAACTATTTCATTATATCCTTTTAATTAAACAAACAATACAAACTTAAAATTAAATCAAACAATCATAAAAGAAATTCAAAAATTGGATGTTTCAGGGTTCTAAGAGCTTATCTTATATTTATTTAATGAAATAATTAATACACATATTGGAAAAATACAACAAGAACAATTAAAAAAAATTACAAAATGATATCCCTCACTTGTAAAAATCATGTAGCTCCTTTATCTCTTGTGTTTTTCCTCCAATCTTCAGTCCTCTTTAGCTCATGACTGAATTCAAATTTTGCTATGGCTTGGTGGTCTATTTATAGGCTTGGGAAATGAATGAATGGTGGATATTTAATCTTGTTTTAAGTGATGGATGGACGGCTAAAATTAAATCATCTTGAACATGGATGGGGGACATTTTAAGTTGAAAAGGTTAGTGTTTACTAGGCATGGTAGAATGGAGTGGCTTGGACGACAGGTTGTCTTGGTGTTCAAGCAAGGAAAGGAGAAAATGTAGGGATTGTATTGCTATGGTCGAATTTGACATGTGCGAGTAGGGTTTAATGGAATGCATGCAATGTATGGTTGGGATTAAAAGTTGGAGTGAATGAATGGATGAGATGATGTGGCTTATGGGTTGACTTGTGAAATTTGAATGAGGTGGAAAAGATATGGGAAAATTGGTTGGATTGAATGGGATTAGGAGATGATATGTTGATGACAAGGCATATGCGCATGGATTGGGATAGGGTTTCTTGGGTTCCAAGTTGGGTTAGATCTAAATGTATGTCTATGATTACTTTGGATTTAGATCTAATGGTTCAAAGGATATAAGATTAAAATAAAATATATAAATGGGTAGGTTTATAATGGAGAGTTGAGATTCAAAGGTTGATCTATATGGTGGATGAAATGCATGGCCTAGATCTAACATGAATTATGTATGCAATGGATTAGGTAAGGTGACTCTAGCGTTTACCTAGTTTTTGTATGAACTGGATGGTTTGGATTGAAGATGATAAATGGATAGTGTAGATGACAAGGAGAGGGACAAGGCTTTGGGCATGTGGACTTAGGGTTTATGGTGAATTCGAGAATGGGCTTTGGATTGGGTAATTGGATTGGGTCTGGGTAACTGGGCTTCAAAATAGACACCTTGGACTTGAGCTCATGAATTTGAACTTGGACTTGGGCCTGCTGGACTTAGACTTGCAAAATGGCCTGGCCAACTATGAATTGTGCATGGACTACTCTCAGTCTGGCCCAATACTTGGCGTGTGGAGCATAGCTTGGCCCATTTGGAGTGGATCTATGGCCCATTGATTAAAATTCAGACTTTGGCCCTTGAATTGCAGCTTCTCTCTTCCAGAATTAAATAATTAACTCACCACTTAAAATCTAAATATATTGATTTAATCTAGATTCTCATAATTGGATCCAGATTAATCAATTTACATTAAAAATCGTAAAAGTGGTCAGGAATTAATTATTAAAATTCAGGGTCTTCCAATTTAAGCACAAAACTTGCAATTTTTTACTCATTTTGATTTATTTTCCTGCACTTTCAAAATTTAATTGTATGTGACATATACAAAATTGAAGGCTAACTAGTCCAAATAACAGCGGTAAAAATGTCATTTTTCTTGTCTCAACAAATACCCCCAAACTTAGATTTTTCCTCGAGCAAAACTACCTAAAAAAAAATCTAAAAACAAAAGATTCTAATCTAATATTAAATTATACCACTTTCGTTGGTTTTCCCTGATTGTATTTAGCGTATGCAACAAGCCTTTAAATCCGTAGTGGACGAGTTATAGTCTCGTGAGGGCTTACAATGATGATACCCACAAACATCAGCATCTTTAGTAGAAACACATAGACAAAAGATCTAAGCATCATACAACTCTAAAATTCATTTTAAAAGGCTTATACCTAGAGTGTAATGTGTGCTTACCTAATATTAAGATAATATTTATTTTCGAAAAATGCACAAGCTTTGTAACCACCTTTGGAAAATGCGCTTTGACTTCAAACCTCACCAGATATATCTCTTAGAAAGACTAATGCTCAGAGGTTTGGGTTTATTTTCTCTCAAAAATATATGTGAGCGGAGTTTATGTTTTCAAATCCAAATATCTCATGTATATATTTAGAAAAGACGACATAGATTAAAGAAAATAAATAAATCTCATGAATGGATGCCACTTTCCTGAGAATGTTGAGTCAATCACCTTCATTTTCCTTCCTTTATTCTCCACATAAAATACCATATTTAGACTTAAGATCAATAGGACTTCCTAATAGGATGAAACGTGACTTGGGATCGGGTCATATCAAAGAAGGTATAAGGTTCTAAAAGTAAATATTTTGAACAGAAAAACTTAGAGATCTTTATGATGTTGAATGGGATATTTTCGCCTTATTTTTCTTGTCAGCACTTTTTCAAAATATTTCTTTTTCTGATGCAATATATATTTTTTTCTTTTTGATTTTCTGCATCATTCATTTTCTTTTCTTTTCAAGTGCCTATTTTTTTCAGAGTACCATCTCAATTTTTCATTTCTAACATTTTCTGAGTCTAGAATAGGTCACAGATATTTCAAAAATCCAAAAAGGGCAGACATGAAGGCTCAAATGATCCAAAAATGGCCTATATCCTATCCTAAGCTTCATACGGTAATTTTCTTGTTTCAAATAAATTTAGAAAAAAATTTAGGTGTACTAACTCAAATTTAATGGTACTCTTAGTAATATGAAAATGAAGAATAATGAGATCAACAACGACTTAATGCACTTATCAAAGAAATTGGAATTTAGTTAATACCCTCAGAAGAAAAGACTGGCTCTAAAGCTTACCGGGTACAACTCTCCACTAGTATTCCTCTGGTGATCGCTCGACTAATGAACATTTTTCTTTTTCAGACTAAACTTAATATGGTTGTGTACAGATGTTTCCAAGTATAATCTCATAAAAATATTTCCAGAAAAGTATGATACAAAGATTTTTGTTCATTTCTTAATGCTAAAAATGTAACTCTTTTTACGTACAAATCGTCAAGACGCAGGAAATCTCTTTTAAACTAAATTTGGCAGTGTTTAAGGCCCAAGAAGTCTCAATCCTCACTTACTCTTCCCTAAAAATGATTCTGCTTATCTTTGTCTAATTGAGATTATAACTCGTTTAACGTCAGATTGTCAAGACGTTTATAGGCAATAAGCGAAAATCAACAGTTCTTTGGAGTTCAAGGCGTCTCAGTCGTTCCGGACTTACTTTACCCTTGATTACATCCAAAAAGATTTGCCTAATCATGCTTAAGGGTCTATGTTGTGCTGTTGTCACACAACGGACTCCTGGATCTGATATTATTCCGTTGCAATTTCTATGTCCACATTTGTAACACTTTGCTAGCCTTTTAGCTTTCATTTTTGCAGACAGAGTGTTTCGACTACAAAGAGGTCTGGGTTGCTCCTCTTTGATTTCCATCTTCCTAACCCTCATAGCTAAGGAAATGATTTTCCTACACAAGTCTGGGGAACTTGTGTTCTAAACAAACACAATGCGAATACAAAAACTCGACCTTCTATATGTATGACTTTTATCTAGTTCTTTAACTTCTACTGGTCACAATGAGAAAGATGGATGATGGATGATGGATGCTGAATTTTTTTTAAGGGGTCTTAGTTTGATCTTACTCTCCCTTAAAGGATTTTTTGATAGATGAAATGAATGAAATATAACCTCAGTACCCCTAAACTTAAATTGACCATTTTCCTCAATGTTCCCTAATCTACACTGGCCAGGTCTAAAGGAAAAAATATTTGAGAAAACGAACAATCGGAGTTTAGATGTACCTTAGGATGTGTATGAAATGATGTATGATTTCCTAGGCTAGACTGACTCAACGAAAAATGAACCTAAAGACTCTAATGGACTTAAACATAGACAGGTGGGTAGGATGTGTAGGTGGGTTGAGAAAACGAGTAAGGGTGATGGATAATGGGTATGGATAAAATTGGGTGTTGGTAAGATGGGTATGGTTAAGATGGGTATGGTTAAGATGGGTATGGGTAAAATGGGTATGGATAAAATTGGGTGTGGTAAGATGGGTATGGTTAAAATGGGTATGGGTAAGATGGGTATGGGTAAAATGGGTATTTATCAATCCCAGTAGATTGGATCAGTGAACAAAACTTCGACTTATGCCTCTGGATTGTGATACTCTAAGAATGGTTTCATTCGATTACCATTGACTTTGAAAACATGGCCAGTCTTAGGATGCTTGATTTGAACTGTTCCATGTGGGAATACAGATGCAACATTGAATAGAACGGACCATTTAGATTTCAACTTCATAGGGAAGAGATGCAACCGAGAATTGTACAATAAGACCTTTTGACCAATAGTAAATATTTTCCTAAGAATGTGTTTGTCATGAAACACTTTTATCCAGTCTTTGTACTTTCTAGCTGTGTCATAAGCTTCATTTCTTATTTCTTCAACCTCAGCTAGTTGGAGCTTTCTGTGTTGCCCAACCGCATCTAGAGCAAAATTGAAATGCTTGATAACCCAATTGTCTTTGTGTTCTATCTCAACTGGAAGATGACAAGCTTTCCCATAAACCAATATGATAGGGTGACATTCCTATGAGTGTTTTAAAAGAAGTTTTATATGCACAGACCAATCTTTCTGGGTTGGATTGATTGCCTTCTCAAGGGTATGCTTGATCTCTATATTTGAAATTTCCATTTGCCCACTTGTTTGCAGGTGATATGGAGTAGCAACCTTATGCATCACCCCATATGATTTCATCAACTTTTTGAATGGGCGATTACAGAAGTGCTTTCCTCCATCACTAATGATGGTTCATGGAACACCAAATCTAGAGAATATATTTTCTTTCAAGAAATAGATGACGAGATTGTGATCATTTGCTTCACATGCCACCACTTTGACCCACTTTGATACGTAGTCAATGCCTACGAGAATGTATAGATTGCCAAAAGAGTTGGCGAAGGTTCCTATGAAATCGATGCCCCAAACATCAAAAAGTTCAACAGTTAAGATGGGGTTTAAAGGCATCATAGTTTGACGAGATATACCACCTAATCTTTGACATCTATCTCATGAAGTATAGAAGGTATGGGTATTAAGAAACATGGATGGCCAATCAAATCCACACTGCAAATTTTTTGCAAGTCGTCTTTCCAGCACTAAAATGGCCTCCACAAGCCTGATCATGACAGAAACTTATAACGCTTTGTTCTTTTTCAGGGACACAATGACAAATAATTTGGTCCGCACAATGTTTAAATAGATATGGGTCATCCCAAATGAAACTTTTGACATGTGCCAAAAACTTAATCTTATCTTTCCTAGTCCAATGTGAAGGCATTTGACCAGTAACAAGATAGTTGACAATATCTGCAAAGCATGGTGCTTGTGATACTGACATGAGTTGTTCATCTGGAAATGACTCAATGATAGGACGATTATCATCTATGAATTCAGTTATCAATCTAGAAAAATGGTCTGCTACCACATTTTCAGAACCTTTTTTGTCTCAAATTTCTATGTCAAATTCTTGTAGCAAGAGTATCCATCTGATCAGGAGGAACTTAGCATCTTTCTTGGAAAGAAGATACTTAAGTGCAGCATGATCCGAATAGACAATGACCTTTGAACGTACTAAAAAGGATCGAAATTTGTCCAACGCAAATACGACAGCCAAAAACTCTTTTTTCGTAGTGGAATAGTGGAGTTGGGCGTCATTTAGAGTTTTGCTCGCATAATAGATATGAGGCAATTTGTTTATCCTTTGTCCTAACACGGCTCCTATGGCGTAATCTGAGGCATTACACATGATTTGCAAAAGGAATTGACCAATCAGGTGGTTGTATTATTAGAGCGGAAGTCAGATCTATTTTTAATTTTTCAAAGGTTGTGACACATTTTTCATCAAAATTTAAAATGGCATCCTTGGTCAGGAATCTACAAAGAGGTCGCGATATGTCACTTACTCCTTTGATAAACCTCCAAATCCAGCATGAGCTAAGAATGATCTGATCTCTTTAACAGTTTGAGGTCTTGGAATATTAGAGACCAAATCGATTTTGGCTTTGTCTACTTCAATTCCTTTTTCAGAGATGATGTATCCTAGTACTATGCCTGATTTTACCATAAAATGACATTTTCCCAATTTGGTACCAATTTCTTTTCTTTGCACTTGACTAACACGAGGGTCAGATGGTGCAGACATTGGTCAAAAGTAGATAAAAAAATAGAGAAGTCACCCATGAAGACTCCTAGGAAATGTTCAACCATATTAGAGAAAATGCTGATCATACACCGCTGAAAAGTGGCAGGTGCATTGCACAACCCAAATGGCATACGACGATATGCAAGTGTACCAAACGGACAGGTGAATGTGGTTTCTCCTAATCCTCATGAGCAATATAGATTTGATCATAGCCGGAATAACCTATGAAGAAAACAATAGAATGCATGACCAGCTAAATGCTCAAACATTTGATTAAGAAACAGAATAGGGAAGTGATCTTTTCTGGTGGCAGTGTTCAATTTACGGTAATTAATGCAAAACCTCCAACCCATTTGAATGCATGTTAGTCACACCAGACTTTTTCGGAACAACTTGTATTGGACTTACCCAAGCATTGTCAAAATTGGATAGATGATCCCTGCTTACAAGAGGTTTTAAAATTTCTACTTTAATGACTTCATGCATCGTCGAATTAGTCTTCTCTGTGGTTCCCTGGATGTCTTGGAGTTTTCTTCCAAATGAATTTTATGCATGACCATAGAGAGGCTAATTCTTTTGTGATCGGCGATGGACCATCCACTGGCTTCCCGATGATCTCTTAAAACAGCTATGAGTCTAGATTCCTGCTCAGAAGTTAAATCGGAAGCTATGATAACATGTAAATTTTCTGATGGCCCAGACAAGAATATTTTAGAGTTTCAAGGAGTGTTTTGAGTTCTAATTTTGGTGGCTTCTCGACAGAAGGAGACAATACAGATGGACTAACAGGGAGAGATTCGAGTTTTGTGACTTTTTCCTCAGATAGAGATGCATCAAATACATCACTCACTTCCTGTGTAAAATTTTCATTGAAGTCTAGGCTAAATGTGGACAGAGACTTCTTAAATGGGTCATCACAGATGAAATGAAGAAAAGATTCATCGACAGAACTTTGAATCATATTAACCTCACATGGATCATAACTGCAGAGAGGTTGTCGGCACAAACCAAACACATTGAGTTCAGTTGTCAGATCTCCAAATGATAATCTAAGCATATCATTTTGGCAATTAATGAAAGCTTTGGTAGTGGCCAGAAATGGTAGTCCAAGAATAATAGGAATGTGCCCATTTTCATTCTGAGTGAGTTGATTATTGAATACCATAAAATCGACAGGAAAGTAGAAATCGTCAACTTTCACTTGAACGTCCTCTATCACACCTCTTGGGATTTAATAGATCGATCAACTAATTGTAGTGTCATAGGGGTGGGTTTTAATTCTCCTAAACCTAACTGTTCATAAACAGAGTATGGCAGTAGGCTAACACTTGGTCCAAGATCTAATAAGGCCCTGTCAATTCTTTTTACCAATGGTCCATTATGTTTAATTGGAAATGGCTGTTGGAGGAGTGCACTTGCGTTTTTTGCTAGAAATTCCTTTGTCGGTATATTTGTTCTTCTCTTTTCTGTACAGAGATCTTTAAGAAGTTTTACATAAGAGGGAACTTGATTGATGGCATCCAGTAGAGGGATGTTGATATTGACATGTTTGAAGACATGTTTGAATACCTCTAATATGTCACCATAAGGAACTCCTTTCTTTGTGTTCAATCTTTGAGGATATGGAGCCTTAGGTACACATGTTTTTTTAGCAGAGTGATCCGATATAATTTGGAATGGGGATGAATTATCCTCATGCTTGGACTGACCAGGAATTTGGTCATCCTGTTGTTTTGGCATTTCCACTTTATTATCAACCTGTCGTCCTGGTCTTAAAGTAGTAATTGATTTGACATTTTTTAATTTAGATGATGAAACCTCATACTGTCTCTTAGGATTGGGAATAGGTTGACTAGGAAATTTGTCTTTCTCCATGTCTCCTATCTCATTGGCTAACTGGACCAAGCTGTGTTTCAAGCTTGTGCATAGCTTGCTGGGTAGATTGCATGAACGGATGTAACATATCCTCAAGCGAAGGCCTACGTTGTGATGGATTGGATTGATAAGACTGATTTGGCTGAGATGGATGAAATTGCTGATTTGAGGTGGTTGGTATGGTTGATTTTGATATTGAGGGGGTCTATTACTTAGATGTTGATGTTGAGACTGAAAATATTATATTTTTACCCTTGATATTTAGGTTGGTTACTTCATTTTGTGTATATAAATGCATTTAATGGTTTATTTTAGTTTTTAGAAAAATTCAGGAAAAAACAGAAAATCTTCATAAAACAGTGGATAATTGTCGGAGGAGAGCTTAAAATCAAAGATTTAAAATTTATAATTAAATTGTAATGATCCACCCTTTTTCCATTGATTAAATCAGAGTATTTTTTTTTAAACAGAAAAAGGGACGGATATGTCACAACGCGAGCCACGTTCAAGTCCGAAGACCCAACCCTCTACTGGCCCAATTCTAGCACACACATGGGTTAACCCACTAAACATATATGCGTGTGCCAGCATAACACTGCGGAAGTACAATATGCGGAAAGTAACATTTTTGCGGAATATAATACCAACTTTTCAATAACAAAGATGGAAATAACTTAACCATATAAATCAAACATCAAACCATATAAAAAAAAGAGTTATCTAGATTATTACATCAATGGATCCTATGAATTTACATAGTTCTATCAAAATATCAAAAATAAGAAATATGGTATTCTCTAAGCATCTCCAGATCCATCTCTTCGTCAAGCATGGCTACCGCTAGGTCCAACTTCATCTCCTTTACCTTGATCTGTGTTAACATCTAGGAGAAAAATGTACAGGCTTAGTCAATTGCCCAGTAGGAAGCTCCAATCATAAAATGCACAAAATGTGAAATCTCATAATATCATATAATAAGGATAGTAATGAATAAAATCCCAAAGTATGATTAACATATATTTCTCAAATATAAGATAGAAAATGTACCAAAATCTGATAACTCATAAATCATAGAATGATATGCCATGGGTGTCATGCATCCATGATATGCCCACCCACTTCCATACATTAGATCATAACAAATTACTTCGATCAATGATTCTCAATAATTGGCCACTTATGTCCACAGCATTTGAGGCGGAAACCATCAGGGTGTTGTGGAGTGTGGTCTCCTCCCTCTGCACAGGATTTCAGGACCTACCCAAGAGCTCTTTGGTCCAATTATGTCGTACAATTCATACCAAGGGACGGGGCCAAAGTCTAACATTTAAACTTATTGTATATGAAACCAAGCAAGTCAGGACAGTTCTTCTTGGGTCGCTCAGATCAACCCTCCCATGCAACAATGCATGAGGTAATGTGTGTAATTATGATACCAAAATCAAGATATAAATCAACATTTATCAAAACCATTCACATTATTGTGCTTCAATAAAGTAGGAACTCCTACCTGACTTAGAATGATATACTAAAGGGGAACTCACGCGGTTGCTCAAACAGCGTCAGGATTATCCTCAGTTCGTTTTGTCCATGTACATGTTTCAAATCATATTTTCATGTCATTAAAATGTACAATTCTTCTAATTCCAATTATGTAGGTTAAACCAAGACTTAAGGGTCATCTATATGATCTTCAGATTCTAAAAGACTCCAAGTGCATCTGATTTATCATCAAATATATTAGCCTTATGAAACTGTACATGACTTAGGCAGACATATCGACACTGTCGATACATTGCAGTTTGGACTGCAGCAGACATATCGATGACCTCTATATGTCGACTGGCTTTGTCTGTTCATGTTCATGTTTTCTAGTTGTTCAGTCCACATGTATCGACCCAGTCGATACATCTAGGGGTTCATTGGTCCGAAGTGTCGAGCAATGTCGACGTGTTCTTTAGAGTTTGATCGGTCATTGTTCATGTTTGTTCTCTGTTTTCAACCCATATGTATTGATCCAGTCGATACATATACTGGTGCATATATCCGAGGTGTCGACATGTCCTCTGGGTTTTGGTCTATCAATATTAATACTCATACTCCGTCGATACATCGTCCTTGAACCAATTCATTGTTTTTAATTCCATTTCCAGTATACTCACGCCGATATGTTGACCTTGGTTGATACATCATACTAGAAATAATTTCATTCCTATTTTAGCATACCCAGACAGATGCATCGATCTGATCGATACATCGTCCCGGAGTAAGTTCATCATCTTCTTATTTCATCGATGGTTTTACCATACTCAGCTCGACACATCGACTCTGTCGATGGGTTGTGCTGAGACCAGTTTATCATTCATTTGTTCCATATTACATTTGTTATACCTCAGGCCGACACATAGGTATCATCGATATATCGTCCCTAGGTCAGTTCATCATTCATACATTTCATTTTCATTTCTAGTTCAGTTACACTCAGACCGACATATTGACTCAAGTGATGTGCTATCCTAGGTCTGGTTTGCCACACCTAAATCTGTCTTTACTGGACGTTGTTTCAGACGACATATTGACAGGGTCGATATGTCGACTGGGTTGAGTCTGAAGATTAATTCATCGGCCATTGGTCCTTTTTCATTACTATCATACCCCGGCCGATACATTAGACACAAGAGATGTGTCGTCTTGGGTTTCAGTTTCATATTGATCGTTTTATGTGTGCTGGATTCTCGCCTCAGACGGCACATCGATGAAGTCGATATGTCTACTGGGTCGAGCCAAAAGTCATGGATCCATATTCCATGGCTTCTCTTTACCCAGGTGTTTATTATTCTTGGGTCCTTTCTTTCCAAACCGATGTACACATAGGAAATTTAGTTTCCCTTATTCCTTTTAATAGATATCTAAATTATTTGGACCAAAATCATATATTTCATTTATATGATAAATAAATTACACAATCAGAGGATTTAAAATTCCGGGTCCTTACATAAATCATGCCACTTCTAGGATTTTAAATGTAAATTGGATAATTTGGATCCATTTATGAGAGTCCAGATTAATTCAATAATTAGATTTTTAAGTGGTTTGATTAATTGTTTAATTTTAATGCAAGTCTGCAATCAAAGAGGCCAAGAGTTGAAAATCAAGATCCATGGGCCAGAGATCCACTACAATTGGGCCAAGTTTTGCTCCAAATGCCAGACACTGGGCCATGCCAAGTACTCCATGCGCATTTCCCAATGTGGGCCAGGCCAAAGTGAATTCAAGCCCAGCAAGATAAAGTCGATGGTCCAATCCAAGTCCAAGTCAATTCAAGATCCAACGTTCCAAGTCCAAATTCAAGTTCACCAACCCTAAGCCCAAATCCACTTTAGATCCAAATCCACGAAAACCCCTTCCTACCCATCTAATCTCAACCATCCAATTTTCAATTACCCATCAACACCACTCGTTAACCCATCCAAGCAATCTAAACCATTCATTTCATTCATCATCTTCATCTCATGCATTTAATATCATAAATCCCTAGATCCACCTACTTAATCCAATCTGTTCATGCATCATGATTAGATCTAGGTCATTCAATTCATCCATCACATAGATTAACCATAGGATTGTCATCATCCATGAACCATCTATCCATCCATCCATTTAGATTGCCCATCACCCATCATAGCCATTAGATTTAGGTCAATCAGTCATAGCCATCCTATTCATAAACCCTAGATCTAATGCAAAAATCCTAAAATAAAGCATCCTATGCTCATATCACCTTGCTCCACACTAAAATCCCAATCTTAGGTAGCCTCCATCACATGACAACTCCAAGAATTCCTCTCCAAGCTTACCACCTCGCCTAGATCCTATCTCATCTCCACCTTGCTCGATTTTAGCACAATATTTTCTCCATGTATTTGATTCAAATCCCATCTAGGTTCATTGAATACACCTCACCATCTTATCCCTCCATGCATCATTCGAATATTACATTAAGTTGACCTCTTCATCATCTCATCATCTTAGCCATTCATGCATTTAGATTTTAGATCTCAACCATCCATTATCATGCATTCATTAAAACCCTAAACCCTAGGATTACACAATGCCAAATTCGACCAAGACCTTGCTTGTCCTATAATTTCTCTCTCCTTTCTTTTCTCCCAAGATACCTTAGCCATCAAGTCACCCACTATCCGAGCCAAGCTAAATTCGTGTAACCCTATGTAAGAGCCCTAGATTTTTAGTTTTCAGACCAAGCCACCCAATTTAAGTTATATCCAATCCCAACCTTTAATCCATCTCTCAAACCAAGATCTAATATTAGATGTCCATCCAAACCTTGAGCATATAAATACCCCAGTCGACCATAGAGCAAATTGAATTAGACCTGGAGCTCAAGAGGACCTAAGATTGGAGAACACACCTTGAAAACTAAGAGACACTATGCTTCATGCGAATTTCACAAGTGAGTGATCATTGTAAATTCGATTTTTGTGTTGTCTTCTTGATTGTTTTTCCAATGTTTGTATTTAATTTTTCCATTAAATAAATAAAAGATGTCCATTTTAGATTTTTGAAAAGTCTGATTATTCAATATATTTCGAATTCTATGCGTTGAATTTCAAATCTAAATTTCTTATTTGTTTATTTATTTTGGGCGATGAGAGAATAATTCCATAACCACCTTTAAATTATGTAATTTTATTTTATGTCATTTATTTTCATTGTCAATTTATTTTCAATGTCCGTTTTGTTCTTCTTTGTTTGTACTGTTGTATTTTAATAGTTATGTTAAATTCTTTAATTTTTATATCTTGTATTTTTAATGTCTTGTATTTTATTTAATGTATACAAATCACTCCTTCAAATACGGGTTAGCTAATTTGAGATCTAATTTAAATAAACGTTAATTTTGTCATCTTAATGAGTGTGTGAGATTATCCATAAAATCTTTTTTAATCCATTATCTTAATCATGTTTAATCAATGCTATAATTTTTGGTTTTGAATTTTAAATGAGGGCTTGTTAACTTAGAAAATTTATAAAATTAGGATTGATTTTTATACTTTGATTTATTTTTAGTCTCAATGTTTTGTAAGAAACATATTAACTCAAGTACTAGATTACAAACATATATTTTGATGTACTTATACATATATTTTGCTTGTTCTCTGTGGGATCGACCTCGCACTTCATAATGCTGTACTATTAAATGGTTCAGTGCTCTTGTGAGATTTTAAATGTAAAATTTGTACATCAACAGTTGATTTTGCCGCCAAGAGAAATTTGGATGATTTAGCTAGTTCGGATTCTATGTGGCAGAAAATGGGGTTCCTTGCTTTCTTCCAAAGTTATTGAGTGCATTAGCCTGCTCGGTAGAGCACTCAACATTTGACACTGAGGATGGACAATTCTGGGCAGTGTGTCCAGGTTCGAACACAACGTACAAGCCTCATTATTCAATCCTAATGGTGCGTTTATCACTTGAGATACTGCTAACGCATCTATCTTTTTCGTTATGTTTGCAATTGTAAGCTTAACATCAAAGTCAATGCTAACTTCACACAAACCTCCACTTTTAAAGGTTTGCACTGAACTATCCTTTTTAGAGAAATCCCATCGCTAAGAGTTTTCTGCTAAACTTTCTAAGAAATTCCATCCTTTAGTTTCATCTTGTTCCGAAAATGCCCCATTTTTCATGGATTTGACTAAAGTACGACTAGACTGTGGTTAAGCCATCATAGAAAAATTGCACGAGTCTCCAAGTTTCAAAACCATGATGATAACATTTGCTCAATGTATCCTTTAATCTTCCCACGATTCTGAGAATTGTTCACCCTCTTTCTGTACAAAATTTGAGATTTCTTTCTTGAGGGCGTTTGTTTTAGATATGGGAAAAAAATTTATTCAAGAATTTATTAACCAGTTGATCCCATGTTCTGATGGAATTTGCAGGCAAGGAGTTCAACCATGACTTCATTTTTTCTTTGAGAGAAAAAGGAAATAGGCGAAGTTTAACAACTTCTTTAGTGACATTTTGAATTTTACTGGTGGCACAAATCTCTAAGAATTCTTTCACATGTAAGTATGGATCCTCACGATCAAGACCATAAAATGAAAGTAAAAGATGTAGAAGGGCTGGCTTAAGTTCATAGGCTGTGTTGGTTGGTGGGATGACTACACTGGAAGGTGTATCAGCTATGACCGATTAAAAGTAATCTCGAAGACTTTTCGCAATTCCAGGTCCTTCGACCATTCTAGGTAATGATGATGTAGATGATGATGATGATGGTGATGGTGGTGTATTGTCTATGTCTAAGACTGAGCCTGACTGGGCTCTGGATGCAATGATTGGTGAATTGATGGGCAATGTAACTCGAACCAAGTGATTGGAAGAGTTACGTGACCAACGAGGCATACACAGACATGAACATTCTCACTCAACCAATTATCACAAAAAATATGCCTTAAATCTAAGATTCAAATTGCAGTAATGCAATTGAATTTTTATTGGGTTCTACAGGGATCCTAAAAACTAGACCTTGCTCCTAATTTTCACTCCAAATAATCTAAGTCTCCAATTAGAGTTTAACCACAAGTTGGCCAGGCAAGTTCCCAAGTAAGTGGGGGACCATAGAAGGCATCTCGTCCCAACTTATCCTTAGACATGCTCGACCTCACGTCTTGGTGACAGAACTAGCTTTAGACACCATTCTTGAATATAAACTATTCATTGGTTACAAAAATTGATTTAGATTCAAAATGTTCCTAATGAGCATGAAACCCTAAAAACTAATCCTAATGGTTCCAAAATTGATTTTATTTAAGAGATGGATGAACCAATTTTACTAATCTTGTTTTTCTAAATATTGTGAAAAAAAAATGCAATCCTGATTTACCACACAACATTCAAGCAAATATCCAAATAATAATAAAAACAAATCTACACTAATGCATGTGTACTAACATCCTAAATGTATGAACAATTTAGATGTGCAAACTAATTAAATAAAATAAAAGAACACCCTAAAAATTTCTTTATGAATGAATGAGAAAAGTAAAATAAAAAAAGTTGATTAGGCACTCACTTTAGCCTAATATGCATATTTTCCACTAATTTTTGAGCGCGCATTTAAAAACATGCAAAACAATACACAAAAGCCTTGGTGTAGATTCTAATTCAAAGAATGCATGAACCTAAACTAAATGCATTTTCCTAAACTACAAATAGTGAAGGAGATGTAATATTTACAACTTAATCAAGAATTTTAAATGAGAGAAGACCATAAAAATTTAAAATTGGTTTCACCACTTTAATGAATGATTGGATCTTTCAAAAGCTAGATGAAATTTCTAAATCTAAAAAGTTTCTAAGTTTGGAGAATTTCTAAAAATGGAATCTTTCCAAAAATAGATTACTTTACAAAAATAGATTTTTCTAAAAATATAATTTTTCCAAAAATAATGTTTCCTAAATGAAGTTATTAAAACTCCAAAATTAGAAAAGTTCTTGCTAAAGGAGGAAACTAATAAATTAGAAGATCTCTAAAAATTAGAAAATTCTAGTTATGGAAGTTTCAAAATTTAGCAACTTTCCAAAAATAGATTAATCCTAAAATATTGATAATTTAAAAAATGTCTAATTAAAAGAAACTTTCAAAAATTAGACTTTCCAAAAATAGAAATATCCAATTTTAAAGAGTTACCTAAAGTAAAAATATTCCAAAAATAGCAATCTTTCGTAAATCATGGTACTAAATGTAATTATTTATTTGATTTGATTTCCCCAGCAATGACGTCAAAAACTTGTAATACAAATCTTACATTTTATTACTGGTAAGTGCACAAACCAATTAAATAATATAGCATATGAGTGTGAGCTCGAACCCGAAGGAAATCACAAAATATATGTTTCAATCAATTTAATTAAATTGATATCCTTTTTAGAAGGATATGTTTTATGAAATAGAATTAATATTTTGAAAAAGAATTCTAAAACATAGAATTTTAGATTAACTTAGATCTAAAAGAAACAAAATCTTAAAACCATATTTGCAATTGGATACATTGGATTTCTTTTTATCTTTTTATTAAAATGGTGAAATTATATAGTCCTCGTGTCCGTTTAAAATTACAAGGTTATATCTAATGGTTCTAAGGATATGTGATTAAAATAAAAGATATAAATAGGTAGGTTTCTAATGGAGGGTTGAGATTCAAAGGTTGATCTATATGGTGGATGAAATGCATGGCCTAGATCTCACATGAATTATGTATGCAATGGATTAGGTAAGGTGGCTCTAGGGTTTACCTAAGTTTTTGTATGAAATGGATGGTCTGGATTGAAAATAATAAATGGATGGTGTGGATGACAAGGAGAGGGACAAGGCTTTGGACGTGTGGACTTGGGGTTTATGGTGAATTCAAGTGTGGGTTTTGGATTGGGTAATTGGATTGTGTCTGGGTAATTGGGCTTCAAAATAAACACCTTGGACTTGAACTTGGACTTGGGCCTACTGGGCTTGGACTTGCACAATGGCCTGGCCCAACTATGAATTGCGCATGAACTACTTTGAGTCTGGCCCATTGATTGAAATTCAGACTTTGGCACTTGAATTACAGTGTCTCTCCTCCAGAATTAAATAATTAACTCGCCACTTAAAATAAAAAAATATTGATTTAATCTAGAACCTCATGATTGGATCCACATTAATCAATTTACATTAAAAATCTAAAAGTGGTTAGGAATTAATTATTAAAATTCTGGATCTTCCAATTTAAGTACAAAACTTGCAATTTTTTACTAGTTTTGATTGATTTTCCTGTACTTTCCAAATTTATCTACAAAACTAGTAAACAACATTAATTGTATGTGGTATATACAAACTTGAAGGCTAACTAGTCCAAATGGGCCAGACCCATTATCCCCCTATATACGTTGAAGTGACAAATGGGAGGGACTCGAGACTATTAGAGTCTTGAGACTCCAGTAATCTCTCCACTTTTCTTCCTGGCTTTGAGAGAAACCCTCTCTTCATTTAGATTTTTTCCTTCCTCTTTAGAGAAACCCTCTCTTCCTCATTTTTCTATTTTCTACATGTACAAGAAGAAGTGGGATTTCTTTTTCCAGTAAAAAGAAGAAGGTGACTGAAAAAGAAGAAGAATAGCTTCAAAGAAAATGCAATGGAGGTCCATCTTCGTCCATGGCGAATTTTTTTTTTATTCCAACGTGGTGAACTGCGGTTCACGATCTACGATTTTTTTAATGAAACCGTGTTGAATCACGATCCATCAAGGTTTTTTTGGGTTCAACTTTTCATATGGTTTTCCCACATGATCGAACCTTGAAACTAGGCCCAATTTAAAGCTAGGGACAATGTTGTCAAACTTGAATCGTATTGTGACTCGGGCTAGGGGTGTGAATAGTAAATCGTGAATCATAAATCGTAGAATCGTAAGATTCACAACATTTTTTTTTTCTATAAATATTATTTATACTACAATTACCTATAAAATGACATAGAATAATAAGATTCTTTGTTCAATTCCTCATAATATGTAAGTAAAGTTTAAGACAAAATGTACCAATGCAAAATTAAATCAAAATGTATTAGAAGTTAAGTTTTTATATTCTAAAATTCAAATCATCATAATTCATGAAATTTTATTATCCAAAATTTCAAAACATCTAAAGAATATTATTGTCATCTAAAACATCCAAGTAAGATAAGGATAGAGCATCTCCTCTATCTGCCACATTCCCATCGCTAATTTCTTCATCTCCATCAATGCTCTTTCGTTTTCTTGAATAAACCCCTGTTAATTACAAAATTCAAATATGTTATAAATTGTGCCTTCTAAATTCTAAATGAAAGTTCCCTAGTGCTTAGTACCCCATTATCCCTAGACGGGGCAGTGAATAGGATAATCTCCAAATAAGTAATCTTTTCAAATTTTACTTGATTAACAATTTAAAGTGTAGAATTAAAACAATATTAATCAAGTAGTGTGTGAACAGGAGAATACACAATTGAGTAAAATCACACACTAAGTTCTAACACCATGAACACAAGATTTATACTGGTTCGGTTCAAACAAACCTACGTCCACTGTTGAGACTCACCCAAGCTTGGCTATCTCCAAATTCATTAAGTGTTGGAATTACATCAACACAATAGAATAAGACGTCCACGTATCCAATTGATTGAGAATTTCATCTAATCCCTAAATTTTGAAAGGTTTGACCTCCCAGTCTAATCATTATCCCTTTATTTTTGATAGTGGTTCAATCCAACGATTTAATCCACTTCACAATGATAAATTGATTTTTAAAGTAAAAATCTAAAGTACAAGCACTTGCCTAGTAGAGCTTTGCAAATGAGTAGTGCTTCTGAAATGTTTCTCCCAATGTGATGTCGATGAAGACATAGACCTATCGTGTTGAGCAATCACAGTCCTTGAGAGGGCTTCTAGAAAATGGGGTTAACCATTTCTATCCTAGAAGATGGCTTAATACTTCTCTTTTAATCTCAATCTAAACCGATTGGATTCTTGAAAGATTTTCAAATGTTTAGCCAAGAGAGAATAAGCCAATTAATGTCTTGGGTTTTTGAGGAATTAACTCTGATATATGTAGAATAAATGTTCTCCAAGGGATGTCCTCAAACACACCAAACAGTGTTGTATATATAGGCAAATTGAAAATTTTCAAATCTTTGAAACACACAATTGATCTTGTCCTGGAGATCAATTTTTCGTGTTTGAATTACTTTCCACCAACCCGACCGTTGTGCATTTAATGCACAGTAATGGCACAAAAATGGTAACCTACGATTGATCCTATCACACGATTGATCGTCCATGTTTACTGGCGAAAGATCGTGGGTTGGCGAATGTATCGGCCTGAGGCTATCCTGTTTTGACAGAGCTTTGTCAAGACAAGCCTTATCTAGGCCCAGGGCAATTGATCGTGGTGTCGATGTGTTCCAGCCTTTTACACACGATTGATAGTATGTGATCAAGATTCCAGGCCTTGATTAAGTCCAGTCATCGTCCTGTATCAGCGGTAGCTCGCCTACACAATTATATCGTCAAGGTAGCAAATGATTGGTCGCGACTACAAATGTATTATCCAGAGACCACTTGTGTTTGACAGTCTATTCCAACCAAAACCTTTGATTTTCCAAACGATTAATCGTCTGCTGTCACAGGTGAATGATTGCCAACACGATGTGTCGTCCTGACTGTAATTTCAAATGTTTGAGCTTTATGTCCTTTGGTTGTAATTTGGTGTCAAACACATGTTTATACTTGATTAATTATCCAGATATGATCTCTAAGCCTAAGGAAGGTCAACCTAAGGTTTGGGTTCCACCTAAGGTCATCTATGACCACTTACCATATGAGATTGCCATACACTGTTGATCCATTGAGTCTTCAAACTTCAACCAACACTTGAGGTCTTGAGTCTTGAGTTTCTCTCTTCAAGGCAATGCTTCACCTAAGTCACGGAATTGACAAATAGGTGACACTGCAAGCTGTGACACTAACAATATCACCCTTTGTCAATTCGTGACAAAACCTAGAAGCTAGTGAAATACAGACTCAATGGACAACCCAACCCATTTATACATCATTTGAATCATAAGCCTTATACAAATTACAATACATATTCAAATGACAAAGGGCACTAGTTTCATATTCTTGCTAGGCTTGCTCTATTTTCAAAATGTACCTGTAAACACACAAGCAAGCTACAAGAGACTAGAGAATCATTAGTGATGTTAGTCCAAACATAATCAATGTATCCATGGACTAAAAATCATTCACACTCCCCCATACTTCATGATCTCCTATTCACCAAAACATCCCCATAGCTCAAGCTTTTCTCAAAGCTTTTCAAGCTACACATTTTCACAGTTTTTCTCCTTCAAACTCCAACGCATCTCCCCCATACACCAAGCTTTCTTTCAAGCTTCTAAGTTTTTACTCCCCCACAAGCAATTAGCTTCTCATAATTCTCCCCCATTTTGTCAACAATTGACAAAGGCTACAATCACATAATTGGTAGTTCCCCAAACTCCAATAGCCAAACAAACATGCCATCAACCATTCATGTATCCATATTGAAAACATACCATTCAATAAACATGAAAAGTAAACAAAAGAGATAAAATGGCATCATATGTCAAGGAGAGAGAGACATCAGGGCATCACCCACATGTAATTCAACCTGTTAGTCCCCCCGCTTTGCCGAGTCCCTATGTTTGTCGATTCCATAACTCGGGAAGAAACACTTGCTAGAAACTTGAAGACTCAAGGTGATCAAGATTGAAGATCATGCCCCACCGGATTGAAGCTCATCGTTATGGCAATCACAAAACAGGTATTTGGCCATAGATGACTTTAAGTGGTACCCATACCTTAGGAGGACCATTCCTAGGCTTAGTTGAACAAATGGTAAAATCATAAAAAAACCTAGAGAGGAAGCTTGATAGTGAATTGGATTCGAACTTGGAAATATGAATTAAGTTCACTGTCAGCTTGAACTTGTCGTTCTCACCGACCCCTCGATGGAGACAGGATCGACCCATCGTGGCCAAAAGACTGGTCAGCCAGATTGACAAAGGTTTTGGAACATTAAACTGTCATTCTAAGTATGCCTCTGATCGAGAGTCTTGTATGCATTGACAACTCGATGATGAACTTAATGACCCCTCGCGGTCAACGACTCGACGATGATAACTTATGAGTTCTGGAACTTAGAACTAAAGAGGACTCTCGAGAAAATAGACATCTCGGTAATTCAAGACCGATCGAGAGTACCAGGACCGACCACTCGGTAAAGGGAGACAGGTCGTTCTGGGCAGGACAAGTTTCGTGACATGAAACTCTGTCTGCATGATGTTGCCCCAGATCGCGACCCTCGTATGGAATGACCTCTCGGTGCCATGACTATCGACCCATCGGTGACACCGACCTGTCGACCGGTAATTAATGATACCGTTGGGAGTGCATTTAATGTGCAACAGTCCGGTGGTTGAATGATAATAAATATGATCACCGGCCCATCGGTGCCACCGACCTATCGGTACTGGACAATTTGAAAAACTGAGTTAACTCTATAAATATGAGAGTCGTGTGATCATTTAATCATTTTCCTTGAACTAAGAAAATTCACATATTCTAAGGAACGATCAACTCTTTTGTATCTACACCTGAGAATCAAATACAACTAATCTATTGATTGAGTTAGTGAAAGAGAGAAAGAGAGGAGAAAAGAAAATATACAAACTAGGAAAGATGTTGGTAGAACTAGGTCCCTAGTCAGCTTGAAATTGTGATTGCTCAATGACGGCTACAAGGCGGAGCGTCTAGATTAACTCAGGTACACATTGGGTGGATCTTTGAGAAGCACACATCTTCGAGAAAGAGCTACAAGGCAAGTGCTTCTTGGTTTTAATTTGTTGTTAAAACCTTTGTCCGTGAAAGTGGATTAAGGAGGCTTAGCTCCGAATCACTATAAAAAATCTAGAGCGTAGTCTCTGGCACACGTGGTGGGTGGAATTCCCAGCCGATTGAGTTAGGTGGAATTCCTACTCTAATTGTGAGAGTGTAAGTCCCCACTAGTGAATTCTCAAGGTTGAGCTAGTCTTAAGAGTGGATGTAGGTTGGTTAACCGAACCACTATATATCTTATGTTCTTGTGCTTGTGGTGTTAGAGTTAATTCCTTGTGTTGATTGCTTAATCACATTTACTAAAACACACACTTGATTGTTATATCCACTGCATTTAATTAATCAATCAGGTATTTTTTAAAAGGACCAACAATTTTGTAGATTAGCCTATTCACCCTCCCACCCCCCCCCCCCCCCCCCTCCTCTCTCTTGGGTTAATCAGTGTTCTAGCACCAAAGGGAGAACTTTCACAACCCATCATGAACCATAGCAAAATGAAAATAACCATCATTCATTGTATAGTCATAAGTTTGCTCAAATGAGCTCAAAATTACATAGCCCAAAATATAAGTTTTTCAAAGCAGAAATAAATACAAGAAAAACTATCCTAAGATAAGCCAGCTGGAGGGGAGGAGGATCTGCGAGGGACTGTCATCTTTTCTGCAGGAGATGGCTACAAGAAGGCGTTTACTGGATTCTTTCACATAACTTTACAAAGCATCAAACTTGCTCTCCAAAGCATATTGCTTCCTTGTAAGCACTTGAATTTTCTTTTCAATTAACCTTCCACTGTCTGGGTCGAGATCAGGTTCATCTTATTCGTCTTCTATTGCTTCTTCTTGCATTTCAGGAACTGAAGAGGATGAGGCAGCTTGAGTAGCAGACTTGGAGGGTCATGTGCCAAGGATTTGTTCATACAAAGTCTTCCCAAGGGACTTCTGAACAGTTGTGGCATTGATTGGTGGATCAAACTTGGGCACATCTCCCTTGAAGGGCCTCAGTCCAAAATGAGGGCTATCTTATACATGTGGTAGCAGAAGGGAGGATGACTCGTCATGAAAGAATTCACATATTTGGTGATTGTCTTGCACATGATGGTAGGCAAGCAAAATTTCGTCTTAGTCACTACTGCATGCATGTGGACCAACATGAACTGGTTCAGGTCACCTTGATTCCCATGTCGGGGCTAGAAATTCGAGCAGAAAAATAAATGCAAAAGCCTGAACTCTGAGAGCATGTTGGCTTTCATGAGCCAAATCTTTTTCCTCCACTCAACTTGTTTCCTTTTTCCACAAAATGTGTCTACATATTTCTTTGTATCTTTCTCCCTCGTTTCAAAATTGTCATGCACAATGGGTAAGTATGCATTTCTGAGATAGGAATCCCAAGCAACTCAGAAACCAATGGGGGGCCAACCTCTACGGGCTCAAATTTTTGGAAGTAAAGACAAAACCAATTTGTCTTCTCTTGATGGCTTTTGATTGAACAAAACATCATCTTGGCCATCCTTGGATAAATTTTCCCACCCCACTCAAGAAGCTTCATCCATCCCACCTTCTTAATGTGCCGAAGGATTCCAAATTTTTCAAAAATTTCAGGATTTGTTGTCTTCTCTATGTTGAGCTCTGCAAAGGATGGGTATGGTGTGAGAGGCATGAGAAGAGGGGCATCATAGTCCTCTTCTTCTTCTTCTACTTCCTCAAGCTCTTCTCTATCACCTTGATCATCTTCTTCCTCATCATTTCCCTCATTTTCTTCTTCTTCTTCTACTTCTTCAAACTCTTCTCTAACACCTTGATCATCTTCTTCCTCATCATTTCCTTCATTTTTTTTTCTTCCTTATTCTCTTCACCTTCATTATTTTCCTCATCATCTTGGTTTCCTCCTTCTCCTTCATTCACATTTTCTTTTTCCCTCTCATTTTCCTCTTCTTCTTTTTCACTTTACTCCAATTGGGGACGGATGGGAGAGGTAGGTTCCCCTAATAAATATTCCTAGGCCTTCTAGGGAAAAGCTTAGAAGGTCTCTCAGTAGAAGGTTTCTTGGCCGTGGGCTTGTATCGATTTCCTGGATCACTAGGACTTCGAATGGAGGGAGTGCCTTCAAGAGCAAGAAGAGATGGCCTAGTATCTCTGGAAATCTCTTTCATTTTCTGGTCTTAGGCCTTTTGGTAGGAGGAGAGGAAGCAATGGGATCTTCCTCAGTCACTAGGGGTCTTGTAGTTATCTGGCATCTTCGTTCTTGCCATTTCCTTTAATTTCCCCAAAACAACTTCTAAGGTAAAAACGAAATGAAGGAATTTTGAGCCTTACCAAACTGAAAAATCAACTAAAACTGTGAGATAGAGGATCAATGATGCATGATGCAGCTTTTCTCCAGTGTATTCCTGCGAGAAATCAGTCAGAGGATCAACTGTGGGAGGCCTAATGCACGACATATCATCAGGTTTCAGAGAGGAAGAGGGAAAACGACGTAGGAAGGAGATGAAATGGGTTTCCCAATCGTGCAAGGGTTTTAACTTAAAATACCTAATTCAACACGGACGATACATCATTCCGATGATCGGTATTCCTGCCGAGGCAATGTGACTGGAGATTAATCGCCATATCAAAGACAATTTTTTCCCAAAAATTCTAATTTTGTTTTGAAAATCTCCCATTAGTTTTTCAACAAAATACATGGTATACACAAATCATATACAGTATGATAAGCATCACATATACCATAAACACAACTTGCAATTGATCAAATTAAAAATCACATACCTAAGTTAAGCATAATTGATCAAATCCATGCAAGCATAAGTTAACAAACCATACGTCATTCAAACATGTAAACAAACACCATGTTTAGCATATTGAAATTGAAATATTGCACTTGGAAACAGATTTTCCATGGTATGTATAGTTATCCAATAAAGAGTAGTGCAATAGTCGAGAAATGCATAGTCTAAGCTTGTAGTCACCAATTCCTCTTTCATGTCATAGCACTTGGTCTATTTGAATTCACTTGCCACTAGAGTTCAATTTGTAATGGTTTAAGATATGGAAGTGAATCTCAAACCAAAACAAAACATGTATGATGGTGGTCTATCTCCTATGTACCCAAATGGTTGAGGTTGGTCTCTCATACACATTCCTTTGGGCATACCATGGGGTCCAAACATTGGATGCCTTTACTCCTTCAAGAGATTTGTTTAGTGAGATAATTTCTTTAAGCGATCACACTGAGATTATAACCTTTTACATAATCTTTGATTATCAATGCTTGTACGCAATGTGTATAATGAGATAATCAATATGCAAAGTGATGTGTGTTAAATACTAAATACAAACACACATAGATCAAACACCATAAGACCAATTTAAAGTGGTTCAGTTAGCCAACCTACATCCACTGTTAGGACTCGTTCAACCTTGAGCTATCCCCAAAATCCACTAAGTGGGGACTTACACCCCCACAACTGGAGTAGAATTCCACCTCACTCAATCGGCTGGGAATTTCACCCACCACTATCGAATAGGAATTCCACCTATCCATTTAGCCGGGAGTTCCACCCACCTCTATACCAGAGACAACACTCCAAAATTTTTTATAGTGGTTCTGGGGTACCTCCCCTTAATCCAATTTCGGAACAAAGGTTTTAAAGAAAATCAAAACCAAGAAGCACTTGCCTTTGAAACTCTTTCTTCTGATGTGTGCTTCTTCGAGATCCCACCCATTATGCCGACGCTCCGTCTCGTAGCTGTCGTTTAGCAATTACAATCCAGGGTGTCAAGGAAACTGGTTCTACCAAAGGTTTCCTGGTTTATGGTTCTCTACTTCTCACTTTCAAACTCAATCCTCAGATTGGTTGTTTATGAGTTTTTATCCTTCTTCTCTCTCTCACAACTCAATCCATTTGATTGGTTGTATTTGATTCCTCTAGTGTAAGCAAGAGAGAGAGAGTGATCATTCTGTTTGCCTTTGTTTAAGCTCATTGGTGAAGATGAGGGTCCAACTGATCCATCCGAAGGATACCAACTGGTTGCATAAGGATTCGTTTATATAGCGAAGGAAATCAGTTGAAGGAACGGTAATGTACCTACAAGTCGGTCGCACCGAGGGCTTGGTGACTAAAAATGTTACCGTTATAATTTTGACCTTTGTGCATTAATTGCACTCCCAACGGTAATATTCTTTCCTGGTCGACATGTTGTTGTCGCAGATGGGTCGACACTTATGGTACCGAGAGATCGGTTCATACGAGAGGCTCGTTCTGGTGTAAAACATGCTTGACAGTAGTTTCCACTTTGCAAACCTGTTACCCAGAATGACCTGTTGCCCATTACTGAGGAGTCGGTCCTGGTACTCTCGATCTGTCTGATTGCCAATATGTCTGTTTCTTCGAGCGTCCACATGAGTTCAAGGTTTCAGAACTCAAAATCTTGATCGACGAGGCATTGACCACTGAGGGGTCATTTCACCCTTTCACTGAGGGGTCGGTGCATACGAGACTCTCGATCAAAGGCAAACCCAGAATGATAGTTTAATGTCCCAAAACCTAATGTCATTCGGGCCGACCAATCTTTGATCACAATGGGTTGATCCTGACTGCACAGAGGGGTGAGTGAGATAAGACTGGTCGAGCTGACAGTAAAACCAAATACATATTTCCAAGTTGGGTTCCAATTCACTGCCAACCTTCCTCACTAGGCTTTTTATGATTTAAGCATTTGTTCCACTAAGCCTACAGATAGTCCTCTCTAAGGTGTGGGTACCACCTAAAGTCATCTGTGACTATTTTACCTGTTTTGTGATTGCCATAACGATAGCTTTAATCAGGTGGAGTATGATCTTTACTCTTGATCATCTTAGGGTCTTCAAGCTTCCAACAAGTGCTTCTATCCGAGTCATGCAATTGACAAACATATGGGCTTGGCCAATCCGAGGCACTAACAATCTCCCCCTTTTTCAATTTCATGACAAAACCTAGAACCTAACCCATTTACAAACCGACCCTTATTACAACACATTTGAATACAAAAATATTACATTGATTACATGTATATATTCAAATGGAAAACAAGACTATGGTCTTCGCATATTCTTGTTCAGCTTGCTTCATTTCATTTTCCTTGTTCAAGTACGTAAGCAAATAACACTAGAAAATCATTTGAGGAGTTAGTCCCAAAACATAGAGATGCATTCATGGAGTAAACAATATTTGTATTTAAGCTCTCCCATACACCCTGATTTCCTAGTGACCAACACTCCCCATATAGCTTATCCAAGCTATCTGTTTTGAGAAGATTTCTCCCCCAATCTTCTTTGAGTTTGATTTCTCAAACTTCAACCAAGCATAGACATTTTCCCTATGTCCATTGGCTTTGATGTCTTCTAATTTCTACTAACTTCCCTCCTCCTCCACACCCCCCCCCCCCCCCCCCCCCCCCCCCCATCATTTTGTCATTCATTTGACAAAGATTAGTAAGCAGACATCGAGATTTAAGCCTCCCCCATGCTTCTTCGCATTTAGTGTTTGACTAGGTTCTACTCTAACTCATGGCTTTCCTTCTGGTTCAATGTACACTTCTCGTGTATCAAGATTGTTTTGTCCCTACACAAACTAAGCTTTCAGTATTGCCGATATCTTCTATGAGTGGAGTAATTGTCCTACCATTCCTAGAGTCTTTCTCCCCCATTCTCCAACCTGTCTCCCTCAACTTTCTCGATCCAGTTCCCCATAAACTTAGCTGCCTCTAAGTTTATTTCTCTCCAAGCTTTCTGGCAAGCTTGCATCATCTTTCTCCTTAAGCTATCATGACCAGTGATAGATGCTAATTAGCACATATTTTGTGCTTCCCCATTCTCCAAGGTGTATCCAATTTCATAGCCCAATCCTAAGCTCCTCAACAACCTGCATGTTAGTCTATTTTACAAAATCCATGTGATCAAATAGACATGAGATAGAGCACATCAAGTTCGCACATACAGTAAACTGCACCATATCATTTCATTGATAAACCAGTCAGTATATATTGTTAGGAAAAAGAAAGGGGGAAAGACTATCCTAAGCATATTCATCTGAGGAAGATGTTCTTTGAGATCTAGGAACAATATCCTCTCCGTGGAGTTTCTGGACAACCACTTTGATCTCATATACTATTTCTTCAAGGTCATCCATACTCCTTTCAAGCAAGGAGACTTTTTCATCGAGAGGGATATTCCTTTGTCGAAGAGATTGAAACTCTTTCAGAAATATCACAGACATATGTGCTTTTTCTTCTTCTGGATCCTCGATTAAGATCACTTCTTTTTTAGCTCCTAGGTTGGATTCAACATTTGAGGTAGAGGTCTTTCTTCGAGGGGTACCCTTTTGAGCAGAGCCGGCAACACTAGATTCGGGATCGTCCCGTAGCAAACCTAGATGATCTCCTGAGGAAATGGAGTTTGGAGTCAGAGATTTTTCCGGTGGTCGCAGACCGAGATTTAGCTATCTTCTTTTTCAGTATGGTTGCTAGTGAAGAGTTGACCAAGGCTTTTCCGAACACTAAATCTTACAAACACCGTGACACCCTTGCTTCTAGAAGTGAAGGAAGCAAAAACCTTAAGGTTTTCTGGTGAGATTTTGCTCCTGGAGTTCTTAACGGCTGATCTAGGTCATGGGAGGAGAGGAGGAAATCGCTAGAGCTCAGCGGGAGGAGAAACGACGATTTTAAAATGTTATGTCATTTTCGTAGAAAGAGACCTTTTAACTTACTTTTTCTGATTCACCGACCGGTCGTGACCAACGACCTGTCTATGTCAACATGTCGATATGTATCGACCTGTCTCCCTTTGCAATTTCCTCCCCTTTCAGACAATGTTCTGAAATCCAACAGCACTGACCTATCTATTCCTTCGACTAGTCTATCCTTTGACCTAGATTATGAAGGAAGATTGGGTATGCGTGTGTGTGTGTGTGTGTGCTTGTGATGTTCATAGTTCATCAAGCTTTGCTTATATACCTTTTAATGTCAGTGATGATACATACTTTCACACCGTTTTTATACCATTTGAAGATTTGATTCACCCTTCTGAAAGTAGGCACAAACTATGGATTACGGATCTCTTTTCTGGATCCAAATCAATCCAAGGATTCTTGGACACATTTAATTCACAAATTTAAGTATATTGTCCAAGTGTGTGATGTTATAAGATGCGGCATGTCCATGCTTTAGCAAGGTAAGACATTTATGGACATAATTCATTCCACATAATTTACACATTGGAATGAAACTCAAAGCACATTAGTCATACATTCATTTCCTGATTTGAGTACTGATCAAGCAGACAGGAATGAGGCATGACCCTACACAGACAACTCTTATGCCTATTATCATGTTATTACCCAAAACATGATAAAATATTTTACCATTCTTTCAAGGGAGCTTCAATTCCTTGAAAAGAGTTGGTATTTAAATGAATTATTGAATCATTACTTTTGGTTGGTCACACCAAACCAAGATATCCATTTAATCGACATAGAGCATGTTTCATTCCACAAAGGATTCGCAAATTTTGGAACTTTGGAATGAAACAATACTGTGTATGTGTATTAAACCAGTTTTAATCACATACATGCCCTATACATGAGGTAATGCACATTACATTCATTTCATAAAGATGCACAAATCACATGGCATATGAAATGAAATAAGATATGTATAATCCAATACCTAGAGTGCAAACCTGCATGTATAAACAAGTATCTTGCATAAGATCAATCCAACAATCAAACAAGAACATGGATTGAAAACATGAATTCCTTTACACATTTCAACACTATCATCGTGAGACTTGGAATCTAAGTTCACAATTCAGTGTTGACCTTTTCTTAAATCTGGTTTTAATTTTGGGTGCCTTCCCATTTGATCTTTTGAATCATATTCCAGATTTTGTACCATGATGTTGATCTTCAAATCATCGGTTCAAGGCCTTATAGGATACATGGAGGTTTACTCCCTTCTTCAAGTTCCTTCCTTGGTCCTTTTCTTTTCTTAGAGGATATAGCTTGGACTTTTTCAATGGATGAAATTAAACAATTACCTATATTTTCAGCTCACAAATTTATTTACAAGTGATGATATCCATTCGGCTACAAGAGGCAATTTTCAGTGGATTCTTTCAACATTTTTTGTTGTTTCGTATCTTTTAAATATCTTGACAGCATATCATGAAACAACACTGACGAATGCTACATATGTTTGGTTTTCGTGCATAGCCTATTCATCACTTGTCCAAGCAGTTTTGGTCTTTGGTCTGAGTGGTCATGGAAGTTGAAGGTTTACCCAATACCATTTTCATTGGCACATACCACTTTCTATTCACCTATTTCCAACTATGTTTTATGATGAAAACATTTATAGTTCATTCCATTTTTTATCAAAAACAGAGTCTTGGAAATATCAAGGCTTTCTCTTATAGCCATTGTTCTAGCACGGATTAACTTGGATGGTTAGATCCTTTCTCAAGAGAACCAGACTCTGATACCAATTGAAAGTTCCATTTTCAATGTACTAGAACATCATATTGACCCTAGAAGAAGGGGAGGAGAGGAGAGGGGGCGAATAGGTCAATCCCATTTTTATTGGTGTTTACAAATTTCTTGATTATTTAAGGTGCAACGGAATGTTTATCAAGAGATTTGTTTAGTGTGATAATTTCTTTAAGCGATCACACTAAGATTATGACATTTTACATAACCTTTGATTATCAATGCTTGTGCTCAATGTGTATAATGAGATAATCAATACGCGAATTGATGTGTTAAGAATAGTACTTAAATACTAAATACAAACACACATAGATCAAACACAATAAGATCAACCTTGACCTATCCCCAAAGTCCATTAAGTGGGGACTTACACCCTCACAATTAGAGTAGGAATTCCACCTCACTCAATCGGCTGACACCTACCACTATCGAATAAGAATTCCACCTATCCATTTGGCAAGGAGTTCCACCCACCTCTGTGCCAAAGACAACACTCCAAAATTTTTTATAGTAGTTTCGGGGTACCTCCCCTTAATCTACTTTCGAAACAAAGGTTTTAAAGAAAATTAAAACCAAGAAACACTTGCCTTTGAAGCTCTTTCTTCTAATGTGTGCTTCTTCGAGATCCCACCCATGTATGCCTACGCTCCGTCTCGTAGCCGTCGTTTAGCAATCACAGTCCAGGGTGTCAAGGAAACACCAAAAGTATCCTAGTTTATGGTACTCTTCTTCTCACTTTCAAACTTAATTCTCAGATTAGTTGTTTATGAGTTTTTATCCTTCCTCTCTCTCACAACTCAATCCATTTGATTGGTTGTATTTGTTTCCCCTACTGTAAGTAAGAGAGAGAGAGAGTGATCCTTCTGTTTGTCTTTTTTTAAGCTCACTGGTGAAGATGAGGGCCCAACTGATCCGTCCGAAGGATACCAACTGGTTGCACAAGGATTGGTTTATATATCAAAGGCAACCAGTTGAAGTAATGGTAATGTACTGACAGGTTGGTCGCACCGAGGAGTCGGTGACTAAAAATGTTATCATTACAATTTCGACATTTGTGCATTAAGTGCACTCCCAACGGTAATATTCTTTTCCGGTCAGCATGTCATTGTCGCCGATGGGTCTACACTTATGGTACCGAGAGGCAGTCCATACGAGAGGCTCGTTTTGGTGCAAAACATGCTAAACAATAGTTTTCACTTTGGAAACATGTTACCTAGAACAACCTGTCATCTATTACCAAGGGGTCGGTCCTGGTACTCTCAATCGGTCTTTGATTGCCGATATGTCTGTTTCTTCGAAAGTCCACATGAGTTCATGGTTTCAGAACTCAAGATCTTGATCGATGAGCTGATCACCACGAGGGGTCGTTTCAGCCTTTCACCGAGGAATCTGTGCATACGAGACTCTCGATCAGAGGCAAACCCAGAATGACAGTTTAATGTCCCAAAACCTAATGTCATTCAGGCCGACCAGTCTTTGACCACGATGGGTCGATCCTGACTGCACCGAGGGGTCGGTGAGATAAGACTGGTCGAGTTAAGAGTGAAACCAAATACATATTTTCAAGTTCCAATTCACTGTCAACCTTCCTCACTAAGCCTTTAATGATTTAACCATTTATTCCACTAAGCCTAAGGATAGTCCTCTCTAAGGTGTGGGTACCACCTAAAGTCATCTATTGCCATTTTATCTGTTTGTGATTGCCATAACGATGATTTTCAATCCGGTGGAGTATGATCTTTATTTTTTATCATCTTGGGTCTTCAAGCTTCCAGCAAGTGCATCTTTCTGAGTCATGGAATTGACAAATATAAGGGCTTGGCCAAGCTGAGGCACTAACATGATCAAATTGTCTTAACAACGAGTCTTTCCTTGGGTCCACCTTCCTTGGAGGTAAAAGTCTTCTAACCTTGGGCCTTGGTGGATGCATTTTAGGCTTAGCATTTGGATTTGGTAGATGTTTTTTAACCTTAACATTTGGGGCGTGGTTAAGTACCTTATCTTACAAGTGCCTCTTTCTAAGGTACACTCCATCTTGTAATGTTCAACCTTTTGGCAATAAAAACATTTTCCTTTGGGAATTTTAGGCACAAGTCCCTTAACAAACACCCTTTGGCCAATAGGTCCATTGGTTTCCAATGAGGAGCCAAGACCCGACCTATCGCCAAACTTTTTACTTGATTTTAAAAGTATTTCCAATCTTTCTTCTCCTTGGTTAAATTTATCTTGGAACTTTTCTTTGTTTCTTTTAATTTCTGTTAGTTAATGAGTTATTTTCCTAACTTCTACTTCAAGGTTCCCTTTGATTTTCCATAAATCTTCTACATATTTGCAATGTATTTCCATTTCATCTTTAAGGACATTTTCATTCTATTTTAACGTATTGATTTCATCATTAGAGGTTTTCAAGTTTGAAGTGAGGAGAAAATTTTCATCTTTTAAATCTTTTAATTGGCTTGGCAATTGTGAATTTTCAAGTTTAGCATTATCAAGTTTTTTAGCCAATTGTTCACTCTCAAGGTGCAAGGCATTGAAAGATGCCTGAAGATCATCATCATCATCTTCACTTTCAGTATCCGCTCTTTCAATTATGGGAGCTTCCGAATCTCCAACAATGGAAGCAATGAAACCTTTGTGTTTCATCATTTACTTGAGTTTCCTCTTCCGAATCACTTTCCGTTTCCGAGGTGTCCTCATAAGTGGCATTTATAGCCTTACTAGGTTTCTCCAAAGGACATACATTTTAGTAGTGTCCTCTCCCACCACAATTGAAACACACTTGTTCCTTGGGCTTCTTCTTATCTTTTTCTTTATGAGGTTCATGTCTTTTAGGGAATTTTTCACTTATTTCTCCCTTTTTAAATTTCCTCATTTTATTTAGCCTTTGAAATTCTTCAAATATTTCTTAGCTAAGAGGGTCATTTCTTCACTTGGATCTTCTTCCAATTCCGGTTCTTTTTCTTTAATTGGTGGGAGTTCTATGGAAGATTTCAAGGCAATAGGTTTTTCCTATGGTGGTTCAACGTTTAATTCAAAAGTTTGTAATGATGCCACCAAATCATTCAACCTTCATTTGGGCAACATTTCGGTATTCTTCAATTGCCACCTTCTTTGATTCAAACCTTTTGGTAAAATTTCTTAAAATCTTTGTGCACACTTTCTCAATGGGAATTCTATCACTGAGAGCCCACATAGAGTTGACAATGCTAGTAACTCTAGAATAGAAGTCCATCAAGGTTTCTTCCTCTTTCATTTTCAAGGCATCAAATTGAGCTTCCAACAATTGGAGCTGTGACCTCTTCACAACGGAGTTGCCTTCGTAGGTTCTCTCAAGAATTTCCCATGTTTCATGAGCAGTCTCGCACATCATGATTCTCTTGTATTCATTGGGCGAAAGTGTACAATTCAAAGCATTAAGTGTTCTACCATTAGCACTGTATATAGCTTTTACATTAGAAGACCATTTGGAGTATTCCTTAAGTACAACGGTTTTAGAACTAGTAGTCGTGTCCACTTTCTCTTCTGTAGGTCCTTCCCAACCTTGTTTAACCAATTCCCATACATAATTTGTTCCATCGAAGTATAGGGGTTTAGAGATGGCATGGTTTTCTCCACTGGACATGATTCTAGCACTTGGATCACTCGAATGATAAAACCCTTAAAGTGAGCACGGGGCTCTGATACCAATTGAAAGTTCCCTAGTGCTTCAAACCCGATTATCCGTAGAGGGGGATGAATATGATAATCTCCAATTATTCTTTTCAATTTTTCCTTGATTAACAATTTAAAGTGCGGAATTAAAACAATATTAATCAAGTAGTGTGTGAAAAAGAAAATACACAATTGAGTGAAATCACATACTAAGCTCTAACACAATGAACACAAGATTTATAGTGGTTCAGTTTAAACAAACCTACGTCCATTGTTGAGACTCACCCAATCTTGGGCTATCTCCAAATTCACTAAGCGTTGGAATTACACCAACACAGTAGAATAGGACTTCCACCTATCCAATTGATTGAGAATTTCACCCAATCCCTATTTTGAAATGTTCGACCTCCCCGGTCTAATCCTTATCCCTCTATTTTTTATAGTGGTTCAATCCAACGATTTAATCCACTTCACAATGATAAATTGGTTTTTAAAGTAAAAATCTAAACTACAAGCACTTGCCTAGTAGAGCTTTGCAAATGAGTATTGCTTCTAAAATGTCTCCCCTAATGTGATGTTGATGAAGACGTAGACCTGTCGTGCTGAGAAATCACTGTCCTTGGGAGGGATTCTAGAAAATTGGGTTAACAATTTCTATCCTAGAAAATGGCTTAATCATTCTCTCATAATCTCAATCTAAATCGATTGGATTCTTGAAAAAATTTCAAATGTTTAGCCAAGAGAGAATAAGCCAATTAATGTCTGGGGTGTTTAAGGAATTAACTCTGATATATGTAGAATAAATGTTCTCCAAGGATGTCCTCAAACACACCAAGCAGTGTTGTATATATAGGCAAATAGAAAATTTTCAAATCTCTGGAAAAACATGATTGATTGTGTCCTGGCAATCAATCGTCTGTGTTTGAATTACTTTCCACCAACCCGACCGTTGTGCATTTAATGCACAGTAACGGCACAAAAACAGTAACCTACGATTGATCTTACCAAACGATTGAATGTTCGTGTTTACTGGCGACAGATTGTGGGTTGGAGAATGTATTGGTCCAGAGCCTATATTGTTTTGGCAGAGCTTTGTCAAAAGAAGCTTTATCCAGACCCAGGGCGATTGATCGTGATGCCGATGTGTTCCAGCCTTGTACATATGATTGATCGTATGCAATCAAGATTCCAGGTCTTGATTAAGTCTAGTCATTGTCCTTTCTCAGCGGTAGCTTGCCTACACTGATTGTATTGTCAAGGTACCAGACGATTGATCGCGACCACAAATTATCATCCTGAGACCACTTGTGTTTGACAGTCCATTCCAACCAGAACCTTTGATTTTCCAAACGATCGATCGCAAAGCCGACGATTGATCGTAAGCTATCATAGGCGAATGATCACCTACACGATGTGTCGTCCTGAAAGCAATTTCAAATGTTTAAGATTTATGTCAATTGGTTCCAATTTGGTGTCAAACACATGTTTAGGCTTGATTAATTTTTCAGATATATCTCTAAGCCTAGGCAAGGTCAACCTAAGGTTTGGGTTCCACCTAAGATCATCTATGGCCACTTACCATCTGAGAGTGCCATATATTGTTGATGCGTTGAGTCTTCAAACTTCAACCAACACTTGAGATCTTGAGTCTTGAGTTTTTCTCTTCAAGACAATGATTCACCTAAGTCACAGAATTGACAAATAGGTGACACGGCAAGCCGGGTCACTAACACTAAATATAATAAAATGATCTTCTCGATTTTAAAACGCTTATTCAGTTTCCTTTCTAGGATCAGTCTCTCTCATTAAACATCTCGTCTATTTCCAACCAAGAATTGTCTTGTAGAAGAGGTAGATCTTCTATTTCAGTGATCCATTCATCATCAGATTCCACATATGTTGAGCAAATAGGATCACAATCTTGATTTGAATCCCTTAAAGTTTGTCTCACTTATAATTGTAAATTGTATTTTACATGTACAAGGGCATTCATCCTCTTTGCCTCCAGCCTATTCCTCCTCTTTGTATGAATCTATAAAAAAAAATAAAGAGAAAAAATACAACATTAATATCTTCACTTCTTAAACAAATGTTAAGAAATTGCACTAATTTATTTAAAGTTAAAAAATAAAACATATTGTCACTCCCCAACTCAATTATGGGCCTGGAATGCGACTAATTTTTTTTAAAAAACATTCTTAACAAATATCCATGAGCCTCCAACCAGATTCAACTAAAGTCCATCGGCATCCACATGAGCCAACTAAAGCCTATAGAAAATGTCACACATGCTTGCTAGATCGGGATTCAAACATGTATCATAAGTCTCCTAACCCAATAGGAAATATAATATAATACATCCCATAACACACCATTACGCAATATATTACATCAGAACAACAAACAAACCATAGTGGTTATTACATGCATAGGTTTTCATGCCATATGGCATTGTTTATTACAAACTTATGAAAATAAACAAGATTCTAGTTTTCCTTCCCATCCCCATATATATATATATATATATATATATATATATGAATCCATTTTCTAGATCCTAATGAGGCACTCGGGGTTTCTCCATTCTTTCCTCAAGTTCAAGTCCTACATTGTAAGTTTGTGAGCTAACAACCCAAAGAAAAGAGTTCAATATCAAATACTCACAATATACAGTTGTTTATCTTAAATTACCAACTTAACCAGGGTTCTTTCTACCTTTGGTTCATCACCATCCACATGACCTTACCTATCATCCACATACACCCTTAGCCATGGTGCACCCATAATTTAACCATACACGCCTTCAACCTGGTATTGTTTTAAGGAAATTCACAGTAAATTGAGGTTTCTACAAGCCTCAATCCACATACATGTAAATTGAGGTATCTACTACCCTCAATCCACATACACGTAAATCGAGGTCTACATGAACCTCAATCCACACTCACGTAAATTGAGATCACCACGAAACCCTAGTCCACATACATGTAAACTAAGGTCTCCATTTACCCCAGTTCAAATACACGTAAGTTGAGGTTTCTACGAACCTCAGCCAACATGCACGTAAGTCGAGATCTCTGCAGACCTCAACCTGTAAGTGCCCCGGTTCATCCGAGTCACCCTTATTGTCAATTACGTGACTCAGTTGGACTTGTCTTAGGATGAATAAGAAGATCTACTATGAAGTTGAAGCGTCTACACCAAATACGGTATTGGCACACAGGTAAGTGAACCGTAGGAGACCCTAGGCTAAGTCGAATACCTTAGAAGTCAATTGGAAAACAAAGTGAATAACTGACTTTTAGCCTCGAGGCCTCATGCAATCTGTCGAGGCCTCGCAGCCAGTTATACTGAGCTGAGTGCAGCTGACCCTGTGTCGAGCTGACTCAGTCTCTTAAAGTTTTAAAAAATTAAAATCTGTGACTGTTTAATTGAGAGGTAATTATGGTAAATTTATTGGAAGCTTATTATGGTAAATAAAATTATCCATATGGTAAGATGGGTAATTATGGTAAATTGATTAGGAAGCTGATTATGGTAAACAAATTTATCCATGGTGAGATGTTGCCATCTCTCTTAAAATTTAAATTTGAATACCCTTGGGGAGCTGTCCATGACAAGTATGGAAAGGGCTCCTCCATGAGTTGTAATCCATCTTGCAAATCTTCCATCTAATCCTTGATTGATGGCTAAGATAAATAAATTGCAAATCATGCACGGTGGATATGAGTTGGCTGGTATCTAGCTGGTATCTGGCTAGATTCTGTCTGATAAATTAAACTGCACATATGTGCTGTCTTTCCAGAAATTACCGCTGGCGAGGCCTCATCAGAAACAGCGAGGCCTCGCGGGCGTGACTTACTGCAGAACTCAATCTGTCTTATAAAATAACAGTAATCCATGTGTTAGATGACCGAAAATACACAGAGAAAACTAGGAACAAGATTACAGTGTGTGATCAGTCGGCCTTCCCTTTAGACACCTCCTTCATCATCCTTCTTAGTAGATGGTTGGGTAATAAAAACCCCGATTCTGATGAAGAGTAAGGTGTTCATATAGGACTAAAATCAGTCATACCCAAGTCCTACTGTTGTGCCAATAAATATGTTGATGATGCTGATTTGATGGAAAGGAGCACACAGGTTCAGTAAAGAAGAAAGAGCTTAAAGGAAAACGGTTAAGGCCCAAGGCAAGTTTTCTTCTTCGTTTTATTTTAAACATTGTAAGGTGGATTAGAACAGTGTGTTAGAACCACTCTAAAAAATAGGTGTAGAGGATTAGACCGATTGGGTTGAACCTCTATAAAAACTAGGCTGTACTATTTGGGTGTGAGACCCTTACATAGTATATTTGGGATAGCCCTAGAGAGGGTGAGTCCAACAGTGGATGCAGGTTCAGGTGAACCGAACCACTATATATCGTTGTGCATAGTGTGGTTTCCATTAATGGTTTGATTCATTTGTTTATCACTTGCACACACGTTTATTCCGCTGCGCATATTGTTAAATTTGATAAATTATTTAAAAGGGAACTAAAATTGAAAACCGACCTATTCACCCCCCTCTAGGTCTTGCATACTTCTAGTAACGAAATTTCACAACCCACATACACATAAATTGAAGCATCCATTAGCCTCAATTCACATTCACGTAAACTGAGGTCTCCACGAACCCCAGTCTACATACACGTAAGTTGAGATTTCTACAAACCTCAACCCAAATACACATAAGTCGAGATCTCTGTGGACCTCAACCCACATACACATAAATTGAAGCATCCATTAGCCTCAATTCACATCGAGGTATCCCACTCAACCTCGTCGAGGTACCCACTAAGCCTCGGATGCATTAAGTCCTGACACGGATATAATGTCCATTTTGCAAGAGCATCACGATCATTATGATCATACCACATACATATATAACCATTCAATTGGATTACTAACAACTCGCACCTTCATCCTATTTACTAAACCTATTACCCTCTAGATGTTTACATGGGTCCCATACTGCATTGTAGACTACTAGGCCTCGACTTTCTGACACCTTGTTACTCTTTTGTTCTAATAGTTAGAACAAAATACATCTCTTATAAGTAAGCAATGTCAGGTCTCGTTTTCTGGACCCACTTAGTCTTTTCCATCCTTTAATTTCCATGGTCCCCATTTCATCACTGAGATAATAGTTTTTACCATAATTCCAAAATGGGAATCAAGTTGAATCTCCTCAGCTTTGTCTAGTAAGTTTTTGGGAGTAATCTGTGAAAATGGCGAAAACTCATAAATTTTTGTTTAAGACAAAACACACATAAATTATCCCCCAAACTCCAACATTTATTTTCCTTAGGAAACAGGGTAATGGAAATGAATCTGCTAAGCTCTTTCTACTCAATTTAATTATGTCAGTAGAGTCAGTCATCCAAAAAACACAATAAAAAGAAAATGGAATTTACTCAGAGCCTAGTCTTGTATTTCTTCCTAGCCACACAAGAGCATTAAGACTTAGCCCAGAGGGTACAATACAGTAAAGTAAATAAAAGTACTCAGTGCTCAATCCATTTACCGCCCGGTGACCGTGGCCACCTCAGATAGTCCACCGAGCGGCGAAAATCGCTATGCTACAGATGGAGAATTTCGGCCCAGAGAGTACAGAGACAGTAAAGTTAATAAAAGTACTCAATGCCTAATTCGCATCTCACCGGACGACTAAGCATCACCTCAGATGATACCACCGAGAGGCGAAATCGTTGTGCTACAGATGGAGAATTTGGCCTAGAGGATGCAATGCAAAAATATAAATAAAATACTCAGTGCCCAACTTCAAGACCACCGGGTAACTAAGCACCACCGAGAGACTACGCATCGCTACAGATGATTTAATGATAGTTTGGCCCCCGAGGGTACAGTACGGGAAATAAACTCACATTGGTTGAAAAGTAAACACACATAGAGTCAATTGGGGTTAATATCATTCCCCTTTTTACATTTTACCTCTTTTTTTTTTTTTGCAATTTTTGGAAACAAATTTAAAAATGACATTTATATCCTTCGGAACGTGCTACAGTAACTTCAGGATTTTTGAAGGTACAGTTCTTCGGAACATGTTACAGTAGCTTCAGAAAGTCCTAAGCCTCACCTACAGTAACTTCGGAATTTCCTAAGCTTCAGTTCCTGCTACGGTACTTCGGAACTAGTTACAGTAACTTCGAAACTTCCGAAGCAGGTTCCGAAGTGTGCCTTCTTCAGTTAGATCAGAGACTCCAAAAAATGCAGAAAATGGCCAGGGACTCAAATTTTCGAGTCTCCAAACCAAAGGGTGTTTCAGTAGGATTCACAAATCTACTTGGTCAAATATAATCTATCCGAAGTTTACTTTACTTTAGAAAAAGAATATTTTCAACACTACAAAGAAATGAGGTTGATTTTAGACGGTAAAGAGAAAGTGTACCAGAAGCCATTTTTCCCATCGGGTTTCAAATTCCATTTTTATAACCCCAAACAACTCATCTTACTCCTAATCCCTACTAAAGTTTATAAAAACAAGTAATGGACAGTTTTTATCAGTGTTTTAAAACCCTGCTCGGCCTGTACCGACATGGATACTGGTCGGGTTTCTAAGAAAAACCATCTAAGAAAGAAAACCGTAAAAACTCGATCAAACCCGAGGGTTTGACTGGTTTTCTTAAAAAATTCTCGACCCGTAACCCTGAAAGACCACTTTAAAATTACAAAAAAAATGTTTTTGGATTTTTCAAAAAACTAATCATCTGTTTTTTGAAAGAAAAACAATGTTGAAAGCATCAGTTACTTGAGTCCTGAAAAATTTGGAAGAAAAAGCGATGATTAGAAAATGAGATGAAAAATGGAACGGAAAAGGTCACATACTACAATGAAAGAACTTCGATTTTTCCTCTTTGTATGCACACAGAGATGAAAATGCAATTACCCCTGTTCATAGATGTTGAGTCCAGAAAAAATACATTTTTGCCCCTCATATTGGATTAGTTAGTCTTTATTTTGTAACTATAAGATGCATTTAATATGATTTTCTAGTTTTGTAGATAAATTTGGCAAATACAGGAAAAAGTCATAAATCAGTGGATAATTGCCGGAAGTGAGGTTAAAATGGAAGATTTGGAATTTGATAATTAATTCATACAACTTTTAGGATTTTCAATGTAAATTGATAAATGTGGATCCGTTTATGAGAGTCTGGATTAATTCAATACCTAGATTTTTTAAGTGGGTGATTAATTATTTAATTCCAAGAAAAAGAGTTTGCAATTAAAGAAGGCCAAGAGTTTGAAATCACGATCCATGGGCCAAAAATCCACTGCAATTGGGCCAAGCTATGTTTCAAATGCAAGACATTGGGCCAGGCCATGCACTCCATGCGCATTCTCCAAGATGGGCCAGGCCAATGTGAATTCAAGTCCAGCAATCCCAAGTTCATACTCCAGTCCAATTCAAGATCCAATGTTCCATGACTCATGTTCGAGTTTTGTAAGTCCAAATCCACATAAACCCAAATCCAGAACCCATCCTCTCTATGCACCATTCATTTTCATTCACTCATCCACACCATCCATTAGCCAAATCATGTAATCTAAACCATTCATCTCATGCATCCTATCCAAATCATTCATTTCATATCATAAAACATAGGGAACCCGAGATCCTACCTATCAAATCCATACCGAAGATGCATCATGTTAGATCTAGGTCTTCCAATCCAGCCATCATATAGATTAACCCTAGAATTATGATCATCCATCCATTTAGATCATCCATCATCTATTAAGGACAACCAATCATAGACATTCACTCATAAACCCTAGATTTAGTAGACAACCCTATATTTTAGCACCCCATGCGCATATCTCCTATGCATCACACAAAAATCCCAATCTAGAATACTCCATGCACATATATCCTCCTAGAATTCCTCTCCAATCCATCCACCTCATGTACACCTCACCTGTAACGCCCGTCCCTTTTCACCTAAAATCAGAGTCTATTTTTTTTTTAATAAAGAGTGACAAAGGGCGCGGACATCACGACGCGAGTTAAGTCTGAGCTTCTAAAGCCCGGCCCTTAACTGGCCAACCCTACGTGTGCGTGGCACGAAGTCCATGGAGAACAGTTCACACGTAGACAGCAACATCAAGGAATAATACAACTATATGCGGAACTAACAATAAGGACTATCCTACAAATTTGAGATCGCAGGGAAGATAACATCCATTTAAAATTACTACAATACCTCAAAATCATAATGTCCATAATATAATCCCAAAACATAGCAAGTAATCTAATTTATTACATTTCCGACAAGCTAAACTATTGCAAATTACATTATCCGAAATAAACATTAGTAACTATCTAGCACGCCTTTCCAAGCTCCTTAGCTTGGCTCCCGTCTCTTCCTCACGCTTCGCCACCTCTTGTGTCATCAGCTAGGGTAGAAGTAGGGCGTTAGACAACGCGCCCAGTAGGACTCCGAGTAGGGCTAGCACATGGATTAGTAATAACAGCATACAGATAATAACCCAATGCAAGCTGATAAACCATCATATAATGAAACTATAAAGTAAATGCCATGTCATGGGTGTCTATGTTATGCATCCCACCCATCATCCAAACCATATAATATCATATCCCTCTTGACGGCACGGCCTCGTCAAAATATACACAATCCCTAATCATCCCCCTGGACGGCAAAACCTCGTCCAGATATAACCAATCACAAATCATCCCCCTGGACGGCAAAACCTCGTCCTGATATAACCAATCACAAATCATCCCCCTTGATGGAAGAACCATCATCAAGGTATCATAATTACATACAACATCCCTGATAAATCAAATACATTAAAATACCTCCATGTCTGTTTATCGGTCGCCCCGACGGAGCATGGACTCCGGGTTCATTTCATCCTTCCCCTGTCATATTCCTCCCATGCCATGCATGAGATGTAGATGTCATATGCCATGTAATGAATAAAATAACAAACCATGACATTTAAAAATCCCATCAATAATACATATAACTTGATTATAAAAGAAAATCAAGAAAAGCCTCAATGATCACATCATAGCTTTAAAACCATTTATAAACCAATCATATACTTACCAGAATAAATCAAATGAAAGCCCCTACATAATACATAATTCAAAACCAATCTTAACCAAACCATATAATTTTCAAAGTAATTCAAAGAAACCATCACTCCATCCATGGCTTACAAAAAGGTTAGAATCCTACCAAATACCGACTAGCGTTCTTTCTTTCGTTTCCGTCCGACAGTCCAGCTACCGACACGCGTACCGCTTGCGATGTCCAGTACCTTATTACACATTAATCAGTCCACATTTTAATTACATGAGTGTAAAATCAGCCTCCCAGGCTTTATTTTACCCTACATAATGCTATTACTTAGAATCCCTAAACCCATGATCATCTCCCATGGAGTTCTTCATTTTAGCCATTATTTACGGTTTTGCCACTACCTCTTTTCCATGGTTAATCACTCATTCATCCATGCATGATTAAGTCCATAGATGATTCATAGATTTGGATCCATCAATGACCCATCACCCATATCTTAAAATCAATAAAGTCAGCCACTTAATTTAACCTAAAGTCCATTACTTTAAACATGTACAAACACATTAACCTTAGGCCATAATGATCTACAATTGAGTCATTAAAATTCAGCCCTTTAAATTTAACCAAATCTCCATTGTCCTTGGTCTTTGGTTACACATTAAATTCATCATAAGTCCCTCCATTGAGAGAACCTAAACCATACACTTGACTTATCATTACTTAATCACACTTCCATTACAACTAACAACACTAAAAATTAGCCACTTAAACACTCTAATCCTCATTCCTTTCTCACATACATCATACCAAATTTATTCATAAGTTTACCCACAAATGGGTCATCGGTTCGGCCATACACCATGGCCGAACCCATGATGTCTTTACCCCATTCTTTCTTTGGCCTATTTATAGATTTGAATCATCAACCTTAACCACATTAAAATCTATTAACTTAGCCACACTTAAGTCCAAAATTGATCCACAACTTAGATCTATTAGTGACCTATCAACCATAATATGAACTTATTAAAAATAAGTCTTTAACCTAATCCCAATCAATTTAAACACCTTCATACTCCAATCTAACCCATCAAAAGGCTCACAAACGGGCCATGGGTTCGGCCATACACCATGGTCGAACCCATGGTGTCCTTTTCCCATTTTTTTTTTCTTGGGTCCATTGCTCACATTTTAATTTATCACAAATCCCTCTATATGGGAATTTCATCATTTATTTAGATCATTCATTTGATCAACATTTGTTTCATCTCTTGAGCCCATCAAAACTAATAACATTCCCCCTCATCTTTTCATGGTTTCAAACATACTTAACCCATTGAATCTTCCCATTTTCCATCCTTTTTAAACCCCTTTAAAATTTGTAATACATGACCATAGGGGTCGGCCATACACCATGGCCGAACCCATGGTTCATGTTCCATTATTTTTCTATGCCTCTTAAGGCCACAACATTACTCATTCAAAATCCTAAACTCATTAATACATTAATCCCACTTTTGCATCCCTTAAACCCATCATTTGATCACCATTACACCACCATAGGTTTCGGCCATTTACCATGGCCGAATCCATGATTCATGATCCACCATTCATTGCTCCAAACACCTACATTGACCCATTTAAAATCCTAATTTTCATTTGCTACCCTCATTTTCTTCCACTTATCAAAACCTTAACCAATTATATCAATTAGCTAATCACTCACCATGGGGTTCGGCCATGCTACATGGCCGAACCCTATGGCCCATGATTTTTCTTCCAATCATCCACTTCCATGCTTAATTTCATAAATTACCCAATGCACATAATCACTTATTTATTTCTTTTCCCTACTCCTAATTCACCCATTTAGGGTTTTCTCCATCTTCCATTTTCTCAAAATCCTAAAAAAAACATACATTACTTACCATTCCTTCCATCATGGATTTAAAATCCATGGCATAAACTTATTTAACCACCATTAAATTCACAAAAATAAATTCCAATTCTTAAACCCTAAAAATCCAAATTTTCTTGTTTAAGAAATACTTACAATCCGACGTCTCCTCCGATTTCCGCCGCTCCCGTCGGTCTCCTTAGCCTCCTCTCTCTTTCCTCTTGATCTTTAATAGGTCAAGAGGCTTGATCAATGGTGGCAACCCCCAACCTTAGGATCAGCCAAGTTAGGGTTTAAATTGAGAGAGGGAGAGGGAGAGGTGATGAGAGAGGAGATGGTAACCTTGACCTTAGAGTAATTTCCCTCCAAATTCCACTTCTTTCTTCTCTTCTTCTCTTCTCTCCTCCTTAGCTCTCTTTCTCCCTTCACTTGAACATGGGACGGCAATGGAGGAGTGGGAGGGATGGAGTTAACAAAAAAAATGAGAATAAGACACCAACCAAGCTCATCTCCATTTTTTACTTTACATTAATGACACCCACCAACCTTAAGATATTTTCTTAGATATTTAAAATGCTTTATGGTGGTGGTTATCTAAACCACCACCAAGCCCAACGTGTTTCATATTTGAGGTTGGAATGAGGTGGGTCTTCACCTCTTGGCCCCACTTTGACCACTTTTAACTACCATTTTAAATAATTTAATTATTTAATTAATTAGGTAATTACCTTAGGTTAATCCATTTGTACTTAACCTAACTCCATTACTCCACCCATGGTTGACCAAATCAACTATGGTGGCCGGTCCCACGAAACCTTGGCCCACACGCCACCTCACTTGATGAGGTGGAGGTGGGTCCCACTTGGCCACATCACCATTGTTTAATTCCAAATAACTTAGGTGATTTAAAATCATTGAATTCACTCTAAGTGGATTACCATCGGGCCTATGGCCCAATTACATTTCCATCTAGCCCATTTACCTTAGAGCATAACCATCTTGACCCATTGGGTCCCAAATGGGTATTTGACCCAATTTGACCATTCTTGACCCATTTAAATAAATTTAAATCCAAACCATAGTCTATTGGGCCACACTTGGGCCTTTATCCAAATTTTGGCCCATTTACCATTTATTCCACCAATTTTCAATTTTCATCATTAAAATAAATAATATTCACATATTTATTGATTTAAAAATTTCGGGCCATTACAATACAATCCTCTTTTAAAATTTTCGTCCCGAAAATTCGAGCGAAGTAGGGGTTCAAATCATCTTATACAAAGAGTTCCAGATGAGTGGCACTCATCTCTGACTCCAGTTCCCAGGTGGTTTCCTCATTGCCATGTCGTTCCCATACCACCTTGATCTGCGCCGTAGTCTCCGCAACCATCTCTGGTCCAATCAGCGCAGGCTCACCGGCCTCTGTCCAACACACTGGCGATCTACCCGGCCTACCATATAAGGCCTCAAATAGAGCCATCTGGAGGCTTGCCTGACAACTATTATTGTAGTAGAACTCCACCAGGAGCAATTAATTCTCCCATCCACCTTTGAAATCCAGTACACATGTTCTCAGTATATCCTCCAATACCCGTATTGTTCTCTCCGACTGTCCATCATTCTGTGGGTGGATTGCTGTGCTGGTTAACACATCGGTCCCCATAGCCGACTGCATGCTCCTAGGCACATCCGTCCTACCTCGGAATACAAGACCTTGTCCCGGTCGTAACTCCTATTCCGGTACTACCTCACCGGTAGACATCTTAGTCCATAGCTCCTCCATTTCTGGGCCTATTCGTTGTTCCCGTTCATTCGTGTCAAGTATCTCTTAATTACATCAACACCACTCATATCAACCTATGAGTTTCATTCTTGCGGAAATTACTCTGTCTCCTGCTATCTCTTTCCCTCACGAACCCATTTGCGATCTTATGCAGACTAATGTATTCTATTTCACTTTACCTGCTACCAAGATATTTCCCATCCGTACTCATTCAACACGTTCTTTCGTCTACTCTCTGTGTGAAGTAGCCTGCCAGTACGAGCCTATGCTCAAGTCATTGGCTGATTCCATTTCAACTAGGTTTCTAGCTGCACTCTCCTGGAACTCCATCGGCTAACTACAGAGTCAGCTAGCTAGACTAACTCGGCAGTCGCCCATAGCTTCCCATTCGAGTTTCACTAGAACTTTTATCTTTCCCATCAATTACATCTCCAAAACTTAACACCTCTTCATTTGCACACAAGTCACTATGTGACTAACCCTTTTTGTTCATAACTTCTACAACACCAGTACCTGACATCAATCCAATCCACCATGGGAACCCCCATCCATGGTTTATAACCATCCATGAATATAACCCTCCTATGGGTATAATCCATTCATGGGCTAAACTAATACCTTCGTAGAACTATTCTGTCGATCATAGGGCTAGCAGGTCTAACATACGACCCATGCGTCGACTACGAAATCAAAAATGTCTATCATAATGCCATTGTCCGGCATCAATCCAAATCATATAAATACTAATTTCCTACCCCTTTGAATTATTCAACACATATTCATAGATTCCTAAAAATAGTGGTCTAAGCTTACTTAGGTTATGTCAAATAATATCCATTCACCACTAAAAATATTCCCAAGTATTACAAATTTCACCAACTACCAATACTCCCCCAATATTTTTTTTTTTTTTTCCATGATTCTAAAACACCTAAGTTCACCAAAATTTCTCCATGGTTTTATTTCTTTAAAACCCTATTTATAATACCTAAACTCCACTTACAACAATGCACTCTCTCCATCATTTTTTTCCTACTATTACACCCTTCAAATTTACAACCACATAACCCTAGGGTTCATCATCCATTCATGCCTTTTTAAGGCCACCAAATCATTCGCATCATTCCTAAACGCCCTCATAATTCTTTTAAAATTTGCAACATTTAATCATTAAGCACTTAAAATTCTTAACCATTCTTCATGGTTTTAAACCTTAAACTTCCCAAATTTCTTTCCATGTCTTCCATTCTTCACAACCTTACTAAAATCATTCAATCAACCACCATGGGGTTCGTGGTTCATCATTCATTGGTGACATTTAAGATCATTAGAAACCTTAACCTTCAACCATTAACTTCCACAATTTCACACCCAAAAATCATTACAACACCTCACTATAGGGTTCGGCCATTCACCATGGCTGAACCCATGGTTCATGGTCAATCATTTATTCATGTCTTTTAAGACCATATAAACCACTTTACATCTTCATGAATTTCTTCATTCAAGATCCCTAAAAGAAGATATCACTACACTTAATCATTATGAGCCTCAATATCCTTGTAAACTCTTACATTTGAATACTTTATTGAAAATCATTCGAACTTTCATCACATTACAAGGTTTGGTAGGGTTAGCACAAACCTTTTATAACGTATCCACAACCTTTACAAAATCTTTTTCTTTTCCCCGATATTTCCTTACCCTTTCTTATCCTAATCTTACATAGAAGACCCTGCATCATCCTCAAACACAAAGGAACTGTCAGGGCATGACACCGACATGTGACCCAGTACTTCACATGTCAACCAAGATATTATCCCTGGTCCTTCAACATAAGGACAGTTAGTCCTTTCTTTCCCATGTCCATGTAGCCCACAAACCGGGCATACCACTTCAAAAGGGTAGGGACAGTATGCGCAGTTGTGCCCAACCTGGTTGCACAACTCGTACCTATAATCGGGTCCCATTTCCCCTACCGACTTTCTTATCATCGGAAAGTCTTCCACATTCTCTTCAGGAAGAGATGATAAATCCCCTTCATCTTCCTCGGGAGGTCCCTCCTGAAAGTCCAGGCTAACTGCTTATGCTAGATGCAGACACCAAATCTACGGGACAGCTAGGGGTTTCCTTACCCCACGGTTCCATATACCCCCCATCATTTGACATATCTATATCATAAAATACAATAGAATACACAAACACCATCCACAGCAGTTTCCAATAAAACCAATCTAGGTTTTGGGGATTTTCCTATATATAACACAACGTGTTTTGGGGAAAATTTTCCAAACTAGCACACTCAGTTTTGGGAATAACATCCCTAAGTACCAATGCTTGTTCCATTTGGTGAGATGGGGGAAATTTTCCTACATTTGACAAATCCATCATTGTTCCATTAATTGGGGAAAACTAGATTTGTTTTCTCATTTTGGAGGAAATTTTCCTAAGTATCACTGTTTTTTTTTTTTTTTTTTTTTCCATTTGGGGGAAAGTTGCCAAATAAGCACACTTGGTTTTCCTTTGTTTCTGGGGGGAGAATCTCTAAACTCCTACTGTTTGTTGTTCAACTTAAGAATACTGGGGAAACACATCCTATTTTCGCTACGTTTGATAAAGTTATCATTGTTTCATCAATTCGGGGGAAAGATTTCTAAGTGATCACACCTTGTTTTGGGGAAAATTTCCTAAGTATCAAAGTACTGTGTTTTCATTTTCAGGGGAAATAAGCCCTATATTGCTACGTTTGATAAATTTAACTTAGGATGAATCTTTCTTCCCTTGCTATCATTCTTTTTCGTCAAATGTTGTTCTCAGACTGAATACTTCAGTTTGAGTCAATCGAAGTAAATTAACCCGGCCCCCGTGCAGCAGACTCCGAAGAGTCGGTCGGTTGGGATTCTTAGCTGCCAGTGAGACATGCAACCGTCTTAATCTTACTTCGAGAGATTCATTCTTCCAAGTTCGCTCTGATACCAACTGTAACGCCCGTCCCTTTTCACCTAAAATCAGAGTCTATTTTTTTTTTAATAAAGAGTGACAAAGGGCGCGGACATCACGACGCGAGTTAAGTCTGAGCTTCTAAAGCCCGGCCCTTAACTGGCCAACCCTACGTGTGCGTGGCACGAAGTCCATGGAGAACAGTTCACACGTAGACAGCAACATCAAGGAATAATACAACTATATGCGGAACTAACAATAAGGACTATCCTACAAATTTGAGATCGCAGGGAAGATAACATCCATTTAAAATTACTACAATACCTCAAAATCATAATGTCCATAATATAATCCCAAAACATAGCAAGTAATCTAATTTATTACATTTCCGACAAGCTAAACTATTGCAAATTACATTATCCGAAATAAACATTAGTAACTATCTAGCACGCCTTTCCAAGCTCCTTAGCTTGGCTCCCGTCTCTTCCTCACGCTTCGCCACCTCTTGTGTCATCAGCTAGGGTAGAAGTAGGGCGTTAGACAACGCGCCCAGTAGGACTCCGAGTAGGGCTAGCACATGGATTAGTAATAACAGCATACAGATAATAACCCAATGCAAGCTGATAAACCATCATATAATGAAACTATAAAGTAAATGCCATGTCATGGGTGTCTATGTTATGCATCCCACCCATCATCCAAACCATATAATATCATATCCCTCTTGACGGCACGGCCTCGTCAAAATATACACAATCCCTAATCATCCCCCTGGACGGCAAAACCTCGTCCAGATATAACCAATCACAAATCATCCCCCTGGACGGCAAAACCTCGTCCTGATATAACCAATCACAAATCATCCCCCTTGATGGAAGAACCATCATCAAGGTATCATAATTACATACAACATCCCTGATAAATCAAATACATTAAAATACCTCCATGTCTGTTTATCGGTCGCCCCGACGGAGCATGGACTCCGGGTTCATTTCATCCTTCCCCTGTCATATTCCTCCCATGCCATGCATGAGATGTAGATGTCATATGCCATGTAATGAATAAAATAACAAACCATGACATTTAAAAATCCCATCAATAATACATATAACTTGATTATAAAAGAAAATCAAGAAAAGCCTCAATGATCACATCATAGCTTTAAAACCATTTATAAACCAATCATATACTTACCAGAATAAATCAAATGAAAGCCCCTACATAATACATAATTCAAAACCAATCTTAACCAAACCATATAATTTTCAAAGTAATTCAAAGAAACCATCACTCCATCCATGGCTTACAAAAAGGTTAGAATCCTACCAAATACCGACTAGCGTTCTTTCTTTCGTTTCCGTCCGACAGTCCAGCTACCGACACGCGTACCGCTTGCGATGTCCAGTACCTTATTACACATTAATCAGTCCACATTTTAATTACATGAGTGTAAAATCAGCCTCCCAGGCTTTATTTTACCCTACATAATGCTATTACTTAGAATCCCTAAACCCATGATCATCTCCCATGGAGTTCTTCATTTTAGCCATTATTTACGGTTTTGCCACTACCTCTTTTCCATGGTTAATCACTCATTCATCCATGCATGATTAAGTCCATAGATGATTCATAGATTTGGATCCATCAATGACCCATCACCCATATCTTAAAATCAATAAAGTCAGCCACTTAATTTAACCTAAAGTCCATTACTTTAAACATGTACAAACACATTAACCTTAGGCCATAATGATCTACAATTGAGTCATTAAAATTCAGCCCTTTAAATTTAACCAAATCTCCATTGTCCTTGGTCTTTGGTTACACATTAAATTCATCATAAGTCCCTCCATTGAGAGAACCTAAACCATACACTTGACTTATCATTACTTAATCACACTTCCATTACAACTAACAACACTAAAAATTAGCCACTTAAACACTCTAATCCTCATTCCTTTCTCACATACATCATACCAAATTTATTCATAAGTTTACCCACAAATGGGTCATCGGTTCGGCCATACACCATGGCCGAACCCATGATGTCTTTACCCCATTCTTTCTTTGGCCTATTTATAGATTTGAATCATCAACCTTAACCACATTAAAATCTATTAACTTAGCCACACTTAAGTCCAAAATTGATCCACAACTTAGATCTATTAGTGACCTATCAACCATAATATGAACTTATTAAAAATAAGTCTTTAACCTAATCCCAATCAATTTAAACACCTTCATACTCCAATCTAACCCATCAAAAGGCTCACAAACGGGCCATGGGTTCGGCCATACACCATGGTCGAACCCATGGTGTCCTTTTCCCATTTTTTTTTTCTTGGGTCCATTGCTCACATTTTAATTTATCACAAATCCCTCTATATGGGAATTTCATCATTTATTTAGATCATTCATTTGATCAACATTTGTTTCATCTCTTGAGCCCATCAAAACTAATAACATTCCCCCTCATCTTTTCATGGTTTCAAACATACTTAACCCATTGAATCTTCCCATTTTCCATCCTTTTTAAACCCCTTTAAAATTTGTAATACATGACCATAGGGGTCGGCCATACACCATGGCCGAACCCATGGTTCATGTTCCATTATTTTTCTATGCCTCTTAAGGCCACAACATTACTCATTCAAAACCCTAAACTCATTAATACATTAATCCCACTTTTGCATCCCTTAAACCCATCATTTGATCACCATTACACCACCATAGGTTTCGGCCATTTACCATGGCCGAATCCATGATTCATGATCCACCATTCATTGCTCCAAACACCTACATTGACCCATTTAAAATCCTAATTTTCATTTGCTACCCTCATTTTCTTCCACTTATCAAAACCTTAACCAATTATATCAATTAGCTAATCACTCACCATGGGGTTCGGCCATGCTACATGGCCGAACCCTATGGCCCATGATTTTTCTTCCAATCATCCACTTCCATGCTTAATTTCATAAATTACCCAATGCACATAATCACTTATTTATTTCTTTTCCCTACTCCTAATTCACCCATTTAGGGTTTTCTCCATCTTCCATTTTCTCAAAATCCTAAAAAAAACATACATTACTTACCATTCCTTCCATTATGGATTTAAAATCCATGGCATAAACTTATGTAACCACCATTAAATTCACAAAAATAAATTCCAATTCTTAAACCCTAAAAATCCAAATTTTCTTGTTTAAGAAATACTTACAATCCGACGTCTCCTCCGATTTCCGCCGCTCCCGTCGGTCTCCTTAGCCTCCTCTCTCTTTCCTCTTGATCTTTAATAGGTCAAGAGGCTTGATCAATGGTGGCAACCCCCAACCTTAGGATCAGCCAAGTTAGGGTTTAAATTGAGAGAGGGAGAGGGAGAGGTGATGAGAGAGGAGATGGTAACCTTGACCTTAGAGTAATTTCCCTCCAAATTCACTTCTTTCTTCTCTTCTTCTCTTCTCTCCTCCTTAGCTCTCTTTCTCCCTTCACTTGAACATGGGACGGCAATGGAGGAGTGGGAGGGATGGAGTTAACAAAAAAAATGAGAATAAGACACCAACCAAGCTCATCTCCATTTTTTACTTTACATTAATGACACCCACCAACCTTAAGATATTTTCTTAGATATTTAAAATGCTTTATGGTGGTGGTTATCTAAACCACCACCAAGCCCAACGTGTTTCATATTTGAGGTTGGAATGAGGTGGGTCTTCACCTCTTGGCCCCACTTTGACCACTTTTAACTACCATTTTAAATAATTTAATTATTTAATTAATTAGATAATTACCTTAGGTTAATCCATTTGTACTTAACCTAACTCCATTACTCCACCCATGGTTGACCAAATCAACTATGGTGGCTGGTCCCACCAAACCTTGGCCCACACGCCACCTCACTTGATGAGGTGGAGGTGGGTCCCACTTGGCCACATCACCATTGTTTAATTCCAAATAACTTAGGTGATTTAAAATCATTGAATTCACTCTAAGTGGATTACCATCGGGCCTATGGCCCAATTACATTTCCATCTAGCCCATTTACCTTAGAGCATAACCATCTTGACCCATTGGGTCCCAAATGGGTATTTGACCCAATTTGACCATTCTTGACCCATTTAAATAAATTTAAATCCAAACCATAGTCTATTGGGCCACACTTGGGCCTTTATCCAAATTTTGGCCCATTTACCATTTATTCCACCAATTTGCAATTTTCATCATTAAAATAAATAATATTCACATATTTATTGATTTAAAAATTTCGGGCCATTACATCACCTAGATCATATCTTGTCTCCCAACCAAATCCAAACATAGTCCCACACGATTTTGCACTATCCCATTAGATCCCATTCGAATTTCACTAGGTCAATCCTCCACATCATCTCTTATCATCTCATCCATCCATCCATCTTAACTTGTAATCTTAGCCATTTATTGCACAACCCAAAACCCTAATCTACATAGCCAAATTCGACCATGTCTTTTTTTTCTCTCATTCTCTGCTTGGCCACCAAGATAGCTTAGATCCCAAGCCACCAAATTCATGTACACGCTATAGTAACCCTAGATTTTCTATCTTTAATCCCATCCATTTACCATAAGTCAGATCCAATCCAAGCCCTCCATTTACCAACTTGAAACCAGATTTAATCTCCACCATCCATCCAGTCCCTGTATCCTATAAATACCCCATTCCACCATTGTAAAACTATAATTTGATCTGGAGCACAAGAGGACCAAGGCTGAAGAGAAAGACAAAGAGACAGGAAGACAGGAGCCCCACTCGAATTTTACAAATGAGAATTGTAAATTTTCTTCTCCATTTTGTCTTTCTTGTACTCAATTTATGAATGCCTGTATTAATTCTTTCATTAAATAAACGTGAAACGTTCCTTTAGGATCCTGAAACATCTAATTTTCGGATTTCATTAATGGTTGTTTTGAATTGATTTTGAGTTTATGAATTTTGTTTTATTCAATTGGACGTGAAATAGTTAGAACTTAGGTTGTAAGTGTTGAATCTAAGTTACTAAGGCCTGATTTCTTAAAATTGAAGTTTATAAGTCTTGATTTTGAGGATGAGCATGAATTGAAAGACGGACTTTTACGTGAATTTCAGCCCTGGGTTTTGCTATTATTTATTTATTTTGCATGATGAAGGATTTATTCCAATAATCACCCTTTCAATTATGCACTTTTACATTATGTCATTTACTTTTACTGTCAATTTATTTTCATTTTTTTGTTTTATTTAGTTTTCCAATTTCTTTTGCTTGTATGTTGTATTTTAATTGTTCTAACTGTTTTCAATTTAAATCTTCTGTCATGTACTTTAATTATTTTGTATTTAAACCACCTCTCTAACATATGTGTTAACTAGATTGAGACTTAATCTAATTGGATTGTTAATTTTGTTATCTTAATATTGTGTGTGAGATTGTTTATAAATTCTATATTAATCCATTATCTTAAATTATATTTAACTAGTGTTCTAATTTTTGGATCTATTTATTGAAACTAAAATTTGTTAACTTGGAATTACATTCATGAGAGTAGGATTGATTTCTTGGGCTTACATTAATTTGGGATCTAAATTCATTAAAAGCATAAATTTTCAAAGTCATATATTTGAGTTTACACATACACACACATGTACACATATACATTTGTTCTCTGTGGGATCGACCTCGCACTCGTAATGCTATATTATAAATGGTCCGTACGCTTGCAAAATTTATAAATGTAAAATTTGCACATCAACAGTAGACACACTGCATGCAGTGTGAAACCCTAGCTAGAAAAATGAGAGATGAGGAATGTTTGTAAATTTTTACCACCCAATTTTATTTTGGAATTCATTGTAAATTATTATAATTCAAATCCACATATAAGAGTTTGAATTATGATAATATTTTTAGATTGTTTTTCATTTTAAAGGTGGTAAAATTTACAAGACATTAGTGGGCCCACTAGTCTAGCCTGTAGTTCAAGCTTGAAATTGAAGTTTATGAGCCAAGCCAGATAAAAACCCAAGTATATGATCCAAGTCTAAATCAAATCCAAGCCCAATAAATTCGAATTCTACATTGTATTTGTGAGTTAACTTCAAGTGGGTCCTATGCAATCTGGAAATGCCATGTGTCCAATGGGGAGAGTTTCTCCAGTTCTCATCTCAAAATTCGTGCAAACCAAAGAAAGCAATGAAAAAATCGTATAAGCTAGATGGTGAAATTTCCGTACATTGCATAGTAAAATTCGATCATGGAGAGAAATTCTAGATGGGTTTGGATTCTCTGAGATTAGCATAAAGGAGAGATAAGAAGAGAAGATATTGGAGAGAGAAACTTATGGAGAAGCCGCTAGGATTATGTAAAGCAGAAATTGGAATGGGTTATGCGCATGGCGCAAATATACACAGAAGAATCTTATGATATAATGGGGAGTAAGCAAAGAGAGAAAAAATAGGTTTTGGATTAAGCAGGAGATTCAACAAAATTGAGTGCAAATCTTTTTTGGATTTTCCACACTCTTCATCCATTCCACTCCATGCGCATACTAGAGAAATTTTCTCTCCATATGCTACTCCCACTTTGCTAAATTTGTGTAAAGCAAAGGTCCCTCCTGAGAACATTATAAATAGAGGGCCAGCACAAAGGGAAAATTCAACGAGCCAAGGAATAAATCTATGCATTGAAATATAAGAGGAGGAAAACAAAAAGAGGCTTGCATAATTCGATTTTATTTAGGTTGGTGATTTTAGTTTTTGCATTCTAATTCTTGTATTTCTGATTCACATCCTTGTTTTGTAATTCTTTATTTTTCCCATCAGTAAACTCAAGGCATATATATTTAGATTATTGGAAATTCCAATTTTCAATTTTATTATGATGGTTTGATTCGTTTTAGTTTTTGACTCCTCCCTTGGTAATTAATTTGGACAGCCATATTTTAGATCTTTTATTAACAACACTATTCTAGGTCTAAGGTTCTTTTGAACATCTGAAATATTTTAGATCGAAGAATACTATGATTAATCTAAGATTTAAGGTTCAATTAATTAGAGGACTAAATTTGATAAAAGACTTGAATGAAGTTGGGCTTTTACATGAATTTCATAGTTTAGGTCGCGAATTTATTTTATTCAGAATATGGGATATGATGCCGGCTTGAATATTTATCTATGTCCAATTGTACATATGTATTTTACTTTTGTGTTTATTTTATTTATTCAATTCTTCTGCAAAGATGGAACTAGGTTAGAATTATTTTGTTTGCATCTTAATTTTGTTTTTTTTAATTGAGAGGGGGTTGTTTATAATTTTTAGATAGGCGTTTTTCATGAAAGATAAATTTCATAATGGTTAAATTTTAATTTTAAATGATGATTCCATTATTGGATTGATTTTAGAAATTTAGAGAGTTTTTAAACTGATGTTATATTTCTAAAGATTAGAATTTTCATTTTCATTTTTAGATTATTTCTAAGATTTATTTTTTTTAAACCACACAATTTCAATTTCATATATTTATTTTTGCATATACTTTGCATATTTCTTGTGGGAGCGATCTTGCACTTATATTCTATACTATTAAATAATTTGTGCGCTTGTAAGTATAAATGTAAAACGACGACAAGGAACATACCCCGAATGAAACCCTACGTAAAAAGCAAATGAGGGAAAGGGAAAAGGCAAGTTGACAGAGGGAGAAGGTAGATAAGATACTCTAATTAAATGCCTTTGCATTGGGAGCATGGAAATCTAATTACTCCAATAAATCTCACTTGCCATGTATTCTCGTAAGGATTGCTGGAACTCTAATTCCTAATTACTCCAGCAACCTCACCTGTCATGTATTAATGACCCTGATATTGGGAGCTGAAATTTTCATAGTTTTACCATTTTACCCTCGAAATGTAAATGAAGTCGCCGTAGAGGTGAGGTAGGGCTGTAAATGGATCTGATTCGGCCCGGCCTGATTATTAACAAAACGTGTCGGATCCTAGAGTCTCTTTTATTTTTATCGGACGGTCCATCAAGAGTCCGATTAAATAATAAATTATTATTATTATTAAAAAATAAATAATCAGAGGGCGGGTAACGGATTGTCCGTAAGCCCATCGGACAGTCCGCGAAATAAAGTAAAAATAAACTATGAAACGTTAATGCTATTTCCTCCCTCTCTATCAATCGCTTCGTTGTCTCCCAATTTCATTCGCTCTTCCTTCTCTCGCCGCGGGTCTCTCATCTCTTTCCTTCTCTCGCCGATCTCTTTCAAACTCTCTTTCACACTCTGGATCTCTCTCGCCTAAATCTCTCTATGGGTTTCTTGGTCTCTCTCTCTAGGTCTCTTTCTTGGTCTCTCGGTCTCTCTCTGGGTCTCTCGGTCTCTCTATTTGGATCTCTTTTTCGGTTGCTCGGCCTTTCTCTAGATCTCTCTCTGGGTCTCTTTAATCTCCACCGTCTTATTTTCCATTCCCACAACAAAGACCCTGAAGGGCCTTATAAAGGAGAGGAGAGGAGGAATCAAAGGCAGATGCCAGAGGAGTATTTGTATGGGGGTAATTTGCAGTACGTGATCTCCATAAATCCGAGCGAACCAGATTCGAGAGTCTCAAGTCTTGATTAGGGTTTCTTATTTGTAGTTTTCACCGCAAGTCTCTCACTCTTTCTCAGCCCTCAGCCACTCTCTCCAGCCGCTGCTGTCTCGCCGAGTCTCGTTGATCAGTTGCTCTTATTTCCTCCACTTCACCACCTATTTTTGAAAGGTTCGACCTACTCTGATCTAATCATTATCCCTCTATTTTTTATAGTGGTTCAAGAACCATTCTTTAATCCACTAACAAGATGATAATTTAATCACAAAAAGAAGCATTTGCCTTTGTAGCTCAAATCTGATGAGGAGTGTGCTTCTTGTAGAGTTCTCCAAACTTGATATCCTTGATGACGAAGATGTGCCTTTGTATATGCAACCACAAGTTTGGGAGAAGGTTCTAGGATTATATATTTGCAAGTTAAATCCTAGTCTTGTTTTCTTTCTCTCTTAATCTCAATCAAAGATTTGATTAGATTCTCAAATGATTCACAAGTATAATGTGCTTAGAGAGAGATTAGGATACTCTAATTTGCCTCTAGATTTTACTGAAAAATCAGATGTGTAAAGGATCCTTAGCATCTCTAATATCCGGAGTATATATAGGCAAAATAGAATTTTCCCGAAGCCAAGTTGACGATGGGTCGTGCAACTTAATTAATGTTTCCAACTACCAGACCGTTCAACATAAGCGCACCTCCAACGACACAAAAATGGTTACCCACGATGGGTCGAGCCCAATGCCGATGAGTCACCACTGACTATAGTATCGTCCTGAGACCAACTGTATTTTACAGAGTGTTTCCAACCAGAACTCTAAACATACCAACCGACAGGTCGTGGATAACAATGGGTCGTCTCTGTCATTTATGATGGGTCGGCAGCCACGATGGTCTCGGCCTGAGAGCGAACCAGTTTGACATTATTTCCAACCATAACCCTTGTCATTCCAGACGATGGATCGTAGACCACGATGGGTTTGTCATGTCTTTGGTGATGAGTCACCAAACACGATGTGTCGTCTTGGTGGTATATCAGTTTTGCAAGTTTGAGTTCATTAGTTCTGTTGTATGTCAAAGGTCAACTTAGACTTGATTTATTTTACCAGTGTGTTCTCTAAGTCTAGTCAAGGTCTTTCTAGAGGTGTGGAGTCCATCCTAGAGTCATTTATGGTGACTTTACCTTTGTGATCGCCATATACAGATGATGTTGAATCTTCACATTGATCTTTCGATCTCGAACTTGATTCAAATTTCATGCCACTTTGAGTCTTGATTCATGTCTTCATTCTTTTAAGACGATGCTTCTCTTGAGTCACGGAATTGACAAACAAGTGGCTTGGTCAACCGGGGCATTAATAATCTCCCCGTTTGTCAATTTCGTGACAAAAACCTAGAAGCTATGAATTACAAACTCAAGGACATAACCCAACCCTTTACATCTTGTTTGAATAAAATTATTTTAACAATTATAAATACATATTCAAATGAAAAATCCTAGGACTCTATGCTTCAGATGCTTTCTTCATATTGCTCCCCCTCAAGGTGTGTTGCAATGATATACATGTATACAAACAACAAGGCACTAGGTGGAAGCAATATATCTGCCCCTCAAACATTAGTCCATAAAACACATAATGTTTCTCCATTAACACATGGACTAACACTCCAAATTCCCTCCCCCTTAAGATCTTCTCCCCTTAGATCTTTAATCATTCAAAAAACCTTGCTCCAAGCTTCTAAATTTCTCCCCCTTTTTGTTAGAAATTGACAAAGGGCATTGAAGCACTGATATACCACTTCAGTGTGCCTCAACAAGTCCCAACAGTTGGACTAGAGAAGGAGGAACCAGAGCTAAATGCATTTTGAAAGTCCCTTGGGGTGATAGAACGCAGTACTAGATTGACCCTAGACTAGGACAATCACCAATTTTAATGGTCTTTAAAAAAATCTTGATTAATCAAATGATTTACAGCAGATTAATTTGATTAATCAAATGTGTAATAAGAAACTATGCCAATAAAAGAACAATCACACAATAAGCTCTAACACTATAAAATCAATGTATAGTGGTTCGGTTAAGCAACTTACATTCACTATTGAGACTCACCCAACCTTTGGCTATCTCCAATTCACTAAGTGGGGAATTACACCCACACTAATAGATTAGGACTTCCACCTAATCAATTGGTTGGGAATTTCACCCAACTCCTATCCCTCTATTTTTTATAGTGGTTCAAGCCCCTCACTTTAATCCACTTCACAATGATGATGATTAAAATTAAATTCAAACACTAAGAAACACTTGCCTTTTGATAGCTCAACCTTGTATATGTATGCTTCTTGAAGATGTCATTCCCAATGTGATGTCAACGATGTCAAAGATGTGCCTTGTGTATGTTCAATCACAATCCTTGGATAAGGTCTCTAGGATTTAAGATACACCAATAGTTATCCAAGATTTGGTTTACTCTCTCTCTCTCTTAATCTCAAGTAAGATGATTAGATATTAGATGATTCACCAAGTGGGGTACGTAAAGATGAGGTTTGGAGAGGTTTGGAGTAGGGATGCCTTTAGATGTTCCAAGTTGAAGGGTCCAACCCCACTCATAAGAGTTTGAAGTATATATAGGAAAACAAGTGAATCCAGAGCTGATACGGGTGATCGGTCGTGTACCGGTGATCGGTCGTGTGTCCAAAAAAAGCCGTTGGAATATTACCATTGCACATTAATGGTTTTTCAATGGATAAAAAACCGACACGGGCGATTGATCGTCACTCACAGCTGATCATGCTCACGATCAGTCGCCATTCACCATGGGTCGTGTGGACAGCTTTTCAACAAAACAACTCTCCACTAAAGTGGTCATATCTTGGGCTCCCGAATCCGATTTGAGTGTTCTTGGGCTCTATACAAAGCGCTTTCAAAGATCTATCCAACCATGGTGGTTTTACCAATTGATTACTTCATTTGGTTGGTCTAAAGATACTCATAATTTATGACATTTTGACAACCCATATTTTTCAAAGATATGATCAAGGAGCACCAAGGCATTGGTCCATTTATTCCATGCTTGGTCTAATCTTACCAATATTGGTTCTACGCCTAGGGAAGGTCATGTCTCTGTGATTGATCGTGCGCCCGATGTACTGTGCTCTATACCACACATGGGTCGCCACCAGATGAATGGATCGGCCTGAGCCTGACGGTATTTTTCAGTGGGTATCCAACCCAGGCTCCAGGCGATTGATCGTGAGGGTGATTGGTCGCCGCAATACCTAGACGAAGGGTCTTCTGCACGATCGGTTGTCCTAGACATGACTGTGAATGACAGTCCAAATTTTCTCTAAGCCCAGGGCGTTTGATAGTATGCACGAATGGATCGGCCCTATCCCAGCAATACATCATGAGCACGAATGTATCGTCCTAAAACCACTGGAATTTGACAGAGCATTCCAAACCAGAACCTTCATTTTTTTTCTAGGGGATTGATCGTAATGAAATTCCGCTACTAGACGTATGCACGACCTAGAGGGGGGTGAATAGGTCGGTTTTCAATTTTAATTCCCTTTTAAAATTTTCTTACCAATTTATATGTTTAAGTAAACAAAACAATCAATCCATGCATTCAATCACATATGACACAAATATTTTATAGTGGTTCGGTTTCATCAAACCTACATCCACTGTTAGACTTCCCAACTCTAGGATCTTCCCAAAGATATTATGTAAGGGTCTCACATCCAAATAGTACAACCTAGTTTTTTATAGAGGTTCAACCCAATCGGTCTAATCCTCTACACCTGTTTTTTAGAGTGGTTCGAACACACTGTTCTAATCCACTTTACAATGTTTAAAAATAAAACAAGAAAAAAGCTTGCCTTGGGCCTTAACCGTTTTCCTTTTAGCTTTTTCTTCTTTACTGAATCTCTATGCTCCTTTCCATCAACTCGGCATCAGCAGCGTATTTTGTAGGCACAGCAGTAGGACAAGGCATGACTGATTTTAGTCCTATTTAAAACACCTTATTCTTCATCTTGATTACCCGAATATCATTAAGAAGGATAATGTCTAGAGGGAAGGCCGAATGCTCTCTCACTGATAATCTTATTCCTTTGTATTTTCTGAGTGGATTCGGTACATTAAACAGCCCCCTTACTGTTATTTTATAAACAGTTTCAAACAGTCCTGTTAGTCACGCCTGCGAGGCCTCGCAGATTCTGATGAGGCCTCGCCAGCGTTAGAATCTAGAAAGACAGCACACTGTATGTGCTGTGCAAGCTGACAAACCCAATCTATATAGATACCAGCCAGCTCGTGTTTACTGTGCATGATTTGCAACACTTTCCTTAGCCATCAATCAAGGATTAGATGAAAGATTTTCAATATTTACCTTAGCTATCAATTAAGAATCAGATGGAAGATTTTCAATATTTTCCTTAGCCATGGAGGAGCCTTTCCATACTTGTCATGGACAGCTCCTCAAGGATATCCAAATTCAAATTTCAAACGAGGTGGCAATATCTCACAATGGGTTTATTTGTTTATCATGATAGATTTACCATAATTGGCTGCCAATAGATTTCCCATAATTTACCTCTTAATTAAACAGTCACATATTAGTCTAAGTCAGCTCGACACAGGGTCAGCTGCACTCAACTCAGCATAGCTGGTTGCGAGGCCTCAGCAGATTACATGAGGCCTCGAGGCTGAAAGTCATTTATTTAATTTATTTTCCAATTGAATACTAGGTATATGACTTAGCCTAAGGTCTCCTACGGGTCACTTACCTTGTGTGCCAATACTGTATTTGATGTAGCCGCTTCAACTTCATAGTAGATCTTCTTATTCATCCAAGGCAAGTCCAACTGAGTCACGTAATTGACAATAAGAGTGACTCGGACGAACCGGAGCACTTACAATCTCCCCCTTTGTCAATTTCGTGACAAAAACCTAAGATCTACCCATTACACCAATTTCCCAAAAATTACATATTCACACATGACCACTCCTTAAAAAGTACAATGAAATTAAATCCCCAAGTTTTCTCCCCCTTAATTTGTGCCCTACGTAGACACAATAAATGTCCCCATTTTCCTACATATAAACAAAGAGTTTCCTGCATACAAACAAAGACAAGTGGTGGGACTTGTTTGCTGCTCCCCCTCAATATTAGCAACATGTGTTACTCCCCCTTTTTGTCAAGAAAATCGACAAAGGGAAGCCAACTAGAAACAATAGATATGCAAATTAGGCAAGCAAAGCAAATATTGAGCTCATGGAGTCTGATATACATAGAAAAACAGCACATGAGCAACGAGCATGCACAATAGGGAAGCATAACTAACATAACAAAAGCTAGTTTTAAATATTACAGACCCAAAATATAGTGTGATGATAGACAAAATAACCAGAGTTGTATAAAAAGGTCTTCAATCCTCAGGAGATGGGGGAGGAAATTCTGCATCAGTGCGACGGCACGAATCTGTAATCTGCTGGAGAGTACGAAAGATGCGCCGCATGGATGTTCGGACATAGACAGAGAGCTCCTGATGTTGATATAGGAGACGATCTTGACGCTTGCTCAAGTCAGAGAGAAAGGATTCCTGACGCGTTTCCAGCTCAGCAAATCGCTCATCGAAATACTTACGATCAATAGAATGCGACGGACTGGTAGCATCCCTTCGAGGCAGGCGATCAGTAGAGGGAGCGGAAAGGGGTGAGCCTCTAGATGATGGGCGAAATGAGCCGATACTTCTCTCAATGCCAGGTCTTTGTCAGAGGACGTACATTGAGAGGAACTTCTCCAGGATAAGATACCATTCCGAAATGAATACCTAGACGTGTCATGAGATAGCAGAAGGGTACAGCACTTTGGGCAGACGACTTCCAGAAGCTTTTAATATGTTCACAAATCAAAGAAGGAAGGCAGATTTTTCTCCCCATAGCAGCAGCATACAAAACGTTGATCATATGGTCACTCAGCTGGGACTTGTTCATCAGACGAGGATATACATTGTAAGTGAAGATCAGATGTAAGATCTTGTACTTGGGAAGGAGAGAAGAGGAGTGAATTTGGATTTTTCCTTCCCTGTTCGATACCATCACCATAGAGTTTGCTAATAATTTTGTGGTAATCTGCTGGGGTGACCTCATGTCGGGCTGCAGAGATGTCCCCACCTTTAAATACAGGGATGTTCATGAGCTGAGAGACCAGCTCAGGTGTGACAGTGAATTTCTCTCGATTGGAGAATTTGACAATGAACGAATGAGGGGGATCATCAATGGATTTATGGATGGAGGAGTACAAGCCCTTTACCATAGAGGGATAGGCATTGCCACCCCAACTCAGAATGTTTTCCCAGCCAACCTTCTGAAGGACTTTGAAGGTACTGTATTTTTCAAGATCTAGAAGATAGCAGGTACGCTCGACATTGAAATTTTTGAAAGAGTGTTCCTTCGGTACAGACCTGAAAAGCCTAGCACGGGGAGGATCAGAAGGGGTTGAAGAGTCATCAGACCCGTCAATACGGACATCCGTGGAACGGGAATATCGGGAGGAGCTGGGAGAGGGACGAGTAAAGGGTGAAGGAGTTGGTTGAGGGGTTGCCTGAGGAGACGGTTGAGGGATTGCCTGAGGAGTAGCCTCGGGTTCGTCATCAGAAGAGGAAACCGTTACAGAGGCGGATGGTAGAACCCGATCAGGATTTTTATAAGCCCGGATTTTCCTTTTTCTTGGCGGTGGAGGAGGCTGAGTGGGGGCTGACGATGAGGCATCGTCGCTCCGCAAGGATCTGCGGGTATGGTGTCTTTTGATAACTGCAGATTTGCAACCCATGGTTCCGATAAATCGAAGCAAAGAACAAACGAAAGAGGGCTAAATCAGAGAAGCAAGAATACCTGAAACCGAGAATCGAAGGATCAAGACTTGAAAAATGAAGATGATGACTGGAAGTAGAAAGCCCCTTTTCCCCTTTTCGTTCTCGCGACCTCGACCGTGAAAGCCGTACCTCTAACGGAACTCCCGATAGAGACTTATGGGAAGTTTTAAAAAGAGGGGACCACACGAAGAGCGATGGCGAGGGCTCGTGTGAGGTAGCGAGGCCTTGCTGACAGTGTTTGTAAGTCAAACCGAAAAACGGAAGCAAAGACTCAATGGCGAGGGCTCGAGTGAAATCACGAGGCCTCGCTGAAGGTGACGTTGTGGCAACTCAAAAAATGACTGATAGAACTCAACCACGAGGGCTCGCTGACGGTGGTAGTGAAAGTGAAATACAGAGCCAATAATATAGAACTAGACCCCCTTTTTTTTTAATTTTTAATTTTTAATTTTTTTATTATATTTTGAAATATTATCTCCACTGACTAATCATAGTATCAGACATGTTTAGGATACTGTACACACCCCAATTGATTTTCTCAAAGCAAGAAAACGAATTGAGTCAAGTGGTTTTGTCATTATATCAGCCAGTTGATTATCAGTGGAAATATATTCGAACTCAATGGTTTTCTCTTCAACTAACTCTCGAATGAAATGATGTCTAATGTCTATGTGTTTGGTACGAGAGTGCTGGACAGGGTTCTTGGAGATATTTATGGCACTTGTATTATCACAATGGAGAGTCATTGTTCCTCCCGTGATGCCATAGTCGAAGAGCATTTGTCTCATCCAGACAAGTTGAGTGCAGCAACTTGCTGCAACTATGTATTCAGCCTCTGCAGTTGAAAGAGATACGGAAGATTATTTTCGACTGTGCCAAGCAATCAGACAGTTTCCAATGTAAAAACACCCCCCACTTGTAGATTTTCTATCATCTAAGTTCCCTGCCCAGTCCGCATCGGTGTACCCCACAATATGAGACAATGTATCAAATGGGTACCAAATTCCATATAAAAATATTCCCGATACGTACTTTATGATACGTTTTACTGCTTTAACATGTGATTCTTTAGGATTGGCTTGGAACCGAGCACATGCACCCACACTAAAAGAAATATCAGGTCTACTTGCAGTCAAATACAGAAGACTGCCTATCATACTCCTGTACATGCTAGGATCAACATCTTTTCCATTTTCATCCTTTGATAATTTAACAGTAATACTCATGGGAGTGTTTGAGTGCTTACAGCCTTCAAGTCCAAATCTTTTAACAAGATCTTTGGCATACTTGGATTGTGAAATGAAGAGTCCATCATTAAGTTGTTTTATTTGTAAACCAAGGAAATAATTTAGCTCTCCAACCATGCTCATTTCAAACTCAGATTTCATAAGATTGGAAAAACTAATAGCAGCTTGTTCATCAGTGGATCCAAACACAATATCATCCACATAAATTTGAGCTATAAGTATAGCTTCATTAGATTTTCTAACAAACAGTGTTTTGTCAACACTTCCCCTTTGAAAATCATTATCTACTAGAAATTGTGTAAGTCTTTCATACCAAGCCCGAGGAGCTTGTTTAAGGCCATACAATGCCTTCTTTAATTTGTAGACATGACTAGAGTGTTTTGGATCCATAAACCCTTTAGGTTGCTCTACATAAACTTCTTCATTTAATAAGCCATTCAAAAATGCACTTTTGACATCCATTTGAAAAAGTTTAAATTTCAAACAACATGCAATGGACAATAAAATACGTATAGACTCAAGACGTGCTACAGGGGCAAACGTCTCATCGAAATCTATTCCCTCAATTTGTGTATACCCTTGAGCAACAAGACGGGCTTTATTACGAACTATTGTCCCATGTTCATCCATTTTATTTTTGTAAATCCATTTGGTACCTATTACATTTGTATTTTTTGGTCTAGGTACCAAATCCCATACATCATTTCTTGTAAATTGAATCAGCTCTTCTTGCATTGCATTTACCCAATCTTCATCCAATAATGCTTCACTAATATTTTTGGGTTCTAATTGTGAGGTGAAGCAAAAACAGCTTGATATGTTTTCTAGTTGCTTCCTAGTTTTTACTCCTGTCATGGGATCCGCTATAATGTTTGACATAGGATGCTTTTTATTTGGTTTCAGTTCAATGGATGTTGAAGATGACGAAGGGGAATTGTCAATTAGATTTGAAGATTGATCCGCCTCATCTATGGGTTCATGTACATCCAAAGACTGGTCATCAATGGCCACATTAATAGATTCCATTATGGTACCGGTTCTAATATTTTTGACTCTATAGGCTCGGCTAGTATTAGAGTATCCTAGAAAAATTCCTTCATCACTTTTCGCCTCGAATTTTCCCAAGTTTTCACGATCTCTAAGAATATGACATTTACTACCGAAAACCTTAAGATATGTACAATTTGGCTTCCTACCGGTCCATAATTCAAATGCTGTTTTATCTAGGCCAGCTCTTAGATAAACTCTATTTATGATATAGCAAGCGGCATTTACAGCCTCGGCCCACAAATTTTTTGGTAGTTTCTTACTATCTAGCATGACCGTTGCCATATCTTGGAGAACCCTATTTTTCCTTTCAGCCACCCCATTTTGTTGGGGTGTCTTAGGAGCTGAGAACTCATGATGTATACCATGTTTTTCACAATATTTTTGAAAACGGTGATTTTCAAATTCACCCCCATGATCACTTCTAATTCTATTTATGGGTGTTTGTTTTTCAATCACAATTCGTTTTGCAATAATTTTAAATTGATGATACGCATCAGATTTTTCTCTAAGAAAACCTACCCATGTGTATCTAGTGTAGTCATCAACAATAACCATGAAATACATCTTTCCTCCTACACTCATATTCTAGGTTGGTCCAACTAAATCCATATGTAGAAGCTCAAGAGGTCTAGTGGTAGTCACAACATTTACTTTCTTATGGGCAGCTCTCACTTGTTTACCCTTTTGACACTCACCACAAAATTTTTGAGCTGATCTACTTATCTTAGGTAGTCCTTTAATATGTTCACTCAATTTAGACAGATCTTTGAAATTTACATGTCCTAGTCTCTTGTGCCATAACTCAGCTTCATTAAGTTTAGACAAATTACAATGATTTTTCTTAGGAGTTGGACAGTTTTCAAGAGCATAACACTGATCAGAAGTTTTTAACCCTTTAAGAACAGCTTCTCCTTCATTATTATAAATTTGACAATCATTCTTACGGAAGGTAACATAATGGTCTTTTTCACATATTTGAGATATACTTAAGAGATTATGTTTAAGACCATCAACCAACAACACATCATCTAAGGTAAGAGAATCATTTAATTCTAAAGTCCCTTTCCCTACAATTTGAGCCAGATTTCCATCCCCAAAAGTAACCGAACCTCCATTGAAATCTACAAGGTTGGACATATATGTTCTATCACCAGTCATGTGCCTTGAACAGCCACTATCAAGATACCATTTTGACTGGTTTTCAACCTTTAGTGCTGTATAAACAATTAGGCTTTTATACTTGGGGACCCATTTTAATGTGGTTGTGGTTTTTAAATTTCTAGGGACAGATTCTTGAAGGTTATATCCGAATTTTTTGCTCATTTTTTCATTTAATGTTTTGTTCAATCTTTGAGCCAAATTTTCACGATAATGATATTTCCTTTTCTCCTTTTCATAACTTTGTACTTCAAATTTTTTCTGATTTGCTTTTTCCCATATGTTTCTTTTTCTAAGTTTGCATTCAAATCTGAAGTGTCCCCTTTTAGCACAGTAAAAACAAGTGATATTTGACGGTCTAGAAGATTGACCTTTAACTAAAATAGTTTTGTTCACAGGTTTTACATTGTCTTGGTTGTATCCAAGACCAGTCTTGTCCCCATAAGTTTTACCCAATTTTAGTAATCTTTCTAATTTATATTGTCCTTGGGTAAACTTATTTTCAAAGTAGAGTTTATGATTATTAAAGCTGTTTATTTTAGAATGAGCATTAATAATTTCTTCTAATAAGATACTTCTAATATCTTCCAATTTTTTAATGTCATCCTTATACTTTCTCAACTTATCTTGTAACTCATTTTGAACTTCTTTTAATTTATCATTTTCTTCATTTGTAGTTTTTAGAGTTCTTACAAGATTTTCATTTATTCCTTTTTCTTCTTCCAACTGACTTATTAAATTTGCATTTTCAGATTTTTTTTTACTTAATTTCTTAGCCAGTTTTTGACTTTCCAGAAAAAGAGAATCATAGGCCTCTTGAAGATCATCATCTTCATCATTTTCTAACTCACTTTCTGAGTCACTTCCAACAGTTGCTATAGAGGCTATGAACCCTTTTAGATTTTCAGATTTATCTTGAGTCGATTCATCAGACTCACTTTCTGATTCAGAGGTGTTTTCATAAGTTCCAGTCAAGGCTTTCTTATTTCTTTTTGAGGGACATTCAACAGCAAAATGTCCTTGACCTCCACAATTATAACATTTTTATTCTTTGTCTTTGTCTCTTCCTTTTTCTTTCAATGTATTAAATCTGTTGGTATCTTTTATTCTGTTGGTATTTTTATCCCTTGATTCACTTCTTTTAAAGTTTTTAAACTTATTTCTTTTATTGAAGTTTCTTAAGAATTTTTTAGCTAACAGGGCAACATCATCTTCACTATCAGATTCAGATTTTTCTTCTTTAAGTTTCTCACTGTTTGAAGATGATTTTAAAGCAACAGACTTCTTTTTAGGTATCTCATCTTCAAAATGAAGTTCATAAGTTTGAAGGGATCTTACTAGGTCATCAATTTTCATGAAGGATACATCTCTATACTCTTCAATAGCTGCTACCTTAGGTTTAAATCTCTTGGGCAGATTTCTAAGTACCTTGGTACAAACTTTAGATTCGGGAATTATCTCTCCTAAGGCCCACATAGAATTTATTATATCACTCAACTTAGAGTAAAAGTCCATAAACATCTCACTTTCATCCATTCGTATATTATCAAATTTTGATTGGAGAATTTGGAGTTTAGACCTTTTAACAACAGAAGTACCTTCATGTGTTCTTTCTAAGATGTCCCAAGCATCTTTAGCTGTTATACAAGTCATGATACGTTTAAACTCATCAAGTGAGACAGCATAGTTAATGGCATTCAAAGCCTTTCCATTTGCTATGTATAACATTTTTCCATGTCTGTCCAAGTGAAATAATCTTTAAGTTTGGTACCAATAACTTGTTGTACAGATTTTCCAGCTTCATCTCTAGTAGGTTTTTCTATGATTTCCTCAATCGGTGGTTCTCAACCTCTTACAATTGATTCCCAAACAGCTCCATCTAGTGATATAAAAAAGCTTTTCATTTTTGCCTTCCAAGAGCATAGTTGGAGCCATCAAAATAGGGAGGTTTAGAAACGGGGTGACTATCACCTTTGTGCATGATTCTAGTAAAAGATCAACTCGGACGGTTAAGTCCAACTCAGAGTAACCGAGCTCTGGATACCAATTGAAATTCCGCTACTAGACGTATGCACGACCTAGAGGGGGGTGAATAGGTCGATTTTCAATTTTAATTCCCTTTTAAAATTTTCTTACCAATTTATATGTTTAAGTAAACAAAACAATCAATCCATGCAATTCCATCACATATGACACAAATATTTTATAGTGGTTCGGTTTCATCAAACCTACATCCACTGTTAGACTTCCCAACTCTAGGGTCGTCCCAAAGATATTATGTAAGGGTCTCACATCCAAATAGTACAACCTAGTTTTTTATAGAGGTTCAACCCAATCGGTCTAATCCTCTACACCTATTTTTTAGAGTGGTTCGAACACACTGTTCTAATCCACTTTACAATGTTTAAAAGTAAAACAAGAAGAAAACTTGCCTTGGGCCTTAACCGTTTTCCTTTTAGCTTTTTCTTCTTTACTGAATCTCTGTGCTCCTTTCCATCAACTCGGCTTAAGCAGCGTATTTTGTAGGCACAGCAGTAGGACAAGGTATGACTGATTTTAGTCCTATTTAAAACACCTTATTCTTCATCTTGATTACCCGAATATCATTAAGAAGGATGATGAAGAATAATGTCTAGAGGGAAGGCCGAATGCTCTCTCACTGATAATCTTATTCCTCTGTATTTTCTGAGTGGATTCGGTACATTAAACAGCCCCCTTACTGTTATTTTATAAACAGTTTCAAACAGTCCTGTTAGTCACGCCTGCTAGGCCTCGCAGATTCTGATGAGACCTCGCCAGCGTTAGAATCTAGAAAGACAGCACACGTATGTGCTGTGCAACCTGACAAACCCAATCCATATAGATACCAGCCAGCTCGCATTTACTGTGCATGATTTGCAACACTTTCCTTAGCCATCAATCAAGGATTAGATGAATGATTTTCAATATTTACCTTAGCTATCAATTAAGAATCAGATGGAAGATTTTCAACATTTTCCTTAGCCATGGAGGAGCCTTTCCATACTTGTCATGGACAGCTCCTCAAGGATATCCAAATTCAAATTTCAAACGAGGTGGCAATATCTCACAATGGGTTTATTTGTTTATCATAATAGATTTACCATAATTGGCTGCCAATAGATTTCCCATGATTTACCTCTTAATTAAACAGTCACCTATTAGTCTGAGTCAGCTCGACACAGGGTCAGCTGCACTCAACTCAGCATAGCTGGTTGCGAGGCCTCGGCAGATTACATGAGGCCTCGAGGCTGAAAGTCATTTATTTAATTTATTTTCCAATTGAATACTATGTATATGACTTAGCCTAAGGTCTCCTACGGGTCACTTACCTGTGTGCCAATACTGTATTTGATGTAGCCGCTTCAACTTCATAGTAGATCTTCTTATTCATCCAAGGCAAGTCCAACTGAGTCACGTAATTGACAATAAGGGTGACTCGGACGAACCGGGGGCACTTACACGTAATACCACGATTGGTCGCCTACTGTCAATAACGGTTGATCGCCGACACGATGTGTCGTCCTTGTAGTAAAATCAATGGTTTGAAACTTTTAGTCCATGTTCTGATTTGGTGTCAAACATCCAATAGGCTTACTTATGATTTACCAAGATGTTCTCTTAGCCTAGGCAAGGGCATCCTAAGGTGTTGGGTTCCACCTAGAGTCATCTATGGCCAACTTACCTTTGTGTGATTGTCATACAATTGGTAATGATGAATCTTCAACTTGGTCTTCCATCTTGAGGAACTTGATTCAATCTTTATCACTTCTTGAGTCATGTATTATTGCTTCATTCTTCCAAGGCAAAGCTTCATCTAGTCATGGAATTGACAAATAGGTGACTTCGGCAATCCTGGGTCACTAACATCTCCCCCTTTGTCAATTTCATGACAAAACACCTAAAAGCTAATGAATACAAACTTGAATAATTAACCCAACCCAATATACACACATTTGAATACAAAAGATACAACCATTTAAAGTACATGTTCAAAAGAAAAAACTTCTATGCTCCGAAGATGCCTTCTCCAATGCTTAGCTTGCAAGCTCCATTGTGATCCTGTACATGTACCTATACACACAAACAATGCAAGCAATGGTGGAAGCATAGGTATCCCCCTCAAATGTTAGTCACATACATAGTAATACAAACAATATTACTCCCCCTAAGTATGTGAACTAATTACAAACTCTCCCTTAACCTATTATTAATCTCCCTTAATCATAGACATTCCTCCCTTCAAAGATCTTCTCCCTCTAAGATCTTTAGACTTTCTCCTACTGATCTTACTCTAAGTTTACCACACTCTCTCCCTTTTTGTCATAAATTGACAAAGGGTGTGAAGCACCAAATCATGGTGCTTCAATAAGTCCCAACTATTGGACTGGAAAAAGAGAAAGAGGAAGTCTAATGCATGTGATTTTAAAACTTGCCAATATGAACCAACTAATGCATGTTCTAGGGAGGTAATCACTCATACAAATAATTTACCATGAGATGGGCATATGAGTTAAGACATCATGAACTACATAAATAATACACCAATTTAGGCACAAAGTTCATGAAAGATGAGATGATGCAAAAGATTTATCAATACACGCATAATTGCATCAAAACAAGAATAATGTCCATTAATCAAAATATACACCAATGAAGAGAATATGAATGACCAAAAATCCTATCCTTGGAAATCCATTATGCACATGGAAGCTAGTTTCTTCCTTTAAACTTTCCAAGGTATGCTCTCCTTTGCTCAACACTTTGAGAGCACAATGCACCAAGTCCATTAACATTTGGACCACATAATCATGTTTGCTTTCACAATGCCCACCAACAAGATTTTTGGCATTAAGATTTAACTTTGAAAGATCATGAACGCCAAAACAAGGTGCATCAAAACAGTTTTTGGAGAAAATATGATTTTCCTTATTTGAACAATTCTCCAAGCATTCATTTTCAATGTCTAATTATTTTCCAAGATAGAGAATAACAAGAACATTGGAAAGACAAAAATACATCCTTATGAGATTTGCAAATTGAGGGATGAAGTGTGTGTGCTTGTGATGCATGTAAGTTCACAAGGGAACAAGTTTTGCAATCCAACCTTTGAATGCCAATGAAGTTAATACATTCACTCAATAATTTGTGCCATTTGATCAACAAAATTATAATTTTTGCACAAATTCATGGATCTTGGATCATTTTTCCATTTCAAGTCCAACTTAAGATTTTTTATCCAATCCAATCCAAAGACCTTGGGTATATTAATTTATCAATTTAAACAACTTTTCTCATGTACGATGTCATATGGTAAGGCATTCTTAGGTTTAGCAAAACTTGGATCTTATGAACTAAACACATTCCTCATAAATTTCCAAATAATCAAAATAGGAATGAAAACCAAGCACACAAACCATACATTCATTTCACATATTATATACCAATAATAAGCACATGGAAATGAAGTATGAAACAAGTATGGCATTTGAACATATTCAACATGATAAGGACTCATGAAATGTCATAATCACAAACACTTGCAAAACATTCTCAAATGCACCAAGATATACTATTTAAATCAAGGAACAATGCGTGAGAAAAAATCTACATGTTGGGCATACAAGTGTTTGCCAATGGTTGCTCCCATCCTTACTAATATTTTTACCATTCATTCATGAATACTCCAATGAGGTTCAAAAACATAGAATAGAATGGTACATGAATGGATGACCGATGAAAAACATTTAATCACATATTGATCAACAAATACCATTCACAAGCAATGAGCAAGTTTCATTCCACAAGAGATTCACAAATTTTGTAACTTGGAATGAAATAACACTATGTATGTGCACATGAACATCTCACAAACAAAGATACTACCAATATAAGGCCAGAGATGAAAAAGCAATTAAAACTTGCACATACAAGAAATACATGAGGCAATGCACAAACTCCATTCATTCCCAAAAGAATGCACAGATTACATGACATATGGAATGAGACGAAACAAGATACAATCCAAATTTAAAGCATAATGTGCAAGCCAAACATGTAAACATACATTCCACAAATAAAAATACCAGTTTGTGAATATGGAATGCAACAAAATAATCAGAAGAGGGGTCTTTAAACCAAAATCTTATGTGCATAGGCAATATATTGTCAAGGAGATCGGTCGCATAGCTGATAAATCGTCATCCGACGATCGGTCGCCATGACAGCACAGATTTTTCCTTTTAAAATAATTTTCAAGTTGAAATCACCCTCTTGATTTTAACAACCATGTGGCATGAGATAAACATGATTCTACCAATAAAAACATATATTCCACACAAATATCTTGCACACATTCAATCCCCAAAACATATACTAATAAGGAACATGGGATTAAATGCAAGATACCACTAAGATTCGAAACATGATACACAAGTGTTAACCATATTGAAAACATAACACATTTGAGTTGCGTACTTTAGGACTTGGAATCTAAGTCCACATATCTATGACACTTCAAGCAAGACTAATACTATAGCCAGGACAAGTACAATAATGTGCTTGAAAGGTTAAATGTGCCATGCCACAACACTTGGTTGTTTGAACTCACTTATACAAAGATGAAGTTCAACTACACTTGGTCTATAGATACTCCAATGATGCACAATTCTTTGACCAATGTAGGGCATGAATTATGTCACATACCTTAGGGATCCATATGAAATTTTGATCCGGACCTTTCCTCTCAAGTCCTTGGAACTTGGGCAATTTAATTCTTCCATTTTGAACATTTGGCCCAATTTTGGAGGTTTGAGACAAGACCCTCCTTTTGATATTCCTATTCATAGAATGAGGAGAATCTTAACCTATCCCTAATAACTGTACCAATGTAGGGATGATGCATCGTGTGAGGTGCAATGTGTCTCTTAGGAACATTCACTAATTGATTTACCTTATTTTTCTTTGCATGGTCGGAATGTCCAACCACCACATTCTTTCTCTTCCTTGCACCTTGAGCGAGATCTTTGGCCAGTTTTCTTCCAACAAGCATCCTAGTCTTACATTCATGCTTGAAGTGCCGGGTTAAAGCACAATAGAAACATTTTACTATAGAAGTGTGTGTGGTGTGGCCTTTACCTAACTTGGATTGGTTCATTAGTCTTTTTAAGTTTGAATGAGAATGTCAAAAACCATTTCAATCACAAAAAGGTTTACCCAATTTAGATTCTTCCAATTTTAGATTTCTTTGGGTAACCATATCTTGAGATTTCATTAGATTTTCCAAACTTGAGTTCAATTTCATATTTTTATCTCTAAGACATTTTTCAACTTCTTTTAGCTTCAAGTTTCCATTTTCATACACTTTTAATTTTTCTTGAAGCAACTTTTGATTTTTCACTCAAATTCACAATTTCAACATTTGCATTTTTCAAATTTTGCATTTTGAAGTTGGGTAGAGAGTTTGCCATTCTCAAATTTTGCCTTATCAAGATCCTTAGCTAATCTAACACTCTCTAAATATAAGTCATTAACAGACTCTTGGAGGTCATCTTCCTCTTCCTCACTTGAGGATCCCTCTTGGTCATTAACAATGGAGGCAATAAACATTTGAAATTTTCACCTCTCTCATGATTTTCCAATTTGTTATGAGAGGTGGAGCCATCCATTGAAACATCCAAAGAATTATTCTTTAAGAAATTCATTTTCGAAGGAGATCCAATCATCATTTTCCTTTTCACAAGAGAACTCATCATATTCATTTGACTTCCAAAAAATATTTTTGTTTACGTCTTGGTGAAAATGAGATTCCCCACTTTGCCTTTCTAAGAAAAGAGTTCAAAAATGGAAGAACAGGTCATGAGAGATTCATTTGTACAAGGCATCATTTTAGAACAAAGATCTACTCGGATGGTTAGATCTTTTCTATGAGCACGATGTAACACCCCGGATTTTCCTCACCTTATAAATTTATTGGATGGGCCCACTTTGTAACTGCCCCGTCCTTTTTCACTCGCTTGTTCCCGTAAATTCAGTGTATATTTTTTTTTTATGACAGAATAGAGTGATAGAACCCGGGATGTCACGACGCGAGCTAAGTCCGAACTTCCAAAGTCCGACCCTTAACTGGCCAACCCTATGTGTGCATGGATCAAGTCCATGACAAATGGTTCACACATAGCAATATCAACTTGCGGAATAAAAATCATAACCTGCGGAATCATAACATCAATTTGCGGAATCATAAATAGAACCAAGTTCTATTCCATTCAGATAGCAAAGTACGTCAAGTCATTAATCATCATTATCATAACGTAATCATCCAATAAGACATCCAACCAAAGCAAATCCATCTAAGTTATTACAATCCGAATTCTAGATACTCAAAATACAAATCCCTAAGTATCTTAAACAAAATATAAAACTAAAAGCGTTCCAAGTTCCTATGCTTGTCCTTTTCCGCGTTCAGTGTTTTCCTCGTTTCCTGCATCATCCACTAAAGGGTAGAAGTAGGGAGTTAGTACAACGCGTCCAGTAGGTATTCCAGTTACGGCTAACACATGGTTAGTACAAATCATATATAATAACAATATATAAAACCAGGAAAAATCCATGCCATGCAATGATGACAAATATGCGATGAGTTCCACCCATCACATGTACATAAATGTACCCACCACATAGGTCTTCCGGACGCCCCGGCGGAGTGTGGACCCTCCGGAATCTTCTTGATGGAAATCACATCAAGGTATTGCACATAGGTTTTTCGGACGCCCCGACGGAGTGTAACCCCTCCGGTTATAAATCCTCCACCCCATGCCATGCATGAGATGCCAATGAAACACATGCTATTTTATAACATAAACATAGCATTAAAAATCATCTTGAAAACACATGCTCTTTCCTCATATAAACATAGCATATAAAATCAACCTTTGAAATATAATCAATTCATGCTATTTACACAATGAAGCTTAGCATTTGAAATTCAGTAATAAAGCATATCCTTTGAAACATATTTTCATCAAATATAAGATAAGACAAAGTACATAAACCCATGGTTTCAAAGAGGTGGAATCCTACCTAAGACCGTACACAAGTCCTTGCATTTCCGTCCAAGATTCGGTCACCGATCACGCACCGCTTAGCGAGATCCTGTTACCTTATAATATAATGATAAATCAACAACAAATCTCACCTAATTACAAAGTTCTAAGTCTATAAACAAAACCCCACGGGGTTCGGCCATACACCATGGCCGAACCCATGGTTTACCATTTTTCATACATATTTACACAAATGCCACTGTTGATAATCCTAGCCCCTTTTCTTTGCTTAGGTTCCAAGTCATCCATTCATGCTTCCAAATCACATAATCCCATAAATAATTCATGGGGTTCGGCCATCCACTATGGCCGAACCCAATGTCCAATATTCTCTCATATTTACAAAAATGTCATTGGTTTCCTCTTTCCTTTAAATCTTCTATAATTAGACCTTATAAACTTCCCTAATCAAATAAGTCCATCGAACACAACTCATGGGGTTCGGCCATACATCATGGCCGAACCCATGGTTCTCCACTTTGGTGTTTAATTACATTGTTGCCATTCCTTTATCCATCAATTCATAACATACATTGTATTCCTTTATTTTATTTTAAAACTGCACATAGCATCACTCATAACATAGGTTCATAATCTGATTCATAAATCAGCCCTTAACCTTGAATTAAAGATGTCATTAATCCCTTAATTTGGACCATGGGGTTCGGCCATACACCATGGCTGAACCCTATGGTGTATAATTTCCAATTAATCTCCATCTTTCTATAATTGGAAGGTCTCCAAATTTAGATTTCACATTCCAAGAATAGAACTTCCCATTATTAATCTCTCCTACTATCATTAGATGGTTTCCCTATTTAACTTACCAAAAATATAAACCTCCTTCCATAAATGGAAAGTTTTCTAAAAATAACTCTACCTTCCATTTTTAACCTAAGGTCCACATTTAGAAGGTTTCTTAATTAAACAACAACCCTTCTATGATTGAATATCTTATTCCAAAATTCACAAGGTTTCCCAAAACTAATCCTAGTGGGGTTCGGCCATAACTATGGCCGAACCTCACTCATGGCAACCAATCCCTTCATTTAAATTAGGTTCCATAATCAAGCCTTACCTTCCATTCTTGGTATGGTTTCCATAAATAACTTTTATGGTCTTTAAGTAGATACTTTCTAATTTTAATATCCACTTCCAAGAATGGAAACTTTCCTTAATAAGTAACCTCCTTTCCATATTTGGAAACACCTTCCAAAATTAGATTGTTTTTTCCATAATTAACCACTCCTTCCATATGTGGATTGCTTCCCAAATTAGCAATACTTTCCATAATAAGGTTTCCAAAAATAACTCTAGTGGGGTTCGGCCATGCACTATGGCCGAACCCTATGGTTCATGATCTTGGCCCTTGGTTTAGATCTAATCCAAAATTAATCATCAATCCATATAATGTTTGGTGGGGTTCAGCCATACACCATCGCCGAACCTCACTCCTCCTTTTTATTATTTTAGATCCACTCCATTAGCCATAAAACAACCATGGTTCGGCCATGCCATGGCCGACCCATATTCCATATTCTTTCATTGATTTTCTTGAATCTAAAACATACAATCACCAAAGGTTTCTATGACTTAAGATCTAGGAACATAAACCCAATTAATAAATCAACACTCTCCATGGTTTCCAATCTTTAAAACCAATTAAATAAGCAAATATTTCCATGGGGTTCGGCCATGCACTATGGCCGAACCCTATGGTTCTTTCTTCTCTTTTAAAACCATTTACCCATCTCTAATTTTCTCTTCATGGGGTTCGGCCAACCACCATGGCCGAACCCTATGGTTCTTTTGATTTCATAAATAAAATTATAACATTAATACTTAGATACTAACCTCTACCTTGCTCTTCTAATCTTTCTCTTCCTTTCTCTTTGATTTTCTCCAAACAAGAACTCCTTCTAGTTGCTGCCCTTTCTTCTCTTGCTCTTGCCGTGTAAGAGAGGACTTGAGAGAGGGAGAGAGAGAGGAATATAACTTGGTAATGGGGTTGTAAAAACCAGTGCACCCCTATGGATCTCTCCTTTTATTAAGCTCTCTTAATCCCATATTAGAATGTTCTTCATAGAATCTTGCCATCTTGTGTTTCCCGTTTTTTTTTTAACACGTATACTATATTGTAGCACAGTTTTAACCTTGTTAACTTCCGAATAAAAAAAATGGTAAACTACAAAGTTGTAGCTCTTGAAATCTTCTTTCCAACGCAAAAAGAATCAAAATAATCGGATATCAGAGTGAAAAGTTATAACCAAAACACTGGACATATATCAAACCTTCCTTATTTAACCATGGCCGACTTTCCCTCTTTAATTAGCCATATCCGACTTTCCCTTGCTTTATTAAGACTTCCTTTAATTCTTATTAGCAAGTACTATGCGCATAACCCTAATCATAATCCAAACAATCTTTTAATTTAATTCATAGATATTTCATCCCTTTTTAAATATCTAGCATATCATTGTGGATTTAAAAATCCCACATATCTCTCATGTGCATAATATGTAAATCACTATCTAAAATTCGGCCAAGATAATCTTTATTTGATTTTTTTAACATCTACTTGATATTTCAAATCCACTACTCGGCCATAATATCCTTTATTCAAAATTGGGTATGATTCACCACTAATTTAATCCTACCCATTTAAATTTTAGTAAAACCAATTCCAACATTGGTTGGGTCCTAATTGGGTCATGGCCCAATTCCTTATCCATATAAGATTTAATTCCAAAATTCATAATCAAAATTAAATAAATAATAAACTGAAAACCCAAGGTGTTACACACTTGGATAGCAATTTATTTATTAACAGAGAAATTTAATTGAATTTGAAATTAAAAAGTTGAAATGGACATTAGATGGGCAAGGAAATAGGTCAATTACCCAAGACCCAATGGATCATAGGTGATCTTAATTTAAAAATAATTGATGAATTAGATCATCATACATAAATTACATAATAAGAGAGGATAATGGAATTAAAATAATAAAATAAAATGGTATATGGAAGCCAACTAAGTAAGGATGTCACGTCATCAAGTGAGTTGGAAAGTAGAATTGAGTTATACAAGTGAAGGTGACACATCAAGTGACATGGCAAAGGTGGGACCCAAATGCCATGTGGTGACCAAGTCACCGACCATGGCATGGGTTGACTTGGTCAACCACTTTTAAATTTTAAATCTTGAATTAGGGTTTTCTTTTAAGAGGTCTTAAGTTGGGAAGATGAAAGGATAAGATGGAAGGCTAGAATTTCATCTAAGGAAAGATCTAGGGTGGAGATTAAGAGTTGGAGAATCTTGTCTAGGTACATTGTACCTAGACACTTAGGAACCCAACGGTCTTCACCTCAAAAGCAATGAAGCCACCCTTGGGAAATCAAGAGCCTCCTTGTTTAGAGCAAGTCATTATGAGAGGGAGGGAAAAGATTAGGGTTTTAATATAAAAACCCAAACCAAAGGGCACCCCAAACCCCTTGATCGACCCCCCCCCCCCCCCCCCCCCTCTCTCTCGCAAGAACTTCTCTCCACTCCTCTCCTCTCTCCCACCTCTACCTCCATACACTTGAAGATTTTGAAGAACAAAGAAAGGAGAAAAAGAACTAAGGAAGAAGGGAAAGATTAAAAGAAAAGAAGGAGATTAAAGAGCCAAAGAGGAGGAGCAACTCATTGAAGGAAAGGTCTAAGGAGATGAGGTAAGCCTAGAATTAATAAAATCAATGGAGATTAATCTAAGGAAAACATAGGTTCGGCCATGGTGTGGCCGAACCCATGGGTTCTATGTTGGTTGGAATGAACGGCCAAAAATGTTATAAGGCCATGGAGTTGGAAATCCATCCAAATGATGGTTATGGGTTGAAACAAAACAACCATGAGATTAATCCGGATCATCATGGATTATGCCAAGATATGGTCAAATCCATGAGTCTAACATTTTAAGGGTTTTGATGTTCCTTGTTAAGAACATGTAAGAGGGAGGAATAATCAAACATAAGGGATCATAGGTTCGGCCATAATGAATGGCCGAACCCATGCTATGAATATGATTGATGGATTAAGAAAAATAAGAAAATGCCTAAGGTAAAACGATGAAAACCAACCATGATGGTTCAGCCATGTTGTATGGCCGAACCCTAACCTTGTCTAGTGGGTAGGAAATATATTGAGTAAGTATTGAAGATAGAATCTATGTTTAAACATGATTAAGGATGGATTTCAAGGAGAAAAGAATCAAAGCACAAGGTTCAGCCTCTTGCATGGCCGAACCCTATTTCTTTTATGGGGACCATTTGAGGACTAAAAAAAATACTAGATGAGGTTCGGCCATGTTGTATGTCTGAACCCCATCAAGTGACCTAAAACATGTTGGATGTATTTTTTTTAAGAAAAACCCATCCTCAAGGTGATATAGGATGGAAAGGAGATGAAAAGGAAGAATAATGGGTTCGGTCATGTTGTATGGCCGAACCCCATGGATGATTTTATGGATCTATGTATGTTAAAGGTTAAATGACTAACTTGGGATTATTAGATTAAGAAATGGAAAAAAAATGAATGATGATTGACTCGCACTGTTTAAAATAATATAAGGATTAAAAAGAGGGTCAAAAACCAAAGAATGAGGTTCGGCCATGTTGTATGGCCGAACCCCATTGATGGGTCTTCGCGAACATGAACCCCATTGAGGGTCTTAACCGGTTTATGGACCATGATGCGTAAATACGTTGAGAAATGAAGATGAAACTTAGATGGAAATAAGGATGATGAAATTAAAATGGAAAATCAAACTAATATGTATGTTTGAATTTGATGAGGTAAAGAGGCTCACAAAGGGATTGTGATTCATCTCACACAACCGTTAGCGTTATCCTTGCAAGACAAGAAAGGATAGTATATCGGACATTGGTAGGAATTCTACCTCACTAAGAACACTATGGAGTATAATATGACACTTGTTTATTCAAAATATGATGAATACATTGGCTAAATAAATTGTATATGATTATGAGTTAATTTTCAATTATATGATGTATTTATGTATTTTAAATGACATGGCATTCTTGCATACATCATGGCATGGGAGGGAACACATATGACCAACAAGCTAAGTCCTAAGCAGTCCGGACAAGACTTGGGCTTGAGATTAGCTTATATGAAGCTATATGAACCGTGGAGATTTGGCCGTGTCCGATTGATAGAAAAGTACGGCGTCAATTGGGCCAAAGAGCTCCTGGGTAGTAAGTCCCGAAACCCTGCGCAGAGGGAGGAGCCCACACTACACCGGCAATCCCAGTTAACTTGTGGATGGGTATATAGTGCCCTGGTGGTTGCCGCCTCAAACACTGTGGACATAATTGACCAAGGAAACCACTGATTGATTTGTGATGTGATTGGGTAAGATTTCATTTAGCATTGACACCCATGACATGACACTTATGTTAGCATGACTATGATATGGACGTCATGCATTGTTTTATTACTTACAAGATGTTTTTACAAATATGCCATTAATGATGTATAAACCCTTGATTTATGATATTCTAATATTACTCCTATGTGTACCCTAACCCTAATTGGAATACCTACTGGGCATATTGACAAATGCCCTACTTCTACCTTATAGATGTTGAAACATGAAATGCTAAGGAAAGGACGTATGACCAAAAGGGAGCCAAGCGTGATGGAAAAAGGATTAGTAGGAGCTTGGAAGATTGAAGTTTAATTTGCTTAGTTTTTATTTCAATGATGTATTCGGAGGACTTGCATTTTGGGTTGTAATATTTTAGACTATTTGGGACACTTTAGAACTTATTTGTTATGGTTTGATAAACTTTAGTTTTATTTAATTTTTATGGTGATTGGCGTTTTTTGTCTAATGATGTTAAAAAAATGAATAGCATCTTATTCATATAAATTATTCCGCAAACAATAAGATAAGCGTGTGTAAATATTTTAGTGGACTTAGTCCACGCACATGTAATAGTGGCCAGTCAAGGGTTAGGTTTTCGAAACTCGGACTTGACTCGCGTAGTAACGGTCCATCCTCTCTCACTTATAAAAAATATACTCTGATTTATACAAGTGAAAAATGGCGGGGCATTAGACACGAGGCTCTGATACCAATTTACAGTCCCTTGGGGTTCTAGAACACGGTGCTAGATTAACCCTAGTGGGGGGTGACTAGGACAATCACCAATTTTGATGGTCTTTAAAAAAGTCTTGATTAGTCAAATGATTTGCAGCGGATTAATTAGATTAAACAATGTGTGATAAAAAAGTGTGCCAATAAAAGAACAATCACACAATAAGCTCTAACACCATAAGACCAATGTATAGTGGTTCAGTTAAGCAACCTACATCCACTATTGAGACTCACCCAACCTTGGGCTATCTACAATTCACTAAGTGGGGAATTACACTCACACTAATAGATTAGGACTTCCATCTAAACAATTGGTTGGGAATTTCACCCAACTCCTATCTCTCTATTTTTTATATTGGTTCAAGCCCCTCGCTTTATTGCATTTCACAATGATGATGATTAAAATTAAATTCAAACACTAAGAAGCACTTGCCTTTTTATAGCTTAACCTTGTAGATGTATGCTTCTTGAAGATGGCCTTCCCAATGTGATGTCGATGATGTCGAAGATGTGCCTTGTGTATGCTCAATCACAATCCGCGGGTAAGGTCTCTAGGATTTAAGATACAACAATAGTTATCCTAGATTTGGTTTACTCTCTCTCTCTTAATCTCAATCAAGATATTGGATATTAGATGATTCACCAAGTGGGGTTTTTAAATAGGAGGTTCGGAGAGGTTTGGGATCACTACGGATGCCTTAAGATGTTCCAAGTTGAAGGGTCCAACCCCACTCATAAGAATTTAAAGTATATATAGGCAAACAAGTGAATCCCGAGCTGATATGGGCGATCGGCTCTGTACTGGCAATCGATCATGTGCCCGAAAGAGCCTTTGGAATGTTACCATTGCGCATTAATGGTTTTTTCAATAGATAGAAAACTAACACCGACGATTGATCGTCACTCACGGTTGATCGTGCTCACAATCAGTCGCCATTCACGATGGCCATATCTTAGGCTTCCGAACTCCGATTTGATTGTTCTTGGGCTCTATGAAAAGCACTTTTAAAGATATATCCAACCATGGTGGTTTTACCAGTTGATTACTTCATTTGGTTGGTCTAAAGAGACTCATAAGTTATGACATTTCGACAGCCATATTTTTCCAAGATATAATCAAGAAGCACCAAGGCATTGGTCCATTTACTCTAAGCTTGTTCTAATCTCACCAATATGTGTTTTAAGCCTAGGGAAGGTCCTGTCTCGGAGATTGGTCGTATGCTCTATGTATCGTGCTCTATACCACACGATGGGTCGGCACCAGACAAATGGATCGACTGGAGCCTGACTGTATTTTTCAATGGGTATCCAACCCAGGCTCCAAGCGATTGATCGTGAGGGCGATTGGTCGCCGTAATACCCATATGAAGGATCATCTACACGATCGGTTGTCCTAAACATGACTGTGAATGACAGTCTAGATTTTGCCTAAGCCCAGGGCATCTGATCGTATGCACGATTGGATCGGCCCTGTCCGAGAAATACATCGTGAGCATGAATGTATCATCCTGAAACCACTGGAGTTTGACAGACCATTCCAAACCAGAACCTTCATTTTTTTCCAGGGAATTGATCTCAATACCATGATTGGTAGCCTGATGTCAATGGCGATTGATCGCCGATACGATGTGTTGTCTTTATAATAAAACCAATGGTTTGAAACGTTAAGTCCATGTTCAGATTTGGTGTTAAACATCCAATAGGCTTGCTTATAATTTACCAAGATGTTATCTTAGCCTAGGCAAGGGCATCCTAAGGTGTTGGGTTCCACCTAGAGTCATCTATGGCCAATTTACATTTGTGTGATTGCCTTACACTTGGTGATGATGAATCTTCAACTTGATCATTCCATTTTGAGGCTCCTTATTCAATCTTTATTACTCCTTGAGTCTTGTATTCTTGCTTCATTCTTCCAAGGTAAGGCCTCATCTAAGTCATGGAATTGACAAACAGGTGACTCGACAAGGTGGGGCACTAACACATTTTATCTTAAAATATGTTAATATGAAACCAACTCATGAATACTCTGTAAAAGGAATCACTCATATACTTGACAAAAAGATCTGAAAAACATTATGAACTATATAAATCATACACCAATAAAGCACATAGTTCATGAGAGATGCATGAGAGATTGAGCCAATCCAAGTGAATGCCAATATGAAACCAACTATGTATGCATTCAAGCAAAAATAACTATTAAGAATTTTTGGCTGATCTCTTGGATTGATTGCATTCCCATTGCTGGTTTATCATCTCCATCAACTAATCGAAGCAATTTTACAATTGGCATTCAAATATTTGTCCAAAATTCAACATATATACAAAACTTACTGTAAAAAATCAAATCATGTGTTTTTTTCTCCTCTTCAGTCTTAGACAACGATGTTATATCCCATTCTTCCGAGGCAAATGCTCTTCGTAGATCAACTTTGCATCTTAATATGATTTTCAACGTAAAGTAGCATATTGCAAATTTCGTTATTAGTGGCCTAACTAATTCACGATTCTTCGGTGAATTGTCGCATTAAGTTTAGCAATGCACCATGGTCAAAAATGAATTTTGCAATTATTTTTGCATCAGAAATAGTAGATGACTCCAAAATATTTCTTTCCTTCTTTCCAATAAGATTTTTCTGGCCTTCACCTATGGTGTGGCGTTATCGATAACAATTTGCACCACATTCTCTACACCTACCTCTTCTATGACCGAGTTTATAAGGTTAGCTAAGTTCTCCACATTTATGGAGATCGAAGATGTGTCAACATTTCTCAAAAATACACTCCTAATTGGACTATTTACAAAAAAAAAAAAAAATAGTAATAAACCGATTCTTTCCATCAGTCCAACCATCTGTCATTATTGTGCAACCTTTTTTGGCCTATTATTTCCTATGTTTTTCCAACATTTTCTCCACATCTTCAACTTCACTTTTGAGAAAATATTTTTTATCTCATGATATGATGGAGTTTTCAATCCAATTCCATATCTTGCAATTGATTCACACATGGGTTGGAAAAATGGGACTCTTCACCAAATTGAAGAGGAAGACATTTGCATAGAAAAAACGACAAATATCTTTGCAAATAGTGGTTCTGTCTTTTTTTTTTCCAAACTCTATTAAGAGTTGCTTGTTTATTGTCATCAACCACATTAATAATTTTTTCCATCGGTCCCTTCCCTTTTCCTTTATCTCCCATTGGGTCTTGATCATCATAGTAATAATCAGGTCTCCCAACCTACATTTGAGCCTCTTTTTTCTTCTTTTTCTGTCTAAATTGTGCCCCATCAACTCAAGACATTTTTGAGTCACCTGACTCCGGACATTTATAACATGCCGCTACGTCTTTTATTTGTTTTTTCCTAAATAGTGTTTCATGAGATAAATAACACCACTCATTTTTTTTATAATAATTGCATTGCATATGCGCATGGTTTCCCAATTGCACTCTAGTACAAAGTTGTCATGCTTCATCTTGTCTCTCATTTCCACTGCCACATCATTGAGCTCGGACCATTTTAACAATCTTTACAATTTTCTAAAGCTAGATCCATATATTTGATTTTTATCATCCATCGGAAACAATCATCCACAAAAAAAAAAAAAAGACACAAAAAAATATAAATATGAGATTTAAACATAAATATTAAGTGTATAAATTGTCTTTTAATATTAGAAAACTATATTTTTATATCATAATGAAAACAATTATATAATACAATGTTACATAATACAAATTACAAAATACTGAAATATATAGTTATATACTGTTACAATATTATCATTATAAAATATATTACAGGTGATGAAAATATGTGCAGGTCCTTTGGCAAGGACCTACAAACAAATGGTTGACGAAAAGAAAGGGCATAAAATATCTTACAGGTCCTCTGGCGAGGATTTGCAAGCTTAAGCTTAAGTTTTTATTTCATTACATATTATGCTTTCATTGAAAATAAGAAAAGCAAATCGTAAGAAGAAGTTTCGAGAGAGTCGCACAAAGAAAATGAAGATGGAGAGGACTGCGACGAAAATGAAGTTACAGAGGACAATGACGAAGAAGAAAATAGGGAAGAGGAAGGAGGAAAAAGGAAAAAAGAAGAAGTTTTCAAGACAAGAAGAAAAATACGAAAACAGAGACTATCAAAAAATAAAAAAACATACTGGAAGGCTTGAAGGCTAGCAAGACTTGCAGAGAGAGGAAACACGAGGAAGGCTTGTAGAGAAAATGATTCTTTGTAGACTTGCAGAGACGATGGATGCAAGGAAGATAGTTTCTTTGTAGACTTGCAGAGACGATGGATGCAAGGAAGATAGTTTCTTTGCAGACATGCAAAGGATGACGGATGTAAGGAGTACTTATCTATAAAAGACTTCTAATAAAAGACGTAATCAGTTATAGCATACAAAACGATAGTGGTGGCCTAAAAGTTAAATTTGTCTCCCCTTAGTCAGACTGAGTTATCAATTCCGTGATTGAGTTCGGATAAGTCCTGAGTTGTAAATTTCATGGCCAAATTAAGACTGAGTCGGTATGTGATCAAGACCGTGCATTTGGAAAACACACATAGTCAAATCAAGCTTGAAGTTCCAGATCATGCGAAGATTGGAAGGCATCACATCAAAATCGAAAGAACTTCATGAATGTCAACCAACACAGGTATATGGACTATAGGTTTGACCTAGAAACTTTAGAATCCCTTGGTTAAAAACTGACTTAATTAAAAGCTCTTGTTATCTACGAAATATCTCCATATATTTGTGTATACTAGCAACCTAAATATTGTTCATTATAGTTAAATTCAATGATTACAAATAAACACAAAGGGCTCTCTATCTTGTCCAGATTTTACCAACACCAAAATTCATAAAACACTTAATGAAATCTGATGTATACTGGGAAGCTCGGAACCTGACATTATTCTCCTTCGGAAGATCCGAAGGTTGTTCCGAAATCCCAAGTACTGCCTCTAGGTCTCCTTCTGAGCTCTACTTCAGATGCTTCCTCGGAAGCTCTGAAACAGCATACTTCAGAAGGTCCAAAGAATGGATTTCCCTACTTCCGAGATCCCCTCCATTTCTCATGTTTGAGGCACTATTTTAGAAGCTCTCTTAGAACTTTTGAGCTAGGCTTACGTTGGTTTCGAGAAACATTCTAACTAGCCGTTATATGATCGTTGCATTTTCTGACCGTTGGGGCTTCAGGAAGTTCTGAGGATAGTCAAACAAGATTCATTGGGAGAACTTTGTCTATTTAAGCCAAGGCCATTTGAGTTGCAAGGGTTGATTCCTTTGGGCCAGATTTTCTCCAATTCTTTTCTTAGTATCCCAACCACTCCTAGAGCACCAAAACTCCATATTAGATCATCAAAGTTCTAAAACCTATCTCAACACATTCAAAGCACTCATAGGCAAATCCTTGAGCATTTTAGGCTCAACTTTGAACGTGTTCTTCAGAAAAATACTTGGAATTGATTGATCTCATATGTAAACTAATATTAATCCGTAGACCTTCTCCTAATCTTTGTGTAGCGTTTATTGAAGTATCCTCTCATCACCAAGGAGTTAAGTGGAAAAAGAACATCCAAGAGCAAGCTAAAGCTACTCCAAGCAACAAGTGGCTATTGTTCTTGTAAGCTTCTCAAAGTTACTTATTTCCATCATTGTTGAGAAATTTGCAAAGGGTTGGTGTAAACCTACTCAAATCCAAGAAAGGTGTTTTCTTGGTATTTGTAAGTCTTGGTTTGATCTCTACCCAGTGAAAGAGATCAAGGTTGTAACGGTAAGGTCTCAACTCGTGAAAGAAACCACAAGGGTTGTAATTTGTTTAGAATTAGTGAAATCCTAAAGTGGTGTACTTGAGGCGTGGACGTAGGCAAGATTGCCGAACCCCGTAAAAATACTCAGTTTCATAATCTTCCATTTCTTCTCATCTCCTTCACCTCACTCAAGTGCACTTACTTCATCTCATGTTTTATTGTACATATAATTTGTATGGATTTATTCTTTTTTGTAAATAAAATTGAAAGATTAATTGGACAAATTTGTAAAGATCAATCATTAAAGTGCCCACTATTTAATAAGAAATTAAAATTCCCCAATAATCCTATTCACCCCCTTTTAGTACTAGTCTAGACATTTGGCTAGCTTGACTAACAAATAGATTTCTATTTTCTGAATTCATGCTCGTCTTCTCTTTTTCTTTTCCTTTTCCCTTTTTTTTCCTTTTTCTTCTGAAATCGCACGATGTAATGATTCACTGGGTTTGAATCGCATGAATTGCGATTCACCCAAAATTCGTACAATTATTGGAAATTTTTTATTTATCATGTGAGTTGACTCGCTGGACCATCCGAGTCGAGTCGACTCGCAACTTGGACGATTTTAACAACATTGCCTAGGAAAATCGTAATCTAATTCACCAAAAGATAATGGTTTTGAGATTCAGTGCTTACTAAATCCAAGGAAAACTCTTAATTAAATTATCAAACTCCATATAACTTAGTTTCAGTGGTAATGAGGAAATTTAACCTAATAAGATTGTAACGCCCCATCTTGCTATGACGTGTTATCTTCCGAAATATCTCAAAAAGTCGCAAAGGAATGATATTAAGTTTTTCCTTTTTTTGAAATGGGATAACTACCTCTCACTCAACAAACCACAAGTCCATAATACTAGGAAATATAACAAGAAACTATAGACTGTTCAAATACGGCTATACAGTCATCCGAATAAACAACATACGAATAGCGTTCATACAAACAAAGTATCTCACCTAAGAATAAGCATGATTAGCAAATATCTACTACTAATGCTCCTCCCCAGGCGCTTGCTTAATAGACTAGATGTATACGAACATGACTAATCCATTGTACCACTAACAATGGTCCCACTGATCAGTCTGAGGCATCACCTCCATAACTCATTGTTACTGCCCCGGCTTGCCTGAGTCCCTAAGTTTGTCAATTCCATGACTCGAGAAGCACCACTTGCTAGAAGCTTGAAGACTCATGGTGATCAAGAGTGAATATCATGCTCCACCAGATTGAAGCTCATCGTATATGGCAATCACAACAAGTATTTGGCCATAGATGACTTTAGGTGGTACCCACACCTTAGGAGGACTATTCCTAGGCTCAACTGAGCAAATGGTAAAATCATAAAAAGCCTAGAGAGGAAGCATGACAGTGAATTGGAAGAGAACTTGAAAATATGAATTAAGTTTACTGTCAGCTCGACCAGTCGTTCTCACTGACCCCTCGGTAGAGATAGGATCGACCCATCGGGGTCAAAGACTGGTCAGCTAGATTGACAAAGGTTCTAGATCATAGAACTGTCATTCTGGGTATGCCTCTGATCGAAAGTCTTGCATGCACTGACCCTCTATGAAAGGTTGATCTAGTCCTAACAGTGGATGTAGGTTAGTTAACTGAACCACTATAAATCTTGTGTCCTTGTGCTTGTGGTGTTATAGCTTAATTCTTATGTTGATTGCATTATCACATTTGCTAAACACACATAGACGTGATTGTTATATCCATTGCACATAATTAATCAATCAAATAAATTTTAAAAGGACCAATGATTGTAGATTGACCTATTCAACACCCCCCCCCCCCCCCCTCTCCTTCCTCTTCTAGGGTCAATTGAGTTATGGCACAAAGGGGAGAACTTTCAATTGGTATCAAAGCCTTGTGCTCACATCAAAGGATCTAACCATCCGAGTTGATCCGTGCTAGAATATCATCATGGATGTCCGAAAAATTGATTGCAGATATCTATTGATTGTTTACTCTTATTTGAAAACAAAAATAAAGATCAAACTTGCATCTCATGTTGAAAAATATTGGACCTCTATCCAAGATGAGTTTATTGAAAAATATTGTAAATCTTTTGATAGTTCAATGGAAGGCTCTACCTATCATAACAAATTGGAGAATCAAGAGAGGTGAAAATTCCAAATGTTTCATTACCTCCATTGGTGATGTTCAAGAGGGATCCTCAAGTGAAGATGAGGACAGTAAAGAGAATTTTGATAAGGATGATGATCTTAAAGAATCTTACAACGCTCTGTACCTAGAAAGTGAGAAGTTGGCTAAGAAGGTAGAATGTTTAAATCTGAAAAATTAAACCTTACAAACCAACTGGATGTCTTGAGGAAAGGCTATGACTCTCTCACTTTAGAGCTAAAATCTTCAAATGAAGATGTTTTGAAAATCAAAGAAATTGAAGTATACCTTCGAGAATCATTAAAAAGACAAAGGGATGGCATCAAGATACTGAATAATGTCAAAGAAGACTTGAAGATCATGTAGTGAAACTGACTCTAGAGTTACAAGACTTAAGAAATCATAAAGAGAAGTTTCAAGATAAATTTACCCAAGGTGAAGAAAAATTAGAAAAAATCTTAAAAATGGGTAAAAGGTTTAGTGACAGGTCAGGTCTTGGTTCCTCATTGGAAACCAATGGACATGTTGGCCAAAGGGTGTTTGTGAAGGAAATGTGCCTAAAACCCCCAAAGGTAAGTGTTTTTATTGCCATAAGGTTGGACATTATAAGATGGAATGCAACCTTAGAAAGAGGACGATGAAGGATAAAGCCCAAAACCAAGCCCCAAATCTTAATATTAAAAGACACCCACAAAATCCTAAACTAAAGCCTAAAAGATACCCGACAACGCCTAATTAGTAGGATACTCCCAATGAAGATAAACCCAAAGCAGGACACCTTGTTAAGACAACTCGACCAAGTCTTGAAGGAATTGAGATATCCAATACTTGGACCTCCAAGGTATACCCAAAGGAATGTGTATGAGGGACCACTCAAGCATTTGGGGTCCTAAGAGATAGATCATCATCTAATCATGTGTTGCTATGATTTTAGACTCAAATTCATATCATAAAACCTTAGCACACTGAACTCTAGTGATATGAAGAGATCAAATAGCCCAAGTGAACAATTCCTCCCAACAACCAAAATCATCACGTCATCATAAATATATACACATGTAAACAATTCCTCCAATTCATGCACATGAGTCATGATCGTGTAAAAGAACATACGCATATGACAAGATCTCAAAACATAAATTTCCATACTTATCATGATCTAAATCACATATTATAAATAAACACACAACAAGATATCATTAAGTCCCAAGCATCAAGTTCGACGTCCAGCACATATCTTATTCTCATCATAAATTCATTCACATGTTATAGTTAAATGCACCACATGTTATCAATAAATTTCAGGCATCATGTTCATTATCTATTCGTCTGGCCATAATTTTTTTTTTCCATTTAATCTTATATAGTTGACATGAGTGCACCCGAATGGATCCCTTGCCACAGATTCTTTCAACGATTCCCTTACTGAGTGGCTTAATAAACGAAGGGCCCCATTCAAGTAACTCCATATCCAAGGTTAAAGGTTAAATAGATGTGAATGCGTACTAAAACAATGATAAGTCCCCTCACAGTGAGTGGACTCGAAAGTCTGAAGCGAGTAAGCGACTTGATGGGTTGAAAAGAGCTCAATCTGTTGAAACAAAGAAGAACGAATAAGTAAATAAGGCAAAACGGGCTAGTATGAGACCGGACAGAAAATGGACCTAAAAGTGGGTCGGGCCCAAAGGGCTAGGCCTAAAAATGAGTCAGGCCCAAAAGGCTAGGCTTAAAAACGGGTCAGGCCCATACCTACTAGAGCTGGGCCACGTAAAACCAAGGACTGGGTTTGGGCCTAGACCAGGTTGGGCCAAGTCTGAGCCTGGTTGTTGGGTCGGGCACAACCCAAATCAGGGGTTGGGTCAACTCAGAAGCCTCATCTGAGTTGACTCAACACTCGGCCGAGCAACTTAGTCGCCCAGCTGAGTCAGAGAAAGGGAAAAGAGGGGGAAAAAAAGATGAAAACTAGAAAAACAGGAAAAAAAGAGGAAAGACAGGGAAAATTGCAGAAAAAAGGAAAGGGGAAAAAGTATAGAGAGAATGAGAGAGGGAGAAGAAGAGGGTATCTGATGGAATGGTGGGAAGGGGAGGAAATCTGGCGACTACAAGCATAAATCAAATCCAGGTGGCGTCGAGATCGACGAGCCTGCACCGACCGAGAGAAAGGAGATGGAAGAATGCAGAAGCTGAGAGGGAGAGAGATCGTGAAGAGAGGAATGAGATGGGGAGGGGTTCGGCGGCTGCTGCAAGAGAGAGGATTCTCCTAGGGTTTTCAGAGAGAGAAAGAGAGAGAGACGAGATAGAGATCCAACGAGAAGAAGGGATCGGGGGGAGGCAGAGGGTTGCAGCACTGTAGCAATTCACTATAGTGCTGTGAATTTGGGAATTTAAGGGGTTAGGTTTAGAGGGCTTATGCTTTGAGGGTTTAGGGAAATAGGGTTTTAGTTTTTTTTTTTTTAAATAAATTAAGTACCAGGGTTTTGAAATAATTCCTTTTAAAAAAATACAATGACATAAAAAACCCAAAAAATCTCGAGTTCCGAACGTCGAGTGAGAAAATGTGTGATTTTCAACAATCTTTTTTTTCATGACAATTTACATGATAATTACAAAATTATCAAAATATCCTTTGAGTTTCCGAACTCAAAATCATGCAAACTGGGGCCCACCAAGGCGTCCATGCTTTCTTCACTGCTACCATGGTCCCGAAAATAACTCGAAGATCCAAAAATTGAGAAAAACTCAGAACGGGTCATTACACACTTAGAACCGAATTGACAAAAAAAAAATGATTTCCTTAGAGATGATGAAGCCTTTGAAAGTTCCCTTAGGAGCTAAAACAACTCAATTGACCCTATAGGGGGTGAATGGGTCAATCTAATATCGTTGGTCCTTTTTAAATTTACTTGATTGATTAGTTTAAGCGCAGCAAATACAACAATCGAGTATGTGTGTGTTAGCAAATGTGATTAAGCAATCAACACAAGAAATTAGCTCTAACACCACAAACAGAAGGACACAAGATATATAGTGGTTCGGTTCGCCAACCTACGTCCACTGTTAGGACTAGCTCAACCTTGAGTTATCTCCAAATTCACTAACTGAGAACTTACACCCTCACAATTAGAGTAGGAATTCTACCTCACTCAATCGACTGAAAATTCCAACCACCACATGTGCCAGAGAAGACGCTCTAGATTTTTTTATAGTGGTTCCGGAACCAAGCTTCCTTAATCCGCTTTCGGGTTAAAGGTTTTAAAAATAAATTAAAACCAAGAAGCACTTGCATTTGAAGCTCTTTCACGTTGATGTGTGCTTCTTGAAGATCACACCCACTGAGTCGTATAGCAATCATAATCTAAGCGTGACAAAGAAACTAGTTTCAGGTTTCCTAGTTTATGTATTTTATTTCTCTTTTCCTCACTTGCAAATTCAATCAATAGATTGGTTGTTTATGGTTTTTCCTCCTCTCTTTCTCACTTTCAAACACAATCAATAGATTGGTTGTTTATGATTCGTCTTATAAGAGTCTTGATCGTTTCTTAGAGTATTTTACTCTTCTCAGCTTAAGAAAGATGGTAAAACGATCACCCAACACTCATATTTATAGAGGAGTCTTAACAGTTTTTCTGACTGCTAGAACTGACAGGTCGGTGGCACTGATGGGTTGGTGTTCATATTTATTACCGTTCAACCACCGGACCATTGCGCATTAAATGCACCCCCAACGACTTTATTACTTCCTGGTCGACAAGTCGGTGTCGCCGATGGGTCGACTAGTTATGGCACCGAGAGGTCATTCCATACGAGTGTCTCGATCTGGGGCAAACCATGCTAACAGTAGTTTCAAGTCAGAAACCTGTCTTACCCAAAACGACTTGTCGCCTTTTACCGAGGGGTCGGTTATAGTACTTTCAATCGGTCTTGAACTACCGATATGTTTGTTTTCTCGAGAGTCCATTTAAGTTCACAGTCCAGAACTCTTAAGACCTTCGCCGATGAGTCATCGACCACGAGAGGTCGTTTAAGTTCATCACCTGAGGGGTCGGTGCATACCAGTCTCTCGGTGAGAGGCTTTCCCAAAATGACAGTTTTTTATCCAGTACCTCTATCAAACTGCCCACTAGTCCTTGACCACGATGAGTCGATCCTGTCTCCACCGAGGGGCCAGTGAGTACGACTGGTCGAGCTGACAGTGAAACCAATTACATATTTTCAAGTTGGGTTCAAATTCACTGTCCAGCTTCCTCTCTATGATTCTTTATGATTTAACCATTTGCTTCAACTAAGCCTATGAATAGTCCTCTCTAATGTGTGGGTACCACCTAAAGTCATCTATGGCCAAATACATGTTTTTGTGATTGCCATGACAATGAGCTTTGAACTTGCTGGAGCACGATCTTCATTCTTGATTATCTTGGGTCTTCAAGTTTCTTAGCAAATGTTTCTTCCCGAGTCATGGAATTGACAAACAGGGACTCGGCACAGCCAGGGCACTGACACCCTTAATTGCATCTTATGCGGTTCACCTATGGAGAATGTCAACCATCTTTTTGTTCCATGTGAGATAGCCAAAAAACTTTGGTGCAAATTTATCAATTTTATGGGAATCCCTTGGGTTATGATTAATTTTGTCATCCAAAATTTGGGGGCTTGGAAGATTCGGAGACTGAATTCTAAAATGAATATCGCTTGGCAAACAATTCCAACAGTAATTCTATGGACAATGTGGAAAGAAAGGAATGCAAGACTTTTTAAAGGGGTATCATCGACCAATTATGATCTTCTTCAAAAAGCTAAGTGGAGTTGGCATGTGTGGCTTTTGGCGAATCCAAGTTTTAAGGGTCTTAGAATCAATGACCTCTTATTATCTTGGGAGGGTTGTATGAAGACCTAAAGAAGCGCGGCCAAGCTAATGGAGAATTGGAAGCCTCCTCAACAGGGTACTTTGAAATTTAATATCGATGGTGCTTCTAGAGGGAACCCGGGCCTGGGCACAATCGGTGGAGTACTGAGAAACCATTTGGGAGAAACGTCCATTGTGTTTAATGAAGCAATCGGGGTCAAAGATCCAAATGAAGCGGAAATTCTTAGCATTAAGAAAGCTTTAGTTATTTGGAAGAACCACGGTCAGAGAAATCTAATTATTGAAGGTGACTCGGCAAACGCTTTCAAATGGGCCTCCGATTTGTGTCGCCCACCTTGGAGATTGATTAATGTGGTTAAGGAAGTAGGAGATATGGCCAAGTGTTTGGGAGTTTCCTTTTCAAAAGTAAGGCGCTCAGTTAATGGTGTGGCGGATTTCTTCGTCAAGTTGGGAGTTGATGACCTTTTTGCCGGAGTTTACTTTTTGTGATTTTTCCTTCTGTATTTCTCTTCTTTGTTCTCTTTGATTTTCTTTTTCTTTTTTGGTCTAATCCTTTTAAACCTTCTTTGTTTCTCTCCCGTTTTTAATGAATTTCTTTGTTACCGCTAAAAAAAAGTTGAAATCTAGAGATTTACTTTGACAATTATACAAAAGGTCTAAAACACATGGGACATGTAATTTTGATCTTTGAAAAATTGACACACTATAAGTAAATGAAGATTAGAAAATTAAAATTATGAAATTAAAAATAGAAAATAAAATTTCAACAAGAATTCATAAAAAATAATTAACTTATCTCACGTGGGAGACACCAAATTCAACTCAAACGAATTTGCTTGCATGGATGTTACTTGCTATTTCTGCTACCGGGCTAAGTCAAGTCAAATTCAACTCTTTTTCACTTGCCTGTTTGTCATCCCTTTATGGCATCAATTTGAGCCCGCACTACTTTTTAATATTAATCACAATCCTCACCATTTCATTTTCAGGATGCCCCAAGCACAAAAGATTGTTTTCTTTCTACAAGAAATTTGGGTAACTAGAAATGAAATCCGATTTCAGAATCAGATCGTAGATTTAAATTATATCATTTCCACAGCCACAATAAAGGTGGAGTTCAACTTCGCAATTAATGAGGAGCTAGTTTGGTGGTTAATTCTCACTCTTTTTTATGGGAGGTTCTATTATCAAGTTTTCTTCAACACAAAAAGGGTCACTTTCTATTGTTCAGTATCTCAGTTGAACAAATTGATTGCCAGTCCCCTGTAGTTTTGACCCAATAAAATTTTTACAAACTTTTTAACAAGGTGACTCGATTTTTGCAGATTCATCATCATCAGACATCAAAGATTATATGACTAAGGAGGCAGACTAAGTTGATGCTCATGTTTTTTAAAGTTCTCTTCTTTCCAAACTCAGCCACTCGTTCATGGAAGGCCAACGGCCGAAAGTTGATAATTTAACCAAGCTTTTGAATGAAATTTTTTAAAATATTTTCTTCAAACCAAATCATGAAAAATTCAAATATGACTAAATGGAATTTAAAAAATCCAAATTTAAATTTACCAAGAATTGAAAAGATAGTTCTTAGGTCTTTCACAATTCTAATACATCACCAAGAAATCGTGGCTATTTTCAAAAAAAATCAACAATCTCAATGGATCCCCTACGTTCTAGTTTCTTATTAAAAAAAAATGCTCAAATCTTGTTAGAAAAATCAGCAGCTTGCAATTCACACACAATGGAATTAAAATATAATAAATTCTAAACAATTAAATTGTGAGAAAATTAAATTAAATTCAAGTAACTACAAATCAAAATAAGAAAGATAAAATTACTCACCAAACAAAAGTGAGGAAACTTCAAATTGAATTGGGATGAACCTGTTGGCGTTAAAGCCCTATATTTATAGTTAAAATATCAAGAATAAAAAGTACAAAAGAAAAAATCCCATAAGGATCCTTCCACCACCTTCTTCCTCAATTACAAATTTCTCTAAAAAAAATCAATTGACCTCCACCGTACATGTGTCCACTTTACATCATTATGACATTATTATTGGAACTAAAAATAAAAAGAACAATTAAAAATAAACTGAGTAGATTTGCCTAAGCCTAGCGAGGATTTCCTTTTAATTCGTGGCTTCTTGCTTTTTTAATCAAAGGTGTAATTGAATCTTTTGAAAGTGAATGAGGAAAAAACCTAATTCCGTCAACTCTTGCTTTTAGAAAATGGACCTCGAAAGTGGGTTTTCTAAGGCCCCAAGTCCTAACTCATGTATCTGCCCTATGGGCTAATTATATGAGCATTTTAGGCCACATTTGTCTCCTTAATGGGCTCCTCTTATCACATTTAGTTTGCTCATGGAATTTCAAGGTTAAACATACAGAAGACTTGCACTTTAAGATCACTCATGTAAACATACAAATTGGATTTGAAGTTAATCGAAGCATAGAGCATTGTGATGAGTTCCAAGATTTCTTTTGAATTTTAATTTGAGTATGTGTTTGAATTTATTTTAATTTTTAAGTGTTGATTTGTGATTACATGGTAAATGTTAATATCCATGTCTTGCATTGTCCAATTTCTTAATTTAAATTAAATTTTACAATCAAATTGATTAATCAAAAGGTTCTTCTGACTTTCAATTCAAAATTGTGCCAGATTAGAATTCAGGCATCTTTTGATTTCTATTGTTTACAGTTAATTTAGTTTAATTCATTGCATTAAATCTTAGCATTCAAATTCTCAACTTCATGTTTCTATTGATTTCTTAGAACATCTAATTTCATTGGTAAAATTGTTTTCATTTTATTCTGGTGAAATTAGAGTAATCTCTTTCTTTTTAGAGTGAGAGTGAAAATATGAATACTTAGAATTTTTATCGTTGAAATCTTTGACTGAAATTGAAAATTTTAAATCTAAAATCTTCATTGAACTTAGGTTTCAAAGTGCATATTACAATCATGACTTTGGCCGTGGTCAGAAAGTTTTATCTCATTCCCTTGCTATAAGTGAGATAGAGGGTAAGGAGTCCTTTTCTTAAAGAAAAGTTAGTCACACGAGAATGGAAATCCTAGAATGCATGGATCATGGATTTAGTAAAAATGTTGAATTGGCCATAAAGCTTTGTAGAACGCCATTCCATAAAGAGGCTTAAGTATTGTTAAATGGGCCATTAAGGCACTTTTAGAATTTGGGAGAGGGGCAGGATGACCCCTTCCTTAGCTCCTTGACACCTAAAACGCACTCATACAATACCAGATAATTTATCAGTGTGGGCACATCCTTCACATATGGATTAAAAAGAAAAAGAAATCTCTTTATTCATGTTTAACTGGTTCAGTACATTCAGAAGACGACCAAATGCGTTTGGATCACATCGGTGACCCAAACAGTCTCTGAACTTCAAACTTGATATCTATCTTGGCCAATAACATTAAATTTACTGGCAATTTAAATTGGGTTGGTGGGACCTTGTGTGCTCCCCTTCAACATTAGCACATTGATATTACTCCCCCTTCTTGTCAAGATAATTGACAAGGTTGAGCCAGATATGAACATGAGATAAAAGAGATGCATTTAATAGAACATGAGAATCATAAGGCAAAAACAACAAGGGAAGAGTTAATATCCACAATACCAAAAATAGAACTAAAGTAATCAAAACAGAAACAACCCCAGCAAAAAGTCTTCAGTCACGAGGAGGAGAAGGAGGAAATGCTACATCAGTACGACGGCAGGATTCGGATATGTTGTGAAGAGATTGGAAGATGCGCCGGATCGATGTTCACACATACACCGAAAGTTCCTGATGTTGATATAGCAGACGATCTTGACATGTCCTGATGTCAGACAAACGAGATTCCTGACGTTATTCAAGTTCGGCGAAGCGCTCATCAAAATACTTACGATCAATCGAATTTGACAGAATAGAAGCAGCCTTGTGACTCCGTCGTTCAGTAGAAGCAGCAGAAATGGGTGAGCAGCCAGAAGGTGGGCGAGACAAACCAAGACTTCGTTCAATACCTGTCTTTGTTAAAGGACAACATTGTGGGGAACTTCACTAGGATAAGGGACCATACCAAAATGGGTACAAAGTCTTGTAAGTAGGTAGAAGAACGGGACTGTCCCATAACCAAATGACTTCCAAAAACGTTTTATATGAGCACAAATCAGTGAGGGAAGACATATTTTGCGTCCCATAGACATAGAGTATAGGATTTTCACCATTTAGTCACAAAGTTGGGATTTGTTCTTCAGTCAAGGATAGACATTTGAAGTAAAAATCAAGTGAAGGACTTTGTATTTAGGAAGAAGAGATGAGGAATACAGTTGAAGTTTGCCTTCCAATTCTACGTCGTATCCACAAAGTTTGCAAACTATCCTGTGTGAGTCCTCAGAAGAGATCTCATTTCGTGAAGCAGAAATATCACCACCCTTAAACATGGGAATATTCATTAGCTGAGAAATCAGTTCAGGTATGACAGTGATTTTTTCACTGTTTGAGCATTTGACCGAAAAAGAATGGGGGGGGTCATCCAGGGATTTATGAATGGAGGGATACATTCCCTTCACCATTGATGGGTAGGAATTTCCACCCCAATTTAGAATATTTTTTCAACCTACTTTTTTAAGAATTTTGTAGGTATTGTACTTTTCTAGGTCAGGTAGGTAACATGTACGCTCAACATTGAAGTTCTTGAAGGAAAGTTCCATTTGAACAGGCCGAAAGAGACTAGCAGTAGGGGGATTAGAGGGAGGGGAAGATGCATCAAATCCATCAAGGTTTACCTCAGAAGAGATAGATGGCATTGACGAACCAGGTGAGGGACGAGAGATAGGGGAAGTTGGAGTCACAGGGGTTCCGTGCGGTTCTGCTCTATTTCTTCAGAAGAGCAAATCGTAAATGGGCTAGTAGGTATGGACCGATCTGGGTTTTTAAAAGCCCGGAGTTTCTTAGTTTTCTTTAGCGGAGGAGGAGAAAGGGCGGCAGCAGATGACGACGAGGCATGACTCCACAAGCACCGTTTGGAACTATTTGGGACAGCCCCCAAATTTTTTTCGAGGCATTTTCGATCGGAAATCCTAAGTAAACAATGAACCAAAGAAAAACGAATAGGAGAGGATATAGTACCTAGAATCAAAGAAGAAGACCGATCAAGAGATCGAGAGAGGAAGAGAAGACCGGAACCGAAGACACACAGCCAAAATCCCTTTCGTGCGGTACTGATTTTTGGAGCCCTAGCAGAGGAAGAATGGTAGTGTTTTCCTGAAAAAGACTTGCTTGGATTTAAAAAGAAGGACCACACACGAGTGATTGAATTCAACCTCGAGAGCTCGAGAGATGGCTCGAGGCCTCGAGACGGAGATTTAGAAGGAGGTACCACACACGAGTAACTTAACTCTCCCTCGAGGGCTCGAGATATGGCTCGAGGCCTCGAGACGGAGATTTAGAAGGAGGTACCACACACGAGTAACTTAACTCGACCTAGAGGGCTCGAGAGATGGCTCGAGGCCTTTTTTTATTTTGAATTATCATCCACACACACTAAACATCATATCAGAAATATTTAATTTACAGTGCAAACCCCAATTGATTTTCTCAGAGCAAGAAAACGAGTTGAGTCAAGTGGTTTTGTCATTAAATCTGCCAATTGATTTTCATTGGAAATGTACTCAAACTCAATAGTTTTCTCTTCAACTGACTCTCGAATGAAGTGATGTCTAATGTCTATATGTTAGGTTCGAGAGTGCTGGACAGGATTCTTGGAGATATTTATGCCACTTGTGTTATCACAGTGAAGAGTCATCGTTCCCCCAGTCATGCCATAATCAACTAGCATTTGTCTTTTCCAGAAAAATTGAGTACAACAGCTTGCTACAACTATGTAGTCAACTTCTGCAGTCGAAAGAGATACTGAGGACTGTTTTCGATTGTGCCAAGCAACCAGACAGTTTCCAATGTAAAAACAACCACCACTTGTAGTTTTTTATCATCCAAGTTTCCAGCCCAGTCCGCATCAGTGTACCCCACAATATGAAATGATGTATCAAATGGGTACCAAATTCCATATAGACACGTTCCCGATACCTATTTAATTATACATTTTACTGCCTTTAAGTGGGATTATTTAGGATTTGCTTGGAACCTAGCACAAGCTCCCACAGTAAAAGAAACATCGGGCCTACTGACAATCAAATACAAAAGACTACCTATCATGCTCCTGTACATGCTAGGATCAACCCCTTTCCCATTTTCATCTCTTGATAATTTCACAGTGGTGCTCATGGGTGTATTTGAGTGCTTACTACTTTCGAGGGCAAATCTTTTAACAAGATCTTTCGCATACTTAAATTGCGAAATAAAAAATCCATCATAAGTTGCTTTATTTGTAACCCAAGAAAATAATTAAGCTCTCCAACCATGGTCATTTCAAATTCTGATTTCATAAGGTCTGAAAAACTATTAGCAGTTTGTTCATTAGTGGATCCAAACATAATATCATCCACATATATTTGAGCTATCAATATGGTTTCATTGGTTTTTCTCACAAACTGTGTCTTGTCTACACTTCCCCTTTGAAAATTATTATCTAATAGAAACTGTGTAAGCCTTTCATACCAGGCCCGCGGAGCTTGTTTAAGGTCATAAAGTTCCTTCTTCAATTTGTAAACATGATTTGAGTATTTTGGATCCACGAACCCTTTGAGCTGCTCTATATAGACCTCTTCATTTAACATCCCATTCAAGAATGCACTCTTTACATCCATTTGAAAAAGCTTAAACTTTAAATAACAAGCAATAGACAATAGAATACGTATAGACTCAAGACGTGCTACTGGAGCAAAAGTCTTATCAAAATCGATTCCCTCAATTTGTGTATACCCTTGAGCAACAAAACGAGTTTTATTTCGAACTATTGTCCCATTTTCATCCATTTTATTTTTGTAAATCCACTTGGTACCTATTACATTTGTATTTTTTTGTCTTGGTACCAAATCTCATACTTCATTTCTTCTAAATTGTATAAGCTCTTCTTGCATTGCATTTACCCAATCTTCATCTAGCAACGCTTCATCAATATTCTTGAGTTCTAATTGTGAGGTGAAACAAAAACAGCTAGAGATGTTCTCAAGTTGCTTCCTTGTTTTTACTCCCGTCATGGGATCCCCAATGATGTTCAACATAAGGTGCTTCTTATTTGGTTTAAGTTCAATGGGTGTCGAAGAAGAAGAAGGAAGATTATCAATTTGGTTTGAAGATAGATCCACCTCATCTACGGTTTCATGTATAGCTGAGGATTGGTCATCAATGACTACGTTCATGGATTCCAAGATAGCACCAGTTCTAATATTTTTCAATCTATAAGCTCAGCTGGTGCTAGAGTAGCTCAGAAAAATTCCTTCATCACTTTTTGCATCGAATTTTTTCAAGTTTTCACGGTCTCTAAGAATGTGACATTTACTACTAAAGACCTTGAGATACTTACCATTAGGCTTCCTACCGGTCCATAATTCAACGATATTTTATCAAGGCCAGCCCTTAGATAAACTCTATTTATGATGAAACACGCAGCATTGACAGCCTCGGCCCACAGATTTTTTTGGAAATTTCTTGATTTCTAGCATGACTGTGGCCATGTCTTAAAGAACCCGATTTTTCCTTTCGCCCACCCCATCTTGTTGGGGTGTCTTAGGAGCAGAGAACTCATGATCTATGCCGTGTTTTTCACAGAATTTTTGAAAGCGATGATTTTCAAATTCACCCCCATGATCACTTCTGATTCTATTTATGAGTGTTTGTTTTTCATTCACAACACGTTTTGCAATAATTTTAAATTCATGATATGCATCTGATTTCTCCCTAAGATAATCTACCCATGTATATCTGGTATAGTCATCAACGACAACCATGAAATACATCTTACCTCCTATACTCATATTTTGGGTTGGTCCAACTAAGTCCATATGTAAAAACTCAAGAGGTCTGGTGGTAGTCACAACATTTATCTTTTTATGAGCTGCTCTCACTTGTTTACCCTTTTGACATTCACCACAAAACACTCGATCTGATCGACTTATCTTGAGTAGTCATTTGATGTGTTCGCTCAATTTTGACAAGTCTTTGAAGTTTACGTGTCCTAATCTCTTGTGCCACAACTCTGCTTCATTAAGTTTAGACATATTGGAACAATTTTTACTCAGAGTTAGAAAATTTTTAAGGGCATAACATTGATCAAAAGTTTTCAACCCTTTGAGGACAGCTTCACCTTCATCGTTGTAGATTTGACAATCATTCTTCCGAAAGGTGACATTGATCTTTCTCACATATTTGAGATATACACAGGAGATTGTGTTTGAGACCATCAATGAGCAACACATTTTCTAAGGTAAGGGAATCATTTAATTCTAAGGTTCCTTTCCCTATAATTTTAGCTAGATTTTCATCCCCAAAGGTAACTGAACCACCATTGAAATCTACAAGATTTGACATAAATGTTTTGTCTCCAGTCATATGCCTTGAACAACCACTATCAAGATACCACTTAGATTGATTTTCAACCTTTAGTGCTGTATAAATGATCAAGCTTTTATACTTAGGGACCCATTTCAAAGTGGTTGTGGATTTTAGATTTTTTGGGACAGTTTTTTGAAGGTTATACCCAAATTTTTTGTTCATCTTTTCATTTAGAAGTTCGTTTAATTTTTTAGTCAAATTTTCACGATGATAATATTCTCTCTTTTCTTTTTCATAATTTTTCTCTTCAAATTGTCTCTGATTGGCTTTTTCCCATAAGTTTCTTTTTCGAAGTTTGCACTCAAATCTGAAATATCCTTTTTTAGCACAGTAAAAACATATAACATTTGAAGGTCGGGAAGATTGACCTTTAACAAACACAGTTTGGTTCACCGATTTTACTTTGTCTTGGTTGTACCCAAGACCAATTTTGTCACCATGACTTTTACCCGAGTTTAGCAATCTTTCTAATTTGTATTTTCCTTGGGTAAATTTATTTTCAAAGTTGAGTTTATGATTTTTAAAATTGTTTATTTTAGAATGAGCATTAATGATTTCTTCTGATAAGATACTTCGAATATCTTCTAATTTTTTAATATCATTCTCATAATTTTTCAACTTATCTTGTAACTCATTTTGAATTTGTTTTAATTTAATATTTTCTTCATTTGAAGTTTTCAAAGTTATTACAAGATTTTCATTAATGTTTTTTCTTCTTCCAACTGGCTCATTAATTTTGTTTTTCAGATTTTATTTTACTTAGTTTTTTAGTCAGATTTTGACTTTCTAGAAAAGGAGAATCATAAGCCTCTTGAAGATCATCATCTTCCTCATTGTCTGATTCACTATCTGAATCATTTTCAACAGGTGCTATAGAAGTTATAAAGCCTTTCAGATTTTCAGACTTTTCTTGAGTGGATTCATCAGAGTCACTTTCTGATTGAGATGCATTTTCATATGTTCCTGTGAAGGCTTTCTTATTTCTTTTTAAAGGACATTCAACAGCAAAATATCCTTGACCTCCACAATTATAGCATTTTTGTTCTTTGTCCTTATCTTTCCCTTTTTCTTTCAGTGTACTAAATCTTTTGCCATTTTTATCCTTTGATTCACTTCTTTTAAAAATTTTAAACTTGTTCCTTTTATTGAAGTTTCTTAGGAATTTTTTAGCCAAAAAAGCAACATCATCCTCACTTTCAGATTCTGTTTTTTATTCTTTAGGCTTATCAATGTTTGAAGATGACTTTAAAGCAACAGATTTCTTTTTAGGAATTTCATATTCAAAGTGGAGCTCATAGGTTTGAAGAGATCCTACTTAGTCATCAATTTTTCATTAAAGATACATCTTTATATTCTTCAATAGCAACTACTTCAGGTTTAAATCTTTTGGTCAAATTTCTAAGTATCTTAATACATACTTTAGAATTAGGAATTATTTCACCTAAGCCCCACATAGAATTTACTATTTCACTTAGCTTTGAGTAGAACTCCATAAACATTTCACTTTCCTCCATATGTATGTTATCAAATTTAGATTGGAGGATTTGGAGTTTAGACCTCTTAACAACTGAGGTTCCCTCAAGTGTTCTTTCTAAGATGTCTCAATCATCTTTGGCTGTCAACATGTTATTATACATTTGAATTCATCAGGTGAGACAACACAGTTAATGGCATTTAACGCCTTTCAATTTGCTATATATAACATTTTCTCCATGTCTGTCCAGGTGAAGTAATCCTTAGGTTTAGTACCAACAATTTGTTGTATAGATTTTCCTATTTTATCTCTAGTAGATTTTACAGTGGTTTCCTCAACTGGATGTTCCCAACCTCTTATTATTGATTCCAAGACAGTCCACCAAGTGATATAAAAAACTTTTTATTTTTGCCTTCCAGGAGGCATAGTTAGAGCTGTCAAAATAGGGAGGTTTAGAAACAAAGTGACTATCACCTTTATGCATGATTCTAGTATAGGATCAACTCAGACGATTAAGTCCAACTCAAAGTAATCAAGCTTCGATACCAATTGAAATACCGTTATTACAGTAATGCATGACTTAGAGGAGGGTGAATAGGTCGGATTTCAATTTCAATTTCCTTTTTAAAAGTCCTTAACCGAATTACAAACTGAACTGTATGAGATATGCAATGAGTTCTTTTTATCTTTAAATTAATCACTGTTAATTAACATGGCCGAACCAATATGCGTGTGTGGACGTGACATAATATTCAATCAAAGCATTCATGTCAAACCATCAACCACATATAGACACAGATATTTTATAGTGGTTCGGTTTCAAATAACCTACATTCACTGTTAGACTTCCCAACTCTAGGGTCGTCTCAAATATATTATGAATGAGCGGCCTCACACCCAAATAGTACAACCTAGTTTTTTATAAAGGTTTGACTCAAATGGTCTAATCCTTGACACTTTTTTTTTAGTGGTTCGAACACAATGTTCTAACCCACCTTACAATGATAAAAATAAATGAAAGGAGAAACACTTGCCTTGGGCCTTATCCAATCTTCTGAAAGTGCTTTCTTCTTTACTTAATGTCTCTGTGCTTCTTCCTTCAGATTCAGTTCATTAAGGTTGATTATTGGCACAGCGGTATGAGAGTGTCAGGACAAATGTATGACTGGTTTTATGGTCCTAAGAGAACACCTTCAACTTCATCAAAAACTAAGGTATTGATTACCCAAACATCTTTATTAAAAGATGATGAAGAAGGTGTAATGAAGGCAGATAATCTCTCTGGTCACACAGTTCTTTCTCCAAAAAGGTTCTAGTTCTATTTCATTCAGCTCACGAGATATAAATAAGACAGACTAGCTCTAGGCAGACACGTCTCGAGGCCTCAAGGTTTCCTACGAGGCCTCGAGGTTGTAAAAGGTAATACAAAACACAGATTCTACAAATCAAACTTTTCTGCTTAGAAATTAAGATAATGACCAGCCAATCTACATGCCACCTGTTCGTGATTGACCATTAGATTATTTCAACAACCAATCATGGGATTACACCACGATTTTAAGTGATCTTTTAGGAACACCCAAAGTCTCAAAAAGATTTTTCAAATGTTTTAAATCAATGGTTTACTTAGAGAGTGCACCTGATTGTCAATTGCATTTATACAAATTGAGGAGCAGAGTGCACCTGATTGTCAATCACACTTAGACAAATTGAGAAGCAGAGTGCACCTGATTGTCAATCACACTTGGACAAATTGAGGAGCCTTTCCAAACCAGTAAAAGATATCCACAATGCTAGGCTCCAACAGATGTGTTCAATCTGTGTGAGGTGGCAATTTGAGTTTCAAAAGAGGATCTTGGTTATTCCTTATTTCCATAAAAACTCCCAATTAAAGATCGTTTAGAAATCAGAGAAAACCAATTAAAGATTTATTTAATTAAATCTGTAAGATACTCGGTCAAAGGACACTAGGCCTTGCTGAGTTACAGTTGTCGCAAATATCACTCAGCTAAAGACAGTCTGTGAGTCCTCAACAAACTGCTTGAGGCCTCAGCCTAAGGTCTACTAAAGTTCACTTACCTGTGTGCCAATAACAAATTCGGTGTAGAGTCGAACTTCTGTCATCTTTATATTCTTCCAAGGTAATATCCAACTGAATCACATAATTGACAATATGGGTGACTCGGACGAGCCGGGGCACTAAAATAAGTTTCCTAATTTAAGGGCTTCTTTAAATCACATTTTTATTTAAATTTCTGAAAAAATGATAAGAATAATGATTAGTTAAAATCTGACCTTTATATAATCATTTTAATCTTGCGATTCATCTCAATTCTTAATTTTAAAAGACAAATAAAACTATACGATAATTTTTTTTGTCATGATATTTAAATCATTTTATTAGAATTATAGATTTAAATTAAAAAATAAAATTGGCGAAATATAAGAAGTTGAGAAAATGAACCCAACGTGAATCAAACACACAACCTTTGGAATTAAAGTTAGATGGGCTACCATTGCACCACAAATCCATCTGTTGATAAAATAAACATTAAAATAATTTTATAACATAAAATGAATGTGCGAGAACTTAAAAATTGAACCCGACTTGAGGGCCCTATCTATTTGGGGGGCCTAGGCAACGGCTTAGTTCGCATAAGGCCAAGGTCGGGCCTGTTGATCACATGCATGAACTAGTATTGTTAATCAATTTAGCCCGATGTTTAGAATTGTCCTAGAGGGGGGGAGGGGGGGGGGGGTGTGAATAGGACTATGGAGGAATTTTAAATTTCTTTAAAATGTAAGTCAACTAATTTATTTTTTTAATAAATTAATCCAATTTATCCCCAAATTGTGCAATTAAGATACAAGATAAACACAAGCACAATAATGAGAGGAGCTGAGAAAAGATGAAATATCTTGACACGAAGATTTTTACGTGGTTCGACAACCTTACCTACATCAACGCCTCAAGTAAACCACTTAAGGATTCCACTAACCTTCTCCTTCATGAGTGGAGATCGAACCTTTACAACACTTGATCTTTTTCACAGGTGAAGATATGACCGATGACACACAAGAGAACACCTCTCTTGAGATTTCACAAGGGTTACACCAACCCTTTATAATTTTCTCAATAAATAATGGAAAGAATAGTTTTTGAGAAATACCAAAAACATTAGCCTCTAGTTGCTTGAAGTAACTTCGGCGTGCTCTTGAATGTTCTTCTCCTTGCTATACTCCTTGGTGATGAGTGTATGCTCCGTTGAATGCCAAACCAAAGATTAGGAGAAGAGGATTAGGGAAGATAAATGGTTTTTCTATAAGAACAATCTATCCCTAAAGGTTCTCTCAAATACACACTCAATAGTGAGCCTAAGATGCTCAAGATTTGCCTATGAGAGCTTTAAGTGTGAGTGAGATTGAGTTCAAGAACTTTGGTAATCTAACTATACAGTTTCAATGCTTCTTGAATGATTGGGAGTCTTGGAGAATATTAGAGAGGGTTTTGCTCATCAAGAATCAACTTTTGTAATTTCCTGAGGTCATACATTTAAAGTCATCTTGAAGATATGGCCATTGGAAGTCGAAATCACAAGAATAGAGCCGTTAAAAACTTCCTGTCGCGATTTCAGTCAACTGAACTTGAAGATTCAATCGACTGAAATGTCCAAAAATGATCATTAAAACATCTGGGCACATTCTGTCGACTGAATTCCAAGATTCAGCCTACTAAATCTCATCGAAGGCTGAAAAATCCATTCAGCAAACTTTTCAGTTTTGATCTGTTTTGCACCCTTTCATTGAAATGCTCATAACTTGAGTATACATTTCCAAATTGGGTGTTCTTGGACTTTTCAGAAAACTTTTTGAGTGATCTATCACATAATAAAGATTTTACTATTATTTGAGCACATTTGATATAAGCAAAAGCTTCTCCAATACAGAGCAAAACATAACTAACCTAAGAAATCCAATTTTGTTCTTACAAATTCTAAGTTGTGGCTTCAAAAGGTTTGTCCCAATGGTAATTCTAAATACATATGTTGGTTGGCATTCATGAAGTTCTTCTGAATTCGGTGCAATACCTTCCAAATGATGTTTCTTCTGGAGCTTCAAACTTGATTTGACTATGTAGGTCTTCTAGAGGCACGGTCTTGGACACTTAGACGGTCATGACTCAGTCAAAGGAATTAAACTCAGTACTGAGTCAGACATAGTCACGGAATTGACAACTCAGTTTGACTTAGGGGAGCCAAATTTAACTTTTTAGGCCAACAATCTCCTCCTTTGTCAATTTCGTGACGAAACCTAGAGAATATTCTATACAACCCCAAATAATTACAAACTACGACAAATTCAATTACATGACATTTACAAAAATATAATATTGCAATAATCTTAATACACATGGACATGACTGCATTATGGTCTATAGGCTTGAAGGCTCATGGCGGCTCCCCCTTAGAATTTGCCTATGATATTCCTATAAGCACAACATAAATTGCATATTCTTGTGGAAAATGATCTCTCCAATGATTAGTGATAATAAGCAATATGAGTTCAATTTTAAAGCATATCTTAAAATCACATTTGTTCCCCCTGTCTTTGATACCAATATTCAATGATTCTCCTTCTCCCCCTATTGAGGTATTCTCCAATGCATAATATGTCTCCAAATATTTCTCCCCATTTTTGTCATAAATTGACAAAGGATAAATATTACAATTTTGTTCATGGAGCATAGATAAAGTGCATATTATGGAACACATGCATTCAAAGAGCATAAATCTCCTATTTTTTCTCATAACATTTGTCATTCAGATTTTCATATTTGCTCCCCCTTTATTTTGGAGGTTGACATAGGATTTTGATTAAAGAAGCACATCTTATAACTTTCCATCATTCATTCAATTATATAACTATTATAGTGATATCACCTGTTGAGTGATTTTATAATTAATGAAGCTAATGGAGTGCATTCTTCCCCAGTTATCTAAATTGATACCACTTGTTATTGAATATAACTTGTTGAACATTTTGAGGGTACCAATTAGTACATGATATGACTATAAGCATGGGAAGGGGAAAGGGGAGAGACAAGAAGGGGAAAATTTAAAGTCATCTTTCAAATGATACCACATGCCAACAATGATGGGCAGATTTAACTTGAGGCCCATATTGCCAAAATGGAAATGATATTACTGTAAGGCACATGTGGGATAATCATATCACAAGTGAGCATAAACAAATGATGAATCAATCATCAAGGATAAGTACAAGAGTGATAAATCCACTTGAGCATTAATGAAGGTGAAGGGAAGAGCCACTTATCTTTCCAATTTTGATATCCCATGAAACATAGAAATTTTCATATTTTGCCAAAAATGAAAATGTCATGCATTCCCAAAAATAATATGATTACATATAACATTGGGACAAATGCATCACAAGTGTACATGGGTAAGTGATGAGGCATTTTGACAAGACATGCATGTACACAAGCATATTCAAGCATTCATACTTTCATGGGAATAACAAAAATATATCAATCATGCAAATCATCATGAAAGCACTTGCAAGACGCACCATTTTCCACAAATACATTAAATTGATTAACCATATATAAACATAAGTATTTGTGAAGACCACCTAGCCTATTTGCTTTCAAATTTCACACCCCATCAAGAATATATGCACACAAGTGAAGAATACTATCCATGTATTCAAGAAGCGATGCACTAATCTTTCCAATTGAAAGCACATGAAAGATCCAACCAACTTTCCATTTTTCATGAATAATTAATAGATTTGATTATCATAAACACCATATGTATTCATGAAAAATGCGAACTACTTATGAACATCATGTACCATTCAAGCATTATTCATAAGCATCTATCATTTTTAAAACTCATAAAAATATGCAACTATTAAAGAACTAGAGTTGTAAAGCAAGGTAGATGGAGTTGGAAGTTCTAGGACCTATAAAGAGTCTCACTAGATTTGAAGTCCTAGAAGTCTTTACACAAAATCTTCAAGTCAATGTGCCTTGGCCAATTTTCTATGTCATAGAATTTTGCTAATAGATTCTTTTGCTCCCCCGTTTATCAATTTTCTTTTCCTCGTCCATTCTCATTTCTTTTTCCCAATTTGTCAATAACATGACAAAGGATTTTCCTGGTTGAGCACATGGGAGAAAAAGATACTTATAAGGTTCATTTTCTAAAAGTCATTCATTATAAAACTTAGCAAGACATGAGAGCATAATGGCAATCAAAAGAATTTTAATATATGATCCAATTGCCAAAAATAAATGATATTCCTATACATCATATGGGGAACAAAAGATCATTCACATGGATCCATTCATTATTATGACGATTGGGCCAATACATTCATTCTCATATGAACACAAGATTCATCATGATCCCAATTTCTCTTTTTTTGTTTTTTTGATCAATGGTTTTTTTTATATATATAATTTTGAACATTTAGCCCATGCCCGGTGATAAGATCTTCTTTGAAAAATTTCAATCAAGTTAACGCTAGCCATATCTCCAAAATTTTGCCAATATAGGGATGGTGTGTGTAATGTTAGGCATTGTATCTTTTCTTTTCATTTATGTTAGAGAATATAAAAATATCTCTTTACTCCTTGCATATGAATTATGATGAGATTTCAGAATTCCCTTTACTTTATGAATCATATCAAGGAATGGGACATAAATGTGGGTCATTCAACTAGGCATAATATGATCATTAAAGAGCAAGTCATCCAATGTATATCATTTAGTTTGTGAGCATAGACTATTTTTTTCCAATAAAATGTAATACTCATCAAACATGAATGTATTCAAGACATCATGATATGAAATATTCAAGTGATATATAATAATGATAAATGAATCATTCAATAGACAAGTTCTTATGATAAGTTTATACGAGAAAATAAAGATAAGAACTTCCTCTTTCATTATTCTAAGTCCATACAAGTGATTTTCTTTGGTTGACGGACTTAAGCAAAATTTCAGGGACTTATAATAAATATAACTATGATCATTTAGAGTCCTAGAGAAACAAAGAATCATGCATATAAGAGAAATCATTTCAAACATGATTCACATGATCAATGTTGCAAGATATGTAAATTTGACCGATTTTTAATGAAATCAAGCAACACACAGATGTAATCATTCAATGTCTATCATGACTTCCATTCCCAAGTATTGTTTCACTTGAGTATGGAAATTGAAATAGTGAGTGACATGATAGTATAACAGTTTACATTCTCATTATGACAAGATAGCATGATTGAAAATGTCATTCAACAAGCAATCTTTAGGACATTTTGAGTAATTTCAAGTCCATAGAATTTATGACTCTTTTAGACATGATACATATTACAGCCAGGAACAATATTATCATTTTTCTTAAGAGTCAAATGTATTGTGTTGCAGCATATGTGTGATATCCTGACCCATGAGCCAGAGGCCAGCCCTAGAAGGGCTGATCCAAGTGAAACTGGGCCCTGTCGGACAGGCCAGCAGAGTGGGCCGGTCGGATCCGACAGCCCAGCAGTGGGTGGGAGTTGTGGAAAGTCCCACATCGGAAGTTGAGGAGTTTGAGAGGGGGTTTATAAGTAGCCTTGCTCCCTCAAACCAACAAGACGTGTTTTGGACCCGGACTTGGGCCGGGTCCGATCCAAAAACTGTGCGGACTCGCGCGTGTGCACGTGTGGGCCCAAAGCGGACAATATCTTGTTGGCCTATCCCCAAACCCTTTTTATGGGCCGGGCTGTTACAGAATGGTATCAGAGCTCCGAGTTCTACACTTGGACTATGTGGGCTTACTGCCTTCCACTGGGTTCATTGGGTCGAGCCGAGAGGGGTTCTGGGATTTAGAGGGGTGGATTGTGATATCCTGACCCATGAGCCAGAGGCCAGGCCCTAAATAGGCCGATCCAAGTGAAACTGGGCCCTGTCGGACTGGCCAACAGAGTGGGTCGGTCGGATCCGACAGCCCAGCAGTGGGTGGGAGTTGTGGAAAGTCCCACATCGGAAGTTGAGGAGTTTGAGAGGGGGTTTATAAGTAGCATTGCTCCCTCAAACCAACAAGACGCGTTTTGGACCCGGACTTGGGCCGGGTCCGATCCAAAAACCGTGCGGGCTCGCGCGTGTGCACGTGTGTACGCATGTGGGCCCAAAGCGGACAATATCTTGTTGGCCGATCCCCAAACCCTTTTTATGGGCCGGGCTGTTACAATATGGGCTACTTAAACTTGCCTATAATGATGATGATCTTAGTTACCAAATGATAGGCAAAGTTTACTATATAGGTCCAATATTTTACTTACAAAGCTCAAGCTAGGACCATTGCAGGACACTGGTATAATTACAATAATCATCAATAAGAGGTATAAGTAATAAGGCAATGGATGATTAAGGCAAGAAGAAATCTAAACATGACAGATTCTAATGTAAATGTATATGTTTAAGAACATGGAATCTGGCATAGGTCCAAACTGAAGAGCTTCAAGATCTAACCCACTCCCCTAATCTTGGATACCCATTGAGTGGTTGAAGAAGGTCTATGGGGTCCACCAATGTCAAACATATGAACTTCTAGTTTTCTCTTTTTAAAATTTTTATTTGTTTGACAAAACTTCAAAAAACCATTCAAGGCTTCAATTAGTTTTTGGGTTAAGGTATAATTTAGATTTCTCTTTGAGTTGGTAAGCCTTTGATTTTGATTATGAATATTTAGTGGACAATTCTTGTGATTTTCATTCCTCTTTTCCCTTCTTTCATTTTCTTTGTGAACCTTTTTCCTTTGATTTTGCACCTTGGTTTGTTTCATATTTTTATATTGATTTTTCACTTTCTCCTATTGAAGATGTTCCCTTCTTAAGTTGCATTCAAATTTTAGGTGTCCAGATTTTCCACAATAGAAGCACTTTATGATTTTAATTTTAGGAGTTGAGGGAGACTCACCCTTAACAAAAATAGTTGGGTGACGGGTCCTTTTACATTCTTCCTATCAAAACCAAGGTCCGTCTTATCTCCAAATGATTTACTTAATTTTAAGAGTTTTTCAAGTTTCTCCTCTCCTTTGGTGAACTTCATTTCAAATTTTTCCTTATACCTCTTTAACTCATTAATTTCTTGATTTAGCTTTTTATTTTCAATTTCTAGCTTAGATTGTATTTTAGAGGTTTTTACTTCATTAAGTTCTTTTCTAATCTTCTCATTTTGTTTTCTCTCAAGAGCCAATACATTTTTTTGATCTTCATTATCTTCTTTTAATGAGTTAAGTTCCACTTTTAATTTTCTAGCTTCATTTTTTATGTTCACTTTTTCATTAATTTCAATTTTTAAACATTCTTCAAGTTTTAAACATTCTTCTTGAATGGCTTTTGGATTTATTTGATTAGCCAATTTTAGTTCTTTTAGAATATTTTCTTTTTCTAATTTTTCATGATTTAGTTATTTTATTAGTTTTACATTTTCTTTACCAACATTCTTAAGTTTTTGTACATTTCATTTAATGTGTCACTTAATTTCTCTATGCTAGGTGTATCATCTTTTATTTTTTCTTCATTTGTTTGTTCTTCTTGGGATTCAAGTGTTTGAATGGGTCCTAGACAATAGACATTTTCTATTTCATCTTCTCTCCTAGGCATTTCATGGGTTTTCTCCAAAATGTCCCATGCCACTTTTGTGGTTTTACACGACATAATGTTTTCCAAAATGTTTGGTGAAACGGCGTAAAATATGGCATTAAGAACTTTAGCATTAGCCGTGTCCATATTCTTTTCATAGTCACTCCATGTGAAATAACATTTACTTGGTTGTGTCCAACCACGTAGAATCAATTCCCAAAGGACTCCATCCAATGATTTTAAAAACATTTTCATTTTGGCTTTCCATATACCATAGTTGGAGACATCAAGGATAGGAGGACTCATCACGGCGATGCAATCTCCTTTTGACATTTTTCTAACTTTAAAGATCAACTCTTAGATGGTTAAGTCCAATACAAGAGACCTAGCTTTGATACCACTTGTTAATCGATCTAGGCCGATGTCTAGAATTGTCCTAGGTGGGGTGAATAGGACTATGGAGGAATTTTAAATTTCTTTAAAATGTAAGTCAACTAATTTATTTTTCTTAATAAATTAATCCAATTTATCTCCAAATTGTGCAATTAAGATACAAGATAAACACAAGCACAATAATGAGAGGAGATGAAATATCTTGACATGGAGATTTTTACGTGGTTCAGCAACCTTGCTACATCCACGCCTCAAGTACACCACTTGAGGATTCCACTAAGCTTTTCCTTCACAGGTGAAGAAGAAACCTATTACATCCCTTGATCTCCTTCACGGGTGGAGATCGAACCATTACAACACTTGATTTTCTTCACAGGTGAAGATATGACCGATGACACACAAGAGAACACCTCTCTTGAGATTTCACAAGGGTTACACCAACCCTTTATAATTTTCTCAATAAATAATGGAAAGAATAGTTTTTGAGAAATACCAAAAACATTAGCCTCTAGTTGCTTGAAGTAACTTCGGCGTGCTCTTGAATGTTCTTCTCCTTGCTATACTCCTTGGTGATGAGTGTATGCTCCGTTGAATGCCAAACCAAAGATTAGGAGAAGAGGATTAGGGAAGATAAATGGTTTTTCTATAAGAACAATCTATCCCTAAAGGTTCTCTCAAATACACACTCAATAGTGAGCCTAAGATGCTCAAGATTTGCCTATGAGAGCTTTAAGTGTGAGTGAGATTGAGTTCAAGAACTTTGGTAATCTAACTATACAGTTTCAATGCTTCTTGAATGATTGGGAGTCTTGGAGAATATTAGAGAGGGTTTTGCTCATCAAGAATCAACTTTTGTAATTTCCTGAGGTCATACATTTAAAGTCATCTTGAAGATATGGCCATTGGAAGTCGAAATCACAAGAATAGAGCCGTTAAAAACTTCCCGTCGCGATTTCAGTCAACTGAACTTGAAGATTCAGTCGACTGAAATGTCCAAAAATGATCGTTAAAACATCTGGGCACATTCTGTCGACTGAATTCCAAGATTCAGCTGACTGAATCTCATCGAAGGCTGAAAAATCCATTCAGCAGACTTTTTAGTCCACTGAATTGTAAGATTCAGCCGACTAAAAACTTGACAGGTTTGCATACCTCCACTAAAAAGACCATAACTTAGGTTCCCGAACTCAGGTTTGGGAGTTCTTGGGCTCGTTGGAAAGCTCATTGAAAGATCTATCTACTCACAAAATTTGGTCCAATTTCAAGCCCATTTGATACCTCAAATAATCTCTAAAATGGAGGGTATATGACAAAACTGTTTTAATTTGTTTTGCACCCTTTCATTGAAATGCTCATAACTTGAGCTATACATTTCCAAATTGGGTGTTCTTAGACTTTTCAAAAAGCTTTTTGAGTGATCTATCACATCATAAAGATTTTACTATTATTTAGCACATTTGATATAAACAAAAGCTTCTCCAAAACAAAGCAAAACATAACTAACCTAAGAAATCCAATTTTGTTCTTACAAATTCTAAGTTGTGGTTTCAAAAGGTTTGTCCCAATGGTAATTCTAGATTTTCTAAGTCAGTCCTAAGGTTCAAATGCCTATGTTGGTTGACATTCATGAAGTTCTTCCGATTTCGGTGCAATACCTTCCAAATGACCTGTCTTCTAGAGCTTCAAACTTGATTTGACTATGTAGATCTTCTAGAAGCACAGTCTTGGACACTTAGACGGTCACGAGTCAATCAAAGGAATTGAAATCTCAGTACTCAGTCTGACACAGTCACAGAATTGACAACTCAGTCTGACTCAGGGGAGACAGATTTAACTTTTAGGCCAACAAGTATAACACATACTACATGCACCACTAACCATAACATGAATCACAAGCATGTATCTACATCATACACTATCATTGAATATTCCAAAAATTATCCAACAACACATCTATCATTCTCTAGACTTCAAATGAGGTCCACACTACGTTTTAGACCACTAGGCCTTAGCTCTCTAACAACTTTTGTTGCTTCCATTCTGATAGTAAGAACTATTATTATCCCTTACATAGAAACAGCATCAAGTCTCGTTTTCTGATCCCACTTGGTCTTTTCCATCTTAAAAAGACCATGGGTCCCATTTTCACCCTAGAATCTTATAAAATTTCACAACATCCATTATACAAATTAAGTTGAGTCTCCTCACCTTCTCCAGCTTTAAGTTTTTCACCAAAATCTGTAAAAAAACTGGAAAACCCCATAAATATTCATTTGGTTGCAAATACACTTAAAATATCTCAAAAAGAACCCCTTTGTACATTTTTCGACTAAAAATAGGGTAATATCTCTGAGTCTCCTAAAATCTTGCTACTTTATTAATTATGTCAGAATACTCAGCTGTCAGTCATCCAAAACACACAATAAAAGAAAATGGAAAGTACTCAGTACCCAAACTCGTATTTTTCCAGCGTTAGGAAAGTATTGAGACTTTGTCCAGTGGGTACAGTACTGAAAGTAAATAAAAGTACTTAGTGCCCAACCTCTTTAACCACCGAGCGGCGAAAGAAAAAGAAAAGAATATCGCAAGCGCTACAAATGGCCGTCGAGCGGTGTTTCCTCTGCGCTTCGTGTGGAGAGCTTCAATCCAGAGGATACAATGCGATAAAGTAAACACCTAATGCGAGAAAGTAAACACACAAGAGTTATCTGAGGTTAATATTTTCCCCTCTTTTAGCTTAGAAAAGCAATATCAAGGTTTTGACATAACCCAAAACTATTTTAAGAGGTGATAACTCAATAATTAAAAGAAAATATCATTTTTCCTAAATTCTTTGAGAATGAATTTTGAAGCTCAAAACTAACCCATTTTGCTAAAAAAATAAGTCTCAAAGTTTCTAAAATTCAGAATAGTTAGATTTTGACAACTTGTTTGAGAAAATCGACTAAGAAATGACCACGTTTGAAAACCCGAGAAATATGCGGGGAAACTCCAAATCCTCATTTGCTGGAACTTTGGAAGATGAAGAAAAATGAAGAAGAAAAAGGAGGAAAAAAGGAAAGAAAGGGACGGTGGAGAGAGAGAGTGAATTTTAACTATTTTTTTTCTACTTTTTCCTCTCGTCACTTCTCTTAAGTAAACAATCCAAATGGGTTGTCTTGCAACCCAAGCTGTAGCTTATAGTTTTTAGATAAGTTTGCATTAAATGCAAATTTTATGTTTATTTTTATTTTAAAAGCTCATGTTTATCTAGAAGAGATATGTTGTGTACTAAAAAGTTTTACATTTATGTTACTCATAAGGGCACGAACTATTAAATAGTATAGCGATTAAGTGCGAGGTCGATCCCCACAAGGAACATTCAAATATATGAAATTGAAATTGTGTATTTTAAGAAAAATAAATCCTAGAAATAATCTAAACATGAAAATCAAGATTCTAATCACTAGAAATATTACATTAGTTTAGAAACTCTCTAAATTCCTAAAATAATCCAATATGGAGTCATCATCTAAAACTAAAATTTAACCATTTTGAAATTTTATCTTTCATGAAAAGCACACATCTAGAAATTATAAACAACCACCTCTCAATTAAAAAAGAACAAAATTAAGATGCAAATAAAATAATTCTAACCTAGTTCCATTATTTAATGGATTTATAAAAATAAAGAATAAAAAATCAATAAATCAAATAGAATACATATGGTACAGTGGAATTGGATTTAAGAAATCAAGGTGACATTATTTTCCAAGTTTATTAATAAAATCTAAGCCTAGAATCTGGAGCTCACGTAAACTAAACAACAATGCATTCATATTGTCCATTTAAAATTATTTAAAAATTAATCCATGAGTTCCAAAGAAATACTCAAAAAATTAGACTTTAGTCTGAATAGGTGTTAGGTTCCAGGTTCTTAATTTCCACCGCACTTTTGTAAACAAAATCCTTAGACACCTAAATGGAAGGCCCATTCAAGCCTAAATTTTCATCACATTTAATCTGAGAGCATACACAATTAAATTCGAACATGGTATTAAATTTTAGAAATAAAATCAAATGGAAAATAATCATAACACATACATCATTTAATTGGAAAACAATAAACTAAATATTTCACTGCACTTAAGTCTTATTAACAACTTGGAATTTCGAATTTTCATTGCTTGGAATTGAAATAGAGAACTACAAGAAATAATTGGAAAATAAAGAAAAAATCAAACCCGCAGACCCTTTGTTCCACACGAATTTTCCAACTTTTTCTCTTCTTTATCCTTTCTCTTGCATTTGTTCCACGCTAGAGCCTTTTTTTCCAAGTCTAAATTCGAAAATTTCATGTAGCCCTAGTGCTCCATTTATAGGCTTTGAGTGGAGATGGATGGCTAAGATTTAATCTAGGTTTAGATAATGAATGGATGGTCAAGATTAAATTATTTTAAAATGAGATGACTAGGGTTTACATAGGATGGATCGGCTATGGTGGCTTGGAGAGGAAGTTGACTTGGTGACTAAGTAGGGAAATTCGAATGGATGAGGATTTGGTTAGGGTTGGTAAAAAATTGCATGTGGTATTTTAGGGTTTGTGTTGTTTAAATGTTTGAATGAATGGATGGTTTGGATTCAAGATTGGTTTAAATGGATGGATGGATGAATGGAGTGTGAGGTGTTTAGGGTTTGTGACTTTCGAATGGATTGGGATGGGATTTTGTAAAAATCGTGTGAGGTGTGTGGAGATAGGTGATGACATATCTATGAGTCGTAAAAATCGTGTGGGCTATCTAGGGTTGCTTGGGATGCAAGTTGGAGTGGATAAGGTGGAGGCCTCTAGGGTTTTATGTGAAATTCGAATGGATCAATGAAGGGTTTAGATCTAATGGTTCTTAAAACGGGTAAGATGAGTTGTATTTATGTTAAGATCTTGTGTGAATGATTGAGATTTAAAGGTGGACCTAGATGAAAAGTTGGATGAATGGTCTAGATCTAATATGGATATGTATGGAGTGGAATTCGAATGGAGGCTCTAAGGTTAACCTATATTTTATGCATGAAATGAACGACTTAGATTAAAGATGATGAAATGAATGGTTGGATAGTTTAGGGTTTATTCAAACATGGTGTTTGGATCTCAATCCTTGAGCAGTTTGGGCCTCCAGTGAACATCTTGGACCTAGGCTTGTGGACATGGACTTGTGAGCTTCATGAACTTTGGCTTGTGTAGTGAGATCTAGTCCATTTATGAAATGCGGATGGGATATTGAGCCTGGCCCAGTGTCTGACATGTGGAGCACGTCTTGGCCAATTAGAATGGATTTCTGGCCTTCGAACTTCAAATTTCATACTTTTGTTCTTCAATGGCCTCTTGATTTGCAGCTTCTCTCTCTAGAATTAAAATAATTAATTCACCACCTAAAATTATTGAACTAATCCAGACTCTCATAATTAGATCTAGATTTATTCAATTTACAATTGAATTCCAATAAGTGGTCGAAATAATTGCTAAAATTCCAGACTTCTCGGTTTACGCACATAACTTTGCAATTTCTTCTCGATTTAGGCTAATTTTCTGTATACTCCAATTTTTACCTACAAAAATAAAAATAACATAAATGCACCTAATATATAAAGAGCTAACTGATCTAAAAATTAGGGGTAAAATAGGCATTTTTCAGTGCTCAACAAAATGATTATTTTATTACTTATTATCTTAAAAACACACTTTTAAAACACATCCTTTTAAGTTGGGCATTTTCAAGGTCCTATTAAACTAATCCAACCAGTCCAATAATTGGGTATTTAAAATTAGAAATACCATAAAAATTTGGAGAGAAAAATACATTTAAAATCCGATGATTTAAACAAAATTACATAAATGTCAAATTTTCAAAAATTAAAATAATATTTTGCAAAATTTCAAGCTTTACAGTCGGGTCAAATAAATTTAGGTGATGAGAACGACCTAAAATTCCAAGGCATTTCGACATTTCTAAATACTTAAAAATTGACGTTTTATAAAATAGTGACACCCCTGACAACTTAAAAATCATACTTCTAAAAATCAAAATGACAGATGGTAAAAAATTTTAAACTCAAATTTAAAACTGAATAAATAAGCAAAATTTAGATATTTAAATATAAAAAATAAGCGGTTTTCCAAATAAAAATAATTTTTTCGGGTTTCAGCTGGAGAAAGTTCAGATAATTACAACTTTGCCATTACACTTAGCGAGTCGGATCCACAGGCTTCCAAACTCGGATTGAGTCAAACTTTACCTCTAAAGAAAGCCCACTCTGTAATCTTTCAGATTAACGGATCACTAATCACAATTAACGGCTAATAATAACACGATTAGACACAAATTTGAGTCAGGGTATTACAATGAGAGAGGATTTCAATACAGTAGAGACATTTGTGTAAATAGAAAGTGAAAATGAAGTAGAGAGTGACATTGTTAAAGGAGATGGATTTGTGTATATTTGTAATTTTTTTAATTAAATCTTATTTATCAATTGAATAAATGGCCAATCTTCATTTAATAATTATTTTAAAATGTCTCTTTATATGGATAAAATAAAGAGATAAATTTTGAAGACTTTTTATCGCTTTAAAAGGTAAAATAGCATTTTAAAATAATTTTTAATTGAATTTAAAGATTATAAATGACTAAAAAATGTCAAACGGGGAACGTTGTGCTTCTGCTTCGAAAAGCCTGATAGATTGCATACGGGGCTCATCCTTTTTAGTGGAAACGAGCCGATCCAAACAAAGGAGAGTCTGATCTGTTAGCAGGTCGACTTAGTTCTTACTAGTGTTTTTAAACTCGGTTCACCCCGCAGTTGAATCGACGGTTCAACCGTGACCGCCCACTTTATGGGCTGGTGTTGAGCACTGAAAATTACCATTTTACCCTTCTATTTTGGATTAGTTAGCCTTTGATTTGTGAATATTAGATGCGTTTAATAGAGTTTTCAAGTTTTGCAGTGTATTTGTGAGAATACAAGAAAAATGAATTAAAGTGGAGAAAAGTGGGCCATAATCCTATTTTTGAAAGTTTATAATTTTTACCACCTAATTTGATTTGAAATTATTGTAAATTATTATAATTCAGATCCGGATATGAGAGTTTGAATTATAATAATATTTTTTAGACTGTGTTACATTGTAAAGGTGGTAGAAATTTATAAACACACAAATGGACCCACTGTTCGAATCTGAAGCCTAAAGACAAAGTCTGCAATTGGAAGTCAATGAGCTAAAGTCCACCAATATTTCGGGCCAGATAAAAGTCCAAGTATGGGATCCAAGTCCAAAAGATCAAGTGGGACCTAGTGAATTTCGTTTGAATGATGGTGTCTTATCTACAAAATTCGGCATTTGAAAAAGACAGTGGACTTAGATAAAAGATAGTGGATTTGAACAAAAGACACGAATAATGATAAAAGAGTTTGAATCCAAGGAGAGATAAGAAAGAAAGATAAGAAGAGAGGGATAAGGAGATGAAGGAGTTAGCCGATCTCAACAGAGAGAAATTTTGAATTTGAATGGGTCTCTTATCTTGGCTGAATTTGAAGGGTCCCTTATCTCATTTGACTCCTATAAATTGATGGTTGTGGGTTCATTGAAAGTCGAACCGGGCAAGACGTTGAAGAGACTGAAGTTGGACGAAGAAAGACAGAGAAAAATATTTAATTTCTTGTAAGTTATTTTTTTTTTTTATTTTTTATGTCAAGTCCAAAAGGATTGTATTTCATTTCCAATTTTTTTAAATAAAAATTCATGGTAGTTGTTTAGATTTATGGTGGTCCCAGTTATTAACATATTTAATAGTGATGATTTGTATTTTATTTTTAATTCTTTTTATGAATATTATGTAAGAAATTATTTTTAGAATTTTTTCAAGGAAAGTAAAACTCCTATTAGGATCAGTGGGACTTGCCGTCTTTCCAGTCTAAGGTTCTAATCAAGAACAGTTGTTTTAGATTTGGGGAAACAAAAGTTTAAAACCCGCTCAAGTCTAAGGCTTGAATTGAAAAAAATCTGATTTAATGGATGACATAAAAATTCTAATTAGAATTTTAATAGGAAATAAATTTGAATTATATTTTATAACTCTAGAACATTTCATAGTCTAGGCCATGATTTTATTATTTTTAAATAGGATAACATGCTGCTTCGATGTTTGACCTGATTCCATTGTAGATTATGTAAACAATTTATTTATTCTTGATTTATTTTTCATTTTCTCAAAAATTCATCAAAACAATTTATTGTTCTAAATTAAGATGATAACTATATGTTTTTAGAAAACTATTTCCTTAAATCACATTTTTAATAGTGCCATTTTCTATTTCATACATATATTTTGTCGGTTTCCCTTAAGTACGACCTCGCACTCATACTCTATACTATAAACTCGTTCGTACGCTTGCGAGTAAATTAAAATTCACATCAGCCGGGTTTTAATAAAACCATTTAAATTAAAAACTCTTAAAAACCCACAGTGACCCGTAGTTAAACCGGGTTTTGCTAACAACCCGTGATCCGTAACCGTTTAAAAATTGTAAAATATATTTTTCAAAAAAATAAATTCAAACAACCATTAAAAAATATATTTTATTTTATATAGTCCAATGTACCACACTCTACCCAACCCAATAGCGGTTGAACATTAGCCGTGGTCGAAAATTTTGAAAAAGAAGAAGAGACAAGCTTGAAAAAAATTGAGGAAAGTGGAAAGAGATGAGAAAAAATAAGCAGGCCCACCTATACCGCCAACATTGCTTCATATCCTTTTTCTCATCTCTACCGCCGCGAGCTTCCTATCTTTCTCTTTCTCTATGAATGAAGGCTCTCAACAGAAACCCTAAAACGATTTTAGAGGACTTATTTATTCCCTTTTCTTTTGAGGGCATTTTGTCTTTTGAAAGAGGCATTCCCAAAGAAACCCTAAAACGGGAGTAATTTGGATTTTTTTTCCTGTGCTGTTTGGGAGTAATTTCATTAGGCGGTGTCAACTTGCCATTTCCACTTTCCAATATTCAAGTATTATTTATTATTGAATGAAGCTCAGAAGTATCAAAATACTAATTGTTTAAATTTTATGTATGGTCAAATTTTTTGAGAGACAAAAAACCATAGATCCTTTTTAATAAAAATAAAATATTAATTCCTAAGAAAGGTCTAATATTGTTAAAAAAAATTTAATTTTGTGCTTTAACACACTTGGTGAAATGGTTAATAATAACATAAATCTCATGTTCAACGTATACAAGTGAGTCTATTCTATGACATAAGAGACTAACAATTATTAGTGTTCTATTTTTATATAATTGAAATCATTAAGGTTTTTAAATATTAGCAAGATATAAGCTTTGGTTTAGTAAATGTTATGAAAGGACTCTTCTATACTATAATTTATATTTTGTAAAGTAATAATTAGTAACTATTAACAATTAAAAATCATATTATTTTAAAAAAATGGTAATTTTTAATTTTCTACAATATATGATTGAATGTTATTTGAAAAAAAATTATCTAAAAGTTTTATTTTGATAGAAAATAGATTAATTAATAATTTAATATTATTTATAATATAATATTCATTTTACCGTATTTAAACCTTATTTAACCTTATCTTCCACCGCCACGTTTAGTTTCACGAGTCGATTTTTAAAACGTCGGTTCTTACTGGTTTTTGGGAGAGTTGCCATCGGCGAGAAGGAAGTTCGAGGTAGCCCTGAAACTAAAGAGGAGGGTTTCTTCTCTTCTCTAGGAATTTCGCGTATAGGCGAGACTGAAGTTCGAGGTAGCCCTGAAACTAGAGTAGGTTTTCTTCTCTTCTCTCTGGGAATTTCGCGTTTCTCCTTCTTTTTGTCGGATGTTGGCAGGATTGTCTACTCTCTATTGTCGCTTGATTTCTATACGTGATTCTACAGTTCTAGGGTTTTGTGTTTCACCACAACAAGATTTTCAAAATGGAATGAGGAAAATTCCCTCCAGTCATTCATAGCCGAATCGATTGTTCGTATAAAATTCCAACTCTTTTCCACTCTCAGCCTCGCTTTTTTTCCGTTTCCTCTATTGCGAGTCACACCACAAATTGGTTCCTTTTCCCCTATTTCCCGAATTTCCTTTTCCCCGTTTTCTCTTTCTTTATTTGGGAATATTAAGAAACGAAAGAACATATACTCTCTCTCTGTTTCTTTGCTTGGGAGAAATCGTTACTCTCTCTGTTTCTTTGTTTGGGAGAAATCGTTATTTATTTATTTTTTGAGAGAACACTGCTTGGTATTAGGAGAAATTGATATTAAGTACAGGCTATTTTAATGCTTGTTGTTGGGTGAAAGTAATATCTGATCTGACTTTGTTTGGGAGATTGATTTCGGGTGGTGATTGCTTTTCTTTGCTTTTGCCATTGTGGTGTATTTGATAGGAAAACATGACATCTGAAGAGGATTCGATTGAGCAAGCTGCTGCAGCACGCAGGGAGAGGCTGAAGGCTCTTAGAGAGGCCAAGGAGCTTCTAAGCACTCCAGATGAAGATTCAATAAAAAATAAGAGTGATACAGAGGAATCTGAGGAAAATGATGAAGACAAGTAAGTCCTATTACAGGATGGCATTATTTTCATGTTTTGTTCGTTATGATTTTTGTTGAGAAGGAATGGCTTTGTTAAATTAGAATATTGTTTTATCTGATATTTTCTTGTCTCCACAACTGCGGTTGTTCCGATCTTATGCTTCACCATGTTGCTTGATGCTTCTATTGCTTTAGATAAAATGTTAATGGTAATATCAGCTTTTTATTTGTTAGTCATGTATATATTCAATAGAAACAAAGACATTTGCTTAGTTTGATGCTAATAATCTATACTTTTCCTTTCTCCAAACTAGGTGGTGCTTTGAACTTCTTTAACTGGTTAGTTTTCCCAGAGGACACAGTCAAGCAGGGTTTGCATACTATAGGATAAGTTTCTTAGATGGTTTAGAAGATTGGACCACATTTCTTGTGTCAAAAGTGTTTGAGTGACAGGAAATTGGTTGGATTTAGAAGATTGGACCAATTTCATGTGTCAAAAGCGTTTGAATGACAGGAAATTGATTGCTTTTGATGTATTATTTGTATACCTTCTAGCAAGCCAAAACTACTGTTCTAGCAGACATCAAGGAGGTTATACCCATTTTTTTTATAGTCTATGATAGATTGATGAGTTTTGGGAGTACTTAAATCTTTGCATATTTATTAAGTTTGAGGAGTCAAGAATGATGAAAAAATCATAATGGTGGTTTGATGGATGACATTGGGTTTAAGTTAACTTGGTTACATGCCCTATCAATATTCCTCTTTTTTTCTAGGAAAAAAACTAGTAACTTTATTAATAGAAAGAAAGAATGTACCCGATTAGAAGATAAGCTAACAAATTAGTCTCTTGACCAGTGGCAAAACCACGATGCCTAGACAAAAAAAGGTAAGAAGAAAATAAAAGGAAAGGTCTCAAGGTGCTATAAACACCAAAATACTCCATGTTCCAGATAAATTTGAGATTGAAATATTTTTACAATCTTTAAATGATGGAGCCTAGAATGCAATCTAAATTTAGCCTTCTCATCCACTTTATTAACCTCTACAACTGTATCTATATTCTTACAGACATCCATTCACTTCTTTTTTCTTTGGTCGTAATTGATGGTGCCCTAGGCATGCAAATCTTCAGTCTCCAATTGTTGGTATTTTCAAAATATTAAAATAATTATTAATCCATAGTTTCTTTTAAGAGGTGCCATTTGAAAAATGTGACCTTTTCTTTGAAGAATGTGACCCTTCAAGTGCCCATGAGGGTGTTTTGGAGGGACACTTAGTTGTATATAAATAGACATGGGTTTAGATATTTTGGTAGTCATTAAACTCTCGATAAACATTTTTCCATATTTTCGTCACTATTTATTGAATATTTTTTGGGTCGTCAATGATGGCATTGAAGGCGGTGTTTCGGTATTGCAAACTGCCATCTAGTATTCAAACTATAGGTGTGGGTCTATTTTTGTCTTTGAGATGGACTCATTGATAACCTGATTGCAAACACCAAGGCTGTGTTTGAATGAGGGGTAAATTTTGCAGGAGATGCCTTTGACTAGGGGTTACCCTGGGTATTATGAATACCCCTTGCTTGAAAAGGGTTTTCAAAAGTGGGAGGGGAGGGGTAAACCCCTTAGTTACCAAACAAGGGTAATGGGGGGGTAAACGCAGCCCAAATCAAAGGGGTGTGGGGGTAATTATTGTCTTTAGGGGCAAAGGTAGTCCTCGACTCAAGTTATTTCGTTATAATGATAGGAAGCTCTTTGATTAGAGGTTCATATGTTCTTGATGTAGCCTAGTTTGCAAATAAAACATAATGCAAGTCTCGGCCATAGGTATGGGTTGGAAAATTTCAACCAAGGCTCCAAAATTGATGAATTTTGGAGAATAATTTTTTTTTTTTAAAGGTAAATTTGGAGAATAATTCCAAGGTAATTTTTTTTTCAAATAAATATGAATTTTGTCTCTCTAAGAAATCAAGGTTAGAGAGAATGGAAAATTAAAGAATTGATCACTAAATGCTAATCAAAATCGGCCCAACTATTTATGGGAACCTAAACTTGATTAGAGAACTAAGTATTTCACTCTCAAAGGAAGAAAATTTAAAGCCCAAAAGTTACCTAGGTTGAATTTTCTCTTTATGGGAAAATTGAAAAAGGGTTCCACACTTTGATATTCCACAAAATTAAAATTACAATAATTAATATAAAATTTGCAATAATAAATTTCTAAAATGCAAGAATTAAAATTAATTAAAGCAAAAGTAATAATTGTAATAAATTCAAACATAACAAACTTACCAAAGAATGGATAGAGATAAAGCTTCCAAGCTTCAATTGATAAAATCCAAGTTGTTGTGCATGATATGGTCGAGCAAGGATCCCTTTTGTAGAGTTTACAATGGAGAGAAAAAACCTAAAAGGCTTGCACGCCCATGGTTTCCTAAACACCTACTCTCTAAATTTTGTTCTACTCCTAAGACATTTCCATGTGACATTATTAGATCATTATTTAAAAATAAAATAAAAAGAAAATGTAAAGAGGAGGTGGCGCCCAAGCATGCTAAAAGGAGAGGGATTTGTTTCCCAATTTCAAACGCTTAGATCGGCCAAAATAGGGATTTGAATCTCTTGAGGAGGTGGAAAGTGAATCTCGCAACTCTTCTTTGCACTTCAAATCTGGGCCTCTTTCTTGAGCCAAATCAAGCCCAAAATGTGAAAAAGGGCCTGACTCAATGTACCAACCCCTGAGTCAATTATTTCAATGTTTTGGGCACAAATGGAGCCTCAGTGGGCCCCTTTTAGCACCTTCAAATTTCTCATGCTCTACAAGTGCCATTTCAATAATGTTATCATTTAATTGGTCCAAGTCTTCCATGAATTTGTCTTCCTCTTGATCCGTGATGGTTAAGATGCCCGCTTTAGTTCTTTTCCTATTCTCCAAATTTTCAACATTCATCTGGCGTGTCATTCAAACCCATGTTGGGAGTTTCCAAAAGTGATTGCATGCCCTTTCCTTCTTATTGGACTTTGGATTAGATTTTGGTATGTGCGTTGCACCAGTCCATGTTGAAACATTGGTCAAAACTGCAACAACCGAACATATGATAAGTGATGCCTGATTTTTAGGTGGTCTTAGTGTAGAATAATAATATGGAAATAAGGAAAAAGAAGAAGAAGAGACAGGTGGAGAAGAATTCTTCTTTGATTCTATTGTATTGTGTGTTTTCCTCTTAGAGGATACATGAATAAATAGTAAACAAGTGAGCCAATGAAGGTGGCTAAAAAAGGAAATACAGTAAGAATAAATCAAACGATCATACAATTGACTTTCCAAAATAGGATTAGTCGGATCAATTAGCTTGAATCGGGTCCCACAACACTCCTCCTCAATGTGTTCGAAGATATCAAGTAATCCCAACTTGCTAACAACCGAATCGAGCTGAGTTCGGGGAATATACTTTGTGAAAATGTTCGCAAGCTGATCTTTTGACTTCATGAGTAGTGAAAAGTCGGCCTTCGAAAATATGTTGACAAAGGAAGTGACAATCAACTTCATTGTGCTTAGTCCGCTCATGGAAGATTGGATTGAAGGCAATGTTGATGGCCGCCTGATTGCCACAGAACATGACGAGTGGATCGGCAAGAGCAAAGCCCAATTCAGTAAGGAATTGTCGAAATCACAACAATTCAGAAGCAGTATTTACCATGGCACGATAGTCGACCTCAACACTTGAACGAGCAACAACTGATTGCTTCTTACTTCGCCAGCCAATTAAATGTGAGCTCACGAAAACACAATAACCGGAAGTAGAGCGACGATCATCTGGAGACCCAACCCAATCAACATCAAAATAATTGCGAATTGGACAAGTAGGTTGGTGTGCATAGGACAAACTTCGGCCAGGATGAGCCTTAAGATATCGAAGAATATAGAACACAATATGAAGGTGAGTGTCCCGTGGTTCATGCATGAACTGGCTGACTGACTAGCAACAACATAAGATAAGTTCGGTCTCGTGATGGTGAGATAAATGCGCTTGTCGACGAGTTTCTGATAAAAACTTGGTGTATCAAGAAGATTCCCATTAGATGCAGATAACTTGGTGTTCACATCTAGTGGAGTATCAGTGGGTTTGCAGCCAAAATAGCTAGCTTCATGGAGGAGATCTAGGGCATACTTCCACTGAGAGAGAGAGGCTACGAGAAGACCAAGCAACTTCAATTCCAAGAGAGTACTGGAGGAGCCCCAAACCTTTAATATCAAAAGTCCGTTGAAGATACTGTTTGAAGGAAGATATGGATGTATCATCGTTACCTGTGAAGACAATATCATCAACATAGACCACCAAAATCATCATAACTGAGTGAAGGTAGTAGATGAAGACTGAGTGATCCGTTTGACAACGAGTAAAACCATGTTAAACTTCTCAAACCAAGCACGGGGAGACTGTTTAAGACCATAGAGAGCCTTCTTGAGTCCGCAGACAGAGTTAGGACTCCCCCTGCTTGACAAACCCCAGAGGAGGAAGCGTGTACACTTCTTCCTGGAGATCACCATGGAGAAAAGCATTCTTCACATCTAACTGGTGAAGGGGCCAGACATAAGTGGTAGCAAGGGAGAGCAAGATGCGAACAGAGGTAATCTTGACGACAGGTGAAAAAGTGTCCTCGTAGTCCACCCCATATGTCTGCATGAATCCTTTGGCAACTAGGCGTGCCTTATATCTAGCAATGGATCCATCTGGATTATGCTTCAAAGCAAAGACCCACTTGCACCTAATAAGAGTCTTCCTTGGAGGTAGAGGAACTGTCCCAAGTATTGTTCTTATCAAGTGCATCTAATTCCTCATCCATTGAGGCTTTCCATGTGGGATGTTTCAATGCAGTGTTTGATCCTTTTTTGAATCTTAATTGTGTCTAACGCTGTGAGAAAGTTGTGATATGAAGGAGAAACAACATGATAAGATATAAACCGATCAAGTGGGTGACTGGTGCAAGCATGTTTACCTTTGCGAAGTGCAATTGGGAGATCAGATTGGTTAGAGCGTGGCGGAACCAGACCATTGGCAGAGGAGTGGCGGTCTAGACTGTCAGCATTGGTACACCAGAATGGGCTTGGTAGTGGTGGGGGGACTAGGATTGGCAGGAGAAGAGGAAGAACATGGGAGGTAGAAGAGGGAGAGAGTGCTAAAAAATAGGGTTCCCGCTAAAAAATGTGACATCCATGGAGATATATGCTTTCTTAGTGAGGGGATCGAGACATGAGGGGATCGAGATACTTATACCCTTTGTGGAGAGGTGAGTAATCGAGAAAGACACAACGCACTGACCGGGGAGAGAGTTTATGACCAGAGAATTGGTGAACAAAACATACACACCCAAATACATGTAAGGGAAGATGAGGAACGGAGGTTAATAGGGGACTGATTTTTTAAAATGTGAGATGGCATTCTGTTGATGAGATAGCAAGCATATCATTTTGTTGAAGTATAGAAGGACAAGAGAGTTGAGAGTCTATACTGTGCTTTTAGAAAAATTACAGAAATGTGTAACAAATATTCCCCCCATTATCACTTCGCAGAACTTGAATTTTACAACCAAATTGAGTGTCAACCCACTGATAAAAAGTACGGAAGTGATCAAAGACCTCAGTATGGGTTTCATCATATATGTCCAAGTCATGTGAGAATAATCATCAATAAATGTAACAAAATAACGAAAACCAGTTCGAGAGACAGAAGGAGATTGCCAAACATCAGAATGTATAAGTGAAAAAGGCTGAGGGATTCTCTTATGATGTCTTCATTCTTCAAACCATCTCTGCTGGTTCTGATGCTAATGAAAAAGGCTGCAGATTGCTTGAACCTTGGACATATCAAAGGCATATGTTGAAGGGCACCCTCTTATAGTGAATCACTTGGTGCTCTCTATAATCTTTACTCCTTTGGATGCTTGCTCATTTAATTTTGGAAATAAAAGATATAATCGTGCCATCAGTCTATCACAATGGTTCATTAATCAACAAAGCTGATTTTTTGGCTAAATTGGGATCTTTGGTTCTTTCTTTGCAATTGCTCATTTCTGTTCTTTCTTTTTTGCCTCAATTCTTAATACTGATGGTGTTGTATTTGCTTTTCTTTTTTTAATCTAATTTATCAACTTTCTCAAGAAAAGAAAATGATAAGCCAGAGTTATTGTGGGATTGAATCACTTTAGTGTGGTGGTTTTTTCTAACAATTTAATAAGATTCCATTTTTTAATGTCTAAGAAGCTTGTTAAGCTTTTATTTGAGAAAATGTCTATATTTTTTATGATTCCTAGAACATTTTATGACCAATTTGGATCACTCATCCACCTGCTGACCAGAGTGATGAAGTGGTGGGAGTATTGTGGACCAAGCTTTAGATCTTTTTCTCTTTCATTCTTCCTCTCTTCTAAACTAACCATTTCTTTACAGGAAATTGAACATGAAGTTTCGAAACTACCTTCCTCAAGATAAGCACCTTCAGGAGGGCAAATTAGCTCCACCTCTCTTGCCAAAGTTTGAAGACCCAGTGGCTTCTACTCATCGGCCAACTGAAAAAAATGAGGTAATGAATCTCTAAATGGAATAATGATTTTTCTGTAAATATTGCTGGTGCGATTTGTAGGTTATGATGGTCATTTAAGTGTGCCTAATTGTTACCGAATGAAAAATGCAGGACCCATTCGTAAATATTGCTCCAAAGAAACCAAACTGGGACCTACGTAGGGATGTGCAAAAGAAACTTGATAAACTTGAAAGGCGGACTCAGAAGGCCACCTTTCAGCTTATGGGTAAGATACCATTTTGTTGATGTAACATTTTATTAATATGTAAAGGTCCATCTATTGTCCAATTAGATTTGTAATGGTTATTATTCTTTAATTCATTGTTTATCTAGAAATCTAGACAAAACCAATTGATTGCTTTGGCCCCTTTTTAATTTTTAATTTTTTTTTTTTAACTTATGTCCTTGTCTTGCCTGTTCTTACACGCTTCTCTTAATCCATAGCATTTGGTGTGAACTATATAATGCCCAATTTCTTTTATAGTTCAAAGAATAGTTAAGCAAGCAAAGTATGGTTTACATGCTTATCTATAGATCCATAGCAGTTGGTTTACATTCTTACATCATGTTCTTCATGGACTTTCCTAGTACTTTTTAACATTGTTTTCTAAAATGATTAAAATACTAAAACATATTTCTTCTCTTAAACCTAATAAAAATATCAATATTTTTGTCGCACCCGCATCCATATTAGACACTTGCATCCGTTCTTCATGGACTTTTCTAGTACTTTTAAAATTGTTCTCTAAGATGACTAAAATCCTAGAACACATATCTTCTCTTAAAACCTATTTACAATATCAATGTTTTTGTCACACACATATCAGACGCTTACATCTATTCTTCATTGACTTTTTTTAGTACTTTTTAACATTGTTTTCCTAAGATGACTAAAATACTATAACACATTTATTTTCTTAAAACCTAATTAAAATATCAATATTTAGAGGAAAACTAGTACATTTTTCTATTAGTGTTATTGTTTTTGAAAAGTATTCTATTAGTGTTATTTGCACCTTATTTTCATTGAAAATAAATTTAGATTTAGGTTTAAATTATTATGGTGCCATGTCCCGGTATCTTTTTTTTAGTTTGTTGAGTTTGACACCTTACACCTATGTTGGACTCTGACACACATATCAATACCCATTCAACTTTGGAAATAACCACTCAAAGAAAAGGGTGTAAGACTCTTGGGAGCATGCAATAGGTTTATAGCTGAAAGTGTTCAGATTGATAAAAAACAAGAAAAAAAAGATTATGGAAAGACAAATGAATGTTGTACTTTTTCATTCTAAGAGATCTACTTTGCAAAGATAAAATGCTACCTATAACATGCAAGGTACACCAAATATGTACTAAGTTCCATGTTTTCTTCATGTTTTTAGTTTTGCTTTCTGTTGGTGCTATGAGAAACCGAATATCACCATACCATATCCTTCAACTATCCTCAAGCTAGAGCAAAAATATGTTTGTGCCAAGCTTGGAACTAATGGTGTGAAGGTTGTAAACAAGTGCTTTAGTGAGCATGTCTTTTAGCTAATCTTCCATAAAAAAAAGAAAAAGAAAAAAGAGAGAAGAGTATGGTAGTTGATCTTTGGTCATCATTTGAAAGGGAAGAAATCTCACAAGCTTGGATAGTTTTTGATGTAGCAGAAGCGGGGAGAAAATCGAAACAAGTCAACCCCGACGAAGTTTCGGGTCTCACAACTTAAACTCGTAACATGTGTGGAGAGGGCTTTTAAGTCAGGCACGTGCGATGCGAGTTAGGGCTGCACTAGGTTAAAACACGATTGGGAAAGAAAGGAAAAGGGGAAACACACAGAAAGGTGGCGGTGGAAACCAAAAGGAAGGGCATGTAGCGGCGGAACAGAGATGGAGCGAAGGAGAGGAAATTGAAGGGAAGGAGATGGCAGGAAGAAAAGGGCTAAGCTGTACTACAGTACCTGGGTATATGCCGATGAGTGGCTTTGCATGAGATTGCGAAAAGGGACTGATTTTGGGGGAGGCGAAAATTGCAGTGAACCGGATTCTCTTGGGATAAAGCCCAAGCAACGAAACAATGTTAACTTCTCTTGGGACGAAGCCTAAGATCTGATGATGTAAAGGTCTGGAACTGGCCAGCAATGGAGTTTCGTCTGCAACTTAGGTAGAAACAATAACTTAATAATTTTTTATTCAATTCATAATATCGAAAAGGGGTGAATCCCTCTCTTACATCTATCGTATTTATAAGAAAAGAAAGAGATAAAAATAGAAAATGACTCCTAAACAAATTAGGAAAGCCACGAAAGTGGTTTCCTGACTCTAGCACAACTTCTAATATTATTTTAGACTCCTAAACCAACAAGGAAAGCCACCGACTTGGCTTTCTTACAAGGACTCCGAAAATAAAAATACTAAAATACGAAAATGGGAAATACTAAAATAAATGGGTCTCTGTTGTGTGTCCTAAATCATTCCCCCGGTCGTCCTCAAGTTCGACGGGGTCTATCTCATCTTCATCAACTCTGGCATCAGTAATTGGGCTGGCAGGAGACAAATCACAATGCAGTGACAGGAGCATGGGAAGCAGGTAGTGAGGATGCAAGAACAAACTGCACACCCTCTTTCATGAAGGTGTAGGTGTTGGCGTGGCCGGCATATAAGACGCGAACATCAAATTGTTAAGGGCGTTCAAGTATCAAGTTGCACATATCCATGTCGATCACATTGAACAAAGCAGAATCCGTTTAGTTCCCAATGGAGAATGGGACTTCACACTAGAAAGTAATCGGCTTGCTATAATCATCATCGAGCCAACTGAGCAGGGTGCGGTGTAGGAAGTTTCTTGACATTGAGCTATAACCTGTTGACCCAGGATTGTGAATCCAAATTGTCTTTACAACCGCTGTCAATGGCGAAGAGGCAAGGGAGGCCGTGAACTGTGCACGGCATGCGAAACAGATGATGGCGCGGAGGCGGTGTCTCAGGAGAAGTAGTAGACAATGTACGCACAACCAAGAGACGTTTGCCCTCGTGATTGTCATATGTAGGTGGAGCATCGGCTTCAATATTCTCCATGGCATCATCATCCTCATCGTGTGGAGTATCTAGTGTGACAAGCGCCACATGGTTGCGACATTCATGGGAACGGTGCCCAGGATGGCCTCACTTAAAGCACTTAGGCGATATTTGGACGAGTGTATGGAAGAGGAAGATGAAGATGGATTGGGCTTTTTAGGAGGCAGGGGGTTGTATCGGGGAGGCCGATTATGAGGTGGTGGTTGTGATGTGGGAGGTTGATAGGAAGCTTGGGAAAGGAGTGGTTCTGGGTGCGATTGGGGAGGGTTATAGGTGTATGAGGGGTTGGATGAGATGGGATGGCTAGTAGGATGGGTTGGTGGTGGGGGGTTATCGAGGAATTCTTCAACACTTAAAGCAACACTGATGGCTGCGTTTAATGCGTAGTGGCTGTGCGAAGCAAGGTCTTTGCGAATATCCCATCTCAAACCACATAGAAATCGGGCAATCTTCTGGTCCTCTGTCTCATGAAGATCATTGAGAAGGAGCAGGCGATAGAAATCATCAACATAATCTTGGACAGAACGTGTACCTTGGTATCAGTCTTGAAGTTTGTTGAATAAGACCTGTGAGTAATTAGGAGGCAGATACCGACTCTTCAAAAGATGCTTTATGCGGTACCATGTACGAATATGAGCCATGTTCTGTCTAGATCTGTCCTGTTGAGTTTGCTCTCACCAATAGGAAACACCTACCGTCAGTTTGAAAGCAACCAACGGAAACTTGCTTGGCTTCAGGGACTACCGTGTATTCAGAGAAACGCTCAACCGTTGTAATCCATTTCATGAACTCTTCGATATGGAAAAGACCATTGAAAGAAGGAAGGTCTACCTTAGGCCAATAATCATGTATCCTGAGGTCGACGAGCATCTCGGACATTTTGTTGATTTTGATTGGGTGGGTGGGTTAGGAGAACAAATTGTTCTACCTCATCATCATCCCAATCGGTATAAGAATTGTGATGCTGATGCTGTGGTGGCTCCTCTATCTTTTTCTTGCTGGTGTGTCTTCCAGGAAGGTTTGCAAGCATCACTACTTGAAACTCTGTGAGCATATATTTTATCTCTGCTTTCATCTCAGCTTTGAATTCATTTAGCTGAGTAATAGTGACTGTCTGATCGTTGTTGGATGCCATCGGGATTTGTTTTTAAGATCACCGACGAGAAGCGGGGGTCGTCTCTGGACAGCAGAGAACTTGGCTCTGATCCACTCGATGTAGCGAAAGTGGGAGAAAATCAAAACAAGTCAGTCTCGACAAAGTTTGGGTCTCACAGCTTAAACTCGTCACGTGTGGAGAGGGCTTTTAAGTAAGGCACGTGCGATGGGAGTTAGGGCTGCACTAGGTTAAAACACGAGTGGGAAAGAAAAGAAAAGGGGAAACAGAGAGAGGTGGTAGCGGAAACCAAAAGGAAGGGCTTGCAGCGGCGGAAGCAGAGATGGAGCGAAGGAGAGGAAATCAAAGGGAAGGAGATGGCAGGAAGAAAAAGGGCTAAGCTGTACTACAATACCTGTGTATTTGCCGATGAGAGGCTCTGCATCAGATGGCGAGAAGGGACTGATTTTGGGGGAGGCGAAAACTGCAGCGAACGGGATTCTCTTGGGATAATGATGTAGGACACGCAACAGAGAACCATCTATTTTAGTATTTTACTATTTTCGTAATTTTAGTAGTTGTTGTATTCGACCCTATTAAGATTGAAAGTCTCAGTTTAGTAAGGAAGCCAGGTCGGTGGCTTTCCTAGTTTGTTTAGGAGTTCTTTTCTATTTTTACTTCTTTGTTTTCTTATAAATATGATAGATATAAGAGAGGGATACACCCCTTTTCGATATCATGAATTGAATAAAAGAGTATTAGTGTTTTGACTATCTTCTTCTACCTCTGCCCGAGTTGCAGACTCTTCGATCTCTGCCATTGTTGCATGTCATCCTTTGCTGGCTCGTTCCAATCCTCCACTTCGTCGGATCTTGGGCTTCATCCTAAGAGGAATTACCATCACAAGCTGTTTTGGGCTATATCCCAAGCTACCATCGTCGCTTCTGCCCCTGTTCGTTGTTTTGCTTGCAAACAGTCGTTGCCTCCACTGCTACCCACCAGATCTCTCCACCATCGCTGCAACCAGTCTCGTCTCCTCTTGTTGCCTTCATCCTTAGCGCAGGTACCAAAACCCCTTCCTTTTTCCCTTTTGCCTACTTTGCTTCCCTTCGTTCTTCACTGTTTCCATTTCCTACTTCCGCTGCTGCTACCCCTTTCTTTTTTTTCCCCTCTTTCGATTCTATCCCATTCGTATTCAGTAGCCCTCATCTTACCCTAGTTCCCTTTACATCCCACATGCCTAAAGCCCTTCACTTAAGTCAGATCCCACACGTGTGACTCTACTCACGTGTGTGACCCAGTAATCGTCGGAATCGACTTATTATTTGATTTTATCTCGCTTCCGCTACATCGGATAAAGCCCAAGCAACGCAGCAATGGTAACTTCTCTTGGGATGAAGCCCAAGATTCGATGTAGAGGTCTGGAACTGGCCAACAATGGAGTTTCGTCTGCAACTTAGGCAGAAACAAGGTAGGAGAAGACAAACAATAACTTGATAATTTCTTATTCAATTCATAATATCGAAAAGGAGTGAATCCATCTCTTACATCATTCGTATTTATAAGAAAACAAAGAGATAAAAATAGAAAAAAGACTCCTAAACAAATTAGGAAAGTCACAAAAGTGGTTTCTTGACTAGCATGACTTCTAATAATATTTTAGACTCCTAAACCAACAAGGAAAGCCACCGACCTGACTTTCTTACAAGGATTCGGAAAATAAAAATACAAAAATGGGAAATACTAAACTAAATGGGTCTCTGCTGCGTGTCCTACATCAGTTTTGCTATTATGTTCTTTAGGAAATTCTAGGATATGGTAAAGGAATGATTTATTAGTCTCAGTGAGTAGTTTCATGTTGATGGTGCATTGCCTGGAGAAGGGGTTGTTATTTTCCTAGTCTTAGTTTCAAACAAAGGAGGGTGTATTTCATCTTGAGGATTTTTCGCAAATCAATCTCTAAGAGGTGTGTCCAATTATCTTAGAAACATCATGAGTTAGATTATATGTTATATGCAAGATGCATTTATTGATAGCTTTTGGAACTTGGACTCAGTACTTGGTACTCATTAGAGTTGATCTTGAGTACAAGTCTTGGTAATTTGAGTTGGTTTGTAGGGTCAGTTTTGGAAAGGGCCTGAGATATGGTTTCTAGATCTTTCTTACAGTTTGTTTTCCTTGTTTGGAGAAAAGTGGCCGATATGGATGGTGGAATTTTGTTTCTTCAGCCTAGTTCTTAGTTTTTGTTAATGGCATGCCTTAAGTCTTCTTGTGGGTCTCAAGGGGTTTGAGATAAGGTGATTACTAGATCCTTCTCCATTACTCTATGCTATGTTGGTGCAAGCTATTATTGTCCTTTCTTATGCAAAGCAACCACAACTTGTGAAAGGTTTACAATTGAACACTCATAATTGGTGATTGGCTATATATATATATATATATACATATATTTATTGGAATGGGTTGGTGATTGGCTATATTCAATTTGTGGATGAAATTATGTTTTGAGAAATAGATCAAATCATAAATTTAGTGGCGAATTTATAGCAGTTTGAATTAGCCTTAGGTTTGCTTATTAACTATAGCAATTGTGAGATGTTGTGGATTAATGTGGAATGAGGACACCTTTGCCTCTTCAGCTGCTCTTGGACTTTTTTGGTCATGTACTATACTTGGCGGCTGCACTAAGGTTTACCTCCTAAGAAAAAAAACCATACTAAAATTTTATGGAACATTGTGGTGGAGAACGTACCACACTTTTTGAAAGGGAAAGTATCTCTCTTTTGGTGGCTGCTGCTTGTTCTCCAATTTTATTTCTCTGATTAAAATCTCTTGGCGGTTGTGTTAAAGACATTTGAGAATTATGATGACTTAGGGGAATGGATCTATCAAACTATTGTAGGCCCTACCAGCAAAATTATGTATGAAAGTCTCATGATAATTGGTCTTAGGAAAAACATTGTATATATATATATATATATATATATATATATATATATATATATATATATATATATATCCGAACGAAAATCTTTGTGAAAATGCTTCTCTTGATTCAAATGAAAATATTGTTGGGTTAAGTCCTCGTTGGGACCCAGATTCAAAAGTTAACCTTGATTGTTCTGTCACTGATTATCTTCGTGGTGGTCAAAAGTTTTGGTATTCATCTCCAAAGTTTGACTCATCCCAAGCTGCTGAGCCATCTTCCATTGTACCTACTACTTCCAGATCTTCTGCTCAAAATGAAATGCTGATGTGGCGCTCTCTGATGAGTGAAAAAGAAAAGAAGAAAAATTGATGAAACTGATGTTGAAAAGTTACTAAACCAATCATGATCATCTTTATCTTTCTTCTTGGGTAAATATTGAGCAAGAATCTGTTTAATCCTTTCTTCAAAACTTAGAGATTCAACAGAGACATCCATGGGATCAGGAGACTGAGATGTTTTCTCTTTCTTCTCTTTTGCCATTTTTTTTGCAATTTTCTTGGCAAGAAGATCTGCCATTAAAGCACTATCTTCAATAGTCCTTCTTCTAAATTGGACTTGTTAGTTTTGACAGGCAGAGAGATTTGAATCAAAATCTTCTCATTCGTTTCGTCATCAATTTTTTGCCATCATTTTTGGAATGTATTTTTATAAAGAGATGACAGACCATAAAAGTCTTTTCTTACTTCAAATTTCCATTGGAAAATATATGGAATGTGGAACTTTGCAAAGAACTTTAAGACATTAATATCTTCGCAAGTCACCTTTTCTTCTAATTCACAAAACTTTCCAAAAAGATAATGAAAATTATTTGGAAAGATCTTTTGACTAGCACCAAAATGAGACCACCAACTCTCCAAAACCAAGAGGGAATATTTTGGATAAATTGGAGTAATATCAGGACTTTCTTCTTTAAATCTGATGAACCATGAATGGTTATATTGTCTATTTTGCCACATAAGAGCAAATTTCCAGGAATCTATATAATCCCAATAATTAAAATAATCAATGGAATTATAGAGTTGGATGGATTTTGTCTTATGAAGAGGACCATTCCATTCTTCTTCAGTTAAGATCCTCAGAATGGTGAACTTTGAATATGTGATAACACCATTATGATTCTTATTGTGAAAGATAAAAACACTTTTCGTCTGATGAAGGATATTGAGATACCACTCTCGATTCTTCTTTTTGTGTGGAGAGTAAAAATGCAATCCTTTTCCAAATAGGAATTGGACATTTTCTTCTAGAGACCTTTCTTCCATAAGTGAGTCAAAATTAGCATATATGGTAAATCCAGTAAAGAGGTATAATTTAGATTGATGGATATCTTTAACTGGAGTATAATCTTGTTGGCTTTTATCTAGACTGTCAAGAACTTTCTCCTTTCCTTTCGTCAATTTAAATGGAGATGAACTACTCGCCATTTCTTCTTCCCTGTAAGAATTCTCTAGAAAGAAAGTCAGGGTGCGAGTTAGATTTTCCTTCAACAAATTCTATTTTAAATTCAAATATTGAAAGAATAGCTTGCCACCTAGCAAAAATCTGTTTGGAAGCAAGATTCTTGACATCCTTCTCCAGAATTTTTTTAGCAGACTTAGCATCAACTCTAATTAATAATTCTTTATTTAAAAGGTCATGCTGAAATTTTGTAACACAAGTCACAATAGCAAGAATTTCCTTTTTAATTGTGGAGTATTTCTTTTGAGCATCATTCCACAAACCAGAGGTGAATTTGACTAATTCTTCATTTCCTTTTTCATCTAATTGTAATAAAATTCCTCCATAACCTAACTCTGAAGCATCAGTCTGAACAATTTTAAAAGCACCAGGGTTAGATAAACATCTGCATGGAAGATTTTTAACTCTTTCGTTAATCTTTTGGACAGCTCTAGTACGATTCTCAGACCATTCTATGGACTTTTTCTTCAATCTTTCTTGGAGCAGTTTTCTATCTTTCACTAGATCTTGATAGAAAAAAGCAACATAATTCAAACATCCAAGAAATATTTATAGCATATTTTTATCCTTTATTTCATCAGGAAATTTATCAGCAAATTGTATTTCTTGATTTGTAGGAGTGATCCTTTTATCTTGAATTTCAAAGCCTAAAAATCTAATTTTTTTGTTGAAATAGGCTCATTTTCTTCTTGGATAAAACTAAACCATTTTGTTTAATTATCTTCTTGAAAATGCCTAAATGTTTCCAATGTTGACTTACTGATTCAGAAAATATCAAAATATCATCAATATAAACAATAGAAAATTGTATATATGATGAGAATATTTCATTCATGATATTCTGAAATTCAGAAGGAGCATTCTTTAATCTAAAAGGCATGACGTTCCATTCATAATGACCCATTGGGACAGTAAATGCAGTTTTGTATTGATTTTTTTCTTCAACTTGGATTTGCCAGAAACCAGACTTAAGATCAAACTTTGAGAATATTTTTGCATTGTAAAGTCTATTCAACAGATCTTGAGTATTCGGCAAAGGGTATCTAATCGATTGCAAAACCTTATTAAGAGGCTTATAATTTATGACAAGTCTCAGGACACCTCTTTCAATCTCAGAAGCTTTTTCAACATAAAAGGCAGTACAACTCCATGGAGATTTACTTCTTCTGATTAATTTCTTTTTTAACAGATCTTCAATTTCTTTATTACACAGATCAAGATGGTAAGCATCCATCTGAGAAGGTCTAGTTTCTGTAGGGATTTTTCTTTCATCAGTCTTTAACATAAGGAAGACTAACTATATGTCTTTTTCAATCCCAAAAAGCAGAAGGCAAATCATAACAACATTCATATTCAATTTCTTTCTGAAATTTTTCTAATTTTTCTTTAAATTCTTTTTGTTCTAATTCAATTTTAATTCTAACACATTTAATTTCATTTTTTAATTCTTTTATGTATTCTTCTCGATTTTCAATGATTTGATTTATCCTTAAAAATTTCGTTGGACCTGGTTCATCAATAAAATCAAATTTTACTTCTAAACCTTTAATTCTTGTAGTGATTCCCTTAGTACTGACAGAAAATTGTTGAATTTGTAATATAAAGGGAGATCCTAAAATTACTTCATCACAAATATCTTTGGAAATTATAAAAGGTGAAGTAATACAAACTCCTTGACAACAGATGTGGAAGTTTGGGATCTTTCTCTCAATAGCAATACTAGTACCATTAGCAACAGAGATTTGCTGTTGGGATCCTTCTGTGAGATTGAATGGTACAACACCCAGTTGTATCACATTTAAGTTAGCACCAGAATCTATGAGGGCAGTCACAACTTTCTCAAAGGTTTTTACTTTGATTTTAACTTGAACTCTCCACCGTTGTAATAAACGAGGAGTTGCCCCTTACCCACCTCCTCTAGCCTAAGGTTGACCTAGGGTTTCGGTCAACTGTGGGGCCCTTTTTGCTGGATTCTTCATCCGTTGCCTGGGACGCTAGCACGCCAGATCTTGTGCTAGATTTGCTGGCTTTTACACACTTCTTGCTTGAAATCAAGCCTACCAGAATCACCCCAAGCTTGTGTTTCAATGCATCTGGTGGCCCTCCACTTCTCTGAGTAGAGAGTCCCCCCTTTTGATGGTTTCTTCATTCGTTGTTTGGGATGCCAACAACTCAATTTTTCTAGTTTTTCTTCCAGATGTGCTGGCTTTGCTGTAGGGTTTTCTTCAATCCACCCTCTTTGATTTCACCCCTTGCTGCCCTTTGGATCCCATCTAGTTGTTGATTCCGGTTCCGGCACTGGTGGGGCCCACTTTTGCTGAAAATCTTCCTCTTGGACCTATTGCTGCGCTTGGATTTGCCCTTTTTTTTTACCATGACTTTCTCCAAAAGTAAATTTTTACTCCCTTTTTTGTTAGCCAATTGATCCACCATCTGCCTCTCTGATTCTCCAACCCTTTGATCTCTCATTTCAGAGACTTTTTCCCTGCATTTTGTGGGTGGTTCATGTTGTGAAAATCTTAAATTTATACTCGCAAGCGCTCGAATCAAATTCGAGTATAGAGATATGCAAGTGCGAGGTCGAACCCACATGGACTTGATTTTAGAATGAACGGGAAAACAAATTAAAAAGCCTGAAAATTTAACATTAACTTAGTTAACACTTTTTATGGAGGATGATTGAATTAAACTTGCAAAAATTAATTAAAACAACTAAAAATAGAGATTAAATCAAGTGAGAAAAATTACTAAGGCATTGGATTCCACCACCATTAAATACATAATATCCTAATTATTTATTTTTTAATTCCCAATTTTAAGAGATTTAAACATTTAAGGTCATTAATATGGTGTTCAAAAATCAGATTTTCCTTCAGTTTTTAAAAATATAATTCCTAAGCATTTAATGTATCTAATTTTAATTTAAAAGACAATGGATCAAAGAAAATAATCTAAGCATCGAATATATCTAATTAAATTGAAAAATATTAAATAAAAGAAAACTACATTTTTAATAAAAAGTGAAGCCCTTGATTAATTAAATAATACTATTAACTATAAAAAATACATGATATTAATGGTGAAAATAATTTGTATTTATTAATCCAATGAAGTCAAAATCAAAACACACATATTCAGAAATTAAATAAACAAATAAAAGAATATTATTTCACTAATGGGATTTCATCCTCAACCTCAGTACAAAAATTTAGAACAACATCATGACAGAATTAAAGAAAACTGATGAAAAAAATAGAACCCGAACGATCGTCGGAGCTTCTAAGCCTTAGCCACGACCTCATTGTTTCAGCCCTCTCCTGTCGTTGTTCTGTACTGTGCGATTCCAAATTTTCCGTGAGAGAGGTGCTCCATTTATAGAGGTTTGAAGAGGTATTATTAGCAAGGCATGGGATCCACTTCAACTTCAGCCGATGGGAGTATGGCCAACTTCTTTGTTTTTACACGGCAACTTCTATTCCCATGTTTTCCTTTTCTTTTCATTGGTTGGATGCAGACGAAAACATAGCCCCTTTTAATTCTACCGCATATTATCTTTTTCTGCTTTTATTCTTTTCTATTTCAAACCATCCTAAGTCTGAAAATAATTCAGCAATGGCATGTGAATGGGATTTTTTTCTTGTGCTTCTTGACTTCTCCTTAACCTCAGTTTCTTTCTTAAGCTCCTTCCTCTCTACTTCAATCGGGCAGCACCCTCTTGCTTAAGGCTTCCTAAAACTTGTCACAAACCCATCATCTCTGCTGACTTTGCTGAATCAACGATGGAGAACAACCCCCTAACGCTGCTGAATTATTGCTTTTATATCATATTTTCTTAATGCAGCTGCTGCTGTTTGATGTTTGCTTGGTTGCACGATGGTTGCTACATCTCTCTCCTCTTTTTCTTAAGACTGGCTGTCTATGGTTGCAGCTTAGTGCTTTTTTGGCAACGCGGATTGCAAGTTGTTGCTTATGTTATGCAGCATCGCTGATGTTGCTTTTGTTTGTTCTGTCAAACAGGTACAGCGCACCACTGAAAATACCCTCTGCTGCATGTCATTCTGATCTGTTTTACAATGACAAAAGTGCTCTTTTGTTTGGTCCTGATTGACAGCAGTAACTGCTGTCTCTAATTCTATTTAATCTGGCCTCTTCTATCAATTCAATGCCCACATGTTCACCTATTGATTTCTCAAACCAGCCAACCAAATTCAGTCTTATGTTTTACCTCTCAACTGCAATGTTGCTATGCCTCCATCGTCTAAGCATGTCACCTGCTTCTTGGTTGTTCATGGCTTTGAATGGCTGAATATATTAACAAGGAATTTTGAAATTGTATCTGACAGTAGTGCATCAAACATATCATATGGATGGCCAGCAAAGAGATCCTCCAATCTCGATTCCCACCTGTCAAGAGCTATTGGCACCATGTGTGAACCATTGGGCCCTCATATATGTAGCAAAGGCTTGGGGAGTGTGAGCTTGGCTTTGGATAATGGGCCTCTCTTTCTCATCTTCACATGGTCTGTAATAAGAGAATTTGAATTCCATGTGTAGCTTTTGTATTCAGGCCTAATGTGCACACACTTGAATCTTCATGGGCCTCCAATGGGGCTTCTAATTTGAGTTTCAGCTGGACTTAGACTTGAACATGGCCCACTTTAACCAAGGGTTTCCAAAATAGATCTTGGGCACTTTTCCTGCATCTTTCTTTAATTTTTACTCTTTTTCCTAACATCTTAAATTATTCCTGCAAAACTAAAAAAAGCCCCATTAAACGTACAAAAAATACACAAAACAAGGGCTAACCAATCCAAAATCCAGGGGTAAATTAGTCATTTTCCAGTGCTCATCAGTTCATAAGGCACTCTCTCTTTGTTCTTTTAGAATTGGAGTCTTTCTTAGGATTTGAACCTAAACTCCCATACCTCTACAGTCGATTTTGGCACTACATCACATCTGTATGGCGCGATTTGAGTTTGACCTATATTTGGTCTCGTTGAATGGAGGTTTAACTTTTCTCCGTTTTACTGTTCCTACCCACGTTACTGTTCCTCTCCAGACTTCGACATCTTCTTCGGATCAATTTCTTTTTCCGATGGACTTCTGTAGCAGATTTTTATGCCTACCAGTGTTTCTTCCCTTTGCAACTAGCACTTTCTGGGATCCAGTCACTGAAATATTTTTAGCCGGCGGGAAGCCTCTCTTTCCCTGCCGTTCTTTGGAGACCTATATATCTGTATGGTGGAGTTGCATCCTTGTTGTTTCCACCACTGAGTTTCCATTGTTCCTTCTCTGGTACTTGTTTTGGTACATGCTGCTGCGGGACGTCAGTTGGTTCCGGTTATGGCTTTATTGCTTCGATCGGGTTCGGTTTTTGGAGGTTCTTGTTTATCTGCTTTCGCTCTATCAGACGGCGTACCATTGGATCGTCAAATTGAATGTGTGTTGTGTTATTCTACAATGGATGGGTGGGTTTGAAAGACCTTCACTTGCATTTGATGTCTATAAAATTTCATCTTGGTTGGATAAGTGAATCTATGCATTCTAAGGCCCTCAAAATTTTACATTTATCTAATTGTAGAAATCCATCATGTTAGATCAATAGACTTTAAAAGTCAAATTCGTGTTGAATTGCATATAGGTGCAATTCATGGGAGTAGATGCATTTGAGTGGGAGAATAGATCCATTGGGTGAAATGTCGGTCCCACAAACCAAAGTTTGTACCAAACTACGTGCAAACTAGTTTTTGGGTGAACATCAAATCAGTTATATATATATAATCAATTTTCACACAAAGAATGTCTATCATGAGCTCCACTTAGGCCACACTAACACCATTTTCCCCTGAATTGGATCCCAACTCTATTTGAAACCACTGGATGTTGGAAGCTGTGATTATCAATGGTTTTGGCTCAATTTGAGGTGAATTTCAATCCAATTGCTCAAAATGGGTTCAAATTGGGTTGGGATTCAATTCATGGTGGTTAGATGGGTGTGAGGGGGAAAAGGGGTGTTAAGTGGGCTTAGGGTGGGCTTCATTTCGACAAAATTAAAATTTTGTCCCTTACGAGCTCACAATCACCCCATACTCCCTCACACCTTTTTACCTCACATGAATTGAATCCCTATTCAATTTGAACCCATTTAGATTCGACTACATCTTTGGATTGAAATCCATTTATTTTTGAACCTTGAAAATCATGGCTTTTCAATTCAGATGGACTTGATTTTTTATAGGGACCTTTCAAATGTATCCGACCCCTTGATAGACTCGTCGAAGTGAGCCCACCATGCTGCACCTAGGCCCTTACCTAGTGTATACATGAAAAACTCATTGATATTTGTTCTTGTGCTTCACTCAGGCACTGGCACATGGTTGTACATTCTCTTCTCTTCTTTCAATCATAGTAGTCAAAGGTGGCCTTAAAGTGTCTAGGCCCCAGGCCCATTTTACACTTCACCTTAGCACATTTTGCACCTAGGCCTTCACCTAGTTCTTTAAGAAATTTTATTTTTTATATGATAAGCATAGTTTTTTAGATTTTTGTAAGATGAGGTAAATGCTAGTAATACTTGATTAAAAATTCTAATTATTAGATACATGTGCATGTTTATGTATATAATACATGCTTATATAGTTTGCTTGGAAACTTTATGCCAGTATATTTTAGTGCTTTTGATGGTTAAATTTGCATTTTGTTAATGATGCGACACAAATTTATGAATCTACATATATTTTAAAGTATACACTTGTGCTTAGACATGCCACTTGCATCTTTAGACTCGAAGACCCCTTAGGCATGTTGCACTGATTATGATCTCAATAGAAATTGTAATCTGTCAAAAAGATAAGGTTGCATGAAGCCTTTTTCATTTGCAGCCAAAGGAGGCCTTTTATCACTGTGTTGTTATTATTAGTTTTTTTAGCAATTACATTTGTCCTAAATATTGGTTTTTGATGCAGAGGAACAAGAAAAACAAAACCAAGAATCATTTGAAGAAAATGGTGATGCTGTTGGCAGCGAATGAAATGCGAATTCCACTGGCTTGGCCATAGCAACATCAAGTGTGGGGACTTCCATGAATCCAAAATCGAAGAAGTTTGATATAACATGCAAATCATGAACTGATGCCATCCAGTGGTTGTTCATGTACACCTCTCAGAAAGAAAAAAAAAGGAAAAGAAAGTTCTTCAAGCACATTTAGTTATTAATATCGTATCTAATATCTTCATCCATGATGTGAAGCTGTACCCAGTTGGTGCCTTGCAAGCTGGTATTAATCGCCAAAACATTTAGTCCAAAACCTATATTAGAGAGTTGCTCATATGGAATTGTCTTATCCTTTGTTCCAATTTTTTTTAAGAGGTAATAAGAGTGAATTTCAACCTGGAAAGGTTGGCTTGGCTGTTAAGACTCTCGCTTCATTAAGTGAGGTCTTGAGTTTGGTTTTTGCCTAATCCCTTTAGGCCACTTTTCATGGGATTACTCTCCGATCGACTTAGTGTGTATAGATTGGGAGATTTATATATGTTCGTGGGATTAGTCTCACCTGTAATGTAGAGTGGAGATATGTTATAAAAAATAACAAAAAAAGGTCGAAAGGTGTAGACCAAGAAAAAACACAAGAAGAAAAGGTACATTCATAAAACAATATCCAAGAAATTCATCCTTAAAAGATGAAAAATGCTCTAATCAGAACTATTAACTCCATTCTTTGGTAAGTAATACACTACTCCATTCTTCTTAGCTCATTTATTGGTGAGATGGATGCAGATGTCTAATATAGTTCTTCCACAGTGGAGTGGACTAAATACATGTAAGCTTAGAATGCAGCGTTTTTGTCTCCCGGATCATGTGATTTATCAAGACAATTATTTGGAAAGAAATTTACAAAGCAAATGAGTCTGCTGTAGTGTCTAGTGAACTATTCTTTTCAGATTACAACAGCTAAGTGGCTCTTTCTAGCACATTAACAATCTCGATCAACAATTGAGCAATCCTGTTAAGCACTTGAGCTGTCCCATTCAGTTCTCTAGTAGTTTTGTTTAAACACTTGAACAATCTCATTAGATAACTTAGCAATATCATTAAGTAGTTCAACAGTCATGTTCAACATTTCAGTAGTCTTAATTCAACACTTTGGTCGTTCAACAGTTGAGCAATCCTGTTGAGCACTTTAACAACTTAGCAATTCTAAATTTGCATTTTAATACTCAAGCAATTAACAGTTGGACAATTTTGTACTTTGACATCCCAACTAACGAGATATGCATTTTTAACTTTAGTAATTCAGCACTCAGTTACAGTTTATGACATGTTGCACTAGAATTATAAAAACACATTTAAATAAAAAAAATGACACATGGGACAATTATGAAGCAAGCATATCATATTAAATAAAATAAAGAGTTTTGATATAATTACATCAAATTTTTAACAATTTGATGTAGATGCTAGTAGAGGTAATTGTATATTTATCATCGGTGAGGTCCTATTTCGTTGAGTGGGATGAGTAGAGAATCAAATGAAATTTGATTTATGGAAAATTTTATTCAATCATCGTAATTTTGTGAGGTGTGGTTACAAAAATTAATAAACTATAACAATCAAAATTTAAAGTCCAAGATAACATGGTTCAAATGATTAGATGAAGTTTAAATTTACCATCCAATATGTTTGACTTTCCTAATCCAAAAAAAGTATGGGTCACTTCAAGTTTTAATGAATAACTTCCCTAATTAAAGATATTTGAGGAGTGTCACTTAAAAGATCTTTTGGAACTAAGTATATAGTGCAATAGGTTTCTCGTGAGTGACAATTTTAGAAAAATATGACATGATTATGAAGTCTATCTGTCATGTTAAATGAGCCATGCCATTTGAATGTATTTAAATCTTAAAAATTAGACTCATTCTAAATTTTTATTGTTGGAATATATTTATGATTTTATCAATTAATAGATTTACTGTAATTAAGATTCTTAATTTGTGTTCATCTCTAATTAGGAGATATAGTTGATTTAGAATAAAATAAGTGTGTGAATCTAATTATGATAGTCCTATAGTCAGCTAGAGATTTACATGTACATGTAGGTATTCAGACAATACACAATTTTTTATTTCTATGGGATATGAGAGTAGTTAACGATCCAAGTTTGAGAGTCGATTTTGCGAGTTTGCTCCTCTCTCCCTCTGCCGGAAGTGACTTGTTTGGCAGAGAGAGGGCTCGAGGGTTTAATCTACAGTCGTAGTTGCTTCAAAAAGGTCCTGCTTCCGATCGATGTTGACCAGATTTGTGTGTTTCAAAATCACCACCGCATCCTCTTCGCCTCTTTCATAGCGCCTCTTTATAGATCTGTACTCTTCTCAGATCTGAAAGTCAACCAGAGGCAAAGCAGCCAAGCAACGAATCGTTTCGTGTTGTCTTTCCGTCCTTCTCACCCTTGCTGCTCGTTTTTTCAGATCGGGTTTGAACTTAATTTTTTTTTTTGAAGGTTCTTTCAATCTCATCACCGATCCTTATCTAGATTTCTCTCTGCTCGACCTCTTCTGCTAGCAGACCCTTGTTGTGGAGGACCCAATTGTTCTGAGATCTTGGTGGTGGTGAAACACGACCGAACGGGATCTACTAGTGCTATTATTGTTGCCGTCTTGTAGTTCGGATCTGATCTAATCTTCACCTGCACATTGCTCAGCCGCCGCATGTAACACTACCATATAGGGCCGTCTAGAAACAAGTTGAAGCCTAGACAAAAAAATTTAAATGGGGCCTTCTTGGAGTTCATGCATAAATTCCATTCGCCAGGACGGTCGTTAAAAAAAAACTATATAATTCATATAGTTTTGAATAATAAAATCACCTTTAAAATTTTAAACTTATTTTTTAAGCACTATATATTTTCAAAATTTTTCAAATTGAATATCCAGACTAATTACGATAACTTGATAAAAATACTTTAAGACTTTAAGGTCTTTTGACACTCCCAAATATTTAAAACACAGTATGTTACAAATAAAGGGTATTCCTCGGCTGTGCTGAAAATACACTTCCGAAAGTCCAAACGACTAACCGTGAAACTCGTTGAACTACAAATTCAAAACTAAACAATATATGAAATTTGAAAACTTAGATCTTTTAAATGATTGCTTAACTGAATTTTTTTGTTTTGAAGAAGGGACGAGATTTGAGATGGAAAAAGATCACATATTTTTTATAAACAATCATTTGAAAGATTTAAGATTTTAAATATCACATATTTGTTCAGCTTTGAATTTGGAGTTCAACGGTTTTTACGATTTTTGTTTGGACTTTCAGAAGTGTGTTTTCGACACTAGCTGAGGGATACCCTTATTTGTAAAAGACTGTGTTTTAAGCATTTGAGAGTGGCAAAAGAACTTAAAGTTTTAAAGTATTTTTATCAAGTTATCGTAATTAGTCCGAATATTCAATTTGAGAAACTTTAGAAATACACAGTGCACCACAGCGAGAGGGGCCTTCATTCATCCGGGGGCCTAAGGCGACCGCCTTTCTTGACTAATGGTCGAGACGGCCCTGACCATATGCAGCCCCATCTTGCCTCAGATCTGGTGCTTTCATTGAGTGCTTCTCCCTCCGATCACGTCGGCTTCTACTGATAATAAAAACAAAAAAGGGGATGGGTGGCTTCAGATCTGTTCCCAGTGCTCAGATCTATTATTACAAGTTTATTTGCCCGATGCTGCTCGGGTACAGAGAAGACTGGACTCTGCATCCACCCTTGTTGTTTGTATCTCTTCTGTTGTTGGTTTTTATTGACTGGTGAACAGATCTGCTCGGTTTGGCAAGATTTGGAAGAAAGGTTCAAATAGTTCCACCAAAAAGGAACATGAAAAATCAAAATTCATGGTTTATGGAGTTCTAACACAATGAGAATATTGCCTAATCAGTGTGCAAGGACTATGACGGGTGTGAAAGTTGCAGTGTTGTCCAAATCGTCCATTGTTGTTCCGTCTATTCACCACTACCGCCGGTGTAACCAGCCTGTTCCGACCTTTGTTTCCTGTTGTCTCTTCTCGTCACAATCTGCTAGATTTGTGCTAAGAAAAAAGGGAGAGAGATGAAGAAAGGGGCAAATTGTCCTTCTCCTCATACTTTGTTGAAGCGAAGTAAGGGACGCAAATTGCCCTTCTCCTTCTAATTTTGTTGAAGCGAAGTAAGGGACGCAAATTGCCCTTCTCCTTCTAATTTTGTTGAAGCGAAGTAAGGGACGCAAATTGCCATTCTCCTCCTATTTTTGTCATTTTTCAAATATGAAACGACATGTTTTGGATACATGTCCATTTGCTATGGAATTCATCCACTCTTTTTATTTGGAGGACTTTTTTTTGCTGGCCTTTTTGATCTGTTTAATCGATGTGATGGCTTCAACCTTTTTGACATGTACTATGCCCTTATTTTTTCAGGCCGTCATTTGTGTCCGCTGCCTATCGTTTTGTAGCCAATCAACACTGTCATTTCAACAACTTTTGCAGTCAATCAGTTTGCTACTTCAACAAATCTTTGTGGCTAGTTGGTGTGTCATTATTGCAATTCATCTGTCGTTTATTCATGTTCCAAGCTTCGTGTTCATCTACACTTCAGTTTGCGGGGGCGTGTTGGAATATATTTATGATTTTATCAATTAATAGATTTATTGTAATTAGGATTCTTAATGTGTTTATCTCTAATTAAGATATATAGTTGATTTAGAATAAGATAAGTGTTTGAGTTTGATTGTGATAGTCCTAGGGTCAGCTAAAAGCTTTATATACATGAAATAGCATAGGTATTCAAACAATACCCAATTTATTTTTTTCTACATTTATCCATTGCAAAAAGATCTTTATTTGCAAGCTCAAGATCTGCTTAGTTAAAGAAACAATGGCCCAAGATGTTAGTCTAAATGCAAATACTATTTGATAGTTTCGTTTTTTCTTGTGTTATTTGTTGTTCCTTCAGGCTGATTGGCTCTTGGTTGAGATTTTTTATTTTTTATCTATTATCCATTTTTCATATTTTTTTAAATCCATTCAAATGTGGGACCGATGCCACAGTAGAGCAATCCAGCTAAAATCAGAGATCCTGAGTTTTCGCCGAGACTCTATGAAGGAATAAATGCCTGCAACTTTAGCAGAAAGAAGAAAAAGATAGAAAAAAGATAAAAAACTAATTTTTTGATTTCATTCCATAGGTATCAACGTGTGTTCTCTCCACATTACATCAGTCCTCTATATGGATAAAGAAACTTAAATAAAAAATGAATGTTGGATTTCTAGGAGACTAACTAAGAAGAAAAATCCTAAGCTAATTAGAAAACTTAATTACATTGGATACTAACTGAAATTGATAAATAAAATAAAAATATAAATAGAAAGTGAAGTGGGGTCCACTCGGGCCCACTCGATCTGTGTCCTATATCAGTCCTCTGGTCTTGAAAACAACTTTTCCTCGAGTTGAAATGGACAAAATCAAAAGGCACCAAACAAAGATAAAGACTAATCCAAAGATGCGAATGACGAAGTTCGTAACAACACAACTTTCAAGGCACAAGTGAGGAGAACTTTCTTTCTCTAGGATGGAGAAATTAGTAAACGTAAATGTGCTTGATCGAGGGCAAAGCAATCCAATCAAGAAAGGGTCTTCAAATTGCACATGAGTGATGGCATAGTCCTGAGTGTTTTGAGGGGCGAGGCAATAAAGAGAGGGTGGGAGGCGGACATGATAATGTAAAGTAACCATGGAGAAACCATGTAATAACCCGATTTTTTAAATCAACATAGATATGGCATTTATTTATTTTAATAATGAAAAATAGGAATTTTCATGTTATGGATGTGAAATGGATCAAATTTTGGGGCAAAGGTCCAAGTATGGTCCAATGGACCATGGATTGGATGGAATTCATTTAATTAGTCAATGATGATTAATTAGGTCAAGAATGGTCAAATTGGGTCAAATATCCATTTGGGACCCAATGGGTCAAGATAGATAAGCCCTAAGGTAAATGGATAGGAGCGAATTTAATTGGGCCATGGGCCCAATGGTTATCCAATAAGAAGAATGGATTGCATTGGAAATTAAATCATCTAAGTTAATATTAATTGGCCCTAAGTGACATGGCCAAATGGGACCCACCTCCACCTCACCAAGTGAGGTGGCGTGTGACCAAGAATTGGTGGGGCCGGCCACTATGGTTGACTTGGTCAACCATGGGTGCATTTCATAGAGGGAATTTAATGAAATTAATTTAAGTGGAAATTAATTAACTTAATTTAATGATCAAATTAATTAAGTTGACTAAGCTAATCTAGTCATGGTCAAATGGTCAAAACCACTCTAAGAAACACAAACCACCCAAACAAACACAAAATAAACCATGTGCTTAAAGGTGGTGGTTTTATCCCAACCACCACCATTAAACACATTAACCCATGTGTGGTAGGTGGGGGACCTAATGATGAGTTAACAACCAAATGAGATGTTTTCATCTCATTCTTCAAACTTCTCCACCGTTTCACTCTCTTTCTTACTCTCAAAAAACGTCCCTTACCCAAGGAAAAGAAAAGAGGAAAGCTAAGAAGAGAAGAAGAAAAGAAAAGAGAAGAAAGAAATCCAAGCAAACCAAAAGGGGAGGGAAAGGTCTAGAGTTCTCATCACTTGTCTCCATCCCTTTCTCATCTCATTCTCTCCCTCACTCCCTCTCCCAAAACCATCCCCTCTCTTCCAAGGATAGCACAAGAAGAAGAAGAGAAAAAGACTTAGAGAAGAAGAAGGAGAAAGGCTAAGGAGATCAACTTGTCCGCTTTGGTCTCGTACTCGGGCCCACACAACTTTGCATCTGAAGACCCACGCCAAGGGAACCCTCAAAAGGCCTTGTGTTAGATGCAACGGAGCCAACCTCGTATATACTGAGGATCCTAGACCCTCACTGGCGATGTGGGACTATGAAACACGCCCACTAGGGCTAATTCCACCTGATTGGCGATTTTATCTCCATGTGGCGCCCTTTGTCTTTCGACAAGGCCCCCCTTAAGACCAGAGTCGCCCCCTGTTTGACAGCCGATTGTGACTCGCACTGGCCCACACCTTCAGGTGAGAGTTGAACCGTGTTCTAATAACATTTGTAAGATCTGATCAAAATATCAATATCTCATGCCAAACTTCTGTTTTGATTTATAACGAAGGCTGCTACTACATGCGTGAGTTTTTCCATTCCTTGTGGATTATAAAATAAGGGGTGGCCATTTAGACACCGTGTTTTTCTGCCAGGAGACACCGAATTTCAAAATCCGGTGTGAAATTATCATTTTGCCCTTCCTTTTTCTGCACCGTTCGAACACCCCATTGACCGTCCGAACGCACATATATGATCATTCGAACGGTCTCTATGTTTTGGATTGTGGAGAGAGATTTTCGAACGAGTTTATTTCTCGACCGATTTATACAAATAAGGCATTAAAATTCATCTATTCTAAACTTTAAGAACTCCATGACTGACTTTAAGTGAAAAGGGTATAGTTTTGGACTTCAAAAATTGTACCCAAAGAATTAAGGAAAATTACCTCCCTCTTAATTCTTTGGATACAATTTTTTAAGCCCAAAACTATACCCCTTTTACTTAAAATCACTCCCAGAGTTCATTAAATTCAGATTAGATAAATTTTGATACATTCTTTGTAGAAATCGGTTTCCCTGCCAACTGTAACATTTGTGCGTTTGGCTTGGATTTTCAAATGAGGAAGTTTCTCGACCGATTTCTACAAACAAGGTATCAAAATTCATCTACTATGAATTTTATGAACTCCGGGACTAATTTAAAGTGAAAAGAGAGTAGTTTTGGGATTAAAAAATCATACCCAAAGAATTAAGAGGGAAAACCATTTTTTCTTAATTCTTTGGGTACGATTTTTGAAGTCCAAAACTATATCTTTTTCACTTAAAATTAGTCTCGGAGCTCATAAAATTCAAAGAAGATGAATTTTAATACATTGTTTGTAGAAATCGGTTGAGAAATGGACTTTTTGAAAATCTGGTGTTCGAACGGTGCGAAAAAAGGAAGGGCAAAGTAGTAATTTCATACCGGATTTTGAAATCCGGCGTCTTCTGGTAGAAAATCACGGTGTCTAAATGACCACCCAAAATAAAGTCCGAATACTAAATTTTGTTATATATCATATCCGTCTAGCATTGCCAAAGCAAACAATGGGTTTAGGTCTTATAAGTTCATTTTTTCAATTTGAATTACATGGCAATGAGTCAGATAAAGTTGATTGCTATGTAAATAATTACTAGTCTAATAAAATTATACAAAATATTAGTCAAACTCGACCCATTTGACCAGGTCAGGTTTGAGTAGAGTTGATGGCTAATGGTCGGTATAGTCGGTCAGTGAAGGGTTACATGTAAATGATGTATTAAATAATTTATTGATTAAATAGATTAACTTGAGTTAGCATATATGTTCTTTGTGAAATTTGTGAATATGATTTAAGGAATCATGATCCAAAATTCAACCATAAACATCATGATCCAAGTGAAGATAGCCATTTGGTTGACTGGTTTAATACATGTAGAGAGTACTTCATGTAATTAATCATCAATTGTTGAATCAGATATATTTTGATGGCTTCCATTACAAAGGGACCCTTAACTCTCTAGATGGTGCTCTGATCTGATCAATGAGTATCTTTCATCTACAACTAGATTTTTCCACCCTCGTTGAGGATGGGGACATTTGAAAGGATATATGATGAGGTGTGCATTTAGGGTAGTGTAAATCTGGACGTGGGTTTATCAAATGGTTTAATGATGGGTCTGATTTTTTTTTTTTTTTAAATATGTCATTAAATATTATCTTCATTGGATTGATTAAATAGGTTTTGCCACGGCCTGACCTAACGGACATGTGAGAAACAGTAATAATATTATTTTTTAACTCTGAAGCATGTACAACTCATAGCCTAAACATGTCACATCTTGCGAGATCTATATGGATCCTAGGACTTATTGGACCCTTGATTTGATCAAACTGAATTATCAGCTGCCTACGTACTCCAATGGAGATCAGATTCTGCATATTTCTCGATTCATTTATTTCATGGCACTAACCCTGTATTATTCATGATGTCACATCAAGACATTCTAATTATCCTATCGTGGACCTCATCAATAGAATAGATCCCATTTATCACGTGTCTAGCCAATCACGAGTATATACCAACCATGGGAACAGTCAACCCTGGCGTCAGTGTCACACATGAGATAAACCTCAACCATGGGACCTATATCCGAACATAAATACATCCATTATCGGGGACAATACTCTAAATATGGGTCCAATCCTCTATGGTATCAATGCCCTCCGTGGAAATATCTATCCACGGTATACAATACTCATCCATGGTCACAAAGCCCTCCATGGGAATAACCATCTATGGGAAAATAATATCTATCCATAGAACCGTTGCGTCCACCATGAAACCAATACGTCTACCATGGGACCACTATATCTATCATGGGGTCAATATGTCCACCGTATAATCAATACCTAGGCATGAATCCAATATGTCTAACATGGGAACAACATCCATGAGATTCATCATCCATCCCTGGTAACTCTCCATCAATGAGTATCATCTATCCATGAGTAATAACCATGCATGAATATAATCACTCCATGTATATTATAATGCCCCGCCCTTTTTCACTCGCTTTTTCCCGTAAATTCAGAGTCTATTTTTTTATTTTTTTATAACAGAGTAGAGTGATAAAGCGCGGGATGTCACGACGCGAGCTAAGTCTGAACTTCCAAAGTCCGACCCTTAATTGGCCAACCCTATGTGTGCATGGACCAAGTCCATGAAAATGGTTCACACATAGCAATATCAACTTGCGGAATAAAAATCATAACCTGGGGAATCATAACAACAATTTTCAGAATCATAATAGAACCAAGTTCTATTCCATTACGTCAAGTCATTAATTATCATTATCATAACGCAATTATCCAATAAGACATCGAACCATAGCAAATCCATCTAAGTTATTACAATCCGAATTCTAGATATTCAAATACAAGCCCATTAGTATCTTAAACAAAATATAAATTAAAAGCATCCAAGCTCCTATGCTTGTCCTTTTCCGTGTTTAGCGTTTTCCTCGTTTCCTGCATCATCCACTAAAGGGTAGAAGTAGGGTGTTAGTACAACGCGCCCAGTAGGTATTCCAATTAGGGTTAATACATGGGTTAGTACCAAAAATCCAAATATAACATATATATTAAATCCAGTTGTAATAAATCATATCATACTTTCAAAATATTGTATCCAAAATAGTGTATGATAATAGAGATCCAATAATACCGATAAAACCAGAAACCTTACATAATAATAAAGATCATAATCATACCGATTCAATACCACGCCATGCTATCATATGCAATGAGTCCCACCCATCACAAAACATAGGGTATGCTCTTGATGGAATTCTCCTTATCAAGGTATCTTCCTGGTGGAATTCTCATCACCAAGGTCTTCTCTCTTGATGGAATTCTTCTCATCAAGGTATTTCCCACAGTTGCCTTACGGATATTCTGACGGAGTGTGGGCTCTGGTTACTTAGTATCCTCTTGATGGGATTCTCATCATCAAGGTATTTCCTGATGGAATGCTCATCACCACGGTTTTCATAGATAGTGTCCTCTTGATGGGATTCTCATCATCAAGGTATCCCCCACTAGTGCTTTACGGACGCTCCGACGGAGTGTGGGTCCCCGGTTACCTATCATCCCTCCCATGCCATGCATGAGATGCAAATGTCCATATGTTATGCAATTATACAAATCATAGCATTTAAAAGCTCATACTTGAAACATATAAAACACATGCTACTTTAATAACATAAATATAGCATTTAGAATCACCTTTTTTAAAAACATATCCAACACATGCTATTTAAACAATTAAACATAGCATTTGAAAATCATATAAAGCATATCCTTTGAAACATATTTTCATCAAACGTAAGATAAACACAAAGTACATAGACCCATGGTTTCAAAGAGGTGGAATCCTACCAAAGACCGCTAACGTGCGCTTACGTCTTTCGTCCGTTGACCGCTCACGATCGTAAGCACATTGTGAGGTCCCGTTACTTTATAATGTAATAAAAAAATCAAAACCAAGTCTCACTTGTTACAATTATTTTAAGTCCCTAAACCAATCCCCACGGTTTATCATTTTCATACTTATTTACCAAATTGCCATTGGTCTACTCTTTATTTAATATTTCATTTTAATATGCCAAACATAATCCCTATGTCCACCAAACAATTATCATGGGGTTCGGCCATACACCATGGCCGAACCCATGGTCCATTAATTCAATTAATTACAATAATGCCATTGTACTTATCCATTGTCATTTACCTTCCTTATTTTTCATATATTTACAAGATTGCCATCCATGGCTAATCTAACCTATTTTAGCAAGTATTTACAACCTTTCCATTGCCTTCAATAACTTAGGCTTAGGTTCCAACACATAAGTCCACTTATTTATTTTAAACAAGTTAGGTCCATACATGAACCCTAAAAAAAATACCTTAACCATTTAAGTCTTAAAGAACCTCATGGGGTTCAGCCATACATCATGGCAGAACCCATGATCCTCCATTTTGGCCTTTAATTACACTTTTGCCATTCTTAGGTTTATGTCCAAGCCAATCCATAAAGTTGCTCCATAAAAATCCATACGATCCCTTAGTTGGTCCATGGGGTTCGGTCATAGACCTTGGCCGAACTCTATAGTGTATAATCTCCAATTATGGCAACTTCCATATTTGAATCAATAATTCAAGTTGCCTAATATAATACTTACCCTTAGATCCTTTCTAAATTAATTTAACTTCCGTAAATAAAAGCTTCTTAATTTAGCAACCTTCCTTCCATACTTGGATAGTTTCCAAATTTAAATTCCATAATTAGAAAGTTCTTAAATTAAAACTTTCTAATTTAGTTTCCACCTTCTATAATTAATCTAAGGTCCATAATTAGATAGCTTCTAATTAAATCTCCATGGTCCATAATTTAGATACCTTCTAAATTTAGTAACTTCCACCATGGGGTTCGGCCATATACCATGGCCGAACCCTATGGTTCCATTACCTTCCCTTAAACCATTTAATTAACAATTTACTAATAGACTTCAATGTTAAGATAGTTTCTAAATTTAGCATGCAACCTTCCATATTAGGTAGTTTCATATTTAGCATGCATACTTCCATGATTAGATAACTTACTAATTTTAATAACCATCTTTCTATTCTTGGAGACTTACCAAATTAATCTCCACCTTCCAAAAACAATCCATTCCTTCCATTCTTGGATCATTTCTAAATCAATTTCCAATTCTATAATTAGAAAGTCCTTAAACATAAACTTTCTAAATTAAACTCCACCTTCCAAAATAATTATCACACATCAAAATACCAAATCAACTCCATGGCCGAACCCTATGGTTTTTATCATTCTAAACTCCATTAAATTATCAAAGTTCTTCCATTACATCAATCATCAAATTAATTCCATCTATATTTTCCCATGGTCTCCATTCAAAATTAAAACATCATTAACTTTTCCCATTACTTTAAATCCATCAAAATTTATTAAAATCCTTTCCATGGGGTTCGGCCATGTCCTATGATTCATCTTATTCCATGGTTTTTCTCCCATAAAATAACCATCCATCTTTCATGGTTTTTGTCATTAAAATTTATTAACCAACTCCCATATTTTTTTTTTTCCATCAAACGGTTCATAATTGTCCATTCATTTTCTTCCATGGTTTCCATCCAATAACCATGTTTTTCCATTAAAATTAATACCATGATCTTCTACCTATTTTTCTTCCATGGGGTTCGGCCACATACCTTGGCTGAACCCTATAGTTCTTTATCTTAAAACAAATTAATAAAAAATCATTAGATCACTTACCGGTTCCGCAATTGATTCTTGTTCTTCCCTTGCTTGATCTTTCTCTTCCAATCTTCTTCTCCTTTTCCTTTGTTGGCCGAATAACCTCCTTGCTGATTTCCTTCTTCTTGTTTTGGTGTGAATGGGAATAGAGAGAGAGAGAGATCGGCCTATGGGGTGTCTTTCTTATATAAGCTCCCCTTTAAATCTAAATGGGAAAGTGCCATGCGCCCCTCCCTTTCTTTAAAGGGTAATGCCGTGAGCCCTTGTGTGTTGCCTCTTTTAAAACTTCCATTAATCCAAAATAGAAAGTAACATACGCCTCTCTCCCTTATCTTAATTAATCTCCCATTGAATCCTATCTTAGAATGTACTAAGATAAATAATTCCCCTTGTGTGCCCCTTTCTTGTTGCCTCTTTCATTTTATGCTAACTTAGAAGGTGCTAAGGTAAGAACTTCCCTTATGTCGTGTACCTTTTGCTATAATACCTATTGTCGTGTGCACTACCCCTTGTTTATAGAAATTCCAATCTATACTTAGATAGTGCCATGCGCCCTTGATGCCTTTCTTTTGTTAAAAACCTCCATTTAATCCCATATTTAGACAATGCCATGCGCTCATTGTGTTGTCTCTTTTAAAAATATTCTAACATGATATGCGCATATCCCATGGATATGCAAATCTCCCATTTGGCCCAAACAATATCCATACACGGCCAAATAATATTTACCATTCCTAAAATCTTTCCATGATTCCTTTATTTAGAATTATGTTTCATTACCATTTAAATTCAACCCCATTTAAATTTATTGAAACCATTTATCAAAATCGTTGCGTCTTAATTGGGTAATGGCCCAATTCTTTATCCATATAAGGTCCATAACTAATGTTCACAAATTAAATGGATTATTTTCATACAAAATAATTAACTGAAAATCCGAGGTGTTACATGTATAATCCATCCATGGGCATAACTCATACATTCGCAGGACCAATATGTCTATCATAGGATAAACAAGTGTAATATAAGACCAATACGTCTACTATGTGACCAACATCTCCACCATAATACCAATACGTTTACCATGGGACCAACATGTCTAACATAAGACCAATACGTCTATTATGGGACCAACATGTCCACCATTGGACCAACATGTCTAATATAAGACCAATATGTTACCATGGAGCCAATAAGATCTACCCTAAGACCAACATCCAAGCACCACCATGGGAACCATCATCCATGGGTTTATACATCCATCTCTAGTAACACTCTATCAGTGAGTATCATCTATCCATGGATAATAATCATTCAGTGAATATAATCCCTCCATGGGTATAATCGATCCATGGGCATAACTAATCTAGGGGCACATCATGTAACAGCCCGGCCCATAAAAAGGGCTTGGGGATCGGTCAACAAGATATTGTCCTCTTTGGGCCCACAAGCACACACACGTGCACACGCGAGAGCCCACACAGTTTTTGGATCAGACCCAGCCAAGTCCGGGTCCAAAATGCATCTTGTTGGTTTGAGGGAGCAAGGTTACTTATAAACCTCCTCTCAAACTCCTCAACTTCCGATGTGGGACTTTCCACAACTTCCACCCACTGCTGGGCTGTCGGATCCGACCGGCCCACTCTGCTGGACCGTCCGACAGGGCCCAGTTTCACTTGGATCAGCCTATCTATGGCCTGGCCTCTGGCTCATGGGTCAAGATATCACAATCCACCCCCTAAAGCCCAGAGCTGCCCTCGGCTCAACCCAATGAACCTAGTGGAAGGCAGTAAGCCCACACAGCTCGAGTGTAGAACTCGGAGCTCTGATACCAGTTGTAACAACCCGGCCCATAAAAAGGGCTTGGGGATCGGCGAACAAGATATTGTCCACTTTGGGCCCACACGCGCACACACATGCACACGCGCGAGCCTGCACAGTTTTTGGATCGGACCCAGCCCAAGTCCAGGTCCAAAACGCGTCTTGTTGGTTAAAAGGAGCAAGGCTACTTATAAACCCCCTCTCAAACTCCTCAACTTCTGATGTGGGACTTTCCACAACTCACACCCACTGCTAGGCTGTCGGATCCGACCGGCCCACTCTGGTGGCCCGTCCTACAGGGCCCAGTTTCACTTGGATCAGCCTATCTAGGGCCTGGCCTCTGGCTCATGGGTCAGGATATCACACATCATCTACCATGAGATCTTCTATCCGTAAGAACAACACTTAAATGAATCACTACGTGACTGTGTCAACAATATCAAATAATTATAGCATATCATAAATATAGTACGACCCCTAGTAAGACTTATAACCCATGACTTATTAAACGAGAGACCCACGACTAGCGTGATTAAGTCTAGCTCGCTCTACATCCCTTCACCTTGAGGGTGATTCAGTCAAGCTCTAAGGAAGTCGGACCTCATCTAACGAAGCTAGTACCACCCCCATGGGGTAAAATAGTATATAGCTCTGCGCATCAACACACATCAAGTGTGATAAATAGCCGTGAGAGCGCCTTCCAGCTTTTAGCATGTGAGGGACCTACTCCTCGTTGGCAACCCTATGAGACCAAGTCTCCGTAGCCGACCCCACTTTCTCGAATACCTATGTGGAACGGTCAGTCAACCATCATAATCACATAAGGGACATACCCATACCACGTCTCAATATCAAGTGACCAAGTCAGAATAACATCTCAATGCCACAGTCTCCGTAAGTTCATATCAAGGCTCCCGCAGTCTCACGGCGACTCTAGGTCTTACTCATGAAATCTATATATTTATCTCATCATTTTAACTATACAAAGGTGAGACACAATGATCTACTGATAGGACAGTTTCTTTTTTCAATGGACTGATATATAACGTTATCAATTTCACGTGAGGGACGTACCCATAATACATCTCAATCATCAATATCACGTGAAGGACGCACCCATAATACGTCTCAATCATTAATATCACGTGAGGGACATACCCATACCACGTCTCTATATAATCATCACGTGAAGGACGTACCCATATCACATCTCAATATAATCAAGTGATCTAGTCAAATACATCTCAGTGCCAAAGTCCTCATCTGTTCATCTTAAGAATTTTCACAGTTTTCTAGCCACTCTAGGCTTTACTCGAGTAACAAACATATATGTCTCATCATATCGGGACTCGCAAGGTATCATAACCTCTTCGGGTCGCCTTTGAGGGATCCAACATCTAGCATTAGGGTCTATATTAGGGAAGGTATATCCCACCAATCCCTTTCTACCCTTCATATTTGCTCAACATCTTACATCATTTTTAATATAAATAGATGACACAATGCATCTTTTGATCGAGCTGAGACACAATGCTCTCAATTGCCTACATACCACATAGTTGATCAGATCAACCGCAATTCATTATTTTCACATTTTGGTTGACATTGGAGAGTGGTCATACTTTTACTTTTGGAAAATCAAACCAGGCTTTCTTAGCATTTACATTGCATTCCATTCATTCTCAATTATGCTAGCCCATCCCTATTGTAGCACAAGTTAACCTCCCTTGGGTTCTAAGATACTTGACATTAACTCACCCATATCATTTAGTCTAACCCTTTACTAAGAACCTATTCAAATCATGGAAATTCGTTTTACATGGTTAGGTCGATCCACCACAACCATTATCTACATAGGTACTCACTAGTGATATACACATTATCATATAATCTAAGTATGTCATTAAAACACATCCATCATGCTTATTATATGAGTTACCCATCTAAGAATTCAAATCACAATCATGAAAATTCATTTGATACATACATAACTCGTAACCATATACAAGTATGAGAAGTTATCAAGGCCCTACATTACACATCTTGGGCAATCTTGATTTATCATACAATCTATCATACTTTAGCACATCACAAATTTATGAATTATCAATTATAGTAAATATCTAATCATAGAGAACTTGAGAAACTCATACATATGTATCTGACACAATATATTTACATCAATTACACATAAACATAAAGAGATTAAACCATAACCTACCGAACTATGCATTGGAATGTGCATAAGGCAATATTCACTCATACATATTACCACACACCTTGTGAGCATGGAATTTTACAAATATTCCCAATGCTCTAAATGTATGGAATTATCCAATTTTACCCAATGTTATCAAACTCAAATCGTATCGAAATTATTCTAAGGGTGTGAATCGTGAATTGAAAATCGTAAAATCGTACAATTCATATATTTTCTTATTCCCATAACTATTTTGTTGACTTAGGCCATTAGAGGTTTTTAAGTTTTCTAAAATTTCATCACTTTAAACTATTCTTTTAATCTCTAAATTTTGTGGTATTTAAAAACATGGCTTGACTAATATAATCAATGTGATTTTCAATTAATCATAAAATCAAACAATGATCATTCAAATGGACCATGGCCACCTCACTTGGTGGTCCTACACTTATGTGTGCACGATAATACTATATACCTCACTGTATGAGTGATCATAGTATATTTAAAAGGTAGACATAAACCAAACTATTGCCAACTTCATTTGTCAACACACATCTAATTTAGTCATTTTTTTATTTTAAATTTGATTGAGATATTTCACTTTTTCATACCAAAACTACATTGCCACACATTTAGATGACACGTGGCATGCCAACATTGCCAATAGACCTAACAAAACACATGAAGAGTTTGTGGATTAGATAGACAAACTTCGCTCCAGTGTCATAGGTCATTTCTAATGTCTTATTCCTTCAATAAAATAAATGGTTGAGAAAAAAAAATATTTAGGTAGTCTTATTCATCAACTCAAATGAGAGGACTAGAATTTAAAGAAAACCAATAAATCCATATTCAAGTAGATGTATAATCCGCTACCTGCCTCCCTCCGGGTGCCAAACTAATTGGCTCATCAACATGCCAAGTCATTAATTTGTTCCATTGAAGGATTCATTGGCCTTGTTGGAAATTTTTATTCTCTCATTTCTATTTTTTCTTTTAAATCGTGGCTTAGAGAAGGCATGCTTGTTCAGTGCAAGCATGTTGCTATCTATCCAAATCATATCTAAATTCATTTCAAATGGTCCATGTATACTTTATACGCTCATCTTTATGTATTTAACCCCTTCACTTTTCTGCTGTATCATCTTCTTCTTCCTCATGGCCTTCCTGTGATTCAGTTCCATCGAGATTTTGCTAAGACGGCGCAACATAAATTCCATTATCAAGTTGTAAAAAACCCTAGTTATGGAAATCGGAATGTTGCGCAGTCTTGAGCGAATTCTTGCAGGTGCTAGTACTCGTCGCCTTCAGATATTCTCTCTTTTGATTATTTTCATTTCATAACATACATTGTTATGTTTTGTTGGTTATTACAATGTCACATTTTTATTTTTATCCAATATCCATCATACATAAAATATTTATTTTTTAAGAACACTCAGTATTTTTCTTATTATCTTTTATTAAATGAGACAATTGATGCTTGAAAAAGTATTATCACGGTTGCCATCAACAACAACTATTATCTCATCTTTATAGGCTCAGTTTTTCAATCTTATGTTTTGATTCTATTTTATCAAAAAATATATTTTCTACCACTCTACAATCTTTCATATCATTCTTCATCTCCTCATCTGAATTGTAGATCCTTTATGTTAAAAGTTATTTTTGACAATGTGAGACCATATTAGACGTCTTTCTTCATCTTCTCATCAATTGAGATTATATTCAATGTTCTAATTCCATTACTAAATCACATAAGCGGCCATACTTGTTTGTTACTAAAATGTTTCACACACTTGAGCTGCAATAATGAAAAATAATGACTTCATAGGAGATAAACCTATCTTATTTGATACCTAAAGAAATCTTATCCTATTTGGTTACAACTGCAACCTTATTCTAATTAAAAATAAAAAACCATGTACCTAGTTGTATTTATAAGTATTCATAATTTAAGTTATGTATAATAAAAATCAATTTTAAACGGTATGTAGTTCAATTGGTTTAAACTTCTAGAATTAGATTATAAGTCTTCAGTTTAACTCTTTTCTGACTTATCTGATACATGAGATTGACGGATAATTTTATTTATTTATGAGATTAATTTCACCTTCAATGTTGAATGGAATACCCATATTATCCAAAATAAAATAGTCATTGTTGCATCATCCGTCGATGATGAGATGAATGGGCATGATATGTCTATTATAGACAAGTGTATTCAACATGGGTAAGTATCAAACAAACCTTAGCCGAGTCCATGTCTTTATATATATTTTTGCCGAGTCCATTTACAAAACTTAATTTGTAAAAAAATGGAAAATCTTGAGACGTTATGGACTGCTTATTCATTATCAACACCATCACTATCTTTATGATCATCATCAAAGCTATTAAAACTCATTTATTGTTATCTATATTTGATAAGTTACCCTTCTGATTTTACTAATTTTGATCAAAATGAATTAATATTTAGATAGATTTTGTTTGAAATCGGTGACAGGTGTTAGGGATGATCATTATATTGGATCCTCGATATTCTCCAGTGGAAAATGGTATCAACTCTTTTTCTGAATTTTTTTTTTTTTAATATAATCCCTAGTAAGCATGAAGCATTCTCTATTTGTGTTGATGTTTGGGATGTCCAACCTTAGAAGGCTGGATCTCTGGACAATGGATATTGGCAGGTAGAACTTATTTTATGATAAAAAAAATTAGATGATTGAATAGATAATTTAAATTCAAAAAGAAATTCAAACTTACAACACCTAGTGATTCAAAAAGCTCTAAGCTTTGATTAATTTCAAAATAAAATCTGCTTGCAATTTATGGCCAACAAATTAATTTATAAGATTTTTATTCCCAATTGACAAGAAAATAAAATTAAAGAAAATCAAATATGAGATTGTCATCTCAGGTGGGGCCCAGCTCCTCGGTTCCTTGTTCTTTGCTACAATGGTCGCCTCTTTGTTCTCTCGTTCTGCTCTCTTCGTGTCTTAGTCTTCTTCTTTTATTCTTTATCTTCATTTCTTATTATTCTTCCTCCCTTCCTATTTCTGCGGCTGGTGTTTTGGGGGTGGGCCCCTTCTTTCTTTCTACATCTTTCTCTTTCCTTCCACACTGTTTCAGTGATAGTGACAATTCCAAGGTTAAAGTAAAAAACTCTCCGGTCCTTATGGATTATCTTGCATTCAATTGTAGTAATAATGATTTATGATTGAATACCTCAATCCATTCATTTGGAATCATTTGGATTCTAGACCTCGATCTAAATCCAATCTTTTTATAAGGGCATCGGTCTAAAGTTTTATTCTATCTATTAAATAATAATTGATGAGAGATTTCAAGGACCCAACTCTACCTGTCTTTGTCATGTTTATAAACAACATATTCAACTATACGGGGTTTAAATCAATTTAAATAGTTATCTTAGCTGAGTCTCTTTAAAAAGGTCTCTAGTGTAACTCAACAAAAATATTTATAATTTTAATCATGAGTTATTTTCATGTGATACTATATCCTTAAATACACCTATGGAATGAGTGGTCATCAATAGGTTGCTCACATGATCAACATTTATGAGAACAAATGAGATCCGACCAATTTTCCCAAATAAAACATTCTTTGGAATAGCTGGTAGCCATATTAGATTTAGATCAGAGGTAAAAAATAGGCTGGCCAATATATCGCTCTATATTCGGATATTGGATAGGACGATATTTTTCTCCCTTTTGATTTTTTTTTCAAAAAAATTCAGAAAATTTAAAGAAAAATGAAAAAAATTACTAGCTTGATGGATATGTAATTTTAATCATTAAATATCGGTCACTTACATATTGAAATGTGATTTTTAAGTTATGAAATCAAAATTTTCAAAATTTATTAATAAAATGATGGAAAATTACAAAAAAAAATTGTAGAAAAAAATTTAAGTGATCATTAAATGAATCTTGATTATTTGTTTATTAAATGTTTATGATTTGTTTTCATTTTAGTAAATAAGAAATAACTAAAAATTGGAAAAGAATTTTATAGTTTGATTTAGTTAATTTGAGAGATTTTATATACCCTTATTATATTAGTATTTGAAACAGAGAAATCCGAAAGAAAAGTAAACTAAACATTGGGAAAGATACACTTACAATTGATTTTGGTGAGTTGTAAAAATTTGACCATACTCATCTTGTTATAGTTATAAAAAAAAAAATATAGAAATTCATGTAAAAATTATTAAAATAGAAAAAGATTTCAAAAACTGGATTTGATAAATTTGAAAATTTTCATTGGCCTTGACATGGAAGTAAAACGATGTATAAAAATATCTAGAATAGAAAAATAAGAATTTTAAAAATGAATATGATGAGTTAAAAAAGAAGAAAGAACAAAAAAACTCAAATATAATCCTACTAAAAGGAGTAACTTTTACTATCGACTTTAGAGAAAATCCATTAAACCAAAAACATTTTACAAACTTTTAACAATAAAAAACATGATCATGCTACCAATTTGAATTTCTACATCCTTAGATCATGTGAGAATCATATTTTTGAACTTCTGAAATTTAAAAATCAAAATATATTGTTATCGGCCGATATCCGAGATAATACCGCGACATTTGGTGAGCCCGACCGATATATTTATGTAGAACCTGAGAATATTTAGTATAACCAGGCAACAGGACAAGATTGACTTACTAGTACATAGAGCAATTACTGCCACCAAGGGTCCAAATATCGGCCGATACACATCATATCGGCCGATATGTATCAATATTTTCAGGGCCAAAAGATATCGGCTGATACAATATGAATCGGCTAATAAAAAAGATTATTGGCCGATATGACTGATATTCGAACCGAATATCGATTACCATATCGGCCAATATGAACAAAAATCGATATTTAAAATTTATTTGAATTTTATTTTAAAAAAAAAAAAACAAAAACCGATACAATTTTTTCACAGTTTTTAAAGGTTTTTACGGGTTTTTAACGATTTTTTATGATTTTGAATATCAACGGAGAGAGAAATACAATAAAATGGAAAAATCAGATGAGTGAGAAAATATCAGCCGATGCATTTTTTGGACCCCTGACTGCCATCACGCTCCACTCAACGCAACTATTCAAGCAGTTTTAAACCATCTTTTTCCCTTTCCAGTGAAATTGCAATGTATTTTTTTTTTTAATTGTTGATCCTCTTATCTAAAAATAATTAAAAAAGGGCAGCCCATTCGGACACCTCCTTTTTCTGCCAGGGGACACTCCTTTTCAAAATTTAGGTGCAAATTACCATTTTGTCCTCCCGTTCAAAATCCTTCGAACAATTGTACATGCCAAATTCCACATCCTTCGAACCATAGTATCATTCGAAGGATTATGAAGATCCTTCGAATAATGCTACAGTAAAAAAATTCAACATTAATTTTTTTTTTAAAAAAAAAAATTTAAAGTTATTTTTTAAGCACTGTGTATTTTCAAAATTTCTCAAATTAAATATCCGGACTAATTTCGATAGCCTGATAAAAATACTTTAAGAATTCAAAGTCTTTTGACACTCCCAAATGCTTAAAACACAGTGTTTTACAAATAAGGGTATCCCTTGGCTGTTTGGAAAATATATTTAGGAGTGTCAAAAGACTTTGAAGTCTTAAAGTATTTTTATAAGGTTATTGTAATTAGTTCAGATATTCAATTTGAGAAATTTTGGAAATACACAGTGCTTAAAAAATAATTTTAAAGTTTTAAAGGAGATATCGACAATATAGACAGTTATTTTTTAATCACTGTGTATTTCCAAAATTTCTCAAATTGAATATCCGGACTAATTACGATAGTCTGATAAAAATACTTTAAGAATTCAAGGTCTTTTGACACTTCCAAATATATTTTCCACACAGTCAAGGGATACCCTTATTTGTAAAACACTGGGTTTTAAGCATTTGAGAGTGTCAAAAGACCTTAAATTCTTAAAGTATTTTTATCATGCTATCGTAATTAGCCCGGATATTCAATTTGAGAAATTTTGGAAATACACAGTGATTAAAAGATAACTGTCTATATTGTCGATATCTCCTTTAAAACTTTAAAATTATTTTTTAAGCACTGTGTATTTCCAAAATTTCTCAAATTGAATATCCGAACTAATTACGATAACCTGATAAAAATACTTTAAGACTTCAAGGTCTTTTGACACTCCCAAATATATTTTCCAAACAGCCAAGGAATACCCTTATTTGTAAAACACTGTGTTTTAAGCATTTGGGAGTATCAAAAGACTTTGAATTCTTAAAGTATTTTTATCAGGCTATCGAAATTAGTCCGTATATTTAATTTGAGAAATTTTAAAAATACACAGTGTTTAAAAAATAACTTTAAAATTTTTTTTTAAAAAAAATTACTGTTGATTTTTTTTACTATAGGATCATTCGAAGGATCTTCATGATCCTTCGAATGATACTATGGTTCGAAGGATGTGAAATTTGACCTGTACAATCGTTCAAAGGATTTTGAGCGAGAGGGCAAAACGATAATTTGCACTTAAATTTTGAAAAGAAGTGTCCCCAGGCAGAAAAAGGGGTGTCCGAATGGGCTGCCTTAAAAAACACATCCTATGACGTACGCATATAGGTGGCTATTCCCCGAGGACATTGGGGACGCGTGTCAACAATTTTATTAGCCCCACCATAAGGTATTACGAATAAACAAGCTCTTGGCATGAAAATTGGAATTCATTGCTGTATACAAACGTTCTTCCACACTAATTAAGGATAACAAGGCTATAAGATTTGTAACATCAGTTCGTTACAGTTAGGGAGATCAGTACTTTGTCCGTTGAGAAGGTTTCTTTCTCACTTATTAGAAGATCAACAGTGTCACTGGCCTTATAATCAAATGGGAAGTAGACATAAAAATGACGACTCTTTCGACTCTATTGTACATTCTCCTTACTATTAATATATTTTTCATTTCTTATTGCTCAAAAAAAAAAAAGTATGATGGATATGCGCAGAAAAATCATTCTATTTTCTTTCTTTTTCGAATGGTACAGAAAAAAATCTTTCTATTATTTATACAGGAACAACTTGTGTACAGTTTTATTAACAAAGAGCAATCAATTTTGTTGCTCCATATTGTTTGAGAAAGTGATTGTTCCTCAATTGATCTAAAACACAATTCGAACACTAGAGCAATTCGGATGCAAACCTCTCCACATTTCCTACGTTATGAATTATACATCCGGGGTGGATAAAAGGGGGGAAAAACTGCTTAACAAAATCTACTATTGCACATGTGGAAGCATATTAGCCACCACAAATACAAATCGGTCAAATGATTCTTCTCACTACAGTTACCTTATAGAAATGATCTCCAGATTGAGTTTTGAGCTGCTCAGATCAACATCTTGACTGGACTTGCTCATCGTTCCACAAAGGGTCCACTTGGGGAAGCAGATACTCATCAGGTTTAAGAGCCAGAGCAAAATCAGGTAACGCAGGTGCTGTTTGTAGAATCCTGAAATAACAAAATAAAATAACACCAATCTGTAGTGGCAATGGTTCCCGATATGCATTAAAAAAAAAAAAAAAATGTACATGTCTTTACATTGGTTTCTTCATGTGGATTTTGAGCAAAATTAAGATCGGAAATGATTCACTTTTCTAACTTTTTAATTAAAAAAAGCCCCTCATTAGGACACCATCCCTATTTTTGTACATGCTCTCCATCAAGATTTCACAGGCCTCTAGTTATGGAAAATTTCAGAGGGTGTTCCTCAGAATCTAGAAAATTCATGCCGCAACAGGGCCTTAATATACTATGGAATTTCACCACATTTTGGCTAAATCCAAAATTAAGCTGAAATAAAAAGGAGCCCACTTGAATAATTCATGGACTCTTGCTGCTTGTGTAACAGGGAATCTGCAAACAAACATACCACCATCACTTCCTACCAGCTTTTATTTGTCATGCCAATGACATGGGAAGCGATACACAAGTCACTGAACAGCGAATACAGCTCAAAGGCAAGCAACATGAAAGGCGCAAGTTCAGAATAACAATCTAACTGCAGTTAGTTACTTACTTTTCCTGGCTGTATAGATCCCGGTTGATGCGCACCCTGCTAGAAGCATCCTTTGGAATCTTCTCTGAGAGGTATTTCATTGATCCCCAAAGTGGTGGGTACCTGCACATAGATCACAGAGAATATAAACAACATATAATTACATAATGGTTTCTGCTTGTTTACATGACAAAACTTCAGTTTGAAGATCCACAAGGTTCTAATATGACTACCGAGGATCCACATTTCCCACCTTCTCTTCTGAGTGTTCAAATTTGATTGGGCATTTTATCTTAGTAGTAGGTCAAGTTTCTATCATTATCCAGAAAATTCTCTAGTCCTGATGTAGATACAGCTAAAACCCACAAAAGGGGTCACTTATTAATGTTTCTGTATAAATTCCAAGAGGGTTGGCCTAGTGGTTGAGACACAAGACTTCAGGATTGAGGTCTTGGGTTCAATCCCTAGTAACTCCAATGAATGGCCACTCTCTGTGGAATATGTACATAGTAAGGTCCTGCAGCTTGAACCCAACATGTGTGTGTAGGGAGGCGTGCACATGCCTCGGAGGACTCATCGGGCGAGACACGTGGACACCTTTGGTCATAAAAAAAATACTGTTTCTGTATATTTCAAACTCGAAAAGGATAAAAATCCATGCTTGTGCAACCATAATGGTTGTCAATTGAAGGTGTGTTACTATATCAAAACAGATAAGGAATGTATTTCGGACCTCACCATTTCAAGTCAAAGGTGGCTTTCCCCTGCCAAGTTAGGAGCTGAGAAAATCATTTACCAAAGTGGGAATTCTATACATATATGAGATTTACAAAGATAAAATCAGAGGATTCTCTCAACTCCCAACATTTACAAAACCTATTCGCTGTCTGAACTCCTTTCAAATGCAAAGCATATAGAAATCACATAGAAATGATTGTGCTTCCATGCAGAGCAAACATGCAATTACACTTGGCTGAAAGGAATCATTAAATTCATAGAAGAGCAGGGCTTACACCAAATTTAGTAGCTTCGTAAGGTCCAGCCTAACAGATTTGGGAATATCAAGAATACTGCGATCTAGAAGGCTTGAATAGGAGGTCCAACTGACCAGGGAATAAACATTAGGACCAAATACCAAATAGATCAGCCATTGTCCAGCTTGACCGAACCTGAAATCAATCCATTGCAACTTCTACCACTTGGGAGGTTCATACATGCATGCCATCAGATATACAGAACCCAGTCCAATTGGTTTCCAGATGCTTGGAAAATGCAGTTCAGGGATTCGGACTGAAAACAAAAAGGAGAAAGCCAACAAACCAGATTGTTCAGAATGAAAGAATTCAAAAAGGTCTGAAAAGCCTGTCTCTGAGTTGGCTTATTCTGTCTGGGGTTCATACTGAGGGAATCAACAGCGACGGTTGAGTGTCATTTACCAAACCTATTAAGTAATAGCAGCAGCCCTTCTTAGACATATATCTTGCTGATCTTTTTCTTGAAGTATCGTGCTTGTACATTTTGAGCTATTATGATAAGCTATTAGTTCTCATGAAGCTTAGATCAGCTAAATTTGAATGATTCAGCAAACCTTGACGTGGGAGGCGCCATGTTGAAGACTTCACAGGCCTTCTTACTTTCCTTGAGGAATTCCTCTGCTGCTTGCAGAGCAGCTACAGCCATCCCATGTGATTTCTCTGTGTTCCCCTCGTCAAGGATCAAACCATGATAATAATATGCTGCAGCCTAGAGAATTACAAATAAGCACATCAAACAAAACTAGATGCACATGCATTCATAGCTTGAGAGTGAAAACACGAATTAGGTATTAATTTACAAGGAATATGTTGAAAGGAACATCCATGAATTCATTGAGCATTTCAAATTATAAGTAAATCAAATATTGATTGAGAGAGGCAAACACATCAATAAATGACAAACAAGTTCTGTGTCATCAATTCATTGCCCATCTCAAAGTCGGTGAGGGAATAGCAAAAAACTTAATATGATATCTCAGTGATGTTATCTTGAACTAAATGCCGTGGCCAGTTGATAATCTTGTTGCGAAAGACCCCACCTTATGGGATGTTGCCAATTCCACAATGTCTTACAGTGTATCTAAGCAATAAGATAGATATAAATTTGCAAATCACCGAAAGAGCTCTAAAATCAATCTGCAGTCAGCTAAGCGACATAACTACCCTTGTCCTGATTTCATATACAAGTATCCTGAAATCCTTTGGAGGGATGGATGACATGTTAAATCTAAATTTGGCAGATATCTGCAAAATGCTGTCCCCAGGTAGATGGGATAAAGCTTTGATGACAAAATATCCCAAATTTGAAGTATGAAAAAGATATATGATTAATGAGAAGAATGATTTGGCCATTGGAGACAGGGAGTGGGGACATGATACGAGGTATCGGAAAACCAAAAGTTTACAGATATAGGTATCTTTTTGATACTATAATACTAGGTGAAAATTTCTAGGAATGATAAGAAAATATTAAATCATAATTTACTAGTATCCATGCACCCACTTTCAAAATCCCAGCATAAACATCAAGATGTTACGACGACACTAACAGTGTCAGTAGCACCTTGGTACTGCTATTAGGGTAATTTAATCCCCTGAACGAGTCTGTGAGGCACCTTCTACTGGTTTCAGTACTGGTGTCATTCTCTTTACCCAAAAAAGAAAAAAAAAAGTGAAAATTCTATGATACCCAGCATCAACATAAGCCAGGGATTTTCATAACTTATATTCGTTACATTCACCACAACTGGATGAAGCTCCAACCTCCAAACAAAATAAAAAGCCACAGATCATTAAACCATTCCCGAAGTAACTAAGAATTATCACGCACCAAATAAGGAATACTGAGTTGGGAAGTGGCAAAAAGAGGATGGCAGTTGACAAATATGATATATATTTATATGTATTCAGAGAAAAAAAAATTATTGATGCCAAAACAGTAAAATACAAAAGGCTACAAGAGAGAAAGATATGATAATTAACTAGAATTGTTCCTTTGCTTCCACATATTTCCACTTGATAAAGAGTATCTAAATCATCATAACCACATTTCCTTGCTAGAAGACACCAACCCTTGCCAGCTGCATTGAAGTTCCAATTCTGGAGAATTTTGAGCCTATTGTCTTTTTTAAGAGGGAAATTTGAACTTAAGTAATCCATTGAGGTCGTGGATTCCCTCTGAAAAGAGCCACAATTTCTTTGAATTGTGAGAGCGCCGAAGATTACATCTTCAATTCTTGGTGAATTTGAATTTGGATAACCTCAACTTAATTGAGCTAAATTTAAAATTTTCCTTAATTTGATTTTTAGAAACTGAATCTAAATTTTTCATAAAAAGAGCTTGGTCGAATTCTCCAATTTCCGACCCTTGGCCTTCATCAAATGCATACGCCAGTTGGAAGAAATTGACAATAAAGATTCTTTGCATCGGAGCTTTTCATAAAGGGGTTTTTGAGGACTAGATCCTCTGGAGGTGAATCTAAACTCAACATTATTATTCTTCCTGGGAAATGCTATTTTAGAAAAACACAATAAATTTGAGGAAGGGGCTAGCAATAGCATAAATGAAGACGAAGACCGCCTCTTGGAATGCTGGGGAATGAGTAGGAAGGAAAAAAGATCATATTAGGAAGTAGGGAAATGTTGGAAAGTTGATATGATTATGATGCGGAGCACTTTTCCGCATCTTCCATTCCTCCATTTTTTTCCACATTTTTAGTTTTCGTAAGTTGCCTTGTTTAAGCTATTTTAGATGAGGGTATTTAATGTAATTTTGAGTTTCCTTATTTAGGGGTAATGAAATCTTATAAAAGCCCCTCTTGTAAGCTTGTTGGAACTTAATGAATGAATGAGATTTGAGAATTTTTGCAAATACATGTGCATGGTGTGACTGTGACCTCTTGGAGAGAATCCGAGACTTGGTGGAATCCAAGAAAGGCATGAAGCCAACTCCCTCTTCTCAGGTACTCTTCTTCTCCTTTTTTACTTTTCATTTCTCTCCTTTTGCTGCCGTGACCCCTTGGAAACCCCTCCCTCCCCTGATCTTGCTTCCACCCCTTCCCAAACTCCTTCCTGAGCCCTTCCCAAGTCCCTTGCTGCCAACGCAGGCCATTCCCAGTCCTATACAGCCATCGCCACCCCTTCAAATCTCACTACCCCTTGTTGCCACTCCCTAATACCCATCCCTGTGCTTTCGTTTCCCTCCAAAGTCCTTTTCCTTCCTACTGTTATCTATCCCAAGCCATACAATGGTGCCGCATACCCCCCAAGTCCCTCTAAATCTGCTGTGACCCCATATCTTATTCATATTTGACTGTCGTGTCCCTCCTGGGCCCCTTTTAGCCTAGACCTTAGTTTGTCCCCTAAAATCCCTTTTGCTGCCTTTAACCCCTTTACCTCCATATCCAGCCACCAACATCATAAAAACCTATCTACCTATTGTCAAACAGTTTGAATTAAACCCTTTTGGTGATAGATCTACACAATCTTGGGACTGACAAGCCCCTTTGTTTTGAGGGATCCCGCCGGTTTTGGTAACTAGGTCTGGATTATGATATAATTGTTTGCATTAATTTCCTAGAATCTCGTGATTGTTTGTAGCTTATTTATATTATTTAATTGCTTAATATTAATTTTAGATCTTTAATCTCATCTTCATATAGTTAATTAGTTAATTAATATTTAATTGATCACACCTCATTGCATTAGACATTTAGGGTTTCCCTTGGTAGTGTCCTGGATCAAATTTGGTATCAGTAGCAGGGTTAGGTTGTTTCCTTAAACTCCTACGGTCCTAGATTACATTTATTTTGTGATAAAAAATAAACAATAAATAAATAAATTCATAAGTCATTACTTTATTATATCATTCATTGCATATAGAGCCTAGATCAGAACATACAGTCAAAGTCCATCCTTTACTTGTGAGTCGATAGGTCTTCTAGTGCGTGTTTCCGTGCATGATCACTAGGAGTGGGATTAGTTACCAAAGGGGTTCTAAACCCCTAGAGATATGTCAGAAGAACAACCCCAAGCTTGGGCTACTCAGCTCGCTGCCCAATTAGAGGGAATCAGTAATGAGTTGGCCGACTTGAAAACAAGGGTAGAAGTCCTAAAAACCCTTGGGAACAATGGTGATGGGTCTGTTAACGGAGATGATGGGAATCTTAGGAATAGGAATCGAGGCCGTGGAGGCCGAGGTTTTGGTCGTGGTGGTTTCCAACAGCCACATAGGCAATGGGAACCTATCAAGAATGACGAACGTGTCTTGAAGAATGTTCACTTAGAAGCCCCTAGCTTTGATGGACGTTTAGACCCTAAAGTTTTCGTAGATTGGTTGTCGGACATAGATCGCTACTTTGAGTGGCATAATATGTCAGAAGTTCGTAGGATTCTTCTAGACCACTGCGGAACAGAAGGTTAGGAGGTGACCCCCTAGATTTGACGTGGGATGAGATGAAAGAATTATTGAAGGAGAAATACGTCCCCCATAAGTATCGGGAAAGACTCCTTGATCAATGGAATTCCATGTGCCAAGGAAGGCAGACTGTTAGCTAGTATATCGCTAAGTCTGATGCGTTCTTCATGCGGTGTGAAATCGAGAAGGATCCCAGTCAAACCCTCTCTACGTTCAGACTAGGTCTTTGTCCTGAGTTCCAGCATGAGCTCACTTTGCATTGTATTGAAACCTTAGAGGAAACATGTCAATTTATACAAAACCTTGAGCAGTACATGAAAATGCAACCTTCAAGACAGTCAGACTCACGTGGCGTTAATCTCAAGGTCAATCCACAAGGAGTCCAGCAAACTGCCATGAACCAACCCAAACCGAACACCAATGGCTCCACCCAAGAACAATAATACAAGTGCTAAGGAAGCTTCTAGTGCGAGCTCTTCCACAGATGGCCTACAATGTTATTACTGTCAAGGTTTTGGACATTTCGCTCGTGAATGCCCTACCAAGGTCTGGAATCGAGAAAGAGCTCTCTTGTTAGGAGAACAATCTAGTAAAGAGATTGAACATGAATATGGGGATGAAGAGATCTTTGAACGAGTTGAATCCCCAAGTGACAAGGAAGTTGATGAGACCATTCACCTCGATGTGGTTAGATGCGCATTCTCCCAATCCAAACCATCAGAAGATTTAACAAGCATTTTCCATACCTACATCAAATGCGGCGAGATACTTGCAAGTTGATTGTAGACAGCGGGAGTTGTGCCAATGTCGTCTCTACCAACGTAGTTACTCGATTGGGTTTGAAAATCGAACCTCATCCTAATCCTTATAGAGTTGCGTGGGTGAATGACACGTTACTTTTTGTCACTCAGAGGTGCCCTGTACCCATCCAAATCCTATCATATCAGGACACAGTGGGGTGCGATGTGATTCCCATGGAAGTCGGACACATCATCTTGGGTCATCCTTGGTTGTTTGACCATGACGTGACACTATTCGGTTCCTCGAACACGTGTTCCTTTGTGCACAAGGGAAAAATGATAAAACTTATTCATGTACAACCCAAGAACACCCCACCAAAGAAGGAAGTTGCGAAGAGGGATAAATTGAGTGCTTCTACACAAGCCCATTCTAAGTCTCTGCATATTATCACTGCCAAAGAGTTTAAGAAAGAGACGAATTATGCCTCAGTTGTGTTTGCCCTCGTGCCGAGAGAGACCTCCCTTGAGGTTAGTGTTGAGTTGCCGGAAGTAGTAGCTCCACAGTCTTCCAAGAATTTCAAGATGTCTTCCCATCTGACTTACCAGATGACCTACCTCCAATGAGGGACATCCAGCATGCTATTGATCTTGTCGCTAGGGCAACTTTACCAAATCTGCCTCATTATCAGATGAATCCTAAGGAGTATGAAGAGTTGAAGCATCAAGTGGATGAACTCCTTCAGAAAGGATTTATCATGGAGAGTTTGAGTCTGTGTGTAGTGTCTGCCCTTCTGACATCGAAGAAAGATGGCACCTGGCGCATGTGCGTGGATAGCAGGGCAATTAACAAAATCACTGTCAAGTATCGGTTTCCCATTCCATGTTTTGATGATATGCTTGACATGATGGCCCGTGCTACCATCTTTTTAAAGATTGATCTTAAGGGCGGGTATCATCAAATCCGCATACAACCAGGAGATGAATGGAATATAGCCTTCAAGATGAAGGATGGTCTGTACGAGTGGATGGTTATACCTTTTGGCTTGACCAACGCTCCCAGTACATTTATGCAGTGATGACCCAGGTATTGAGACCCTTTTGGGCAAGTTCTTGGTGGTGTATTTTGATGATATTCTTATCTATAGTGCCTCTCAGGAACAACACCTACAACATCTAAGATTAGTCAGTGGGGTCCTTAGAACTAAAAAGTTGTACGCAAACGTAAAGAAATGTACATTCATGGCTAAAAGAGTCATTTTCTTAGAGCTTGTAGTCTCATCTGAAGGGATGTTAGCGGACCCTGAAAAGATCAAGGCCATAGTAAGTTGGCCCGAACCACGGAACATTCATGAGGTGCGAAGCTTTCAGGGCTTAGCCACCTTCTATAGGTGGTTTATTTGAAGATTTAGTTCCATCATGGTTCCCATCACTAATTGCATTAAGAAAGGGGAGTTCATTTGGAGTAAGGCAGCCTCGAAGGCTTTCCAGGAGATTAAGACCTGTATGGTCAAAGCTCCTATCATGCGGCTACCCGACTTTGCCAAAGTCTTTAAAGTTGCATGTGATGTATCTGGCGTTGGAATAGGTGGAATCCTTAGTCAGGAAGGACATCCTATCGCTTATTTTAGTGAGAAGTTGAACGAGGCCAAACAACGATATTCCACCTATGACAAGGAATTCTATGTGGTAGTGCAAGCGCTACGTCATTGGATCCACCATCTTCTACCGCAAGAGTTCGTGTTGTTCTTGAATCATGAGGCGTTAAGGTACCTCAACTCCTAAAAAAGATTAAACCCAAGACATGCTAAGTGCGTTGAGTTTCTCCAGGAGTACACCTTTGTGCTCAAGCACAAAGCTGGGGTCGAGAACAAACCAACCGATGCATTGAGTCGTAGGGTCGTACTGATACACTCCATGAGTGTAGAAGGACCGGGTTTGAAAGGTTAAAGGATGAGTATCCACATGCCCGGATTTTGGGAATTTGTACACCTCCCTCTTAAGCGACCAAGAGAGGAGAGAGAAAGAGTTTACTGTGGTTGAAGACTTGCTGTTTAAAGGAAGTAAACTCTGCATTCCCCAAACTTCCCTACGGGAGTTTATTGTCTAATGAGCTACATGCCAGAGGAGTAACCGGACATTTCGGGAGAGACAAAACGAGATTGCCTTGGCTGAAGACAGATTCTATTGGCCTAGTATGAAAAGAGATGTGGTTAAGATCATTGGGCAACGTCGAACTTGTCAATTGGCAAAGCAGAGGAAACAAAACACAGGATTATACACACCTTTGCCAGTTCTCCATGCTCCTTGGCAAGATCTTAGCATGGATTTCATACTTGGGCTTCCAAAGACAAATAAGACGTACAATTCCATCTTGGTGGTTGTGGACTATTTCTCCAAAATGGCCCATTTCCTGCCCTGCTATAAAGCCCCCAGTGCTTCCAACATCGCAAAGATTTTTGTCGGAGAGATTGTGAGGCTCCACGGGTTAACAAATACTATTGTGTCAAATAGGGGTGTTAGGTTCATGAGCTACTTCTGGAAAACCCTATGGCACATGAGGGGCACTAGGCTACAGTTTTATTCCCCATATCATCTTCAGACTGATGGACAGACTGAGGCAGTCAAACGTCGCCTAGGTAATCTTCTACGTTGTCTAGTGGGTGAGAATACGCGTTCTTGGGATGTTATGTTACCAATTGCAGAGTTCGCATATAGCAGTTTAGTCAATAGGTTCATAGGTATGAGCCCCTTCAAAGCCATGCATGGTCACAAGCCTAGAAAGCCTATAGATCTCATACCCATGTCAGTATCCCATAGGCCGTCAGAGTTTGCATCTTCATTTGCACAACATATACATGATTTGCATGCTGAGAATAAGAGAGAGATTAATATTAGCAATCAAATATACAAGTCTGATGCAGATGTTCATCATTGATTCAAAGAGTTTGATGTGGGTGACTATGTTATGAATCTACATTAGGCCTGAACGGTTCCAACAACGGACTGCTAAAAAGTTACATGCTTGTAGTGCGGGGCCCTTCAAAATCTTGAGACGAATTGGACCCAATGCATATATTGTAGATCTTACATCAGATATGGCATTAGTTCTACATTCAATGTAGATATCTAGTACATTTTCATAGCCAAACTGTTTTACCATCCATCCCCACCTCACATCAGCCTCACACTGATCCACTTCATGACCCCTGACATGCACTTACACAGCCTTCGCAGCCTTTACCTTCATTACCTTCCTTACCACCCAAGAGAGATGAGATAGATTCTATCCTAGATGAGGAAGTGGTTTCGACACATTCCAGAGGCCACCATAAATACCTTGTGGAAGTGGAAGAACAAGCCGATCACAAACACCATATGGTTGACCGAGGATGAGCTACAACAACTAGATCCAGACTTACTAGAGAGGTTTCGGAGCTTTGTCTCACTGGACATGCCTTCTTCTCACTCGAGGAGAGATGACAGTGACGACAGACCAGGTTTCCGAGGTTATTAGCGACGCCGGAGGAGAGCCGCTCCAGCACTGTCATTGTGGCTTGATGATGACCTGCTTGGATGACATTGAAGACCTCACGTTCGCATGATTGCACATTGAAGACCTCCCATTGAGAAGACGCGTACAAGGGAAGATTTGTGTCTTAACTCCAGGTCGAGTTTTCCTCAAATGGGGGGATTGATGCGAAGCACTCCTCCGCATCTTCCATTCTTCCGCTTCTTTCGACGTTTTTAATTTTCGTATGTTGCCTTAGTCTAAGCTATTTTTCGATGAGGCTATTTAATGTAATTTTGAGTTTCCTTGTTTAGGGGTAATGTAATCTTATATAAGCCCCTCTTGTAAGCTTGTTGGAACTTAATGAATGAATAAGATTTGAGAATTTTCGCAAATACTTGTGCATGGTGCGACTGTGACCTCTTGGAGAGAATCCGAGACTTGGTGGAATCCAAGAAAGATGTGAAGCCAACTCCCTCTTCTCAGGTATTCTTCTTCTCTCTATTTTCCTTTTCTTTTCTCTCCTTTTGCTTGCAAACCCCTAACTCCTTCCTGAGCCCTTCCCAAGTCCCTTGCTACCACCGCAGGCCATTCCCAGTCCCATACAGCCATCACCACCCTTTCAAATCTCACGACCCCTTGTTGCCACTCCCTAATACCCACCTTGTGCTTTCGTTTCCCTCCAAAGTCCTTTTCCTTACTGCCGTTATCTATCCCAAGCCATACAGTGGTGCCGTATACCCCCTAAGTCCCTCTAAATCTGTTGTAACCCCATATCTTATTCATATTTGACTGCCGTGTCCCTCCTGGGCTCCTTTTAGCCTTGACCTTAGTCTTTCCCCTAATCCCTTTTGTTGCCTTTAACCCCTTTACCTCCGTATCCAGCCACCGGCATCATAAAAAACCATCTACCTACAGTCAAACAGTTTGAATTAATCCCTTTTGGTGATGCATCTACACAATCATGGGAACTGACAAGCCCCTTTGTTTTGAAGGATCCCGCAGCGTTTGGTAACTAGGTCTGGATTATGATATAATTGGCTACATTAATTTCCTAGAATTCCGTGATTGTTTGTGACTTATTTATATTATTTAATTGCTTAATATTAATTTTAGATCTTTAATCTCAGCATCATATAGTTAATTCATATTTAATTGATCACACCTCATTGCAATAGGCATTTAGGGTTTCCCTTAGTAGTGTCCTGCATCAAATTATGATTCAAGACTTAAAAAAAGATGATTTGTAAAAAAGATACTCAAGTAGTCTGGGAAAGAGAAGCAGGGTAAGTGTGGGTCCCCTTTGCAAGGAGGTCTTCTTATGGTTGGGAAAGCTTGAAATGGGATTTGGTGGACAATATTCAGCCTAAAATTGTATATGTTACTCTGAAACGTAGAGCTTCTAGGCCTGTTGCGCAATATAGTAATATTTATGTGCCAAAGGAGAAACTGAGTAATATCTGCTGGAGAGGGGGAGAGAGAGAGAGAGAGAGAGAGAGAGAGATGTACCTTTGCTTCCACATATTTCCACTTGATAAAGAGTCCATGCTTTTCTCCCCAGCCATTTGTTAAAGGAAGGGACAAAATGTTCTCATGGGCCTATAAAAAAAATAGCATTGATGAGATAACAAGAATAATTGGTATAGTTCCAAAAGTGTACCCAAATGTACATGAGAGCATCTAGAATAAATTATAATGAAAGTTCTTTATAAGATGACTTTTAAGAAAAAAATCCAAACAAATGGACGATAATATGAAAATAACTAAATGATCATAAACCACCAAAAAAATACCCTAGAAGTACAGGCTAAACACCATAGAGACATAAAGAGCAGAGATAAACATAGGAACATATCTAGGAAGCTTGATGGTAGCAGTGCACCCAAAATACCACAGAACACTTTGTGTTGAGAGACTTGCAAGATAAAGAGGCATGGGGATAACCCAGAGTAGAGACCCTAAATAATGACTAATCCAGTCAAAGCAAACATAAGGGTTTTTGGTAACTCATAAGATACAATTTAAGAATTTAGGTTACTGGTCACTGTCAAATAAGCCAAATGTTTTCACTTGATGAATTTAGATACTTGAGCAGTTTGAGGAAAGAGAGAAGCAGAGTGAGTGTGGGCCCCCTTCGCAGGATCTTTAGGAGTCTTCTTATGGCTTGGGAAAGCTTGAAATGGGATTTGGTGGACAACATTCAGCCTAAAATTGTATCTGTTACTCTGAAATGTAGAGCTTCTAGGTATGTTGCGCAATATAGTAATATTTATGGGCCAAATGAGGACAAACTGACTGGCAAGACCTTCAAGTACATTCGAGCAATTCATTTATCCCGTGGTGTATTGAAGGGGATTCAAATGATGTTAGATTTCCTCATGAAAAAAAAATTGTTTATCATTTTTCTCCTCAAATGGCAGAATTCTTTGCTTTCATTGAGGATAATGAACTTTTTATATTCCCATATATGGTGGGTGGCTTACTTGGTCCAACCATCAAGAAAGGGTGGTGATGTGCTGCTGAGATAGATTTATCTTCTCTCACCTGTCAGGTAAAGACTTTTAAGGATGTTGAATAGGTTAGACTTCGAAAGGAACTATCAGATCATTTCCCAATGTTTATGAATACAAATCTAGTTGATTGGGGATCTAAACCTTTCAAATTCAGTAACGCTTGGTTGGAATCATCAGGCTATGTGGATTTAGTCGAGTATTGGTGGGAACCAATTCCAAATTCAAGGTTGGGTGACTGCAAATGTTGAAGGTGAAGCTCAAGCAATGGAACAAAGAGGGCTTCAAACCTTCAGACAATTATAAGGACATTGTTGGACAAGATTGGTCAATGGGTCTTGATAGAAGGACAGAGGTATTTTTATCAGAATGAGATAGACGAAAGTAAACGTTGAAAGGCAAGGTATAGGACTGCAACAAAAGTGAGGAAATGTAGTGGAGGCAAAAATCAAGGGCTTAATGGCTCAAGGAGGGGGATGAGATTACTAAACTTTTTCATGCTGATGCAAGGAGGATAAACTCTATTAATCATCCAAAGAAGAATAACATGAGACAAAAAGAAGGAAGTTAAAGATCATTACGCTTTTCTTTTAACCCTCAATAGCTAGGCCCAACTTAGGAGGTTTGAATTTCAGACAAATTTCTACTGATCAAGTGTAGTGGTTAAAGAGATGCTTTTAGAAAAAAGAGGCTAAGGAGGTCATTGATGGCTCCGAAGGAGACAAAGCTCCAAGGCCGGAATGCTACAACTTCCATTTCACTGAAGTTAAAATAAGCTAAGAGTACAATGATAGAAGTAGAACTTGTATAAGAGAGCTTTTACTTCTTTTTGCAGCAACAAAGAGAATATTAATAAAAAAGAAAACTTTCAGAATAAGAGAGAAAAGGGAGTCTAAAAGGTGTAGACCCAACCAAGAAAAGAAAACAAGCTAAACGCATAAAACAAAAACAACAAAAACTCAAAAAAAAAAGTGCAAGCCTATTGGCGCAGGACAAGGGATAGAGTAGCCCTAAATGCCTAAATATGGTTCTCTAAAGATTAAAAGGGATGAAAATAAAGCACCCTAAAGCTAAAATGGACTGAAATTAAATTCCAATCAATATTTACAATTAATTAATATAAAAATTTACCACAGATAGTCATGCCAAATATCTTTGGAATCTGATGTTAATAATTACATGAAAGATTTAATAAAAAGATGCCATGATTTTGAATGAGATAAGCATATGTAAACTTAAATGAGATGACATATAGCTGTAAATAACATATGATTTTTAAAGACAACTAAAGGAAGGAGGGGACACAAATGGAATTAAAAGAAAGGGAGGTGCGAATGGAATGAAAGAGGGTACGAATGGAATTCAACTAAGATTGGCTTAGGGTCGAATGCGAAAAAGGAAAATAGAAAAAGGGCGGAAGACGAAAAGAGGGCTAGCGGAAGTTAGAGGAAGACATATGGGTTGCGGCAAGGTACGAGGGCTTACAAAGAGCAGGCGACACTGGTTATGGAGATTTGCAGGGGTGGCGATCGCTTTAAAAGGTCTAAATGAAGTGGCGGAAGTGGATCTGGGATTTGTGGTAACGACTATGGAGTAGAAAAGGAATAGATCTGGGTGGTTTGGGAATGGCGAAGGCAATGGTGTCTAAAGAGGGGTCACGGCAACAAAGGACAGCACCGGGGTGGTTTTTGGAGAAGAAAAGAAAAGGAAAAGAGATGATAAGGAGAAGAGAGAAGAAGATGGTGGCCTCATGCCCTTCGTGTCTCATCAACACATACACGAAGAGGTAAGTTCGAAAATTCTAAAATCTTATTCAATTCTTCACTTTCGATCAAGCTACAAGAGGGGCTTTTATAAGCTTGCGTTACCCCAAATAAAGAAACTGAAAATTACACAACTATCCTTATCTAAAAATAAACTAACAAAACAAAGGAAGAAAATAAAGCATATCGAAAATAGCAGCAAAGCACGACGGAAATAGTAGCACAGGAATAGAAGGCATGGAGGACGGTGTATGCTCCGCATCACCTATGATCTCCCATCTTCAGATATAAAAGACGCCAAACACAGTTCCCTCTACGCCGTTCTTGGTGAAAAGTCCGCAACCCCATTTGTTGAACTCCTGATATGCACAAAGGAAACCTCAAGTCCCCTAACAAGTGCCTTGATCTCCCAAACCGTAGTAATTAGGGGTGAAACTAGGGTCGGGTTTTGGCCTGAACCCGCATGACCCGACCCGAAAATCATGCGGGTCATGAAAGTCGGGTCAACGGGTCGGTCGGGTCAGGTTGAGAAGTCAGAAACCCGCATTGAATTTGGGTCGGGTTGGATTGAGAGATTTTTTAAGTAAATCCGCCTCCACCCGACCCTAAAAAGTAGGCTAAAGTAGGTTCAAAATGCAGGCCGGGTCGAGTTTCGGATTGAGTCAGGTTATAATTCGGGTCGGGTCGGGTCAAGATGTCCGGGTCTAAAGTACAGGTCGGGTCGGGTCGAGTTCCATCTATTAGTAACTTGGGTCGGGTTGGGTTTTGAAAAACCCGACCCAACCCGGCCTGATTTCAGCCCTAGTAGTAATCAATCTCCAGGGGAGTGTTTTAAGCCTTTTCCCATTTAATGGAATTTGACGAATTTCCCTCAATGATTAAATTTCCACCAACTAAGCCTTCCCTTATGGTCAAAGCTCCCCTAATACTAAAAAGCTCAGCTTCATTAGAGTTTCTAATCCCTACCGATTATGTGAAAACCACGGATATCTGACCCCTGTGATCTCTAAGTACGCCACCTATACTGGCAGGCCCCTGTATAAGAGAGTTATACAAGACTGTACAACGATACATGAGAGTATTAAACAATGCAAAAAAAAAAAAATTCCTAAAAAGCACCATCTCTCAATACACCCAATTTCAAAGAACTGAATTTAGAAATGTTCCATCACTGGCACCCTCTTTTGGTCAGCAATGAAAATCCTCGATCGCCCAATATGTCTAAGAAGATGCCTCTATTCTTACTCATCTTTCTGATCTCCCTTATAATGTTAACAAACCTCCAAGGAGGAATTTTGTTGGCCCAAGAGATAATTAGCAGAATTATCTTTGACATTGAGATTGGCATTCCCATGGCCCAAAGGAATAATGTGTAACAACCAGTCCCATTAGGACAATATTGTCCGCTTTGGACCCATAGGTGGGCCTTGCACGGCTTTCAATTGGTGAGCATCTCAACGAATGCTCCCAAAAGGCCTTGTGTTAGAAGGAGGAAGCGCACTACTTAAATACTAGGGAGATTCCACTCCCACAGGCGATGTGGGACGCCTAAACATGCCCAGCGCCCAACCTGGTTATTTTTTTCTCCAGGGTGGGACACTCCATGCTTAAGGTCCTCCCTCTAGGGGCAGGGTATCACAACCTATCCCCTTAAAGCCAGAGCCGTCCCCGATTCTACACATGACAACTACGGCCACACCACAGTCCGAGAGTTGAACCTGGATCTGATACCATTTGTAGCGACCCGTCCCGCTAGCACAATATTGTCCGCTTTAGACCCGCACAGCTTTCAATTGGCGAACATTTCAACGAATGCTCCTAAAAAGCCTTGTACTATAAGAAAGAAGCACACTACGTAAATACCAGAGAGATTCCACTCCTATAGGCGATGTGGGACGCCTAAATATGCCTAGCGCCCAACCTGGCTATTTTTTCCTCCAGGGTGGGACGCTCCATGCCCCCCCGCCCCCCCCCCCCCCCCCGGGGGGAGAGTATCACATAATGCTCTTTGAATCGCAAGTAGTTCCACTTTATTTGATTCCATAATTCATGTGGACTCAGAGCAAACTAACACCATTCTTCCCCTATCATCGTGAAGTACATCCCTACCAGACCAGGCTTTCCCCCCAAAGAATATGAGGGTTATATGAGGCAACAAGAAAAGAAGGAAAAAAAAAAAACATGAAAAGAGCATGTGAATGAAGCCTCCAAGTTCGGTGCTCCAAATAGAAAAACAAAGAAACCAATGCACGTCTCTGTAGCTGTAATCCAATCTTAGCCAGGAAGTCTACAATGTTGTTCGTTGAACGAGCAGTATGTAAGAAGGTGACTCCTCCCAGTCTACTTAACCTCCTAACGTGTAATACCCCGCCCCAGAAGGGGTCTATAGTGTAGAGGAGAAAAAGTCTCATATTGCTAGTTGTATTGGAAATACCTTAGTATATAAGTGGTAGCCTTCTCCTTCCAGCATAAAGTCTTTTGGGAGCAACAGCGGGTTGGCTCGTTAAAGCAAAGTCGTGCAGGTCCGTGTGTAGGCCCAAAGCGGACAATATTGTGCTAGCGGGACGAAGCGTTACAAATGGGTATCAGAGAATGGTTCAACTCTCTGCCTGAGGGTGTGGGCTTGGTGGTTGTGCATGCAGAGCCGAGGATGGCTCTGACTCTAAGGGGGGCAAATTGTAATACCCCGCCCCAAAAGGGTTCTATAGTGTGGAGGAGAAAAAGTCTCACATTGCTAGTTGCATTGGAAATTCCCTAGTATACAAGTGATAGCCTTCCTCCTTCTAGCACAAGGCCTTTTGGGAGCAACAATGGGTTGGCTCGCCAAAGCAAAGCCGTGCGAGTCCGTTTAGGCCCAAAGCGGACAATATTGTGCTAAAGGGACAGGTCGTTACATAACGTCCCTAGTAATGTTAATCCGTTTCCACTGGGGTGTCTTCCTATTGCTAGCCTGGGGGTGGCATTTGTAGAATCACTTTCAACACAAAGGTACCATTCCTAAAAGTAGACCAAGCTTTCCCTTGGTGGAAACATCCACATTAAATTTTTTAAAACCTAGCTCGGGCTTCGTCCACATCACTATATGGAGAAAATAATAATAGAGAAAAGAGAAGAAAATAAGGGAGAGAAAATTCTCTCTTTGAATGTATTGTATAAGAAATACACATGTATATATATAGATTACAAGGAGCCAACTTAGACGATAGAAAATGAAAGAATAAATTACAAATCAATTACAGCTAATGAGTCGATCCTTGAATTAAAACATGTGAAAAATATGACAACACTCCCCCTCAAGCTGGTGCGAAGATATCAATTAAGCCTATCTTGCTAAAAACGTCATCTAATTGAGAGCGAGAAATGGCGTATCGTGTTAGCTAATTGATCCTTGGACTTTAAATATAGAGTGACAATATTACTGCATGATACATGATGGCGAAAAAATGACTATCAATTTCTATATGCTTTGTATGCTCATGGAAAACGGGATTAAAAGCAATATTGATGGCAACTTGATTGTCACAAAACATGATAAGTGCCTCTGATGAAGGAAAACCCAATTCAACAAGAAACTATTTGAACCACAGTACTTCACATGTTGTGTTGGCCATGGTCATGTATTCTGCTTCTACACTGGAATGAGCAACAACAGTTTGTTTCTTACTTCGCCAAGACACGAAATGAGATCCTAAGAGAATACAATAGTCTGAGGTAGATCATCGATCATTAGAAGACCAAACCTAATCAGCATCAGAATAGACACGAACTAGCATGTTCAACTGTCGTGAATAGAATAATCCTCGTCAAGGATGATCCTTAAAATACCGAAGGATTCGAAAAACAACATGAAGATGAGCATCACGTGAGGCTTACATAAATTGACTAGCGACAACCACAGCGTAGGATAAATCTGACCGTGTGATAGTGAGATAAATAAGTTTCCCAACCAATCCCTGATAAAAGGCAGGATTATCAAGCAAAATCTCATCCGAAGCAGATAACTTGGTGTTGACATCCAAAGGGGTATCAGCAAGCTTGCACCCAGAATAATCAGCATCATGTAAAATCAGCATGATAGGACACAAAACGATCAGTGGTTGTGTCCTGCTCATGTTGTTTCTTCATGAATCATACATGATTTGAAGCCTAACCAACTTATGAAAAAGTCAATGGATCAAAGCCTAGGTAAATTAATAATAGAGAAAGGGCACCATCAATATTAAAAAACTAATGGTCACATAAAAAAACTTCTTCACTACAAATAAGAAATGCCAAGGATGGCCAACTCTCACATGATTTGAGTACAATTTGCTCAATTTTGCATGATCTAGAAAGTCTAGGATTTTTTACTGAAAATTTTCACTTAGAAACTTGGTCGACTAGGTACCTTCGATCTATGTATTATTTTATACTCATACATCATTAGGGTTTTATTCAATAAACTATTTGCACATTTTTCTTTCAGGAAAGTTGAAATATTCAACATTTATATGTTATAGTAAACAACTTTCTTTCTGTTGTACAAGTATAACTTGGATTCACAAATTATTGTCTAGATCATGTATATCAACCTTGTGATGCGGCCATCAAAAGCTTAAGTGATCCAATTAAGATTAGTGAAGACCCATTAAAGAAGGATGGGGAACATGAAGACTTATTTGGTGAATTTTTACTCCAAATGCAAGCAAGGATCGATGGAAGAAAGAGAGGGCCTCATAAGCATTCTAATGGACCTTGTTGCACTCAATTTGGAGGCCATTTGGATATGTTATAGACCAAGGCATGTTATGAGGTGTTTTGGGCCTTAAAAACCCATGGATTGAAGCCCATTTGCTGCCAACAAGCTGGACATCCGAATTACATATCAGCATCCATGTACACCTAGGATGCCACATGGTATGGGATCTTGCACACATAGAAGCTTGGGCGCATGAGACCAATTTAGCAACAATCTTGCTTGGGTATGGGCCTGATTTGTGGACAGATTTGGGTCTTGAAAACTTAGCAACAATTCAAATGAAGGGCTGAGATTCAACCCAATCTCAGCAACTTATCCTGTAATCGCGTGTGGATATAATTGGGCCAGATTTGGACCTCATCAAGTAAGCAATTTTTCAAATTGTGTGCCTGAAATTAAACACCAAGTTTGCCCAAGGATATGCTGGATTTTATCTTATAGTTTGATTTTTCTTAAGTCCATTAATGATGTAAAAAGTCCACATGGCAACCAACCACCGGTGGGATTTGAGAAAAATAAATAAACCCATTTAGAATGGACTTGGGCATGCATGGTCAAATGGGGAAGGCTTGTAATTTTTTTAATATTATTTTTCCTAGAATTTAGATGCTAGAAAGCCTATAGATACTAGGCTTGGACAAATTTTGTAAGGCAAACAAATGAATTGAAGCGATAAGAAATTAACGCAAGGCTCATATGGTTCTCTTCATAGTTTGGTGAGTTTGGTTCTTTTGAGTTTTAATTGATTGAATGCTAAATTATTTCCATGCATGCATATAGTGTTTGAATTAAGCATTTAATTTGAGTTTGTGTTTCCAATTACTTGCATATTTGACCATTGCATACTTGAATTTCAATTCCATCTTTCAATTTGGATTCAAATTGAACATCAATTTCATTAAAGTGTTATTGCATGGTGACAATAAACCTAGTGAGATTTGAGCCTAGTTTCATTTTCCATTAAGTGAACTTGAATTAGGTTATCCATTTGAGCTTCGGATTCTCTCCTAACCCAAGTCGTTGAGAAGTTAGTTTTTTTTTATATTCTAAGATTTGAATTTCTCGATCCAAGTTAGAAAACACAGATCTAAAATTTGCTTCGTTGAAGGTTCTTGGAAATCTGCAAATTGTTTGCAGTTACAACCTTAGCCTTCATCACCATGACTAAAAACAACTGGAGTTCTAGTTTTCAATGGTACATACACAATATCAAGTAAAAGGTACAAGGAAAAGGATGTCTATGAAAGCCTTGGATTGATGATATGAGAAGGACATCATGGATAATCAAACATTTGAAAATATGATTTTTGATAAGGTTAAGTTTAAAAGCAAAACATAGAAATGGCTTTAGCGATGATAAGAATGATAATAATTGATTCTTTTTTCTTCACCTTTTTTTCTATTACAAAGGATTTTTACTTCACTTAATTGGAAAGATAAATTTTATTACAAATAGGAAAAAAGGTTAAGGGTTACAAACAGTTTCAAACACTAAGTGGTAAGGCAACTACACACAGTGAATAGCAACAAAGTTTTTCATGGGGGATTTGCATTGGTATTTGTTTATGAAGAAACTAGAGAAAAGGATATACTAGTTATCCTATATGTCATTCATAGGAAATCAAGAGAACCTCTATCCTTTAAAGTTCTCTAGGAGATCTCCTTTAAGTCAAGGTTTGGATGTTGTTAAACAGAGAGCTTAATTACTTGGAAGAACCTAATCACAAGGCCACATGGGTTTAATTATTTTTTAAATGTGAATTCAAAAGAAAAAACAAATGGTGAGAGTGTTATAAGTTCAATGTAGAAGAGGCAGCAAGCAGTAAACCTGGACCTACATGAATTAGAGGAGTATTGCAGTATTCAAATGGGGCATCGTCCATTGTTTTTCTAGAGTCAATAGGGTCTAGGGATTTAAACTGAGGCTGAGATTTTAGGGATTCAGAAGGCTTTATCCTTGTGGATAAGATACGGTCGGGGAAAACTTATTATTGAAAGGAATTCAACAAACGCGATTAAATGGATTGAGGGCTGCAAGCGTCCCTCCTTGGAAACTAGCTATAGTAACTAAGGAAACTAGGGCATTGTGTTATGGCAGAGAGGTATCTTCTGCATTGGTAAGAAGGTCGGTGAATGGTGTGGCATACTTTCTAGCAAAGTACGAGGTGGGAGGGGTACAAGAGGGTGTTTTCCTCCTTTAATTTGGGGCTTGAACTTGTAATAAGGGGTTTTTTTTTGTAATACCCCTGCTTGTGAAAGGGCATAATGGTAGATTAGCGCCCTCCTATATAAGCAGATATCTCCCGTCCTTCTAACACAAGGCCTTTTAGGAGCAACTTCGGGTTGGCTTACCAAAGTAAAGCTGTGCGGGCCTATATAGGCTCAAAGTGGACAATACTGTGCTAGCGGGACGGGTCGTTGCAAATGGTATCAGAGAACAGTTCAAGTCTCTGACTTGTGGTAGAACCGGAGACGGCTCTGGTCTTAACGGAGGGTGGATTGTAATATCCATGTTTGTGAAAAGGAATAATGGGTAGATTGGCGCCCTCCTATATAAGCAGATACCTCTCGTCCTTCTAGCAAAAGGCCTTTTGGGAGAAATTTCGAGTTGGCTTGTAAAAGCAAAGCCGTGAAGCGGACAATATTATGCTGGCGGGACAAGTAGTTACACTTTTATTGTTTGTGGGTCATTCACTTTACCTTTTCTTTGCTTATTCATGTATTTCTTTTTTTCTTGGGTATAAATCTCTTATACCTGTTATGTGTAGTTTCTTTTTATATTAATACAAATTTTATATTATTGCTCAAAATTTAAAAAAAAAAAAAAAAACAACAACAAAAGAGTGTGAGACTAAAAGTTCACATAATGAGCTAAACATGGACCAAATTTCATCCCAAAAATCAAATCTAAGCCATTTGAGGTTAGTGGTTGAACTAACCAGGCATAATTAACAAAAAAGAAAGGATGTCTGAAATTTTTTTACCACTAAGATCAAGTGGCTTAACTTTGAATTTTAGATTGAAATTTGGTCCACTAATAGTTTATCAAATGAAAAAATTCAATCCCACCATCACATGGGTTGCACCTGCGACCCAAGTTCTCCTTAGCTATAGAAGATGGCATTCTCCTCACAAGGGTGGAGAATATCTTCTCCTCCTAGAGAAGATTTACTGTTGGTCAGCCCCACTTTCTCCTGAAGCCCACATCCAAACAAGAGAAAAGAGGGGAAGATAAGGTTCACCACCTCTTTTCCCATCATCCAAACACAATCATAAAGTCCAAAAGTACACCACTGATATGTCGTTCCCTCACAACCCCACCTTACTATGAGAAGGTCCTTCCTAAAAGAAAGTACTCAATATACCCTTGAGCACTTCATAAAATACCCCATGAAGAATTTCCCTTGCTGGTCTTGAATGGCACTTGAATCTTCTTGTCTACTATAGTAACTAATCCCTTTCACTCCCGAAAAGTCCCTGATTATCCCATGAAGTTCCACCAAAGTTTGAGTTTTAATGATCCTAGGTAGATGTCCAAAAAGCAACTTAATGAAGAGTGTCAGCTGCTTTTGAGAATGCATCAATCCAACCCTGCTCAAGTTTCAACCATATCAAAGGTACAGTACATAATTCTGTTTAACTTTGGGCTGGTCTGACCAACGCCACTCTTCTTGTCAGCTTTCACAACTAACGCATCAATGCAAGTTATTTCTTGAAAATGTGACACTATTGCTTTTACCACAAGGCCCACAAATGCCTACAAGGAATACTTATTAGTCAATGCAAGTAAGCTTCTTACATTTACAATCCTTAATTATGAATCACGAGCAAGGTTGTCAAGATCGAATCGTATCGTGATTCGTAAATAGTAGAATCGCAAGATTCATAATGTTTTGTTCAATTACTCATAATATAAAAGTAAATATGCAAATACATGAAGATATGACAAAATGTACCAATTCAAAATTAAATCAAAATGCATTAGAAAAGTTTTTATATTCCAAAATACAATATATTGTACATCATATATTATATAATATAACAGTATACTATATGGTGTATAACAGTATACTGTATGGCTGTGGAAGGAAAATTATTGACCTGCAAACTTAATTCTATTATTATTTTATGAAATTTATTACATACATAGCATTACATAAGTCATGCGAATGATAACAAAGAAAAAACGAAAAGAACAGAACAGTGGAAGAAAAGAAATAGAAAAAAATGAAAACAATCAAACAGAACAGTGGAAGAAAAGATGTTACATGTCCTCGTCGAAGGACCTGCAACTTAACTACATCACATTTATTTCATATACATAGGTCCTGCGATATTAGGTTTTTGGAGCCTAATTGTCATATTTATTGATTATCCCATGCCCACTGGAAGGCAATCCTGTAATTTTCGCATTACATATGTTGTAGCCCTAATTAGGGCAATATATACTATCTCTTTCCGTGAGAGAGGTGTGTGAGAGCGAGAAGAGAAGAACTATCAAGAGACGAAAGCAGTATGAGATGGAAGGTGAAAAGTCTTTCTTGCTTTCTATGCAAACTAAATAAAAGAGTTATACTTAAATAGGTATCATGCAAAAAGTTTGGCTTTATTTTTCCAAAAATTCTTTATTTTTTCCCCAAAAAAAAAAAAAGGACTTTTGCACTCTCTCCTTCTCTCGCATGAATCGTATGAGTCTACAATTCATACAAGTCGAATCGTGTGATTCACGATTCACTAAAAAATCGTGCGTTTTTTAAAGGATTTCGATACTGATGCGAGTCGAATCATGATACCCAACGATTCGAGTCGAATCGCACGATTCAACTAGCGAATCGTGTGATTTTTGACAACCTTTATCACGAGTCATATTGCAAGTGCTCACCGCAACCACAAAGTTTTGCAACTTCGAGTCCTATCGGCATCAAGAAGTTGACCCATAGAAAAAATGTTCAAATCAAATTCTGAGTACCTACCTTAGATGGGATTAAATTGCTCTCACAATGATGATAATTTATACTGTTCAGACCTTGAAATGATATCAATAATCATTTTTTTATAGTTCACATGTAAATAGCTTTAATAATGTTCAAATTAATGGAAAACCTCAAACTTACACAATTTCGCTAAAACTCAGTGGATTCAACAGTTCATTAACATGGTGGTTGGGGCTCAAATAACAATAGCAGGCATGTACATGTTCAAATTGCACCTAAGCAAAAGTAAAATTGATAAAAAAAAAAAAATTCTCCAGAGGTGAATTGATACAAATGCAATGATAAAAACTTCAAAAGCAAGCATATTCTAACATTCTAAATGTGATGCGGACCACCACACAATTTCTATATTTAGCAAGTTTCTATATTTAGATTTAAGATTTTCAGCTTTTCATGATTGTATTTTTTCTTTCATTTATTTATTTAGTTTAAAAGTTGGTTTTGTTTGGGGAAATTTAGTGATTTTACATGTAATTAGGGCTTTCCAATCATTGGGGGTAGGTTGGTATTTATTTATTTGAGGGTATTTTGGTCTTTTCATGTTTTAAGTCATTATATATGTGATGTAACCCCTCCATACGGGATTGACATTTAATGATGAATGAAATTGAAGTTCTTTTCCACTACTTGTGCGACGAAAATAATTTGGGAGTGATTCCTTTGACGTGAAGCCCTTTTAGCGTGAAGCCTAACATGAGGCTAACATCCTTCCATCCCCAGGCATTACCAATCCTCTTCTATCTCTTCTCTTCTCTCTCCCCTTTCTCTCTGTTTCTTTTCTTTTCTTCCAAGAACAAAAAGCCCTTGAGCCATTGCCGTCACCTTTCATAACCACGCCATCTGCAGTCCCAGATCCGTCCCAGATCCATCCCGAATCCATCCCATATCCATCCCAGTCCTGTCTCAGAATCATCCTGTTGCTATCCCAGATCTATCCTAGAACAATCCTTGTTTACCATCCAGAACTTATCTTAAACCATTCTGACTTGTCCCAAATCCGTCCATACCCATCCTAAATCTGTACCGACCCATCCCAGACCCATCAAAACTCGTCCTGGACCCATCCATTTCACTCCTGCTACCACTACCCTTCCTTAATTTAGTTAGTAAATTATATAATTGTTTACATTAGATTTTCAAGAATCTCTTTAATTATTTGTGGTAAATCTTATATTTATTAAGTGTAGATATTAATTTGAATTTAATTTCAGCCATATTAGTTTTAGGTCATTAATTTCATCCCTCCTAATATTTAGGGAACCTAATTTAGGCATTTAGGGTTGCCCTATTAGTTGTCCTGCATCAAAATGTCTAAAATTTCAAAACAAACAGGGCTGAGTATTGAGATATCATATGCCATTTAAGATATGTACTATTTTTTCCCTTTCTATCTATTATATGGATGATGCAAAAATTATCATCCAATCAGTTCATTTTGTAATTCATATGGAAGGCAAGGCTTGATACAAGTATGAGAAATGTAGAACCAAAGACACATGACGAGCATCGCAAAGGTACAAGCACACAAGACATATGGTTAGTTAAGAACCTGCATTGCATTGCATATGCAGGCAACTAACAAAAACTCCAAAACAGAGAATCTCAGGATGACGAGAACAGAATGACAAATATCTAGGCATGAAATGCACCAGATAGTGACATTTGGTTCTCAACAGCAACAAATGAAGAATGTATTCATACCTGATGCCAGTACTTCACCATCTCACATGCAAGCCTCCGTTTCACTGCCAAAGTTGCCTTGGCACTATCAATTGCCATTCCTAGTTGAATATCATAAACCTGCAGCGCATGGAAAAACAGGGAATAACGGCTTAGAAAACCATCGACTAAGCACACATAATTAGCAGATATGTATACTACACATTTCCATTAATTGCTTTACTGGGAAGTATATCAAGGCAAATAAATTTTTTTAGGTCAAACCAAAAACCACACCAACAACTAAACATTTTAGAAACTCATGAAAAGCATACTGATGAAGCAGAGAAGCAAATCAAATCAAATGAGAGAGAGAGAGAGAGAGAGAGAGAGAGAGAGAGAGATCTTATTTGTTAACATACATAGTTAATGAATGCGCAGAACATAGTTCTTCAAATTGCAGGAAAAAGATATGGAGTCATTGCATTCTTGAGAACCTCGAAATAGATTTCTCATAATTCAACTTACAAGACAGAACCAACACGCAACAAATGAAAACATTTAAATTTATGTTATTGTAAGACGAGGACCAATTTAGACAGATAATGATATGCTTTCCGATAATGATATGCTTCCATAGGCCTTCTGAAGAGTCCCCCAAACGCCAGAACCACTTCTCCAATAATGCAGTATTGAAAAGACGAATGGGACGAATTCCAGCCCCCCTTCCTTCACCGATTTACATACTTGGGACCAAGAAACTAAGTGAAACTCTCTTACCTTCGACATCCCTCCACAAGAACTTTTCTTAATACTCTCCAATTTTTGAACAATTGCAACTGGACATTTAAACACACTCAAAAAGTAAACAGGAAGACTTGAAAGGACATACTTAATCAGAATAATCCTCTATCCAATAGACAAATGCTTGCCCTTCCATATCGACAATCTTTTCTCCATTTTCTCAATAACCTTATCCCAACAAAATTTAGCAGGTTTACCCTTACAAAGTGGAAGACCAAGATAAGATGATGGAAAAGAAGCCACTCTACAACCCAACACTAAGGCCAAGTCAACACACAAACTATGCGCCGCATTAACTCCCATCAACTCACTCTTAAGAAAATTATTTTCAGCCCAAAACTAAAATGAAACCATAAAAGGATAGCCCTGAACCATCTTCAACTCAACATCAGCCGAAAGGAACAGAATGGTGTCATCAGCATATTGAAGATGCGAAATATCAGTCTAGGTGTGATCAACATGAAACCCATGAATCAGCCCCTGGGTAGATGCAACAATAAGCATGAGATGGAGAGCCTCCGCAACAATCACATAAAGATAAGGGGATAACGGATCACCTTGCCTGACTCCCTTCTCCATTCTGAAAAATCCCTTAGGACTACCATTTACCAAAACAGATAAATGGGCCGAAGCAACACAAAACCTCATCCAGCTTCTCCACCTAACACCAAAGCCCATCCGTTGCAACACAAAACCAATCCATTTTATCATAGGCTTTCTGGAAATCCAACAAACAAACAACTCCAGGTTCCCCAGACTGAAATCTTAAATGCAAACACTCATGGGCCACCACCACCGAATCCACAATTTGCCTTCCTTCAATAAAAGCACTTTGACTAGACGAAATGAGACAAGGAAGCACCAACTTCAACCGATTAGCCAAAACCTTAGCTAAAATTTTATAAGGACTTCCAAGCAAGGATATAGGCCGATGAACATTTAACTCCGAAGCACCAGGCTTTTTCGGAATCAATGCCAGAAAAGAAGCACCCAGACCTTTGGAAATGACTCCTCTATCAAAAAAAAAAAAAAAACTCAGATAAATTCCATAACATCTGATTTTACCGTCTCCCAAAAGTGTTTAAAAAATATAATAGGAAAACCATCAAGACCCAGAGCTCTATCATCCCCCAATTGCCACATTGCATCATTCACCTCCTTTTCCTCAAATGGAGATTCCAAAGCAACTGCTTGATCCTCAGTGAGCACTCGAAACGGAAGAGAAGCAGGAACAATAGACTCACCATTATCATTTGCAAATAAGCCTTTAAAATAATGAACAATTTCATCACATATCTCACCCCTATTCCCCACCACATCCCCATCAACTGTAACAGAAGTACTTACGTATTCTAGCACTTGCCATGTGATGAAAGAACTTTTAGAATTTTTATCCACTACTTGGAGCCATCGAACTCTTGAACGTTGCTTCCATTTAATTTCTTCCTGAATGGCCTTCTTTTTTAGCCAATTCTTTATTTCTTTCCTTCTGAGAAGATTTTCCGGCGAAAGAAGACCCTCCTCCTCCAAACTACTGAGAGACTGCAATTCTTCCAACCAAGATGATTCCTGAAGAGTGAACTCCTCACAACGATCTTTATCCCAAGACTACATCTTGCCTCTTAAAAACTTAAGCTTTTGAAGAAGACAATAACCCTTCCAACCCGAAGGATTAATTCCTCTCCACCACCACTCAACTAGATCATGAAAATTGTCATCCTTCAACTAGGCAATCTCAAATCGAAAAGGGGAAGGACCCCAAGAGTCTAAACATAAATCTAATGTAATAAAGGCATGATCAGATACAGGAGAAGTAATCGCACTCGGAACAGATTGAGGAAAGCTTTCCAACCACCTATCATCAACCAAAAATCTGTCCATCTAGCAAGAACTGGATCATCTTGCATATTAGACCATGTGATTTAGGGGATTGGTTGGGTTGGTTATGCAAGATAAGGTTTAACTCATTAGATCATCTAAACCAATGAGAAAAAAGATAATTAAATTACAACCAATGAATAATTCCACCTAGGTTCTAATAACTCATAGAACCAAAGAAATGCTTCCACATAAGCTCCTATGACACATACAAGCTCATGCCCAAATAGGCGTGTAATGAATTGGTGAGAATCATTCATGTTGAAGTTGTTTGCATGATTTCCATGTGTACAAAAGGACAGAGAAGAAGCAACCAATGAGAAGATGCCACGTAGGATGGAGAAGTGTCCCAAACAATGAAAGGATACCATGTGTTGCTGACTGAGTGTCCCAAGCTTCTTGAACATCACATCTCCAAGAAAGGTGTTGCCCCAAGGAGATTTGACGCAGGACAAGGAATAGGGTAACCCTAAATGCCTAAATGTGGATTAAAGGGATGAAAATAATACACCCTAAATCTAAAATGGGTTGAAATTAAATACCAATTAATATATGCAATTAATTAATACAGAAATTTACCACAAAGAATCATGTAAATTCTTGGAATCTAATATAAGTGATTATAAGACAATCCAAACCAAGTCACATCTGCAGTTAAGGTCCTTCAAAATAAAGGAGTTTGTCAAATCCCATAAATATATAGATCTATCATCAAAAATAGAAATTAAATTGGTTGTTTGGCAAGGAGGAATTGTAGGACATCAGTAATATGAGATCTTAACAGTATGGGACAGCAAAATAGGGGATTTCAATGGATAGGACAGCAGTAAACAGTCGTATATGGGACTGTTATGGGTTGAGACAGCAGTTTATGGGGCTGTTTGGGATAGGGAAGGCTTGGGACGAGTCTGGATGGGATCTGGGACAGGTCGGGATAATAAATAAGGATTTTTCTAGGACAGATCTAGGACAGCAATAGGACGGTTCTGGGACAAATCTGGGACAGCAATAGAATGATTCTGGGACAGATCTGGGATGGTTATGGGATGGATATGGGCCGGATCTGGGATGGATATGGGACGGATCTGGGAAGGATCTGGGATGATCTGGGACGGATCTAGGACAGCAGATGGCGTGGCTATGAAAGGTGACGGCAATGGCTCAAGCGCTTTTTGTTCTTGGAAGAAAAGAAAAGAAACAAAGAGAGAGGTACGAGAGATAGAAGAGATAAAAAAAGTACCTGGATAGAGGAAAGGTTTCTCACCTTCTTGTTCTTGAAGATTTCTCACCTTTGTGGCTTCTCACCAATTCCTTTCGCAGGAGACAAGTTTTGCAGAGAAAACTTCAAAGCTTCTTTCATTCATTAAGTGTCAATCCCGTATGGAGGGGTTATATCATATATATAATGACTTAAAAACATGAAAAAGACCAAAATATCCTCAAATAAATAAATACCAAACTACACTCAATGATTAGAAAGCCCTAATTACATGTAAAATCACTAAATTTCCCCAAATAAAACCAACTATTGGACTAAACGAATAAATGAAAGAAAAAATACAATTATAAAAGTTGGAAATCCTAAATCTAAATATAGAAACTTGCTAAATATGAAACTTGTGTGGTGGTCCGCATCAATCTCCCCATCTGAAAAAGAACTCGACCTTGCAGTTCAAACAGATGAAAAGACACAAATCTACCCACGCACGTGTCTTCCTAGTGTGGGGTCTTCAAAGTGAAATCACACGTGCGTGGTCTTCAGGTATAAATCAAGCAGATCAGCAACGGGCCGCAATAAGAATCCTGGATCGACTTTCATCCGCCATCGATGGTATACTCTGAATCCAACACTGAAGGCACGAGCAACTCTGGGTGGCGGCAACAACAAGATGTGAATAAAATGCTCCTCTGCTGAGACAAGACTCCGAAGTCTCATCCGTAAATCTAGAGCAAAGCATTGTAGCTCTCTCGTGGTCACCCAAGTGGCAACAGTCACGGAGATGGGCTTCCATGTCACAAAATATGGCTGATGTCCTCCTGCAACTGTGGAAACAACTTCTTCGACCAAGATAAATTCTATCTTTTCTCTCTCGAGTGGCAAAGAAGGTAAAGAAAGTAGGATCAGTGAAGGCTATATAGGTGCAAGTCATGTGTAATAAAGTGGATCCGGAAAGCTAGTAGGAGGGTCAAGGTGATGATTAGGATTGAAGGCAGCTCTAAACTGTGAAGGTGAGCTAGATGGTGCAACTATTTGGCTTTGAAAAGGTGAGGGAGGTACAGGTTGAATGGGCTAGATAGGTGCATAGCATGGGCTATGGAATGGATCAAGAAGGCCAAGAGGTACAAAAGGTATAGGCTGAGTTGGTGGCACAGGTAAAGGCTGAGGGTCAGGTTGTGGATCAAGAAGGCCAATAGGATCAGGGTGAGGCTGTGGGTCAAGAAGGCTAATATGTGGGACAGGGTCATGCTGATGTGGGGTGGGGTTTGAAGGTGAAGGTATTGGATCTGGACAGGGTATGAGGTCCTCCACATGATCATCCACATCAAATTCATTGGATTTGCAATGAGAATCTGCAGCAAACTTATATTGTTCAACGCTTATATTAATTTGACTTTCAATTTCAGCATGCGAATCATGTATATGCTGTGCAAATGCATGTACAAACTCAGACAGACTAGGTGACACTGACTCTGGGATGAGATCTAGAGGTTTTCTATTTGACGCAATGGCTTTGGATAACCTGTGGGATTGTACCACCTCTGATTTATCATTGCTTTCACCATATGTGTCAAGTTCCCGAAGCATAAGGTGATTAATGAGCCTGCGACGGTGGAAGGGAGGGACATATTTCTCATTTAATTATTTCTTCATTTCGTCCCATGTCAAATCTAGGGGGTCTTTTCTTAACCTCCTATATTTTTGTTCCACCGTCACCCAAAAAGTCCGGGCTTGCTCTACCAATTTGAATTTGGCGTAACGGACTCGTCGACTTTCTGACATGTCATGCCACTCAAAGTAGCGCTGTATGTCTGATCGCCAATCGAGAAAAACTTTGGGTTCTATACGTCCATCAAAATCCCAGGGCACGATAGGAACAGTCTTCAAGGCACATTCACCATTTTTGGTAAATTCCAGATGCTTATGAGACTGATGGTACTCACCACAATCAACTTCTCGGAGTTCGGTCAATATGGAGTCAACTGGGTGCTCTTGGGTTGTACATGAATGAATTTATCATTTATGGCTTCCTGTCTCCTTTGAAATTCAGTCGTCTGGATAGTCAACTGGATGAGGAACTTATTGAACAAAGTTGGGAGTTGTTCTCCTGATATGTTTAGATAATTCTAAATGTTGTATCCTAAACTCTATATGCCATGATAATTTTTTTTTAATATTTTTTTAAAATTAATTAATTAATTAAAAATTAATTAGTTAATTTTTTTTTTATACTAAATGCAAATCTAGGACCGTGGATGTTTAAGGAAACAATCCAACCTTCCTATTGATACCAATTTTATGCAGGACAAGGGATAGGGTAACCGTAAATGCCTAAATGTAGATTAAAGGGATGAAAATAATACACCCTAAATCTAAAATGGGCTAAAATTAAATACCAATTAATATAGAAATTTACCACAAAGAATTATGCAAATTCTTGGAATCTAATATAAGTGATTATAAGACGATCCAAACTAAGTCACATATGCAGTTAACGTCCCTCAAAATAAAGGGGTTTGTCAAATCCCATAAATATGTAGATCTCTCATCAGAAATAAAAATTAAATTGGTTGTTTGGCAAGGAGAAATTGTAGGACAATAGTAATATGAGATCTTAACGGTATGGGACAGCAAAATAGGGGATATCAATGGATAGAACATCAATAAACAGTCATATATGGGACTGTTATGGGTTGGGACAGCAGTTTATGGGGCTGTTTGGGATGGGGAAGGGCTTGGGACGAGTCTGGATGGGATCTGAGACAAATCGGGACGAGTCTGTATGGGATCTGGGACAGGTCGGGATGGTAAACAAGGATTTTTCTAGGACAGATCTGGGACAACAATAGGACGGTTCTGGGACAGATCTGAGACAGTAATAGGATGATTCTGGGACAGATCTGGGATGGATATGGGCCTGATCTGAGATGGATATGGGACGGATCTGGGATGGCAGATGGCGTGGCTATGAATGGTGACGGCAATGGCTCAAGGGCCTTTTGTTCTTGGAAGAAAAGAAAAGAAACAAAGAGAGGTACGAGAGATAAAAAGAGTACATAGATAGAGGAAGGCTTCTCACCTCTTGTTCTTGGAGATTTCTCACCTCTGTGGCTTCTCACCAATTCCTTTCGCAGGAGACAAGTTTTGCAAAGAAAACTTCAAAGCTTCTTTCATTCTTCAAGTGTCAATCCCGTATGGAGGGGTTATATCATATATATAATGACTTAAAACATGAAAATGACCAAAATATCCTCAAATAAACAAATATCAAACTACCACCAATGATTAGAAAACCCTGATTACATGTAAAATCACTAAATTTCCCCAAACAAAACCAACTATTGGACTAAACAAATAAATGAAAGAAAAAATACAATTATGAAAACTGGAAATCAAAAATCTAAATATAGAAACTTGCTAAATATGGAAACTTGTGTGGTGGTCCGCATCAAGACTCCATTGACCCATTTAAGTGCTTGCCCAAATTAGAGAGGCTTCAAGGTGCATTTGACCATCCACTCCATGTAGCACTTGCTAGGCCTCCAAGCAGCCCATATTCCATTGCCCATAAGTAAGGCCCACTTGAGTAGGCCCAAGCCCATATATGAGGCACATATACGCTAAACCACCAATTTGAAGCCCATATTAGATGGTTTAACCCTACACTTGCCACAATAAAAAATGTAGTCTTCTATTCCTCCTAGTTTGATGTCCACATCCAGAGACTAGAAATAGATGGACACAAGGACTCGATGATAACAAGGATGATACTCATTTGAGTATGAAATAAGCTTAGAAAGCTCATACACAATTTAGTAAATCCTCTGAGAATCTCATGAGTAGACATAAAATGAAGATAATTGTTAGTGAACTCAACAATGCTTGAGCAAATATTAGCAAGTTCCTAATATTAGATCATCAAATTAAATCTAGAGGCCTGAGAACCTAAGTTTCAAAATTAGTGGTGTTTGAACATTCAAGAATGAGGGCAAATAACTAATCATTTATTGAAGCGAACAGAACTTATGAGTCTATCAAGCCAATGAACCAATCCAAATCAATACACGAATGCCACATACTTCTAATTACCAAACCTGCAAGTAAGCATCCTCAACATCATACGCTGACAAGGAAAGTAATGGGGAAATTTAGGAATTAGTGTGTACCTGGCCTAATGCTTGCAGACAAAGAGCTTGCAGCACTCCTTCAGATAGGTCCACTGGAAGTTCTCTCCTATAGGAAGAGCATCAATGAAATCATTTGCAATGTGTAGATGCACCATAAATCAACATGATGCACTCCCAATCTGAAGTGACACTTTATGAACTACAATCAATATGTAGTCCCTTAGGTTCAGATCGGTGCAAGAATTACCAGTTATGAGCCAAACACTGATTGACGTTGATGATGAAGATATAATGAAGAAAATGATGATGATAATTATGATGATGATGAGCACCTGAGCTCTGGGGATATCCGTGGGAGAACATGTCTGACAGCGCAATCCAAATATCCAGCAGCCTTCAAGAAAATATCTATGGAAGCCCGTCTGCACTCTACTGGAAAAAAAAAAAAGGTGGCAGAAGCAAACAAAATTAGATGCTAACATCAAGTGAAATATATCTCATGGCTTTATTTATTTATTTATTACTGTTGTAATGCAAGGTCAATAGTTTTTGCTACCAAATCTACAGGTGAGAAATCAATTTTTCTTCTTATACAATGATATAACGAATTAGTATATGTACTGATGATTGCAGAATAAAGCGGGCACTAAAAAATGACTGTTTCCTGTTGAGAGAAGTGACGGAAACGGAGAACCATTTTTGGGCACTGGTAAAAGGAAAAATATTTCCAGATCACATGTCCACAAGCTTCCAAGTCAGGGACCTGTCTAGCATCTGAGCTTTAAATGTCTATAAGCACATAATGAGACTATTCATCAAACTACTATTGAAACTGTAATTCCACCAATTAAAGTAGAAAACCTTTTTCTTTGGAAGGTATTACACTGGCACACCATTACAATGATAACGTACTTGAAGATGGCAATAAGATCAAAGTGCCACAAGGCAAAGAACCCAAAACCAATCCTCGTCGATTACGATAGCGGCAAACAGACACATTTAGGTAGACATTACATGATTTAGAACTGTGATTGATGAGAGCTTAAAATTCAAATGGTTCTATCACGTGTCTGTCAGTAGCTAGGATAGAGGAATTTTGTGGGTGTTAGGAGGCAACCTAGTCCATGTAAAACTCTTGTCAAATCCAATATGAGTTCCACTAGTACAGATTCTCAAAAAGCCTTAGATAGATGGGATGAAAGCTTTGATGAGGATAATACTTGCAAGAATCTCTTCCAAATATTCAAACCAAGTCTGTTCTGTGTGATGACAGGGAGGAAACTATTGACCATAGCTAGGATAGAGTCAAGTGTTTCAGTCAAGAAAGAATACCTGCAGAATGCATTCCCTCATAGATTGTTTACTTATAGGCAGAAGTCTAAATATTTTCTAGCATGGATGCCGGATAATTTGGCAATGCAGAAGCAAAGCTCTTTTAATCAGAAAATGTTTAATAGTTCAAATATAGCTATAAGAATTTTGTTTGATGCAGCCAAATTCCGGAACACTGTAAATCCACCTCTGCAACTCAATATCAGCCTTTTTGAGGACTGTAGATCTCTCCTCGGCAAGTCGTTTTAAAGCTCAACTTTTGTGGATTTGTTGATAAAGAAACAGCCTGGAGAAATAGGTGGAATTATTCATGATCATGTTGGAACCACATTTTTCTCATACTCTGAGGGCCTAGACAAAGAAGTCCAAGCTGAGCTGTTGGCCATAACTAATGGAATTATTATTTGTCTGGAATATAGCATACCAGCCTCAATTATTGAAGGTAATAACCTAAACCTGGTCAACAGTGTAAGGTTGCATGGTGATTACCGATGGGCAAATGATGAAGGGTAGGATAGGGTGTATAGCCTACCTATGCCTCCAACATAGAAAGAAGAAATTCTGCAAGACCTGACTTAAAGAATTCGGACGTCTCGGAAGATTCTTGGACCAACGTCGACGGAATAACGCCTCTTGATAGCTCACCCAGATCTACGACAAACGGAGCTTCAAAGAGGATGGGAAAAAACCTCAAATTTTCACTAGAATAATGAGAAAAGGCCAGAACTTCTTTGGGTAAAAATTGACACCATGGAAAGATCACCAAAGAAATTATGGAATTCTAGAATTGAGTCCTTGAATCAATTCCAAGAACTAATTGCAAAATTCGTCCAAGGGGATTGGACAAAAATTGAACTAGAACAACTAGAAATGAGAAAATCAACTGGAACTAGAAAAACCAAAGAAAACTAGAACTCAAAGAGAGAGGAACTTCAATCTCAAACTCGAAAAATGGATTGGATGTCATGTGTGCTTTGTACAATGCCCAACGGCACCTTTTCTTTTTAGCAGTAACAAAGATACTTCATTCAAAATGAAAAGAGTACAAGAATAACAAAAGGTCAAGAAGAGATAGACCAAAAAGAAAACAAAATGGAAAAGATAACATAAAAACATAAAATACCATTACAATAACAACTGTCCAATAACCCCTCAATCCAACAGTAATCAAATGGGTCTCCTCCAAAATCAAAAGAAGAAGACTCCTGAGAAGCCATTATCGACTCCCATCTTAGCAAAGTAGTATGTCATTCCATTGGTTGTACGACTAATATGAACGAAAATACATCAAAACCCCATCACCAAAGCTCTAATCTCCCGAACCATAGTAATCATTTTCCAAGGGGGACGCCTTTGCCCCGAAGCCCATTTTATTGCATTTGCCGAGTCCCCTTCAATCACAAATCTACTTTGCCCATAGAGTTTCCAAATGGCCAATGCTCTCCTAATGCTAAGGATTTCTGCCTCATTCGAATCTCTAGCTGCAACAGACTCATTAAACATGATTGTTGTTCGACCCTCATGATTCCTCAGTACTCCTCCTATTCTTGCTGGCCATGGTTTCCCCTTACAGCACCATCCACATTAAAATTCATAACACCCCTAACCAGTGGAACGCAACTCTCCTCTGATCCCCTTTCAACCTAGAATTGTTCATACACCCATCCTAAGACAATAGGCGATCCAAAGGTAAGACCCTTAAACTCTGTACTAGACAGGAGCCACACGCAAAGTCTCCACTTTGCAATCTAAAAGATATCATCGGCATCCATTGATTTTCCTTCAAAAAATCTATTGTTCCTCTCTTTCCAAACTAACCACAAAACTACATCCGGGATCGTTTTCCAAGCCAATTTCTTTCTAGGTTGCAAACCCAACAAAAACCAAGAATCTATGCACCCCCCACAGGTTTTATCCAAGACCCACAGAACATCTAGAAGATTGGCAAAGTTCATCCACACACTCTGAGGATCAATCCTAGCCATACATTCCAAGTTGCTAAATTTCCATCATGGCCGAATTTAGCTTCCAAGGATAAGGCTCCATGCCATGCACCTTCTAAATTCCCAATCTTTCCTTTTTCCAACTTTCCTCTATGCACATGAGACAGAAAATTCATTTAAAACCATAATTGCTTAGATTTGGGTCGCTAAAAGGGTCCATTTGGCCTCAATTTGATGAATTTGGCGCATTGGGCCCATATGAAATAAACTTGAGCTGATTTTGGATCAATTTTGGTGGCTTTTCATGTTGGAAATGCGGGTCTTTAGCACCAACATTTTTCTCCTACTCAATTATGAATAATTGAGCAATTTCATGTCTAGTCTCATCTTGGTGGTCATCTAATTGATCAAAATTACTCCCAATTTCATGCATGAAGTATGATGTCTTCAATTCTTGCCGGGTAAAGATCTTGCATGCTAGGAAAATGAACTGATGAAGTCTCCATCTTCAATCTTCATCTTGTCTTTAATTATTCTCATTAAGCTTGTGATGCCCTCTTAAGAAATCACGCTATATTGAAGGAGAATACAAAGCTATCTCACAAAAATCATGCAATGGAACATCTGCGGTGGCCCTGAGGAAGCAAATAGAACTTCTAGAAGGATGGCAGCCCTTCGACCGCTTGGTCTGGTCAGGCTCAAGAGGAATGCACCAATTCTTTTGTCCAACAATAAGTGGAAGGAGAGAGGGTAGCTCTCCTTTGCTGAAGCAATGCTGGCTGGTCTATGGTGTTTTAGTCACAAAAGATGTGGTTTTCAAGAATCAAATGTTTGTTGATATTTCCAGCTTTATTTTTTTTTAGAGACCAGGATTCATTTGACAATATATCTCTCAGATGTTTTGGTTTTCTTTGAGATAGTGTACTTCTGTTGTGATCCCTAAACGAAATAAATGTTTCTTTTCCAAATAAATAAAAAAAGAGCTTTGATGATGATGATGAGTCCAAGGGGATGAAACTGAATGCAATAGAAAGAATACAAAACATTTTAAATTAATTTAAACTAATTCAGAGAAAAGAAGTCCAGCACATTCTGCATATCCTAAAAACCACTGAAGCTAGACAATATGAAGATGAAGATACCAAACCAAAGTGTTTTCAATCTGGCCTTCACATAAACACCAACCTTCCGATACTTTAGGCTGATAACCGTCTGGAGATGTTTTAGGAAGTAGCAATAAATTGGCCTGTGATAAGGATAGCATAGCCATCAAGTGTAGAACTGATAGTACCTCATACCAAGCATTCGACAAGGCTGTTTCCTGCAAGAATAATGAGCAGCATTAACAGAGGTCACTTCTAACATAAAAAAGAAAGCGCCAATATACCAAATAGATATATAGAACTAGAAAAAGACACAGATTCCTACTTCTGCATCATCCTCTTGATTAACCCACACAAACTGTACCATGTTCTCTAGCTGGTTTCCTGTATACCCCATTTGAGGAATTGTCAATAACTGAACTGAATTGAGTAGGTTAGCCACTAAGTACATAAATATAACAGAAAGAATGGCCTGCTTTTGAAGTGTAAAGCCTTACTTACCATCTGTTACTAATCCCAACAGAACTGGCAAGTAATCTTCAAGAGCCTGCTGAAGATCAGCCAATGTTGAACCTCCTGCTTGGACAGTTTCATTGGATTTATAAATATCATCCTTAACATACCTAGTGTTACATGGTGCTTCATATTCAACTAACCATGTTGTGTAGCTGTTTTTCTCCTTGGCCTAGCTGTTGGCACTTCTTGTACAGCCATGACAACAATTCGAGTTCTAAGGGCATAGAGACGTTCCACCAGTGTTTTAGGCAAGTGGTCAGCTAGTGGCAAAGAAAATTCCACTGGTTTAGGGATGCGCAAACCAGGCACGAAAACAGCTACTTCTCCCACATTTCCAGGTGTTCTTCTGTCTCCACCACCATCTTTTGGTGTTGACGCAAAGCATCCCATATCCTGGGCCTTCTCTCTACCACAAGTAGAAAATAAAGTTAAAAAAATCATAAAATCAGACTCTTCCCATGCATGCTTGAAATCACTAAAGTGGTTGGATGTTATCTAATATCTAAAACACTGCTGACTCAGATACAGAAAAATAAAAACAGAACTAAGTAGGATCAGCTACTGATCTTGTTGAAAATCTAATCAGTTTGAGGATATACATTTTACAGACTGACAAATAAGGGCAGCTCTTTCTAAAAAGGCAGCGAACATCAAAACTAAAAAAAAAAAAAAATTAAAGAAAAGGGCATGAGAAAGATAATCTGGATTAACTAAATGCTAACCAACAGGGCAGTGACCTCAGTAATGTCACATTATGTAGCTAGAAATTTGTGGAAAGTGTACGAAGGCATAATTTAAAATTCACAAGGCCGTCTTAGTTCATTTCCTTTTACTTCTTTATGTATTTATTGTTGTGGCTTTCTAATCTAATAATCTTCCTCTGAAGAAACAAGCAATCAAACAGAGACAAACACAAGAAGCCAGATGTTTCAGTAAGAATCAAGATCATTCCAATATAATGAATTAAACGGCGCTGCAACACGACTGACATATCAGAGGCTACCATAAGAATTTATCCAAAATATACAGAAATAAGAAAGTCAAAAACCATACATGCAAGAAATTTATCCTACAATTTATGTTAATGAGACAGAAAAGTTGCCCAAGTTCAAATATCCATACGAATTACTTATTCTCCTCTTTTATTTCGATTTATACAACCCAATTTCTCCTCACCTCTTGACACGTTTCAGAAGTGAAACAGGTCAATCAGCACTTCTTTCGATCTCTGTAGAAATACTTCACGAGTCAGAGCATCAGAAAAGTGAAAAGAAAATATAACTGATCACGCAAGAGGCATGATAAAAGACTACTTTAGTTTTCCCTTTTACTCTCTCTCAAAGTGCGGTGCCTTTGACTTGTGGCAAGCCAACAGTAAAAGCAAAGTACAAGCAAAAAGCAGAAACCTAAAAAAAAAATAAAAAAGGCAGCCTAAACTAAAGAAATATATATTAAACCCAAGTAGATCAATGCAATTTCTCCATAAAGAATTCCCAAACCAAAAGTAAGAGCTTCAAGTGGCATATGATCGAGAATGTAAGTAAAGGATTTCTCGATGAACCAAAATAGAGAAAGGAAATTTTTTTTTTTTATTTTTCTTCAAAAAAAACAAGAGTAAAGGCAGCTCTCAGAACAGTTCTAAAAAATTAAGAATTTATAAGATTGTAGAAGAAGACTATAGCAAGCCAAAATTCACGTATTCAAAATAACAAATTCAACGCCGAGGATAAAAAATCTAAAATGAGGGCAACCAATCCAAATGATAACTTTTTCAATCGGCAGAATTCAAAAGAGAAGAAAAATTGATATAATTTTTTTTTAAAGAGAGAGAGAGAGATCAGGAAGTCAAACATGGTAGAAATTGGAGAAATCCCGGGCGATCCGATAATTCGAAGAGGGGTTCCACGTCTGAAATGAAAATCGAGCATTACCTTCAGTGGAACCCTAGAAATAAGAAATTCCATCAAAATCTTCGATTAGCGGGCCGTGGAGTCGAAGAGACACTCCTCCTTTTTGAAACGGTAGAAATGGAGAACTAAAATCTACAACATCATATAACCTAGAAATGGAAGAAAATCCTCAGTGAGATTGAGGTTGAGAGCCCAAATCCAAAGTCACCTCTCAAAAACCCTAGAAATGGAATGGAATGGACAATTGATCAGGTCGAATGTGCGAGAGAGAGATTTCTTTTTTTACTCCCGAGAAGAATAGATGAAGAAAAAAAAAAAATTGTTCGTGTGCTTATTGTAGACTTGTAGCTAGCGTCCAAAGGGGCGCTCAGTTTTGGAGCTTTAAAAAGTAACGAGTGCCGGAAGCAGGAATTGTTGTTGCGTTGGGTTTGGAAGGGGTCCAAGAATCGTCTATAGCACACAAGTTCATTATGGAAATTCGCGCTCCAAATGATTGATGCTCACTCTTTTTATCGTGCTCCGACAAACTACCCTAATTACTGCTCTCACGTTTCTATTGAACGGAGTCGACTCATCAGATCCGTTCTATTTCTATTTTGGTGTTCTATTTTAGAAAAAGTAATATAAATTTTTTAAAAATATACATAATAAAATATGAAGACAATTATATAACTTATGAATATATTTAAATTAATTATTTTTATCATTTTATAATAATCTACATACATAAAAATATAAATTATTATTAAATAATTCATGTTTATAATAGTTTAATTATTAAATCCTAATTTATCGTTTAAAATTTTACTTTAGTAATAATCAATTACAAGTTTAATTAGATAAAAAAATTAAAAATATTCAACTTGAATTCTCATTTAGTCAAAACTTAAAACACATAAGCGTGCCAAGTTCATTTAATTTTTTTCTCAATTGTCATTATACACATTAAAAATAAATCATACAAACTGAAAATATAATTTATGGACTACAACTCAATCAAATGTGAGTCTAAAATTCAATTTTTAACCACTTGATATTAGTGGTCAAATTCACTTGGCATCCTTGAATTATAAATGCTTAATTACTTTGACTAATAAAATCAAGTAGCTTTATATTTCATTTTAGGTTCAAATTAAAAAATAAAATCTGTAAAGTAGAATGGATCAATGTCACAAATGTCGGTGATATTTTCAAATTTACCACATCAATCGTCATTAATATCTCGGGATTTAATCAGTACTGCGGTAAATTCCCGAAAAAATCACGATAAATTGTAAAATTGCAATAATATTCCAATAAATTATTTATTAATATTTTTATTTATTATATTTTACTATTTTTTAAATATTATATTTTTATGAGATTTTCCTGTTAATTTTTCGATAAAAATCATAGTTAATATTGTGGGAACAATATTTATGACAATGGAATGAGGTGAGCCGAAACGACCTCTCTGGCCCAAAGGTTTTTTTTAATACACGTTGTAACTGTAAATTAATTAACGTGTAGCAAGTACATAGGATAAACAGAAACGTAGTCTATTCTAAACCCAACCATATCTGCAACAACCAAACAGCCGTTCTCTTTGAGAAATCATAATTTTGGTAGGAAATAAGGATATTTATTTTCACTTAGTAATATTTACAGAATCAGACAACAAAAGAGACCATCAACAAAAGGTTCATACATCACAAAACACATCTTTAAACACAACCATTTTGAAGCTCTATAGAAAAAGACTAACAAATTTATGGAACTCCATTGACATTTGTATAATGCTCAGCTAGCTGCTGTGTGATCCTATTGGGCTCCAGAGATGTCTATATAAGTTGCATCTCTGTAGTTTGATCAAGTTCTTGCAAAAGTCCTAAGCAAGATAGGCCGACGTATTTATTTCATATTTATAATAAATTTATAAAATAAAAAATCAATCATTTATGATAATAATTTTTTTAATATTTAAGATCACAAAGTTAAGATAATTAGATAGTGATCAAATTTTATCCCCTTATTATAAATATTTAGAAAAGATCTATTTATTCCGTGTAAGGCTCTCCCTGCTTCATGGAACTTTGATATTGCATTTGCTCTCTTTTATGGTTTTTTCATTTTCTTGCGGGTATGTCTCTTACTCCATTCACCCTCTACTTATTTTACCAAAGTCTTTTGTAATAAAAGGGCAAGATCAACATACTTCATTAATAAGGAAAGTAATTGGTCCACCAATATCTTTATATTTGGTGCACAAAAAATGAGTCAAATATCTATTTTATCTAAATTTAATTCAATTCTTATTTTTTTTCCTCTTTCCATTTATTTGGGCAAAATGAAAATTTCATTCATTTTTGGTGTATCAAAGTTAAAAGTGTTGGTGCATCAATCAATTTTCCATTAATAATATTACTCTAAATCATTAGAAGGACCCAATTATTTTTAAACGTAGTTGGACAAAGCCTTTTCATCTTTTTAAATACATGTTTTTTCAAGCTCTTAACTCATTTGCGTTTTCATTTTCCAATCCAAATAGTCTCCTCTTCTCCAAAGCCAGCATACTTGCTTTTACATCTCTCTCTTGAACTTTGATCATTGTATTAATGATAGTGCTGATCTATGAATGTTTTGTTTCTCTATTTTTGCATTCCATGAAAGGGCTTATCCCAACACATCAAATTTGTGCGCTGGAATTATAGGAAGTATCTTTCTGCCACAAAGCCATTATTATTTCTTTCTCCTTCTTTTCTTGCCATTCAGAAGCACGTACGTATCTTTCTTCAACCCATTCTCAGTATCTATCATTTTTGTTTTCTTCAATCTTTGCACGTTATTTGTGGGATCTCAACCCCTAAATGCTTGTCTAGGAAGCACATGTTTATGACAAATAGGAATTTATCAGCCTTGCCTTTGACATTGATAATAAGTGTTCTCCTTATAGTGTTCTCCTTGATCCATATTTGATTGGTATTACGTTGCAGAATTTTCATATGGTTATTCTTAATGTAATGCCTACCTGTTAGGATCAATTTTACACTAATCATCGTTGTCATACATGTTGGGTTTGGCTCAAAAGGTCCCAATTGACCAAGTTGTGTTTTACATAGGGCACAAGTACATAAGGGCTTATTTTTCTTTTCAGGATTTTCAGAGGGTGTTTTTCTATCTGTATGTGAGAGAGAAAATAGAACAAAGAGGGAAAAAGAGAGATGGTGAAGAAAAGAGAGAAAGATAAGTGTCAGAGGGTTTGAAAAATCTTTGTAACGAATTACCTAGTTATCCTTCATAGTGGAATCGAGCATTCGCTCCGTGGACATAGCCCTTGCGGTAAACCGCATAAAATCTTTGTGTTCCTGTGTGTTTGATGATTTGTGGTTTGATTTTTCGATTATCATTTTTTGCGATTTAATTTTCTACAGTACACAAATTGCCCTAACGAAATAATATATCCTACACTTATTTAACGACCCTAAAAATAATAATTTTTTTGCAAGATTGTTGATGTGGACATCTTAACCATCATGGATCAAGAGGAAGAGAAATTATTAAAAAGCTATAACACCCCTACCTAATACGGGCATAATACCACTGACATAATCTCAAAATAACGGTTAATATAATCTTAGGTATATAATTTTTAAAAGGGAATGGGACATTCCATTTTCCAATATAAATCTGACCCACATTTAACCACAGCATGGTATAACATAATCATAAAATTCCTAGATGAATTAAATAACAAGCAACATGGATCTTAAACTTATTACAGACATCCCAAACAAAACATGTAACAAAATTTCAATATAAGTATTTCCTCATTATAAGGCATAAAAGAATTATTCACAATTGCTTAGTTTCCTAAGCCTGCTCCTGAGACCCACTGGGTCTCCACCTCCATCAGAGTACCTGCATGGCAAGGGGTGAGTTCAACTTGCCCAATGAAAGTAACACATACATCACATATCAATAAATCATATATGCATGTGATATTATGGACATATCACTATGACTAGGATATTTATAAACAAAAACTCGCAACACGTACTTTACACCTAACATGCAAACCCAAACTTATCGTCCCTCATGTGCTTCCTTTAATCATCCTAAAACATTACTAGGGTAACACTGACCATAGTTCATTCAACCCAACCCAATCCAATCATTCCACTAGCGGTGACTACGACTCATAATTCAATAGTTCTTGAATTAGACTCATAACATACTAATATAATCTCCATATCGGCTCACAAGCGGCCCCGAGTTCGTTAGACAGATCCCCATGAGAATAACCATCTATCAATCTCCCTGTCGGCTCAAAAATAGCCCTAGGCTCGCTAGTCCGACCCTCAGGAGAATAATCATCTATCAATCTCCCTGTTGGCTCATAAGCAGCCCTAGGCTCGTTAGTCCGACCACTAGGAGAATAATCATCTATCAATCTCCTTGTCGGCTCATAAGCAACCCTAGGCTCGTTAGTCTGACCCCCAGGATAATCTCAACATAACAATCACAAACCCTACTTATAAGTACAGGGTATTCTTAACTTCCCATGATTAAGTTCTAATACGCATTGAGATACAACCGACCACATTCTATTTCTCTTGGATACAACCTTGATCACTTTAGGGATTATGAATGTCAACATCACACCTATCTAGAGTCTCAAAACCCAACATATGCCATGGACCTGTAATAGCCCGAAATTTTAAATTAATATATATATATATATGGCATTTATTTATTGTAATAATGGAAAAATTGGAATTTTGATGTTATGGATATTAAATGGATCAAAATTTGGGCAAAGGCCCAAGTATGGTCCAATGGACCATGGATGTGATGGGATCCATCAAAAGGGTCAATGATGGTCAAAGTGGGCCCGATAACCATGTGGGACCCAATGATCGAAATTAACTCAAAACTCTAAGGTAAATGGTAGAAAATAATTTAATTGGGCCATGGGCACAATGGTAACTCAATTGATTGGAATTAAACCCCCCCTAAGTTAATGATGAGATGATTAAGCTAGCATAACCAAGTGGGACCCACCTCCACCTCAAGTGAGGTGGCGGTTGGCTAAGGAATTGGTGGAGTCGGCCACCATGGTTGACTTGGTCAACCATGGGTGGATTCATGAAGGAATTGAAAGGAAATCAATAGAAATTAAATTTATGAAATTAAGGGGGGCTAAGTTGAATAATAAAATTAAAAATAATTGAGTGAGTTAAGAGGGGAGTGAGCCACATAGGAAATGGGGTGAGTCAAGATGGTTTCCATCTTACTTGACTCACCAAACTCGTTGGAATGGGTGGTGGTTCAAACCCATTCCAACCACCTCCACTAAAGGGGACAATGGCCCTAAGATTGGGGGCATGCAAGGCCATACCTCCCTCCATGCTTAGTTGGTAGAGGGAGTCAAAACCAATCATGACACTCTCTCCACCTCTCCATCTCTTCCAAAACCGTCCTCCCCTCTATTCCAAAGAAAACACCAAAGAGAAAAGAAGAGAAAGAGACTTAGAAGGGAAGAAGAGAACCCAAACTTGGCCGACCACACTCCTAAGACCCAAAACTTGAGATATTTTCCATTCTCTCCTCCCTTTTTTTTCCCTCTCAAACATACTACACCTGGGCCGAACCAAACCTTGGTGATCTTATCTCGATCAAGCTCACCATTGGCCGAGTATCAAGGATAAAGAAGAAGGAGAAAGGTTAAGGAACAAGAGGAGAAAGAGACAACCGGGAGAGCCACGGATTGTAAGTATCCCTAAACAAGATATTAAGTTTTAATGGTTTAAGAATGGAATATTTTTAAGGAAATCACGAAGGAAGGGTGTACAAAATATGCAATGGAGAAGACTGACAAAACAGTCAGTCGACTGAATCTTTGATTCAGTCGACTGAACTGATAATGGACGAATCAGAAACGAGTTTCTGGGAGTTTCAGCCGACTGAATAAGGGTTTCAGTCGACTGAAATTGTGGTGGCTGATAATCGAAGGAGTTTCTGGGAGTTTCAGCCGATTGAATCTGTGATTCAGTCGACTGAACACAAACGTCTCGGATAAGAAAATGGTTCTGGAAGTTTCAGCCGACTGAATAGATGATTCAGTCGACTGAAGGAATGCTTATTAAACACGTAAATCAATGGTTGATAGTTCAGTCGACTGAAAATAAACTGGCAGAACAAACAGATAACCTGATACAAAGTCAGCCGACTGAATCTCAGATTCAGTCGACTGAAAGGGTTATGAACCATGTTTCAGCTAACTGAATGGATATTTCAGTCGACTGAAACTGAACTGGCAAGGACAAACAGACAACCTGATTCAGAGTCAGCCGACTGAATCTATGATTCAGTCGACTGAACTCCTAATTCAGTCTACTGAACTCTGAATTCAGTCGACTGAATTTACGTGTACAGTTTTGGATAATTTCAGAGGTTACTGTTAATTCGGAAGGGTAAATGGGAGTTATGTTAAATTAAAGGGTCTGATTCTAACGATCCTACGACATGATTGGTAAGTCATTTATGGACCTAAGTGTATGGGTCAGTTATGGATCGAATTATGTATGTGTTTTAATCAATGGAAAAAGAGGCTGAGATAAGGGCTGAATTATGATAATCTTGTAACATGGTTAAAGAGCATTAATGAACCTAGGTTTATGATCAGTTAGAGACTTAATCATGAATAAGATATAGACTAACTTGGGAAATGTATGATAAGGTATCGAGACTATCGCAAACGGTACGCGATCGGCGACCGGAAATATCGGACGAAAACAGAAAGGGACGTTATCGATATTAGGTAGGATTCCTACCTATTTGTAAGTCGTGGATTATATGTATATAATGGTTTCCGCATTTCATTTCAGTGATTATATGGTTTCTTTTGTGGATAATGTTTTAAATGCTATGGATGGTATTTTAAATACTATGGATTATATTCATATCCTATGGATCTTATGTTATGAATATGAATTATATTCCTCTCCTATATTATTGATATGAATTATACATATATATTACCTAGCATAATGTACTTACATCTCATGCATGACATGGGCGGGAAAATAAAGGAACCGGAGTCCATGCTTCGTCGGGGCAACCAAGAACAGACATGGGGATAGCTTGTTATGCTATAACCGGAGTCCATGCTCCGTCGGGGTGACCGAGAACAGACATGGGGATAGCTTGTTATGCTATAACCGAAGTCCATGCTCCGTCGGGGCAACCGAGAACAGACATGGGGATAGTTGGTATGGTATCACCGGAGTCCATGCTCCGTCGGGGCGACCGAGAAGCAAACATGGGGACACCTTGACGAGGTTTGCCGTCAATGGAGATATGGCATTTTTATGATGATATGGATGATGGGTGGGACACATGGCATAAGCACCCATGGCATGGCATTCATTATATGTGTTATTATATTGCTATCAGTATACTTGTTATCACTAATCCACGTGTTAGCCCTACTCGGAGTCCTACTTGGGCGCATTGACTAACACCCTACTTCCACCCTAGCTGGTGACACAGGAGATGGAGGGAACAGTGGACGAGACGGGAGTCAAGCTTAGGAGCTTGGGATAGCGGTTACTTGTTTATCAAAGTTTTATTTTGGGAAAAGTTGTAATTTAAGTAGCTTAGCTGGCTTACATGTAATATTTTCGATTTCTTGTTATGGACTGGATTATATTCTGTACGATACCATTTTGAGACATAATTATGAACATTGGGGTATTTTAGTAGTTTAAGGATGTATCTTCTCTTCTATCTAAAAAAACGGTAGGATAGACTCTATTATCATGTTCCTCATTCAGTTAATTTCCGCGAGCTTACTTTCTACGCGTGAACCATTCTCGTGGACTTAGTTCCACGCACGCGCGGGGTTGGCCAGTTGAGGGCCGTGCTTTAGAAGCTCGGACTCAACTCGCGTCGTGACGTCCGCGCCGTTCTCACCTCTTAATTCAAAAAAAAAAAAAAAATAGACTCTGATTTTCAGTGAAAATGGGGCGGGCGTTACAGGACCCATTCTAGTCTCACGATTACTCCACACTCTAAGTATACACGCTATACCAAAGGGAAGCTTTGTGTCCTGATGCAACTTAATATCCATGCCCTACTAATATCCGTCACAAGTACAATCTACAAGCTACATGTAAGCTCATTATTTTTACACTTATTACCATATTACATTTGTATCATACTCTGCTTGATAAGGTAAAGGGGTAATATTTACCATCTAGCACATGCTACTTTTATCACATAACCCCACATTATCATTCCACATACACATCATGTAATCAATAAATTAATCTAACATATCATCTCACATTATAATCAACATGCCATATTAACAATAAATCATATCATATCGCAGTCTAGATGTAACAAATCATACCAAACACAGTCCAAACCAATAAATCGTATCACGTATGTATATACATCACTCATTCAAACGACATGAATACCTCTGGAGAGTCCCCCACCACATAATTCGTCATAACAATTTCACCCTTGCCAAATGGCTTATAACAAAGAGGGATCCACTCACCATGGTATTCCATGCCCATACAAGTATTTAAGAAGAATATGCAATACAAGTATTTACGAAGAATATGCAATATATATGTACTGAAAGTTCCCTTCAATGCTAGAGCAAGGACTGAGATTGTCCCGAGAGAGAGAGAGAGAGAGAGAGGGGGGAGGTGGTGAATAGGACAATCCCCAAATTTTTATGGTCTTTACAAATTTCTTGATTAATTAACAAATTTGCAACGGATTAATAATTTTAACCAAGAGAGATGGGTTGTATGATCAAAAGTGTGCACAATTATAAGAATGATCACACAAGTAAAGATCAACACCCACAAAACCAATTTATAATAGGTTCAGGTTAAACAACCTACATCCACTCTAAGGACTCACCCAACCTTGGGTTATCCGGAATTCATTATGTGGGGACTTACACCCTCACAATTAGAACATGAATTCCACCTCACTCAATCGGCTGGGAATTCCACCCACCATTGTGCCAGAGACGACGCTCTAGAGTTTTTATAGTGATTCCAGATCCAATCCTCATTAATCCACTCGTCCTAAATTTTGAAATGTTCTACCAACCCAAGGTCTACTTCCTTATCCCTCTATTTTTTATAGTGGTTCCGGCTTCCTTGCCTTAGTCCACTTCACAAGATGATTTATAAAATAAAATCACTAAAAAGCACTTGCCTTTGTATGATATCACTTGTAGATGTATGCTTCTTGAGGATACTCTCCCAATGTGATGTCGATGATGTCGAAGATGTGCCTTGTGTATACTCAATCACAATCAATGAGAGGTCTCTAGGATTTAGATTTGCCAATGGATTCCTAGATCTATATTTCTTTCTTTCTCTCTCTTTCTCTTAATCACAATTAAGAAGATTGGATGTTTGATTCACCAAGTGTAGTGCATGGAGAGATGAGTGATCCTTCTATTGGCCCTTGTTTAAGCTCACTAATAATGATGAGGGTCCAATTGATTTGCCAAAGGATACCAACTGGTTGCATAAAGATTGGTATTTATAGAGAAGACAACCAGTTGTATCAACGGTAATATACTGATAGGTAGGTCACACCAAGGGGTCGATGACAAGAAATGTTACCGTTAAAAACCGATTGTTGTGCATTAAATGCACTCCCAACGTAAATAATTTTTCCAGGTCGAAATGTCGGTGTCGCTGATGGGTCGACAGTCATGGCACTGAGAGGTCGGTCCATACGAGAGGATCGGTCTGGGCAACACTATGCTGACGGAATTTCAAGTCTAGAAACCTGTCTTACCCAGAACGACCTGTTGCTATTTACCGAGGGGTCGGTCCTAGTACTCTCGATCGGTCTTGAACTACCGATATGTCTGTTTTCTCGAGAGCCCACCTGAGTTCTAAGTTCCAGAACTCATAAATCTTTATCGAAGAGTCGTTGATCACGAGTGGTCGTTTCAGCCTTTCACCGAGGGGTAGGTGCATACGAGACTCTCAATCAGAGGCTTTCCCAGAATGACAGTTCTATGATCCAAAAGCTATGTCAATCTAGGTCGACCAGTCTTTCACCACGATAGGTCGATCCTGTCTTCCACTGAGGGGTCGGTGAGAACGACTGATCAAGCTGATAGTGAAACCAAATAATCTTTCCAAGTTAGGTACCAATTCACTAGTCAAACTTGCTCTCTAGGCTTTTTATGACTTTACCATTTGTTCAACTAAGCCTAGGCATGGTCATCCTAAGGTGTTGTGTTCCCTCTAAAGTCATCTATGACCAAATTACCTTTGTGATTACCATACATAGTGATGATGACTCCGCACTTGATCCTCCAATGCTTGAGTTCTTGATTTAATCTTCATCACTTGAGTCTTGATCATTGCTTCAAACTTCCGAGACAATGCTTCACCTAAGTCATGGAATTGACAGATAGGTGAATCGGCAAGCCGAGGCACTAACATGTACTAATTGAATGTAAGTATCCCCTCACCTAATGTGTTGGTGAAGTCTATGTGTTGGTGAATTTGAACCTGGCTGGATTGAATAAATGCTCAAATGAACACCAGAAAAGTAAGAGGCCTGAGAGGAATTTCCTGGACTTTGCTGCCTGGGTTGATGAATCTTGCAAGGATTGGAGCAGAGCTCTTCCTAGCTCATGCTACAGATAGGGTGCTGATTCTCGAGTGGTCGAGGGCTGAAAAGAGGGGCACAGACGGGCTAGCGTTTGGTGGCTGAGAAGCTTCGTGATGGGACAGAGATTTGGCTGGCGTTGGCTAAGGAAGAGAGGCAAAGAGAGAAGAGATGAAGATGTGAGAGCGATAGAGAGAAAAGAAAAGAGAGGAAACGATTGAGGATTAGGTTAAAAGAGTTAGGGCATACGGTTGTAACATAGGGAGAAGAATGAGGAGTGAGGATAGGTTAGTGGGATGTGGCCGTTTTTTTTAATTTATTTATTTTAAATTCACATTTAATACACTAAAAAAATCCAAGTTTCTAAATTTTTTAAAATTATGCAAAGCAAGACAAAAACATCGGGATTTTAAATTTTTTAGGAAAGCAAATTATTATTATTATTTTATATTTCTAGTGATAATTAACCAAATAATTCAAAATTTCTAAAATGTCCATCGAGCCTCCTAGATCAGGACCTGGCAAGTCAGGGTTCAATAGGGAGCCCACACGCCACCCACACCTACTAAACCCTTGAAATCATCTCGGAGATCCATAGATCTCCTTGAAACCCCGAAATATCGGGTCACGTCGTTACAAAAGCAGAGGCCAATGTAATGAAGAAATTGTGGAATTGGCACTTAGGGCACATGAGAAATTTGAAGATGGTAATATGGGCTCACTAAAGGCTGTCCGTAGTTTTTAGAAACTATTCGAACTTCTGAAACATTATTTCTATTTTTCAAAGTCGAAGTTTTGAACGTTGTTTTTATGTTTAGTTTAAAGTTTTAAAACCCAAATTACCCTTTTTAAATTTAAAACTTTAGATCGAGTGGCTTTTAATTTCAATTTTCAACCAAAAATCATTTCTTAGCCCATTCTCGATGTTCTAAACCTTTCTGCAAGGTCATATTTCATTTGAAGTGTCCCTAGGTCAGCTTTGTGAGGTATGCTCAGTAAACCCCTGAAATGACTTCTCCTTAGCGGACATGACTTTGAAAAAGTCTATAAAAGTAGAGAGAGAGCTCAGCTCTCTCCCTCGATTGTGGTGCCTTCTCTCCATTCTCTCTCCTCACTTTCTATTTTCTCTCTCTTCCTTTTTTTTTTCTCTCCCAAAAGGAGAGAAAGCCCAAACGATGATCCCCCTCCCTCGTAGCAGAATGCTGTAGTCGCGGTTCTTGCTGCTGTCGCTGATGACTTTTTCGGCCGGTTGCCTGCAAATTTTTCCAGTGACATTTTTTTTGACAAATTTTCCTCATTTTTCCCGGCAACCCTCTGACGCCCTTTTTTCAAGTATTGTAATAAAAAAAGGACATTTTAAATTAATTAAGCAAGAAATTAAAAAGGATATGACTGTCCAACTACTTTCTTACATGTAGGTTTTTCCTCCCTTCTCATGCGAGGATTTCATTTAATTCATTTTAAAAATGAAATTTAAAGTTTATTTGTTTTTGGATTCTTTGAAAACTTAACTGTTTGAGAAGTCGATCATATTTAAAAGTTTATTGAACCGTTTTTAGCCCAAGGAAAATGCACTCTTAGGCTACCATTGCTTGTTGAGAACATTTATGCACATTGGAAGATTAGAATGAAAGTCTTTCTTCAAGCTCAAGATTATAAGTTATGGAAAACAATTTATGATGGCCCTCGTGTCCCAATCAAAACCGTTGAAGATCAAATTGTTCCTAAAACATAAAATGAGTTGGATAAAAATGATCTTATGCTCATTCAAACGAATGCTATGGCCATGAGCCTCTTGTATTGCACTTTAGATGAAATTGAATTCAGTGACATCTTTACATGCAATTCTGCCAAAGAAATTTGGGACAAACTGGACACAATTTAAGTTGTCACAAATCAGGATATCAACTCAAGGATTGTCATTGATGGGGGAATCCAGCTCAATGATTCACATTCGGGCTTGTCTTCAATGGACCTTTATCCAATGGAGCAGATTGCCATGGGTTACATAAGCCATTTTGATCGTGACAACTATCATTGGACTCTATGTAATAAATCCATCAATTTTATTAGTGAAGGTACAATAATTTTATGTGACTAAGTTAAGCCTGTTAACTGAGAGCCCTAGCTTAAACATGCCAAAACCAAGCCCACAGTCTCCACGAAGCCCATAAACGACCCATCATCTAGTATTCCTCTCTAATTGCCAAGTGTCAACACCAGAAGGCCTTACCCATGTGTCAACTAGCGTGCGAAAGAGAAGTAAAGAAGGAAAGGAGGTGGAAACCCAAAGAGGGAAAGGATGTAACACCCCACACCGCTAAGGAGTGTTATCTCCGATACAACTCAGAAATCGGAATCTCGAGTACATTTTTTTTGAAGAGGGGAAACACCCCTCCCATCCCAAATACACAATCCAACATGCACCACCGCATAACAATAAATGAAACCCAAGATAACATTACCAAAAGTAATAACTGATAAAAATCCTAAAAAGTTATTACAGTCATCCATAATGGCATATCTAATGTCTCAAATACATAACACGTTTGTCCAAATAAATCTAAACTAGGAAACATGTAAACATCTTCTCTGTTCCCTAAGCCTGGTCAAGGGGTCCAGTAGGCCCCTCATCCACCGCAACACCTGAAAGGCATGGGATGAGTTAACATGCCCAGGGAAGAAAACACAAGTACGAATATCACATGCCATCATCACTTCACACATGCAATAATGGACAGATCAAAGTCTAGGATGTTTACATGCATGACTACAATCATGCGTACCCATGTCCCGCATAAAGTCCCTCAAGTATTGTGACTCTTAACACATCCATTGTCGCCCACTATACAAACCTAGGATGACTCTCACTATGTCCTACATCATGTCCGAACCAATCCAAGAGGACCGACCTCCCAACCAACCAACGGACCATGGGGCAACCCCATCCCATGTCTTGATTCCATAGTCTCGAGTCAGGCTCATACACGTCTTCTCCCTGTCAACGCTTAGGCGGCCTCAAGGGCCCCACCTATCTAACCCATAGGAGATCCAAGTTGTCCCAACCTCGTACTATAACATAGCCGTACCATGAGTCGTAAGCCTAGGCATCTCTGTCAACGCTTAGGCGACCTCTAGGGCTCCCTCTCGTCTGACCCCCGTGATCTTGCAATAACCATGCACTAGTGTACGAACAATCATCACACACCCAAGTCGGGTCCCTGCGAAATCACCAAGTCAATGTATAAGCGGCCTCCAAGGCTCCCACTCGTCTGACCATACAAGATTTCCCCACATTCCTGTACTTGTTCCAACCATGACAATCCAAGGTACTCAAATCCTAACCACACACTAGGGTACACCCCACCACCCGGGTTACAGCTCTAGGCACTCTATGTAGCATACCAAAACCCTTGCGTACCACCCTTGTCTACACATAACACCTAGAGGTCCCTAAACACCACACCTGTGGACCACCCACGATGCATCCTCAATCAACATCCCTTACGTATTCTCATCATACTAAGGGTGTCACCACAACTTGGTGTAACTTAGTTCCAATGCCCCACAAGCAAGTAATCTGATTACTCGTTACACTCGTATACATGCTAACTACATCTATGTATTTTCAGACAACACTGAACATAACTTCACAAATGTAGCATAATAAACCTGGATCATTCACTATCAACATGTTATCAAATCAATCATACACATGCTATCATAATCAATCAACATATTATCATTCACCAATGTAAACCAAAATGCATTACAACATTGCATATAGTTGACATTAGTACGCCTTAAGGGATCCCTTGCTACATAAATATATCAACGGTTTCTCTTATAGAGTGTCTCCCAATACAAATGGTCTCTTGTTCATTCTACTCCAAGTCCAAAAATTAGATATTGAATGCATAATAAACATGTTAAAACAAGTGTGATATATAAAATCTCCTCACCTGAGTTGGAGAGGTAGTGCAATATCACGGGGCCAGCTCCTGAGTCCATGCGTCTCTTCGCGAACTGGCAAGACTACGGAAACCTAGGGAACATAAAAATCCATCTAACGAAGATCCAGAAAAATCACAAAGTCCGTAGCACCCTTCGAAAGTTCTGGGGCCTGGCCTCGGAAGATCCGAAGTACTAGACCTCAGAAGGTTGAAGGTTGGGCTTCTAAAGCTCTTAAAGAGATGACACCGAAAGATTCTGAAGTCTTCTCGGCACATTCGAGACCTCGAAAGGTCCAAGACCATGCCTCGGAAGGTCCTAAATATGGCTCGAAACTTTCGAACGCTCGAAAGTTCCCAGGGTCAAGGTTGAACACCCCTTGCTTCGGAATGAGGGGGTTTCCTTCCGAAGTAAGACTATGAAGTTCCGAGGCTTGTCTCCTTCACAGGGTAGGAGCTCGTGACTAAAAATCCAGAAATCCATGAAAACAAATGGGAAAGACTCCAAAATCATGGAAAATCAGTTTCTAATAGTCATAGGGTCCAAATAAATTGAAAATCATTTGTAAAACATGTGGGAACACCAAATACGTGAAAAATCTAAATAACTATGCTAAAAAAAGTGGGAAAATCAAATAAATGAGAAGAGGTAGGAATTTTACCCAAATGGAGGGTTGTTTGGCTTGGAAAACAATGAATCCAGCAGGCACTGTAAAGACACTTCCGTTCTAACACAACGAACGGAACCTTACACGAATCTAACACGATCCAATAATGGGAATAACATATTCATGGTTCCATATTTTTTTTATTTTCTCTTAACTAAAAATATTGCAAGTAATCAGAGTGCGGAATATTTCAATGAATTAATCATGTCCATTAATCATCATTCCCATATAGGATTAGTCCTCATCTAGCATGGAATCAAACAATAGTCTAACAACTAAATTTTTCTATCAATAAAGAGGTTTAATCTTAGTTCATACGATAAGTCCTACTTCAAATTAAATCAAATCAAATCAAAGCTTCCCCAACTACAAGTTGGAAGTAGAAGCACAATTCAAATCCAAACTACGAATAAATCAAATGATACTTGTTGTATCTCACTGCTCAAATAAAATTTGGAAAATTCTTGACAAAATAACAACTACTAATTAAGCCAACACTCCCAACGAAGTCCCTTCTACGCATCTGCCTGATGGGTTTTTTCTTCCAATGGATTTCCTGAAATGTATGGGATGAGTTCCATGCCCAGTGAAGAAAATAACCATACAAGAACTATGCATATAAAGATATCAAACTAAGCATACAACAATAAATCCAAAAAAAATTTAAACATTATCTTACAAAAATGCATGTCATGTTAAGATGCAATTATGATGCATGTGTCCCCTACCCATAGATCCCAACGAACAAAAATTAATCGACGAATCATGCAAAGCTTAACTTAGCTAAACATAGCACATGTGCGCAAATGGTCATAACCAACGAATATGCACGGCGAATGTCCACAGGGGAGTGCAATACAATCAAACAAGAGCCCAACGAATGTGCACGACGAATGTCCCCGAAGGAGTGCAGGGTTAATGACTCGAATCAACAATACAAATCACCCACCTAAACGTGGATGCTCATGTATGACGAATCAACAAATATCTCATGCATGAATGCCATGTCATGTATGCCAATAACATGATCATAATAAACAATTAACAATATAACATGTGTTAACAAATTCAATAAACACATGACCAATATAACATATGTTAAACAAATACAATAAATACATAACAAACATAGCATGTGTTAATAATTTCAATGAACACATGACGAATAATAAATATAACATGTATTGACAATTTCAATATACACATGATATCTAACCAAGGCATTCACAAGATGTTGATACTATCATTTAATAAATGATACAAACATTCAAATCAGATTCCAAATGATAAAGCATAATAAAAATAGTTCAATAAACAAGGTTAAGTTCCATCACCTAAACTTTGCAATTTATCAAGTTCAGACACACCACCAAGTCCAAGTTCCAACAAGCTTCAGGTCCCCGAATTTACTATCATTGATTAGAATTTTGGACCATTATGATTTTCTCTCAGTTAACCCCTTTATAAATCAATAACTCTGACAAATAAACCCCATCAGTTCTGTCCAAATAAATCGAGTTGAAGGGGGTTTTAAACAAGTACAATTTGTTTTAAGGTTAAAAAAGTTAAACAAAGCAAAATTTGATCCATCTTGCAGAATTTTCTGGTATAAGCTCGAATCAAACCAAGGTCTCATATTCGTACAGTGGATAAATATCTATAATAGGATTACAACAATATCTATTTCGTTCGAAACGGACATTCATAGCCCGAGTTATGATCAAAACACTCAGACCTGTATACTGCTCAACATTTTGCAGTCTCATCCGAGGTTTCTGTCTTGCAGACCATAATTGACCCATCAAATCGCTGAATCTATATCTCATATTTTTTTTTTTTGGATATATATATCTTCATGGGATCGAAATTAGATACAAAATTTCCATTGTTTTGATAATCAAAGACTGAGATAAAAATCCCACAATCCAGCACTGTAAACCTGTCTGATTTTCAACAGTCTATAACTAGGTCCAACTTGCAGATATGGTTTGGAGTATCAAACCCCATATAAAATTCATAATATTTAACTAGAGATGGGTATATTTGTGTAGATCTACATAGACACCAAATTTTAATCGTTTTGATGTCGGATTTATGAATTATTTGGTAAAACCTAGCAAAACTGTATTTCAGATCTGGACCAGATTTTGGTCCGTGTTTCAGATCATATTTGGGGCATCAAATCATCTTTTTTTGCTTCTAAATTCGGACCAAAACTAGATCTATGAAATTGGAATCCAACAAAACAAAATTCGTTGAAAAGTTCCATCCGAAACCCCAGTTATGAATTTTTTTGAGACGATGCGCAGAACAGAAAAAACCTAACCATTTTGGAGAAAATACCAACTAGAAGGGGAGAGAGAGAGCTCCAACGACTCCTCCAAGGCTTGCACAAATTTTGTCATTAGTGTATGCCTCTTGTGGCTTATTATAGGCCTCTATTTGACTTATTACCTTAATACCCTCACTTCCTTAATAAAAATAACAAATCTTAAGGGTAAAGGAGACATTTTTTTTTTAAATATCAAGGAGGTGGCGGATCCTACTTGAATTCTTATGGGATTTTTGAAAATCCCTTGCTATTTCTCACTCTTGGGCGTGCACCTAAGGTGTGGAGCCCCTTGACCCATGAGCTCAAGGCAATCAATTTCTCTTTTAACCTCAAAAATCATGTGAGATCTGTATTATCCTAACCCGATTAAGCTTGATCAGTGTGATAAATCATACTTAAACCGGTTAATCCTGAAGATTGTGGTTAAGGCTTTACGAAAAGCCTAGATGTGGCCCAGTCAGAGCTTGAAAGCTCGATGATCCAGCTCGTCTAGTTGGAAGGGCAAAATGGTAATTTTTACCATTTATTATTATTATTTATTCTATGTAAGTAATTATTTGATCATTGATGGATGATATGTTTTCCTTAGTCAAGGATTTAGATTTAAACTTTCAGTATTATTTTCTTTTCAGAAAATATTATTTAAAACAGCCAGAAAAGAGCCAAAAAGGGGAGAAATAATTATTTTTAGATAATTTCATAAACAAGAATTTTTTTAGAAAATCATATGATGATAGGTTTTAAAATAACGATTTAGTTTATTTTTCCAAATTTTGAAAATAAAGGTTTTAAACCTTTTATTTAACACAAGTTAAATTAAGTAAATAGTGTCAAAATGTGGATTTTGTCTAAATCTATGGTTTTTAATAAATTTTTAAACTCCAAAATTTTATGACAAATAGAATTTATTAAACCCAACATTTCTGTTCAGTTGGATTAAATTATTTAAACTTTTTAAATCATGTTTTTAGTTAAAAACTAATTTTAGTCAAAACTGGGCCAAATTGCAAAATATGTAGGGGGACTTATCTGCAATTTATTTTTACTGTGCCGATTTATTGTGGTCGCGGGTACGTGGCCAGTAGCTCCCATGCATGCTTGTGAGCTGCCGGTGAGGTGGCTCTCACCTGGCCATGGTAACTCTACTATAAATCTTTCCTGAAGTCTCAGCTGGTTTCACCCCAGATCAAAAACCCACTCTTTGAAAACCAAACCAGCTCTCCCTCTCTGTTTCTTTTTAGAATTTTACCGTAAGCTTGAAAGAGGAAGATTTTGCAAGATTCGGATTTTCAAACTTAGAGCTCAAGTAAAGGTACCCATTGTGTTCGTTTTCAAATTTTAAGAAGTTTAGAATCAAGTAGAAGTAAATTTGACTGAGTTTTAAGTAAGAAAAATGAATTTGAAGTTTAAGGAAAAACCTTGAAAATTTTGTCTCTCAATAGTTCTCATGCTAAAATCAGATGTCTAATTAAGCATTAAAGTTTTAATTTGTTCCCTATGTCAATCCATCTGACCAGTTGGGTGTGAAAAACGAACCCAGAAAACCCACTGTTTCTAGATTCGTATTTCACCCTCCCGGCGCCGTTACTGTCACGCCCCGACCCGAAAGGTGGGCTTTGAACGAGACTATTTTTTTTTTTTTGAAAACTAAACTCAAGAATTCTAATTGGGCTGAATCAACGGTTAGGCCCAAAGGTCACACATGATCTCAACATGTGGACTCAAACGCATACCATAAGTCTACCCAAAGAAACACAAACATAAACACATAATTCCAACAATGAATTATTATTACAACATCCTCAGAATAACTACGGAACACATGGTAGTTCAATACATGAAGTGCAAACAAACTAAGTACCACACACGGTACTTTACATAAGCAAACGGTTTAAGGAACCAAAAAACAAAGATAAGAGAATCCCCTCAGTGGAAATCTCAAGGCAACGCAGCAGCTTATCCATCCTAAGCTTCATATAGAGGGTTCTCCTCCTCGGGCACAGCTCCTGAAAGGAGAGTGGGGTGAGCTAACTAGCCCAGTGAAGGAAATATAATAGATCAGTCTAATGAAATATCAGGTTAGTACATAATCAACATTTGCAATATAATATCTCATGCTTGACAATAACTTCTCAACATCAAGTGTAATTTCATCATCATTTCCATAACTGTTGTCATCCAACGTAACGCCTACATACTATGCTGAGACCATCGTATTAAGTCCCGACACGGTCAAAATACATCATTGCAAGTACATCTCCGGCCCTCACATGGCCGATTCTGACACTCCTCAAGTCAGCAACTGTCGACACCCGTAGTCTAGTAGACGTAAACCATATCACACACATGGCCAATATTGGTTCAATAGTCAAGAGCATGTGGTGTAACACCCTAGATTTTCAAGTTTTTAAATATTTACGGAAATTACCCATTTAATTTGTGAATTTTTAGATATGGATCTTATATGGGTAAAGTGTTGGGTCATTGCCCAATTAAGATCCAACGGATTGGGGAATTGGTTTCAATAAAAAATTAAATGGGGTTGAATTTAAATTAGTAATGCAATATCTATAAATGAGGGATATAAATTAAGTGACATGCGTATAGAGGGAACATGGAAAGGATATTAATATTTTTAATGGAATATACAATGCATGGTCGAGTATGAAGATTTGAATATCTATGATTATGCGCATAAGGAAACTTGGAAGATATGGATGACTAGATTTTAGGAGTTTTAATTTAACATGGATTGCCAAATAATAAGATGTCTAAAATTAAATAATTGTGCATGGCCGTGTATGGGATATTGATGGGCCGAATATAGAAAATTTACACATTCATGAGGGTGCGCATAAGATCTCTAGAAAGGGGTCCTTGCCTGTTGAAAGTGGTATTTAGGCAACTACTAAATGGAAAGGTCGGCAACATTTAATTAAGGCACAAGGAAGGGGCACATGGCACCTTCGATATTAGGGGAATTATTTATCTTAGCACCTTCTAAATTTAGGATTAAGATTGGCCGATTGAGAGTATTAATTAAGAGGGGCGCATGGCAATTTCTATTTAGAATCAAGAGTGGCGAATGGCACCTTCTAAGATAGGAGAATGGGATTTATAAAAGAGAGGCAATACAAGTGCACACGGCATTACACAAAACCAACAAGGATTGATGTTGGTTTGCACATTAGCAAGAGGTGTTCTCAGCTTTGTGAAGAATCGAGGAGGCTAAGGAAAGAAGAAGGATTGGAAGAGCAAGAGCAACCGAAGGAAAACTGAAGGAGTCGTGGAACCGATAAGTGATTTTATGTTTTTAATTAAAAAAAGAAAAGAACCATAGGGTTCGGCCATGGTGTATGGCCGAACCCCATGGAAGAAGATTGGGAGAGGATTTTGATAATTTTAATGGAAGCATGAACCATAGGGTTCGGCCACAGTGCATGGCCGAACCCCATGAAAGAAGACATGGTTAATGTATGGATTTCAATGAGGAAAAACCATGGGAGTTGGTTAATAAATTTATATGGTTTTAATGGATGTTTTTGGTATTTTTAATGGAAGGGTATTGATTATATTTTAAGGAATGAAAAACCATGGAAAGACATGGTTTAAATTATGGGTTTTTGGGTTGGAGATTGTGGAATAAGATGAACCATAGGGTTCGGCCATGCATGGAAAGGATATTAATAAATTTTAATGGATTAAAATGATGGGAAAGGTTATTTATGTTTTAATTTTAAATGGAGGCCATTGGAAAATATAGATGGATTTAATATGGTGATTGATTAAATGGAAGATGAATGTTAATTTTTAGAAAGGAGAATATTATGAACCATAAGGTTCGGCCATGGTGTATGGCCGAACCCCATGGAGTTGTATTGGTATGGTTATTGGATTTTAATTGATTAATTGAAGTTGTTCATTAATTTAGAAAGTTTCTAAATATGGAAGGTGGAGTTTATTTTAGAAAGGATCTAAGAATGGAAAGAATAGATTGTTTTTGGAAGGTGGAGATTAAATTAGAAAAGTTTCTAATCTTGGACTTTCTAATTATGGACTTTCCAATTGTGGACTTTTTAATTATGGACTCTTGATAAAAAAGGAAGGAACATTAGTTAAGTTTCATGGATGGTAATTGCTATGATGGGAAGTTAGACATCATGGGTTCGGCCATGAACCAATTTTAATGGGTCACTCATTCGTGGATCATGTTGGATTAAGAAATCGGTTATGGATCATTTTAAAGGGTTAATTGGAGTGTTATGCATGATTAAATGAATGAAAGGACCTATGTTTGGAATCTAAACATAAGTTGTTGAAGGCAATGGCAAAGTTGTAAATACATGCCAAAATGGAGGATCATGGGTTCGGCCATGGTGTATGGCCGAACCCATGAGGTTTCTTTTATGGACTTGATAGGTTAAGGAATTTATATAGGGTCTAGTTATGGTAGATTTAAATGAATGGAGGTAATGGCAATTTTGTAAATATCACCTAAAATTGAAAGATCATGGGTTCGGGCATGGTGTATGGCCGAACCCCATGAACTTGTTAATGGGCCATTTGTGGGCCTTTGTATAATGTAATTGAATGGTTCACTAAACTAAGGGATGAAGGGTGAGAATAATGGAATGATAGCCGTGGATGACATTTTAGTAATTAAGTGAAAATAAGGGACCATGGGTTCGGCTATAGTGTGTGGCTGAACCCCATGGGGAATATTTAGCGGACCTAGGGTTACGTATGTTGGATTAAATGAATGAAGTGTTAATTAAAGATTAGACCAATGGCAATTTGGTAATATCGGCTGAAAATGATAAACCATGGGTTCGGTCATGGTGTATGGCCGAACCCCATGGGGATTGGTTTATGGACTTAAAAAATATTGTAAATCAAGTGGGACTTGGTTTTGATTGATTGTTATATTATAAGGTAACGGGACCTCACAAGGTGTTTACGATCGTGAGCGGTTACCGGATGAAAGACGCAAAGACATGTTAGCGGTCTTTGTTAGGATTCCACCTCTTTGAAACCATGGGTTTATGTACATTGTTTTTATCTTGATTTGATGAATTTATATTGCAAAGGATATGTTTTAAAATGTGAGTTTTAAATGCTATGTTTATATGATAAAATAGCATGTGTTGTATATGTTTCAAATATGAGCTTTTAAATGCTATGATTTGTATAATTGCATAGCATGTGGACATTTGCATCTCATGCATGGCATGGGAGAGATGAACTGTAACAGGAGACCCACACTCCGTCGGGGCGTCCGTAAAACATTCGTGGGGGGGATACCTTGATGAGAAGCATTCCATCAAGAGGATACTATGTATGAAATGTAACTGGAGATCCACACTCCGTCGGGGCGTCCATAATAGAATCGTGGGGGATACCTTAATGAGGAGCATTCCATCAAGAGGATACTATGTATGAAATGTAACCGGAGGGTCCACATTCTGTCGAGGCGTCCGAAAGACCTATGTGGTGTGTACTTTTATGTACATGTGATGGGTGTGACTCATTGCATATGATAGCATGGCATAGCATTGAATCGGCATGATTATGATCTTTATTTATCAGACAATGTTTCTGGTTTTTATCGGTATGATTGGGTCTCTATTATCATACACTGTTTTGGATACTATGGTTTATAAGTATGGTATGATTTATTATAACTGGTTTTGATATATATTATATCTGGATTTTTGGTACTAACCTATGTGTTAGCCTTACTTAGAATACCTACTGGGCGCGTTGTTCTAGCACCCTACTTCTACCCTAGTAAATGATACAGGAAACAAGGAGAACGAGGAACGCGAAACGGGTCAAGCATAGGAGCTTGGATGCTTTTAATTTATATTTGTTTAAGATACTCATGGGCTTGTATTTTGAGTATCTAGAATTCGGATGTAATAACTTAGGTGAATTTGCGATGGTTGGATATTTTACTAGATAATTATGATATGATCATGATGATTAAAGACTTGACGTACTTTGCTATCTGGAATGGAATAGAACTGGGTTCTATTATAATTCCTCATGTTATGATTATAATTCCGCAATTATGATGTTATTCCGCATGTTGATATTGTTATGTATGAACTGTTTTCATCGACTTAGTCCATGTACACATAGGGTTGGCCAGCTAAGGGTCGGACTTTGGAAGTTCGGACTTAGCTCGCATCGTGACGTCCCGCTCTCTATCACTCTTCGTTTATAAATAAAAAAAAAATAGACTCTGATTTTTCAGAAGAGAAAGCGAGTGAAAAAGGCGGGGCATTACATGTGGAAGCAGTGTTACATATCTTATATGATCAACATCATAAACATTCACAATAATCAGTAGCAGTTCTTACAACATTGCATCATGTCTAGGCACATGGGTGGGTTCATCAACTTGAAGCCACTCATTGCTCAAGATCCATCTCATTAAAAACCTGATTACACCTACTGTAAAGCTAAGTTCCCTCACCGAAAATGTGTGGTATCGCAGTATCTGTTCAACAAGCAAACAAGTGCACAATCAATAATAGGTTAACACCTAGCATTCAAACATACAAGTAATATTTTCAAAACCATACTGTTTTCCCAAAAATCTCCAAGGTAAATAGAATTGAGTCTCCTACTTGGTTTCTAAGCATTTTAAGTTACAATAATCCACAATATAGAAATAATAGGGTACTCAGTCCAAAACTCATATTGTCTTCTGGGCATGACCAGATTGACTTATTGAGTTAGGTCTAGATACTTAGGTCACTTCTCGGTTATCTTCTGGATATGACCATATTTGACACGTTGAGTAAGGCCTCGAGTTCACTCAGTGCCCGATAAATATAGCGTTGGCCTGGAAGTGAAGTCACTCAGTGCCCGATAAATAGAGTCGCCTGGAAGTGAATACAATAGTATATACACTATAGTATTAAGATAAGAGGGTTAGTACAACTTTTAAATTATTAAGGGGCATAAACATCTCAATTAAAATTTAGCATCTAAACATGCATCATTAAGCAAACAAGATTTTATATTTAAAGACTTGGTCCCTCGGAACATGCCTCGGAACTAGGTACTGTGGCTTCGGATCATCCGAACCACTGCCTAAACTAGTCACAGACTTCGGAACTTGGGTCTGGCTTTGGACCGTCCGAAGATTAGGTCTCGGATCGTCTGAAGATCCTTCTGAACCGAAAAAGCAGAAAAGACAAGCTTCGTTGGGTCTATGTGTCTCGGATCATGCCGAGTGAAGCTCGGATTGTCCGAGAGGGTTTCGGTCCTTCCGAACAGGACTCGGAATGTCTGGTAGAGAATGGCTAGCCTCGGACGCTTCGAGACTTCGAACTGAAACTCAGAACGTCCGAAGGTCACTCTCGGACCGTCCGAAGGGGGTTACCCTCGGACCGTCCGAAGCACAACTCTCGGACCGTCCGAGAGTCGTCTTCCTCCTCTGTCTGCAACAACAGACAGTAACGGGCAGCGACACCATGAAATACGAATCTAGAAACAGTGGGTTTTCTGGATTCGGTTTTCATATCCAATCGGTCAGAGGGACTCTTCAGTGAGTCCTCTTTCCATAGGGAGTGGTTTGAAACTTTAACACTGATGAGGCCATCGGATTTAAACATGAAAACCACACTAGTTACAACAAAAATGAAGTTTTTCATTAAACTTCAAATCCATTTTACTCACTCAAAACTTGGCCAAATTCATTTTTTCTTGATTCTAAACCAACTGAAATTTAAAGAGGAACATAGTGGTTACTTTCACTCGAGTTCCTGAGTTGAAATTCTGGTTTTTTTGAAAAACTTTCCTCTAAGCTTACGGTAAAGAAAAACTGGGAAAAACAGAGGCAAGGGGATCGACTGGTTTGGTTTCACAGAGAGCAGCTGGGACTGAGAGAGAGATGGAAATCTGAGGGAGTAAACTTGGCTGAGGAGGGGTGATCTTATAGAAATCTTTGATCAATCAAGGTGGCCAGCCGGAGGCTGCATGCCGCTGCTGCCTACGTCCCCAACAGTAACGGTACTGTTTCGGTGACTGGTTGCAGATCAGTCCCTCTATACTTTCAGTTTTGCAAATAGGCACCTATTTGATTAAAAATCCATTTTTATCTTAAAACAATACTTTTAAAGCTCAAAAATTTTAATCCAACCTGATAGATAAGTTGGGTTTTAAAAACTCTAATCAGCATAAAAATTTGGAGATTTAAAACTTATAAAAAACCATAGATTTAAATAAAAACCATGATTTAATACTATTTACTTAATTTAACTTGTGTTAAATAAAACTATTTAAAATCTTCATTTTTGGAGTTTGAAAGAATAAATTAGACCATACTAAAATGGTATAACATACTATACTTGTTTTCAAAAAATTTCCATTTCCAAAACTATTTAAAAATATCTCAAAATAAAATTATTTAAAATCAGAAATAGGAATTCTTGATTAAGGAAAATAATATCATCCAATAATAATCACATTATAACACAATTATGGATCACTGAGCTTTCGAGCTTAGATTGGGCCACGCCTGGGCTTTTCACAAAACCCTAACCGTAATCTTCGAGATTAACCGGTCTAAGCAGGATTTATTAAGGTAAATTACGCCTAATTTGGGTCAAGGTATTACATTTACTCTCTGCTGCTGCAGACAGAGGAAGAAGACGACTCTCTGAAGGTCCTGAGAGTTGCGCTTCAGATGTTCCGAAGCCGACACCTTCGGACTATTCCGAACTTGAGTTCGGGACTTCGAAGTGTCCAGAGGCCAACTGTTTCTCCCGCCTTTGTAACACCCCGATTTTTCAAAGATACTAATATTTACAAAAATGCCATTAGAATGGTGAATTAAAAAGATATGATCGTAGATGAGAAAATGGTGGGAGCCCATTGTTCAAATTAAGACCCAATGTATATATTATAAGGATCAAATTAAATTAAATAGGTAATGTACATCTAATTGGGTCAAGGAGGTCAAAGGACCCAATTGGGATCCAATGGGTCGTGGTAGACTTGTTTGACCCTTGCACTGAGCTCAATTTTAATTGGGTTAGGCTGAATTGAATGGGAGTCCAATGGAGGGTAAATGGGTAAGCCATGTGCAATTGGGTAAAGAAACATTTAAATGGATAATTGTCATTTAAATGGGTCATGGTGCCTAATTGGGTCAAGAGGTTCAAATGGGACCTCAATGGGTTGAGCTGACCATGTTGACCATGATTGACCGTGTGGACCATCAAGTGAGCCAAAATGATTGAGTTAAATTATGTTGAGTTGGGGCTGAATTGAGTTGGAAATGAATCAAATAATGAAGTTGACTCAAGTGCATTAAATGAGTGGTATTAAATGGGGTGAGTTGAGCTAATGAGTTGAATGAGTTAAGTTGGAAGCCATGGGGACCTTTAATTCAAGTGACTCAAGTGGGGAGGTGAGGAGTTGTGTTAATCCCAAAGACCCCAAGGCAAAGTCCCACACGTTGGTGGCTTGGGAGTGATATTCCATGCATAGACTTCAATGGAATGGGATAAGTTTTGCATTGGGAACTTGGAGGGTTTCCATCTCATCATGGAGACCCAAGCACCAATGTTGGGAGATGGAAGGATTGCATAAGCTTAGGCCAAGTGTCCCATAGTTAAGCCATGGGACTCCTTGGTTAAATCAATAATCATGAGGGTAAATGAGAGGTTTAAGGGGCTGATATACAAAAGAGGCAAACTTCACCATTTGGCCGAGTTCCATTTCAAGAAGCTTGGAAACTTTTATCTCTCTCTCAAAACCTATCTCCACCTTGGCCGAGCTAGCCTTTGAAGATCTCATCTTGATCAAGCTCACAAAGGACTAAAGGAGCAAGAAGGGAGGAAGGAAGGATCAAAGGAAAAGAAGAGAGGCTAAGAGGATTGGTAAGTATTTCATAAAATTTGGTTAAATAAATTGGTTAAAGGAAGCATGATTTGGCCATGGTATGGCCGAATCTATCAAGGGTTTAAACATGGATGATGATATTTTAAAGGATTCAAATCATGGATCATAGGGTTCGGTTACTTTGGATGGCCGAATCCCATGAAAAGGATTTGATAATTGTATGGTGTTTGAGAGATAAAAACCATACCATGTATGAAGATTTTAAAGGGTTTTAAAATAGAGATAAGGTTAGTGTTTAGGTTGACCATTAGATGACTGAACCATACTATGATTATGGCTAAGATGTGAGGTGTAAACCATGTAAAAATTGGTAGGTTTGAATCAAAAGAAACATAGGGATCGGCTATTTGTATGGCCGAACCCTAATCTCTATGATAAATAAAAGAACCAAAGATGAACTATAGGGTTCGGCCATAGAAAGAGGCATTGGTCATGTTTGGGGGTTTGAAGGATAAAAATCATGGAACATTATGAATGTCTTAAATGGATTTTTAGTATGTATAACTATGATGTTAGAGTATGTTATTGATCATAAAAGTGCATGAATGGCAAAAGGGTAAATAAATGGAAATAAAGAACCATAGGGTTCAGCCATATGTATGGCTGAACCCCATGGAGAGATTTTGATGGATTTAAGTATATTTGGAACTATGAGATGATGAAGGGTTAATGGCCACATAATTAGATGGAAGGATTGGTAATTAATCTTATGAATGAAGGATTAAAAAAAAAAAAGACCAAATTTGGGTTGGTGAGGTTCGGCCATGGGTATGGCCGAACCCCACTAAGTAGGATTGGTTGTGGACATTGATTATTAAGCAAAAATTAAACAAGGGTTGGTTAGTGGCAAAACCGTAAGTACAAGTTATAATGGAATGAAAGATTAAAAGGACTTGAAAGAGGGGTCAAGCCAAAGTAGTATGATTTGGCCATGTTGTATGGCCGAACCCTACCAAGGAATGTCTGCAGTGTGAAGTATTTTAATGTTGATCAAATGAAAAGGAAGATCAAATCCAAAGTAGGTGAGGTTTGGCCATGGGTATGGCCGAGCCCCTCAAGGTGGTTTTTGGGACTTACATTTAATTAGAAATCAAAAGGATATGTGATTGACTTGCTGTTATATAAACAAGGTAACGGGACTTGAACGGTGCTCAAATCGTGAACGGGAGACCGTTAAGAAGAGCAAACTGGTTTAAGTAACTTTTTTGTAGGTTTCCTACCTTTTTGTAACCACATTTCCATATGGTTTTATCTTGATTTTTATGAGCTATTGATAAAGTATTATGTTTTCAAGTTAATTGGAATGTTATGATTCATTCACAAATGGCATGTATCATGTATTCATTGACATCTCATGCATGGCATAGGGTGATGGATATGGAAATCGGAGCCCACACTCTGTCGGAATGTCCGTGATGCAACTGTGGGGCCTCCTTAGGTGATGAGAGTCCCACCAGGAGGAATTCCTTGATGATGAGAGTCCCATCAAGAGGAAACGAAAGAACATTGTGGGTTACCTTGACGATGAGAATTCCGTCAAGTGAGGGATATGTATATTTGTGATGGGTGGGACTCATTACATGTGCATACATACATAGCATTGTTTTGTAAGTATTTGATGATCATGTATTATATGTTATATACATGTTTTTATACTAACCTTATGGTAACCCTAATAGGAAGACCTACTAGGCGCGTTGATCTAACATCCTATTTCTATCTTTAGTGGATGACGCAGGAAAGGGAAAATGAAAGGTCAAGGATCGCGAGGGAAGCCAAGTATAGGAGCTTGGATATGGAATTGAACTATTTATTGACATTTGAATACCTTTATATGGGTCATGTAATAACTTAGTAATACTGTTATGGTTTGATTTGGATTTGCTATGGTTTGGTTTGTTTGAGTTGGATATTTGATTTAAGTTATTTTGGATAGGACTTGTACTTTGCTATCTCATTTGGCGTAGGATTGTTATCCTACTGTTATTCTGCATATTTGATTTATTCCGCAAGTTTTTATTTAGTACCATGTGTGGTTTGGTTTTAATGGACTTAGTCCATGCACACATGGGTGGCCAGTTAAGGGTCGGACTTTAGAAGTCCAGACTTAGCTCGCGTTGTGACGCTCCCCGCTCTCTTCCACTTTACTTACTTATAAAAAAAAAAATAGACTCTGATTTTCGGAAGGGTGGAAAAAGGGCAGGGCGTTACAGCCTCTGCTTCAGGATGTTCCGAGTCTTCTTCGGACAGATCGATTAGATTTCTCGGAATGTTCCGAGACACACAGAGACCCACCGAAAAATCTGTTTTTCTGTTTTTAGTTTGGAAGCACACTCGGACGGTCCAAGACTTGACCCTCGGACGTTCTGAAGACCAGAACCATGTTCCGAGGTTCTACAGACCTGTTTAGGCAGTGGCTTGGAAGGTCCGAAGCCACAGTACCTAGTTCTGAGGCATGTTCGAGGAACCATGTCTTTGAATGATAAATCGTGGTTTGATTTAAGATGCATGTGTCATACCATAGGTTTTAATGTGATGTTTATACCCCTTGATAAATAAAATTGTTACTAAACCCTTTTCTCTTAATACTATAATGTACTACTTATTGTATTCACTTCCAGACTGATACTCTCTATCTATGACTGACTCAGCCAGGTAGCTATCTGTAGCTGTGCGATTTACTTCGCCGCTCGGTAGAAAAGAAAGGTTCGGGCATTGAGTGACCTTTAGGCCTAACTCGCTATAAGAGTAGTGGACATGAGCACCTTATACATCTAGGCCTAACTCAATACGTCAATCTGGTCATGCCCAGAAGACAATATGAGAAGTGGCCTGAGCACCTATTTATTATATGCATTTCTGATTATTGCAAATTAAAATGGTTAGAAACTAAATAGGAGACTCAATTCCAGTCCCTTGGAGATTTTTGGAAAAACAGGATAGATTTGAAATACTACATGTATGTATTGCTTTGTATGCTTTGTATTTTGACTGATTATTAATTGTATATCTGTTTGTATGTTGACAGAGACTTCGATACCACACATTTATGGTGAGGAGACTTAAGATTGCAGTAGGGGTAAATCAGGTTAAAAAGATTGGATCTTGAGCAATGAGTGGTTTCAAGAATTAGTGTTGATGAACCCACTCATATGCCTAGACATGACACTATTGTGAAAAGTGCTTGTAAATATTTATGATGTTAATCATATGTGATATGCTTATGAGCTGTGATGATGTTGATACTGCTTCCACGTACCCTTTACTATTGAACCATTGCAGAGCTGTGTGTGTCGGTTTACATCTACTGGACCAGGTGGGTCGACAGTGACTGACTTCAAGTGTGTCAGTACCGATTTTTGGTTGTGTACCTGGAGATGTACTTGCAAGAAGTATTTTGACCAGTGTCGGGACTTAATACTATTGGTCTCAGTGTAGTATCTAGGGGTTACGGTGGATGGTGGCAGTTGTGGACTGAAAATGAGATTTTGGCAAGCTTTGAATTGTTAATTTGAAAATATTGATTATTTGACTAACTTGATGTTCATTAGACTGCATTGTTATTTTTCTTTCACTGGACTAGTTAGCTCACCCCACTCATCTTTCAGGAGGTGTACCCGAGGAGGAGGAACCTCCGTATCGAGCTTAGGAAGGATAAGCTTGAGCGTGATCTGGATTTTCTCCCTTGCCGGGAACTTGTTAATCTTGGTTCTTGGGAACCATATTTTGTGTAAAGTGCCGTATGTGGTATTTTTATGTGTTGAAATTGTATTTAAACCACTATGTGACCGTAGCTACTCTGTTTTGATTAAATGATATCTCATTTATGGAATATGCGATTATGTTTGTTTATGGGTAGGCTTATGGTATGTGTTTGAGTCCACATGTTGAAATCATGTGTGGCTTTTTGGGCCTAGCCTTGATCAAGCCCCGTTAGACCTCTTGAGATTAGTTTAAAAAAAAAAAAAAAATCAGTGGCGTTCCGAGCCCACCTCCAGGTCGGGGCATTACAAGATCATGGCCCACTTACTCTCCAACTAAAAAAATTCCAAGATCAATTGGACCTTTGCCAAATTAATTTTTTGTTTCAATTTAAAATCTTATTTTCTCAAAATAAGTTCTCTAATCAATCCCTTCCGAAAATAAATTCACTTAGGTCCCACCAAAGCTAATTTTTCTTTTTCTTTTTGAAAGTTTCCAAAAATGGAATCTAGAATTAAAATTTGAATAATAATTTTCAAATAGATCTTCTTGACAATTGTGGGCACATCAAATTTGAAATTTTCTAAATTTGGAAAGTTTCCAAAATAGACACATGTTATTTTTGGAACCTTGTTTCAAAATTTTGTTTCTATCTCCTAACTTCAATTTAGACTACGATAAACACATATTGAGGGTCTAGACCTCAAAATTCTATTGTCTAACACACAATCAAACAATTTTGCTAAAATAAGCGATTACACGATTATGAACTACCCGATTTAACTCTAACTCGACCATGACCCACTAATTTGGCACGCAATAAATCTGATATCCAATCGCGAGAGTCCCAGGATAAATCGACAAAAAGGGGCTTCCAAAGGTGGAAAAGACAAGGAGAAGGGAGAGGAGAGGCTAGGATTCTAAATTTGGGGAAAAATCTGCTGGGAATGAAATGTAGGGCACTGTTTATACTAAGAAGGTTTTGGGTCAAAGCGTGGGTCACGTCCAAAAACATGGTTTTTGGTCGTAAACTGGTCCGAGCCATTTTTCTTAAATCTTAGGACAAGAATCAAGCTTGAAAGCAAATCCTCGTTGAAAACCAACTTCAGGAAATAATTTTAATAAATCATTATTTCTTCCATAAATCCAAAAAATATTCTAAAAATCAAACGAAGTACATCCATAGTGAACAAGTGTGGGTTTCTATTTTTCTCGTGTGTAACTAACTAATTGAGGAGATAGTGTCTGCCAAAAACGGGGGTTAAGTTTGTCATTCTAATGTTCTGCAATTTTTTTTTTAAATTTAAACATGGTAAATACAAACTTAGACAAATTTATGAAAACACCATCCGAGCTCCCAAGCTCGAAATTTGGTACAATAGGACTCGTCCAAGAGACCACATCCCAACCAACGCTACTAAAGCCTAAAGCCATCTTGGAGATCCATGGATCTCCATTAAACCCCCAATATCGGGTTAGGTCGTTTACAAAGGAAGTGTTGCATGGAGCAAGGAAAATTCTCTCAATTTTCAAATTTAGCAAGTTGCTTAAGGAGTTTGCTTTCTTCCTTTGTTTTTGTTTATTTTTAGAACTCTAGAGAGAGAATAATGCCTCCTTCGCTTAGTCGACCAAGGCAAGGTTAAGAATGTCTTTTGTTGTTTTTTCTTTATAAATACCATGTACTAGGATCAAATTTTAGACACATTAGCTTAAGAATTGAAGTTATTCTAAAGAGATGATTCTCTTGGACTCCTTTGAGTTGTGTTTTGCAAGGCTTATCAAGCTAAGGCTTAATTTATTTTAATTCAATTAGGCTTTATGGTTTGTTAGATTAAGTGTGCAATTTTTTATTTTCCCTTTAGTTTCTTTTAATGTTTGCCTCCGCAATGTTTAATCAATTCTATTAGAAGGGATCTTAATCTAAACTCCATAAGCTTAATTGGATTTCTAGGAAACCTGTTTTCGATTTGGGTTTTGTTTAACAAATCTCCAATCAAGGCATAATCCTTTCATGAACTGTGATTAGCTGCGTGGTTCCTTTAAAGACTATACTCTGAAACTGCTCGCCTATAAGCTGATTTTAACAATTCAACCCTAGGCCTGCATCAGCTGGATATTAAAGCCTGAGTTCTTGCGGAATTCAATGGTTACTCGAAAAATAGCTTTGATTCCATCAGTTGGTCATCAGAGCGTCGGATTGCTTATCGTGCAATCGAAATGAGATTCTTGGGAATTCGCCTTTATGCCTTGCAAACGATTTTTGTTCAGTCAAACAATTTCAATTTAAGTCCTTTGGTGTATTTTGTTACAAAAATTATTTGACTTTGATTTTTTATTTGGACAATATTGCTATGAGCCGGTGTATTTTGGATTCTCCAGATTTGAGAATCCAGTACAATCCTTGTAGCAACGTTGTGTTGTAGAATTTTTTTTGAACAGTAGGATCTCAGCGATGGAACATGCATGACCAAGAGGGCTAGGTGATTGGAGGCTGATTGATGCAGGCCTAGGGTTGAATATTATAGATTCACTGGTAGGTCATAAATTCATAGTGCAATATGATTCAGATCTATGGCGTCTGAGAACTCATGCAGCCAATCACGGTTCGTGAAAGAATTCTGCCTTGATTAGGGTTCTGTTAAATAGATCCAAAAATGAAACTGCAAGTGTCCAGGAATTCAAATATGCCTTATGGAATCTAAATTAAGGTCTCCTTTAATTCAGTGGATTGAATGATGCGAAACCAAATAATTAAAAGAGAGATGAAATTCAAAATTGATATTTCTTAATCTAGAACCCATAAAACACAACTGCATTATAATCACCAAGACTTACTTGAAAAGTTGGGTTTACCCTCCCGAGGGTTTGGCTTGTGCCTAGGGCCATGGCCTGACGTGCTCTCACATAAAACTCCAAGAGTCTTCTTTTTAAAAAATATTCAATTCTATTCAAATTTGACCGTGAGATGGTCTTTAAATACATTACAATGGTTCAAACCATTTCCATCCAAAATATCATGGCTGACCCCATGATTGGATTTATCAAAATAGAAAGGAATAAAATTCTAGACCCTATACATAACCAACGATCCACATATTTGAGTGGATTTTTATAATAAAAATAAGTAAAAAAGAATAATGGTAAAACTCCACCGATCCACCAACTTTTGCTTTATCCTCCAATTCATGCTTGATAGGATACGTTGGCTTCCCACAATAAAGCCAAGTTATTTCCTTGCATGATTTGAGAAAATCATGGGCCATTGACGGTCATGTATGTGGGATGATCTTGCATGATTTTCATATCCTTTGCATGGACGTCCGTGGACTTGAATGATTTTGTATGAGAAAATAATGGATTTGCAAGGCGATATGTGAAGTCAGGTCAGGCCTGTTGGTATTGGATTGGATGGACTCCCTAATACCCTCATCACTGAACGACGCTCCGATCTGAGATTTGCATCAGTGAGATGAGAATGGGGAGACGAACACGCGCCTGCGAGAGAGAGAGAGAGAGAGAGAGTTAGAGGCAAGGGGAGAGCGAGAGATTTAGAAAGGAGAGAGAGATGAGAGGGGCGACTGCATGTGGATCGAAGGAGAGGAGATGAAATGGACTGTAGGTTTGATAGGTAGAGAGGAATGAACGTGAGAATAGGGTCTTTTTCGTGGGACAGGTCACGTAGGAGTTGGATTAGGATCGAGTAAAGGGTTGGACTTCTGACATAAAAACTATGTGGGTCCGGTTATCAAATGAAAATCGGGTATTGGGCTAATTAGGTTAAAAGAAATTTTAATTAATCAAAATATTTATAAAACAAAATTCTTAAAATTTAAATTCTAATTAAAATCACTTTGGAAATCAAACCCGAGAATAATTTAATTTAAAAGAAAAAATAAATTTAAATAATTAAAATAAATAATAATTGAATTATCAAAATACCCATTTGAACTTTTGGCTCGGATTTTGACAAACTTGAACTTGTTGGAGAGCCTAGGCACCCATCTTTGCTACAACACAACGTTCTACTGAATGGAAGATCTGCAGATCTCCTCAATACTTGAAATCACGGGTCAAGACATTACAAAGTTGTAATCAGATGGATCGAATGCGGGATAGGTCTTGTTGCTCTTGGACTCTCCAGGACCAGTAGTCTGGGTGGCCATTTTTCAATCTCTGATTGTGTGTCAGAACGTGGTCGTTGCAACTCATCATCCGAGTTGCTCCATACTTCTTCAATCTCTCCTGGGTAAGGTGACATAACACATAAATGTAACATTAGATTAGCTAAATAAAATAAAATTTTAATTTGTGTCTCAAGTTCAAGTTTCTAAGGTCAAACTTAGCCTATAATTAGAAGACTCGATCAAAATTAATTTTAATTCGACTTTATATTTTTGACATAAGAATATCTTGGCCAAATTTTTGTGGTTCATTTTAATATGGGGTTCGGGTCAGACCAAGTTGCACCCTATGACACGATACACGTCTGTTACGTCCCATTTTCTTTAGTTTTTACGGTTAAATTGTAACTAACTTTCAAGAAATGCTAGCAGACTCACTAAACCCTTAAAAAAAAAATGAAAGAGAGACTGAAGACTCTCCTTCATCTCTCTCGCGCTCTCTCCACCCCTCCCCGCCTGAGGAAGAAGAAAAAACGATGGAATTGAAGGCTGAAGCAATACCACCGCGGGGCCGACCACTGACACCTTACCCAGGAGAGATTGAAGAAGTAAGGTGCAACTCAGATGACGAGTTGCAACGACCACGTTCTGACACAGTCATATATTGAAGAATGGTCACCTAGACTACTGGTCCCGGAGAGTCCACGAGCAAGCCCTATCCCACATTGGATCCATTCGATTGCACTTTTGGAGGGCTGCCATGGCCTTTTTATCTTCTACCTACGGCCATGGGGAGAGCTGGGCATATCTTTAATTTCAATTCTATCATTGGTGATTTTAGTTCTTTCCATCTCTATCTACTACTTGAGTCCAAACTTTCCAAAGTAGAAGACCCATCCAATTTTACTTTGCTTCACTTTTCACGGCGTCTCTTTCACACTCGCCATCTCAGCATCATCCAATTTTAGGTGGTTGTATCTCTGTGGATTCACAATTATGATTATGATTCTATCAGGAATCTTTGGACTTCTTTCCCTCTGCAACTACATGTCAACTCCAGACCTTCCTCCGTCTGTATTAATTGATTCGCCTACGTCATATTCATCAATTTCGTAAAACTGAAGTCCATCTGCATCTACGAATCGAGTTAGCTTTACTTTATGTTGATTGTTTTCGCATGTCATGTATCGGATAATGATGTTGAGCAGCCCATGGTTGAGTCCCTCCGATCAATTGTCCTTCAAATTATCTGAAATGAACTATCAATTGGTACCAATTAAGCTCTACTTCTATTAGCGCTGTCTCTCTCTCTCTCTCTCTCTCTCTCGCTATTGAGTAAAATTGAAGTAAAAATCAAAATCTTATGATATATTTCCTTTTTTTCATTAAACTTAAGATTGTGTGTGTACATTTATGAGAATTGCATCTCCATTAATAGGGCCGAGTAGAGTATAAAATTTTATGTTGTGTTAAAACCAACAAACAATTCAAACCATAAAATGCACAGAAATCAAGCAAACACACAAAAAAGAGAACATACAGAGATTTACATGGTTCATCAAGATTGCCTACTTCCACGGAGCGTGAATCACATATTTCACTATGAAGAGAATACGTGTTACAAAGGATTAACCTAAGCTTTCCCCTATCTTCTTCTTCTTCTTTGGTTTTCCTCTCTTTACCTCTCTATCTCACATAGCAGCTTCTACAATTCTCTCAGCTTACCCTAAAAGGAAAGAAAGAGAGACTATATACAAGTGGACTTAAGTTCCAAGACTGGCCTCACTTGGCCCATAGGACCTTACAGACAGTTCAGGCCCAACAAAGGCCTTTGAGCAAAAAAACCAACAATTCTCCACCTTAGCTAAAAATGCTGAGTCCATGAAGAATATTGCATTGTGTTTGTAACTTCTCCACTTGGTGTGAACTCCATCAACTTTGGAAACAACCTGAGGTAGAATCATGTCCTGCATTTGTAGATCCGCATCTTGAATAAGATGCCCATCCGCACGCCTTGAGATGCTCCACCTGTCTTCAATGAGAAGGTGAGACCAAGTCCAAGCCATGCTTAAAGTTGTGTGATGTCAATGGCTCTAATGGAACTCTTGCCGCATTGTTTTTGTTGATGAGATTTATTTGCAAAGTTTTAAATTTATAATCTCGCAAGCATACGAACCAATTGATAGCATATGATATAGTGTGAGGTCGAACCCACAGGAAATCATAAAATATATGTTATAAATTAAATTAGTACCTTTAAAGTGATGTAATTTTGAGAACAATGAATTAAACCAAGATTTAAAATAAAACATATTTATTTGGAAAAACCAAGTGAACACCATTTTTATTTAACTAGTGGATCTCTTCAAATTAATCCATTTTATTTTTAAATCGGTGAATCATGAATGTGTAGTCTCATTTTTAATTAAAATTGTAAAGTTCAAGATTAGAAAATTATATTTACAATCCTAGTTAAAGAATATTTTGGAGAGGGATTGATTTGATACATGAATTAAAGAATTAAAGAATGAACATACAAGAAATAAAATAAAAACATAAATTAAACATCTTTTATACAACATACATACAAAGTGACTAATGTAACTAATGACATGAAATAAATTGACAAATAAAGTAAATGACAGAATAAATAAATGCATAATTTAAAGGTGGTTATGGAATTTTTTCTCTTATCGTCCAAAATAAGTAAATAAATAGGAGATCTAGAACTGAAATTTACGCTTAGAATTCAAATATCAATTCACACCATTTAATTAAAAGTCATAATATTTAATCTAATTAAAGTATAGTTCTTCAATTTAACACTTATAACCTAAGTACTTTAATCAAACAAAGGCTACAAATTAAAATCAAAAGAGAGGATAAAAAGAAGTTTGAATAATCGGGCTTTGCAGGATTCTAAAAGAAAATCTCTTATTTATTTAATGGAAAAATTCAAGTACATGCATACATAAAATTGAGAACAAGAAAACAAAATGGAGACATAAATTTACAACTCTCACTTGTAAAATCGTGTGGGACCTCTTGTCTTCTTGTCTCTTGATCTTTTCTCCTCAGCCTTTGGTCCTCTTGAGCTCCAGGTCAAATTCGAATTTTGGCTATGGGTAATTGGGTATTTATAGGCTTAATAAAAGGATGGATGGTTCAGATTAAATCTTGGTTTAAGTTGATGGATGAAAGGATGTGATTAGATCTTAATGGAATTGGGTAATGGAGATTAAAAGTTGCAAAAGATTAGGCTTTGAACAAGGTGTACACGAATTTGGGTGTGTGTGGGTGTAACGACCCGCACCGCTACGGGCATGTGAAGACCGACACAAACTTGCAAAACCAAGCTAAGATTATTTTGGTTACATTTTTTTTTAAATGGGAGACACCGCTCCCGCAATCCACACTAACCACATGCAACCCATAATAGAATCGATAATCAATACTACCAATAAAGTATTAATCATAATTAAAAGTAATGTCATCATCACATTATTACATTCATCCAACTCATGCGTGAACAAATACCTCAAATATATAAACGAGCTCTCAACTACAAAATGAAATATGATAGAAATAAAATAGCAGCTCCACGCCCAACGCCTGATTGAGGGTCCCATCGACCCCTCCTCTAAAAGTACTTGTAAGGCAAGGGGGTGAGCTCTATACGCTCAGTGAGGGTAATGCATACATCATATTTCAATCAAGCATACACTACATATAATCGTATGGGCAAGTCAATGCCTAGGATGTTTACATGAACGACCATGTGAACGTGTGCCATACTCATAACACATGGGGCCCACACCTACTGGGCCCCCAGTACATCCTCAAACCAATCCAATGTAACGCTAAGGTAACTCCCACATATGCTCATCCGCTACAGTCCACCCACCCACGGGTACACAGACCTATCCCCAACCAGATCAAGGTCCCTGGCCTTCAACCAATGTTATGACTGTCCCATAACGACCTGCATACATATCACAACTAATCCATGAGTCGAACTCACTAGAGTCCGAAACAAACTATCACACGGGAGTAACTACTGCGCCAATCCCCAACGGATTGCCAACCAGACCCATCTGTGGTCTCCTCAATCGAGTACCAAACCCCGGTAGTCACACCTGTGACTCAGGACCCACTCGTCGGTCTCCACACAACTGGCATAAACACGCGTCACAGAATTCTATAGGTCTTCCACCAAATGAGCCGGACAAACTCACTTGTTAGGCGCCCATAAATTCCCGGTGAGTCAACACCCACAACAAAAGTCTCAACAATGAATCCCAAAGCCATATCCACTGGTAAACACACTACCACACCATTCAGCTAAAATGTGGATGAACAGACACTCAAACCATCTGGCTCCCAAGGCAGCCCAGTACGCACTCAACGTACTCTAGACCGCCCTACCTCTCAGGGCCACCTCCATGGAAACCCACACACACCACAGATTATCCACACCCCGAAGGTGTCATAGTCTGAAACATTATGCCACATTACACCACAGGCTGTCCCCACCATACATGTGTCCTAACTTGGAATACCATAGCTCAGATTGTACTCACCCTACACGTGTCATAGCCTGGGATTCCATGCCTCATACTGTACCCACCCTGTAGGTGTCATAGCCAGGACTACCATACCTCAGATTGTACCCACCCTACAGGTGTCATAGGCTAAAACATCTCATCACACAACACCGCAGGAGATCCCCACCCTACAGGTGTTCTAGCCTGGACAATCACACCGCACCATCCCTTGACCAATGAGCGAGCGAGCACATCCTCAGCCTACTCGGTCATCTGGGAATCACAAGCCATACCAATGGGAGCTATCCCTCATAACACCATCCCTCAACCAATGAGCGGCGAGCACATCCTCAGTCTACTCGGTCATTCGAGGATCACAAACCATACCAGCAGGAGCTGTCCCTCACCTCACTACCCTTGACCAATGAGCGGGCGAGCACCTCCTCAGCCTACTCAGTCATCCAGGGATCACAAACTATACCAGCGGGAGCTATCCCTCATCGCGCCATCCCTCGACCGATGAACGGGGAGCACCTCCTCAGCCTACTCGGTCGTCCGGGGATCACCTCATCCATCATGCACTTGGGTACCGTGACTGAAGGGGGCGTCTAAGGTTGACTTTGATGAGCCAACTTCTAGTTCGACGGTTTCCCTGGGGCTAACAAGACTACCTCCCAATCGGTCCCTACCTGGGACTCCTGGGCACTTCATTCTCTCCAGGCCGGACCACACCTCTCACATAGGCGTGTCCAAAGACTACAATGATAGACCTGACCGTCAAACCCACACTAGTGAGTACCTCCACCAATCACATGAATAAGTACCAAAACCACACCAAGGTAGGGCCAACACGGTCACAACTCTGCCAAAGACCCACATACCGAAGAGGGAGATACTCGCCAGATACTCACACACCTACACCACCAACTAGTAATCCATAGCTCAACCGCATCCACTGTGCGGTTTCCCATGACTTCCCAACCCTAACTACCTGACAAGCTAGGGGGAGTCTCTAAATCCTGATGTAACCTAGTACCATGACCCACCGACATTCCATGTATACTAGCTACATGCATGCACAACTATCTGTAATCATGTTATCAATGCAGTGATGACAAATCATAATCAGATATATGCATTATCGTCTATCACAAATTAACATATCACATTCCAACATGTTATCAACCAAAACATGTTCAATCAAGCATAGTAGGCAACATCATCTACTGACTACCACATGCGAATCTACTGTCAAGTTAAGTATACTATCATTCACATACACAAGAGACTATCACACTTTCCAACCAAACATGTTATCACACCACTAATCAATCATAATATCAGATAAATGATTCATATGTGCTTTCGTGAGCATTGGGTACGAATGCACCTAGATGGGGATCCCCGCCACATAATGGTATCAACGGTTCCCTTACTGAGTGGCTCATAACTTCAAGGGACCCACATTCCCCACATTCTATACCCACAGATTAAATATAGAAGTAATGCGTCTAGTGCATGCTAAAGTCGGTGATAGGTTCCCTCACCTGTGTGTGCTTTCAAAATCCAAGCGATAAAATAGGCTATAGGGTTGAAGGAAGTGACAAACAGGCTGCCGGACTTGAGAAGCTGGGATGAGTCTACAAAACTGGGAGATCTCACAAATATGGTTGGAAACAGGCTTGCCAATGGTTCAGAGATGGCTAGAAACACTCCATGACGATTCCCAAAATGAGCCAAGAACGAGCCCACAACGAACCTGAAATGGGCCCAAAGTGGGCCTGAAATGGGCAGGGCCGAGAGCTGGCCAGGGCTGGAAACGTGTCAGGGCGAGAGTTGAGCTGAAGGCTGGGCTTGGGTCTGTTGGGATCATGGACTGGGTCGGGTTTTCCAGTGAACTGGGCTAGGCCCACACTAATTGGGTCTGCACAGTTGGGCCAAGGAGCAACTGGGCCAAAGGAGTTGGGCTTGGATCTGAGTTGGACTAGGGGAACTGGGCTGATTTCTGGATTGGACCGGAACCAGGTCTGACCTGCTGCTACAGGGCTTGGGGATTGGATCTTCCTTGGGTTTGGGTCAGCTGAGTTTTGCCAGGGAATCACAAACTCAGTCCAACCGAGTCAGGTGGGGCACAAACTCGACTGATTCGACTCGGTTGGGCCAAGAGCTTAGTGTTTCAAGAAAGATAAGTGGTAAGGAGGAAAAAAAGAAGAGAACCAGAGGTGGAGGTGGCGGCGGCTGTAGGGATTTGGGGTTTGGGGCGGGTGCTAAGGGAGGAAGGGGGAGAAGAAGGAAAAGAGATGAAGGAGATGAGAAGTAGGAAATCGAGTACCTGAAACGAGTCTGAACTCAGACGGAGGCTCGGATTTGTACACAGGGACGACGCAGGCAGTAGAGGAAAGAGAGATATTAGGGTTTCTAAGAGTGAAGAGAAGATAAAGAACAAGAGTGAGAGAGATGCGGAAGAGAAGAGAGAGAGGGGATGCGGTGGAAACAAGGATGATGCAGAGAGGAGAGACGGTAGTCCTAGAAATCGAGATTTAGGGTTTTAGGAAGAAGGGAGATCAAGAGGCGGCGGTGGCGGCAGCAAAGGAGGATAGGGGTTTTAGGGTTTTGGATGAATAAGAGAGAAGGACGGGAGAAGAGTGAAGGAGAGAAGAGAGAGGGAATATGATTCGGCAACAATGTAGCAGTTGTGCTACAGTGCCCCGTAAAGGATGGGTTGAAGAGGGGGTCTAGGGTTTCAGGGGGGTTTTATTATTATTTTTTTTTCTAGAAACTTTAAAACATCTAAAAATCCAAAATCTCAAAGATCAATTTTTTTTTTTAACTTAAAACCCAACAAAACTCGAATGTCAAACATCAAGGAAAATATGTTTGTTTTTTTAAATATATTTTTTTTGTTATGACGAAACATTAAATAGCTAACATTACCAAAATACACTTCGAGTCGCCTAACTCGAACTGGATAAATCGAGGCCCATTGCAGGGGCCCACACACTCCCCACTACTACTAAGACCCTAAAATCCCCAAAAATCGGGTCGGGTCGTTACAGTGGGTGGCTTGGAGTGGAGTGCAAGAAAGAAATGACAGAAAATAGGATTGGTTTTGGCTATGGGATTTTCGAAAATGGTTAATGGGATTAGGGTTGGTTTAATGCAAAGCAAAATGGATGGTTGAGGTTGAGAGATGAGATGAATGAATGGGTGGATGATAATGAGATGATGTGTCTTAGGGTTGACTAATGTGAAATTCGAATGGAAAGATGGAGTTGTGCAAAACCGTGTGTGACATGGTAGATTGGGATGATGAAGTGTCTTAGTGATTTTAGGAGTGTATTTGGATGAGATTTTGTCTAAGTACATGGAGAATTTTAAGTGCTAAAATTGTGTGGGGTGTGTGGTGATAAGATGGTGGATGACATGGCATATGTGCATGGAGGCTACTTGACCTCCAAGTTGTTCTAACTTAGGGTTTTAATGAATGGATGGCTTGAATAAGTTTGGGGTTAAATCTAATGGCTAAAAGTGATTTGATAAAAATATATTATATGAATGATATGATACCTAATGAAGAGTTGAAATTTAAAGGTGGAAATGGATAGATGATATGATGAATGGCCTAGATTTAATGCAAATTATGTATGTGATGGATGAATGTGGAGGCTCTAGGGTTTTCCTAATGATGTGGATGGTTGTGATCAATTGTCCTAAGATATAATGACTTTAATGAGTGATGGATGATCTAGATGGATGGATGATAAGAAAATGCATAGATGGTCATGATGCTAAGGTTAAATCTAGATGATTGATAAGTTGGATGGCCTAGATCTAATGTTGTGCATGTGTGGGTTGGATTTGATAAGTGGCTCTAAGTTTGACCTAATTTTTATGCATGAGATGGAAGGTGGAGATTTAAGCTGAGGAATGGAGGGTGGAGATGAGTTGCATGAAAGAGAGAGGGATTAGGGTTATGAAATTCGGCCATGGGCTATTGGATATGGGGTGAAATTTGAATTTGGACATTGCATTTGGACCTTAACTCATGGACTTCATCTTAGGTCCACATGACTTGAACTTGAGCTTGAGAACTTGGACCTTGGTTTGGACTTTGGAGTGCTTATTGGCCTGGCAAAACTGTGATATGTGCATGGATTGCCTGTGGCCTTGACCCATGCTGGCCTGCGGGGCTTAGCTTGGCCCAATTGAAGTGGATCTGGGTCCATTTGATCTTGAATTTCAGGCTTTGCACTTGAATTGCATGATCTCTCTTCCAGAATTTACTAATTAATTCACCACTTAATTCTAAAAATAATTAATTAATCTTAGACTCATAATTGGATCCAGATTAACTAATTTACATGAAAAATCCTGAAAGTGGCATGAATTAAATTATTAAAATTCCAGGTTTTCACTTTTAAGGTCTAATCTTGCAATTATCCACTGAATTGAGATGATTTCCCTGAACTTTCCATTTTTATCTACAAAACTAGAAAATGATATTAAATGCATGTAACATATATAAAATCAAGGCCTAACTAGTCCAATAATCAGGGGTAAAAATGTAATATTTCAATGCTCAACAATTCTCCGTGTGGATCTTCATCATTCTCCTCTTTCCATGTTTGCTATTACCTACACAATGGAAATCAGACGGTACCCCACAACCATCCAATGGAAAAGAAACTTTCTTTCCAAAGCCATGCATGACTAATGCCTTTCGGGTTCTTTTCTTTTTTCGTGCAATCTGACTAGTAAAATCTTGTTGCATGTGCTCCGTGACTGTAATCCCTACTAGTACATACAAATTTCTTTGCATTTTCCCCTTCAAAACAATCATGCCTCCTTTCACAACTCTAAGAGCCCCACTTTTTGCCTTGAAGGCGAATCCTTTCGAATCAAGTCTACCTGAGGAAATTAAACTATTTCTGGAATCCAGCCTAACATATTCCAGTGTTCTCACCATACTATCAAACATTTTGATTTTCCCTGTCGTACGATGCTTGCTTGGTCTGAAGCTTGTGGATTGCTCATATACTTGTATTCGTCCAGATCACGCTTTTCTCCATAAACAATCCCTCTTCATGTGTCATTCCTCCTTACAGTAGAAGTATTTGAACTTTCCAGCACTCCTTCCTCTTGATTTTGACCTTGACCCCCTAAACTTGTCATGGTCTTGAGGTTTTCTGCTTTTCCTTCTCCCCTTATTTTGTGTAATGAAAACCTCTGTCTGAGAAGAACCCTAAAAATTGAAGGACTTTCTTCTCGTTTCCTCATTCAGCAAGTTGCTTGTAACTGAGTTCATGGTGACAATACCCTCTGGCACTGAATTATTGAGTGACACCACCAATGTCTCCCAAATGTCAGGTAGGGAACTGAGAAATAGTAGAGCCTGCAACTCATCATCTAACACCATTTTCATGGAGGAGATTTGATTTATTATACTCTGCATCTCATTGAAATGCTCCGTAACTGAAGTACCTTCGCAGTTTTCTGATTAGAAAAGCCTTGTTACTTAGTAGTCTTTCTTTCATACAATCCCTCCAATTTCTTCCAAGGAGATTGTGTCGTCGTCCCACTAGACACATGATGAAAAACACTGTCATCCAACCATTGTCGAATAAATCTGAGACATCTCCGATCAAGAGTTTTCCATTCATCATCAGACATTTCAAATTTCTATTTCGTTTTCCCTTTATCATCGGAAGGCTCTGGCTCTATTTTTTTTTGTCTCCTTTCTATGGTCTATAGAGATCATGGAATACAATAGATCTTTCATCTTTGCCTACAAGATTAACTAATTTGAGCCATTAAGGCTGTTACTACCCCAGCTTGCCCGAGTCCCTGTTTGTCAATTTCATGACATGGGTAGAAGCACTTGCTAAGAAGCTTAAATACTCAAACATGATCAAGAATGAAGATCATGTTTCACCAAGCTCAAAGCATATCGTCATGGCAATCACAAAAAATAGGTATATGGCCATAGATAACCTTAGGTGGAACCTACACCGGAGAAAGGACTATTCCTAGGCTTAGTTGCATACGTTGGTAATAAACATAACCTGCTTAGAGAGGATGCTGAATAGTAAATTAGAAGTGAACTTGGAAACATGAATTATGTTCACTGTTAGCACGACCATTCTATCTCACTGACCTCTCGGTGTAGTCATGAACGGCCCTATTGTGGTCGAAAACTGGTCGGCAAGTTTGACATAAGATCTGGAACTTCGAACTATCATTCTGGATATGCCTCTGACCAAGAGTCTCGTATGCACTGACCCCTCAGTGATGAACTTGAATCACTCATCGTGGTCGACGACTCATCGGTATAAAACTTATGAATTCTAGACTATGAACTCATAAAGACTCTCGATAAAACAGACATCTAGGTATATCACGACCGATCGAGAGTAATAGGACCGACCCCTCGGCAAAGGGCGACAAGGTCGTTCTGGGTAACAGGTTTTCTAAGTGGAAACTACTGTCAAGCATGATTTTTCTCTAGAATGAGCATCTCGTATAGACCGACCCTTGGCGCCATAATTGTCGACCCATCGACGACACCGGTATATCGGCTCAGAAGTAATTATGCCGTTGGGGGTGCATTTAATGTGTAACTAGTCGGATGGTTGAACGGTAATAAATATGAACACCGACCCATTGGTGCCACTGAGTTGGTCCTGGATAGTCATGATTACCGTTAAGACTCTTCTATATTTATAAGTGTTGAGTGATCGTTTTACCATCTTCCTTGAATTGAAAAGAGTTATACACTCTAAGGAACGATCAACACTCTTGTGGAAAAGATCATAAACAACTAATCTTTTGATTGTGTTTGCAAGTGAGAAAGAGAGGAGGAGAGAAAGATCATAAACAACCAACCTTCGGATTAAGTTTGCAAGTGAGAAAGCCATAAACTAAGAAAGCTTTGGTTAAGCCAAGGTTCCTTGTCACCCAGAGATTATGATTGCATTACGACGGCTACAAGGAGAAACGTCGACACAGCTTGGGTGGAATCTTCAAGAAGCACACATCAGCGAGAAAGAGCTTTAAGACAAGTGCTTCTTGGTTTTAATTTTCTTTTTAAAACATGTAACCGAAAGTGGATTAAGGAGAGGTATTTCGGAACCACCATAAAAAACTCTATAGCATCGTCTCTCGCACACTGGTGGGTGGAATTTCCAGCGTATTGAGTGAGGTGGAATCCCTACTCTAATTGTGAGGGTGTAAGTCCCCACATAGTGAATTTGGGGATAGCTCAAGGTTGAGCGAGTCCTAACAGTGGATTTAGGTTAGCGAACCGAACCACTATATATCTTGTGTCTTTGTGTTTGTGGTGTTAGAGCTAATTTCTTGTGTTGATTTTTAATCATATTTGCTAACACACACACTTATTGATTGTTAAATTTGCTGCACATAATTAATCAATCAAATTAATTTCAAAAAAGACTAACGAATTTGAATTGACCTATTCACCCCCCTATAGGGTCAATTCTATTGTTCTAACACCCTTGTTAAAAGGGACTTTCAATTGGTATTAGAGCCTAGTGTTCGTTACAAGGATTTTTCATCTGAGTAGATCCGAAGCTAGAACACCATGGGAGACAGTCATGCAATATCCAAACCTCCTTATTTCGATGGATCAAACTATGCCTCTTGGAAGGCCAAAATGAGAAGCTTCCTTATTTCCATTGATTCATCTGTTTCGGCTATTATAAAGACTGGATGGTAAGAACCCATGGAAGAAAAAACGGTAGAAAATACCTCAACAGTATCCAAGACACCCAAATCCTTTGCATCTTGGACCCCTACTGAGAAAGCTGCTCAAACAACATATGACAAAGACATGAATGCACTAAATTGTGCAGTCTCAGGCAGTGAATACAGGCGAATCATGATCTTTATTACTGCAAAATATGCATGGGAAGTTCTTGAGAGAACCTAAGAAGGCACCTCAATAGTCAAGAGGTCTAAGCTTCACATCCTCCAAAATCAGTTTGACACCGTTAAGATGTGGGAGGATGAAGTCTTCATGGACTCTTACTCCAAAGTTAGCGACAATGTAAATCAAATATACACTTTAGGGGAAGGGATATCCAGAGGACAAGGTATGTACCAAAATTTTCTGGAATCTTGCAGAAAGATTCAAACCCAAGGTTATGGCTATGGAGGACAACTAAGATGTGTCCTTGATGAAAATTGATGATTTGGTTGGTTCATTACAAGCCTATGAACTACACTTTGAACAGCCAAATGATAAATCTATTGCCTTGAAATCTTCCCTAAAAGAAAAAAAAACTACAGAAAATGAAAACTTTTCATAAGATGATCTCTCAAGTGATGACATGGCAATGTTTGCCAAAAAGTTTTATAAAACGTTTGTAAAAAGAAATAACTTGAGAAGAATGGGTAATGGTGAAACAAGCAAAAGATACTGAAGAAAGCAAGAAGAAAACAAAGGGAAAGTGAGAGAAAGAGAGGATATCAAGGAGCAAACCTGCTTCAATTGTGGGGTAGGGTTGGGGTGGGGTGGGGGGTGGGGGGAGGGGACACTATATGAATGATTGTCCCTTAGACAAAGTACAAAAAGGCTATGAATGTGGGTGTAACCCCTGTGGAAACTTCTGAATCAGAGTGATTCTGATGATGAGACCCAACGAAAAGTTAATATATCAAAAGGTCTCATAGCCTCGATCATATGTGATCAAGAAAATCCATAATTGAAACAGAGGTTGAGAGTGAAGATGATGAAAATCTTCAAGCTAGTTACAGTCCCCTGTTCCTTGAGAGTGAGAGGTTAGCTAAAAAACTCAACAAAGTTAAAAATGAAAACCTAAACCTCTCTAATCAAGTGGAAGATTTAAGGAAAGAAAAAATCTCTCATAACCTCCAAATTGGAACTCTCAAATAATGAAAACACAAACCCAAAAGAGAGCAATAAAACTCTTTAAGAAGAAATTAGCATACATTGCAAGGATGTCGAGAATTTGTGTCATCACAATAAACTTCTTGAAGAGGATATTAAAAGACTATCTTTGGAAGTAAAAGATTTAAAAGCTCACGAAGAAAAATTCAAAGGCAAGTTTACCCAGGGAGATGAAAGACTTAACAGACTCCTTAGTGTGGGTAGACAACATGGTGATAGGTCTGGTCTTGGTGCATTATCCACCAAAGTACCTATGAACCATGAAGTGTTCAGAAAAACATGTATCTCTCACCCTTCAATGGGTAATTGCAATTTCTGCCACAAGGATGAGCATTTCAAAAGAAATTGTTATTATCTGAAGAGATACCTCAAAAAGAAATCACAAAGACAAAATTCAGAGAAGCCTATGGTTAAAATACATCTACCAACACTGAATCCTAAAAGAAACCTAAGAAAGGTGGAGACAAGGCAAGACTATTTATTAAGACAGATAAATCATATCTTGCAAGAGTTCATGGATCCCAAGGTTGGCCATAAAAGGTACGATCGTAGAGATGTGTATGCAACACCAAATGCCACAATCTTCGTACCTAGGAGATAGACCACCAGTCATGTTTTGTTTTGGTTTAAGATTCACTTCCATATCTTAAACCACTACAAATGAACTCACAAGAGACCATGTGAGTTCACCTAGCAAAAATGCTATGACATGAGGAGAGGAATTGGCCAACTACAAGTTTAGAATATACTCTTCCTAGCTATAGTACATATTCTACTTGAAGAACCATACATTCCATTCAAAGTATTTTGAAAAGTATCCATTTTTGAATGAGAATTGTTTGTGTGCATGATTTGATTAAGCTTGGCATATTTATGCATTAAAATGAATTTATGTATGATGTGCTTAGAATATGACCTCCATCAAGTTGCACATATCTTAGATAGTTGTTTTGCAATTTGTACCCTTCGATAATTGTCGACATGTCGGTGAATGGACTATTGGTGTGACAGACATGTCGGTACTGTGCTAAATCAAGCACTTTTGAAAAACGGGGGGAAATTGTCGAAAAGGTCAACCTGTAGATGAAATCGACATATCGGTGAACAGAAAGTTTAAAATAAAAATGGGTCACTTTCTACGAAAGAGACAACACTTTCGAATTTGCTGTCTCCCCTCCCGCGAAGGTCAGTGATCCTCTTCTCCTCCCGTGCCCTAGACTAGTCGATAGGACCTCTCAGGGTGATTTCCCGTTGGAAAATCATAGGGCTTTTGTCCCTCAAGCCTCTAGAAGCTTGAAAATCACTGATTTTGTGATCTTCATATATCTGGTAAGGGTCATTTGTCATCTCATCCCTCTTCGAGCCACGGGTTGAGGATCTCCTCTAGTAAACACCATGCCTACAAAGATGACAGCTCAGTCACGTCCTAAGCACTCTACAGAACGGGGAGAATCTAGTCGTGTCATTCGATGGGCCAAAATGACCAAAAGGTCAGTCTCTTGGTTTTGCCCTGGGTCAAGCTCTGAAAATCCTACATATGTTCAGGACTGAACAGGAAACCCAACCAGAGGTGGAAGAAGAGCCATTGTTGACAAAGGAGAATGGTCCTCAAACTGGTCATGTAGATCATGTTGATATTCCTGACGACACCAGTGAGGAGGACAGTCATCGTAATGAGGACTTTTGGAGAGATTCTGAAGAAGAAAGAGAATATGAATATCGTCATCAAGTGAATGACAGTCTGAACAACAAGGTCTTTAGAGTGGAAATAAGGATTGACTACCTTGAAAGATCCCTGGACAGGTTAAGGATGATAGTCCGGGATCTAGTTGCTGCTACCTCCTTCTCTGACCAAGTTCTAGATTCTCCATCTCATCCTCCTTCAGCACCCCCTCATGATGGCTCTGCTTAGGATAGTTTTTCGTGATATCTATTTTTGAAAAACTATGTTTTTGGTATTTTTGTCTAAGCATCCATAATACCTCATAGTGAAAACCATATGTACTCAATGCACATTTTGTTTATGAAATGATATGGTTTAGTATGATGTGTGTATTGCTGTGTAAAAATGTTAGTTATCTCTTGTGTATGATAAACTAACATGCAAGATGGAATGAGTTGGTTTTGTATTGGCATGTTAAGGAGAGAAGGGATCGGGCTGTGACATTACACATATCCTTGGAGTATGAGGGAGCATAAAATATGTGTTAATTAGCTACTGTCACTGGTCATGATAGTTTAAAGGGGAAAAGATGAATGCAAGCTTAGAGTGGAGCTTAAACTTAGGGGCCGCTGTAACACCCTGGATTTTCTTTAGATTATTAATATATTGGATTGGTCCATTTGAATTGTGAAGTAAATGAATTTGAGATTAAATGGTTGAAATGGACATTAGATGGGCAAGGAAATGGGTCAATTACCCAATTAAGACCCAATGAGTTATGGATGAGCTTGAAGTAAATGGATCAATTATCCAATTAAAATCCAATGGATCCTAAATGAGCTTAATTTTAAAAGTAATTGGATAAGTTTAATTAAATTATTGGAATTGAATAATTAATGTATTTAATTGTATTAAAATCCACCTCATCAAATGAGGTGGCATGTGAGTGATGTGGCATTGCCATGTGGGACCCGAATGCCATGTGGTGACAAGCATGGCCTGGCCATGTCATGGTTGACTTGGCCAACGACAAGTGAGTTAAATTGAGTTAAGGTGTGTTGAGTTGGGTAGATGAGGAGTTTTCATCTCAAGGAGACTCGTTGGAAGGCAAAGCGGTTTCTTGGTCTAAGCCAAGGGTCTCCTTGGTTATGCCAAGGGACACATTGGTTAAGACAAATCATTAAGAGAGGGAATGAAGAGTTTGAGTTGTTACATAAAAGACACCAACCAAGGGGCACTTCACACCCCTTGGCCGATCACTTCTCCTCTTGCACACAAGAGTTTCCTCTCTTCTTTTCTTCTCTCTCTCCCACCTACACCACTATACTTGGAGAATCTTTGAGGTGCAAAGGAAAAAGAAGGATTAAGGAAGGAAATACAGATCAAAAAGAAAAGAAGGAGACGAGAAAAAGGTATGTTTAAGACTTTAACACCATAGGAAGGAATCTAAGGAAACCATAGGTTTAGCCATGGTATGGTTGAACTCATGGGTTCCATAATTGGTTAGAATGGATGACCAAATTGTTATAGGGCCATAGAGTTAAAAATCCATTCAAGGAATGGTTATGGGTTGAAACAAACAACCAAAGGGTGGAATTCAAATCCATGTTATAATGATACAAAGATTGAATGATTATGGAAAAGATCTTAGCCTTGGCTAAGTGGGTAGAATAAGTTCACAAAGAAGAGGTATGGAAGATGAAATCCATGTTTAAAAATGATAATGGTGGATTTCGTGGAGGACAAAATAAGCAAACAAAAGAACCGACAAAGAGTCAGTCAACTCAATCTTAGGATTCAATTCGACTGAAAGGGTGCTAGCGAGCAAACAAGGGTAATCTGGGAGTTTCAGCCGACTGAATCAAATGATTCAGTCGACTGAAAGTGGGTTGGCCGAGCACATAAGGAATATCTGGGTGAATATATGGGGTCTATTGGTATTTCAGCAGACTAAATATATGATTTAGTCAACTGAACATCGACGTACCAAACAAGTAAGTGATCTGGTGTATTTCAGCCGACTGAATCTTATGATTAGTAGATTGAAGGTATACTTACCAAACACGTAAACAGTTTGTTGATAATTTAGCCAACTAAATCAATGTATACTGGCAGAACACACAAATGATTTGATCCAAAGTCAGTCGACTGAATCTGTGATTCAGCCGACTGAAAGTGTATTGACCGAGAACACAGAGGATTTGACCCAGAGTTAGCCGATTGAATCTATGATTCAGTAGACTGAAAGTTTGGAGGTAAGGCAGAGAATAGTAATTGGGCATGATTTAGTCGACTGAATTAAAATGTTTTATTTTTAAATTATTTTCCAGATGCCTCTGTCTATCTGGAAGGATGTAAGGGATGATGAAATTAAAATAGAAAATCAAATTAATATATGTGATTGAATTTGGTAAGGTAAAGAGATTCGCAAAAGGATAGTGATTCGTTTTACGCGATCGTAAGCATTATCCTCACAAGACTGCAGGATAATGTATTGGACATTGGTAGGATTCCTACCTTATTGAGACACTATGGATTATATATGACACTGATTTTTATTCCAAATATGATGTTTACTTTGGTTAAACAAATGGTATATGTTTATGAACTGATTTTCAATGATATTATGTAATTTGATATGAAATGACATTCTTGCATTCATTACCTCATGCATGCCATGGGAGGGAATACATGTGACCAACAAGCCAAATTATGAGCGGGTCCGAACATGATTTGGGTTTGAGACTAGCTTGTATGAAGCTATGTGAACTGTTGAGATTTTGGCCTTGTCCGGGATTGCTAGAAATGGGTACGGCATAATTTGGGCCAAAGAGCTCCTGGTAGACAGTCCCAAAACCCTGTGCAGAGGGAGGAGTCCACACTCCATTGGTAATTCCGATTAATAATATGTGTGGAGGTATACAGTGACCTGGTGGTGCCGTCACAAAATACTGCAGACGTAATTGGCCAAGGGAACACCTTGATATGATGATTTATCAAGGAAACTATTTATATATGAAGTGATTGGATATGGAAATTGGGTGAGTGATCATTTGGTATTGACACCCATGACATGACACATAAGTAAACATGATTATGATATGAACATTATGCATTGTTTTTACTACTCGTGAGATGTTTTACAAATATGATATGATGTATCTATCTTGATTTATATTAATTTTATGTGTACCATAACCCTACTTGGAATACCTACTGGGCATGTTGACTGATGCCCTACTTCTACCCTATAGATGATGGAACGGGGAATGATAAGGAAACAGACATGAGACATGAAGGGAGCTAAGTGTAGGAGCTTGGAATGAATGAAGTTTAATTTATTTAATTTTGATGTTTATGATGTATTGGGAGGACTGATATTTTGGACTGTAATAACTTAGACTTATTTTGTTATGGTTTGATAATTTAATGTTTTAATTTGAAGTATATGGTGATTGGCTTTTCTTACTTAATGATGACATGAATATGGATAACATTTTATTCATATATATTATTCCGTAAGTATTTAGAGAAAAGCGTGTGAAATGTTTTAGTGGACTTAGTCCACGCATACGTAAAGATGGCTAGTTAAGGCTCGGGTTTTGAAAACTCGGACTTAACTCGAGTCAGTGACGTCCCGCTCTCTCTCACTCATTTAAAAAATATATATATATACTCTGATTTGTGGCGAGTGAAAATGGACGGGGCGTTACAACCGCTAAGTTTACGGGGGAGTGAGGAGAAAAAGCTAAGAAGATAGCTTAGAGAATGGGGGAGTAAAAACTCAAAGAAGCTAAGGACATTAGCTTACCCCATGAACAAATTAAACTGGAAATCAACTTGAGTATGGGCAAATAAACCTGGTTGCACGAAAAAATGTGCACTGAACCATGGGGGAGAACCATGAGTTATAATAAATCTCAGTTAAGCACTAATGCAAGAAGCATGGGGGAGCGCTTAATCTTGATGAATACCTACTAAACCTTTGCCAATTGAATGACAAAATGGGGGAGAAAATAATAGAAGACAAAATACAAAAGAAGATGTGCTTGGGACCCTAAAAAAAACGAGTCATAAAGGAAAGAAGAATGGGGGAGAAAATCTTATTTAGTCCATGGATGTTTATGGTTTGGACTAACTCATCTAATGATTATCCAGTGTTGCTTGCTTTTGTACTTGAACAGGACAATGAAAATGAAGCAAGCAGAGCAAGAATATGAAGACCATAATCTTGCTATCCATTTGAGTATACATGTATTTGATGTAATATTTTGTATTAAAATGTGTTGTAATAAAGGGTGGGCTTGTAATTGGGTTAGCTTCTAAGTTTTATCATGAAATTGACAAAGGGGAAGATTGTTAGTGCCCCGGTTTGGCTGAGTCCCTGTTTGTCAATTTCATGACTCGGGTAGAAGCACTTACTAAGAAGTTTGAAGACTCAAAGATGATCAAGAATGAAGATCATGCTCCACCAAGCTCAAAGCTCATCGTCATGGCAATCACAAAAAACAGGTATATGGCCATAGATGACCTTAAGTGGAACCCACACCTGAGAAAGGACTATTCCTAGGCTTAGTTGCATACGTTGGTAATAAACATAACTTGCCTAGAGGGGATGTTGAACAGTAAATTAGAAGTGAACTTGGAAACATGAATTATGTTCATGTCAGCACGACTAGTCTATCTCACCGACCTCTCGGTATAGTCAGGAACGACCCATCGTGGTCGAAGACTAGGTCGGCCAGTTTGACATAAGTTCTGGAACTTCGAACTGTCATTCTGGATATGCATCTGACCAAGAGTCTCGTATGCACCGACACCTCGGTGATGAACTTGAACGAACCCTCGTGGTTGACAATTCGTCGGTGTAAAACTTATGAATTTTGGACTGTGAACTCATAAGGGCTCTCGATAATACAGACATCTCGGTATACACCACCGATCGAGAGTAACAGGACCGAACCCTCGACAAAGGGTGACAAGTTGTTCTGGGTAATAGATTTCCTAAGTGGAAACTACTGTCAAGCATGTTTTACACCAAAACGAACCACTCGTATAGACTAACCCCTCGGTGCCATAACTGTCGACCCATCAGCGACACCGACATGTCAGGCGGGAAATAATAATGCCGTTACGGGTGCATTTAATGCTCAACGGTTGGATAGTTGAACTGGTAATAAATATGAACACTGACCCATCAGTGCCACCTAACTGTCGGTTCTGTATAATCAAGATGACCATTAAGACTCCTCCATAAATATGAGTGTTGTGTAATCTTTTTACCATCTTTCTTGAAAAGAAAAGAGTTATATACTCTAAGGAATGATCGGCACTCTTATGGGAAAGATCATAAACAACCAATTTATTGAATGTGTTTGCAAGTGAGAAAGAAAGGAGGAGAGAAAGATCATAAACAACTGTTACTGTCCCCGCTTGACCGAGCCCCTGTTTGTCAATTACATGACTCGGGTAGAAGCACTTGCCAAGAAGCTTGAATACTCAAGATAATCGAGAAATAAGATCATGCTCCAATAATCTCAAAGCTTGTCGTCATGGAAATCACAAGAGCAGATATAAGGCCATAGATGACCCTAGGTGGAACCCATTCCAAATAGAGGACCACTAGGATTAGTTGCATATGTCGAAAATAAACATAAAATGCCTAGAGAGGAATCTGAACTGTGAACTGGAAGTGAACTTGGAAACATGAATTATGTTCACTGTCAGCAAGACTAGTCTATCTCACCGACCTCTCGGTGTAGTCAGGAACTACCCATAATGGTCAGAGACTGGTCGGCTAGATTGACATTGGTTCTGTAAATTAGAACTGTCATTCTGGAAATACCTCTGACCGAGAGTCTCGTATGTACCTGACGCATCGGTGATGAACTTGAACGACCTCTCGTGGTCAACGACTCGTCGGTATAAAATTTATAGGTTCTGGACTGAGAACTTATAAGGGCTCTGGATGAAACAGACATATCGGCAAGCAAAAATAGATCGAGAGATACAGGACTGACCCCTCAGCAAAGGGCGACGTGTCGTTCTGGGTAACAGCTTTCCAATAAAAGAGACTATTGTCTAGCACGTTTTTGCACCAAAACGAGCCTCTTGTATGGACCAACCCCTCGGTACCATAAGTGTCGACCCATCGGCGACAACGACATGTCGGCCGAGAGATAATAATGCCGTTGAGGGTGCATTTAATGTGCAACGGTCGGGTGGTTGAACGATAATAAATATGAACACCAACCCATCAGTGCTACCAACCTGATAGTCTTGGACAGTCAATATGACCGTTAAAACTTCTCTATAAATATGAGTATTGTGTGATCGTTTTACTATCTTCCTTGAGCTTAAAAGAGTTATACACTCTAAGGAACGATCAACACTCTTGAGAGAAATATCATAAACAACCAATCTTCGGATTGTGTATGCAAGTGAGAAAGAGAGGAGGAGAAAAAGATCATAAACAACCAATCTTCAGATTGAGTTTGCAAGTGAGAAAGCTATAAAGTATAAAAGCTTTGGTTTAGCCAAGTTTCCTTGTCACCCACAGATTGTGATTCCTACACGATGACTGGAAGAAGGAACATCGACACAAGTCTGGCGGGATCTTCAAGAAGCACACATTAGCAAGAAAGAGCTTTAAGGCAAGTGATTCTTGGTTTTTAATTTTCTTTTTAAAAACTTGTAACCCGAGAGTGGATTAAAGGGAGGTACCCTGGAACCATTATAAAAAACTCTAGAACGTCGTCTCTAGCACAGTGGTGGGTGGAATTCCCAGCCAATTGAGTGAGGTGGAATTTCTACTCTAATTGTGAGGGTGTAAGTCCACACATAGTGAATTTGGAGATATCTCAAGGTTGAGCGAGTCCTAACAGTGGATGTAGGTTGGCGAACCAAACCACTATATATCTTGTGTCCTTCTGTTTGTGGTGTTAGAGCCAAATTCTTGTGTTGGCTGTTTTAACCACATTTGCTAACACACATACTCTTGATTGTTGTTTTCGCTGCAATTAAATTAATCAATCAAGTAAATTCAAAAGGGACCAACGAATTTGGATTGACCTATTCACCCCCCCCCCCCTTCCCTCCTCTCGGGCCAATCAGGTTGTTCTAGCACCCGTGTAAAGGGTACTTTCACCAACCAATCTTCGGATTGAGTTTTCAATTGTGAAAGCCATAAACTAGGAAAACTTTGGTTAAGCCAAGTTTCCTTGTCACCCAGAGATTGTGATTGCATTACTACGACTATAAGGAGAAGCGTCGACATAGCTTGGGTGGGATCTTCAAGAAACACACATCAGTGAAAAAGAGCTTTAAGGCAAGTGCTTCTTGTTTTTAATTTTCTTTTTAAAACCTGTAACCCGAAAGTAGATTAAGCAGAGGTACTTCGGAACCACTATAAAAAACTCTTGAGCGTCGTCTCTGGCACAGTGGTGGGTGGAATTCCTAGTCAATTGAGTGAGGTGAAATTCTTTCTCTAATTGTTAGGGTGTAAGTCCCCACATGGTGAATTTGGGGATAGATCAAGGTTGAACGAGCTTCTAACAGTGGATATAGGTTGACGAACCGAACCACTATATATCTTGTGTCCTTGTGTTTGTGGTGTTAGAGCCAATTTCTTGTGTGGATTGTTTAATCACATTTGCTAACACACACACTCTTGCTTGTTAATCCGTTGTACATAATTAATCAATCAAGTCAATTTCAAAAAAGACCAACGAATTTGAATTTACCTATTCAACCCCCCTTATAGGGTCAATCGTATTGTTCTAACACCCTTGTTAAGGGGACTTTCAGAGGCTAATCATACAGGGTGTGTTAATCTCCATATCCACTATAATTCAGATAGCCTGAATCGGAATCTCTTACTGTGTTGCACTGAGATTTCCTCACTCTACCTCTATCAAATCTCCAAACTCCAAATCAACATAGGTCACTGCGTAGATCCCGTTGCTGCAAACACACAGGCAAAAAGAGATCTGAATTCTGAGTCCGAATGACTCCAAAAACTACAAAATAATCATGACCGTTGATTTTGGCCAACGTTGTACACTGGATTAAAGGGAAATCTAGACTGTGAACCTGTGGAAAACACCTCTCCACTACTATCTTTCTTCAGTGCTGTTCTAGATACTTGAGTATTTTTTTTTCTGTCACAGAGGCAAATCACCAAACACTTGGTGGGCAAAAAACTCTTTCCTTCTATTTCTACTTTCCACACCTCCAATGGTGAAAGTCCTTCCTTTTTTTTTTAATCCTCAGATCTATCCTGCTAGATTTTCCCCTGTTCCACGATTGAACAATGTTTTCTTCAGCAATGGGTTCCTACAACATTGGACTGCACTGCTACTGTCTGCTATTCTGCCAACTGTTGTTCTGTTTGCCTCCCCACTGCTATCAGATTTAACAGCCTACTTCTCCGCTCGGCTACAATTCTCTCTTCACACCGATCTGCACTACAGCAGGATCCCTTGCTCCTGTTTTTACCCACAAATTATCTAGATACTGCCACACTTTGCCCAACTAAAAACCTAAATCCCACGCGACAATAGAAAAAAAAACCAAAATTGCTGCAACCCCTTTTACTTTCTGCGTTTATTTTATTCTTCTCTGCAGATCTGAACGGTTAGCGCCTTTTCTTGCCGAGTCACCTATTTGTCAATTCCATGACTTAAGTGAAGAATTCCGCTAGAAGATTGAAACAAGAATACAAGACTCAATTGGTGGTGACGACTGAAGATCCAGTTGGGGAATCAACCATCACCATGTGTATGGCATCACAAGGTAAATTGGCCATAGATGACTTTAGGTGGAACCCACACCCTTAGTAGACCTTGCCTAGGTTTAGTGGAACATGTTGGTAAAAACATTAACAAGCCTTAGAGCACACTGGACAATCACAAAACCAGATGGGATGAACATTGGAAAATCTGGTAATCTGTCAGGTCGACCTGTCGAGTCCACCTACCCATCGGTGAAGACAGGACAAACCCATCGAGGTCATCGACACGTAGACCGGATTGATAGGGGTTATGGGCTGGAAGGACTGTCACTTAGGGCTACTCCCAATTCAAGCATATCGTGTGCACCGACCCATCGGTAATACATGACCGACCCATTATGGTCCTCGATATGTTGACTGGATTTGGGTAGTCTCTGGAAAGAACGGAGTGTAAATTCGATCTGCTCTCTGATAATCAGGTTTGACCTCTCGGGGAACACGACATGTCAACCTGGGTCGAGTTGAGTTCTGGACTTAGAACTCTGGGGTGCTCTCAGACAGACACATCAAGGTCATCAACCCATCGAGAGTACTAGGACCGACCCATCGATGGACAGACATGTTGACCTGGAGTTTTAGGGTTCTGGAATGGCATACTCTTTACTTTTATGTTGGTCTCTGATAATATGGACCGACCCATCGATAAGCTCGACATGTCGAACATAAGTTACATCGACCCATCGAGAAACTCGACCCATCGGTAGCGACCATTTTCTATCCGTTTAAGTTGCAATTAATGCGCAATGGTCACTTTGCAACGGTACTTTGCCTACACTGACCCATTGACCACACCATCCCGTTAGGGACCCAAAGTCGGGATTTTTTTGTTTGCCTATATATTCTCCAAACCTTGTTTTGGTTGATTGGACACTTGGAGAGAGCTTTGAATAGGAAAATCCAAAGGCATTCGTAAAGATCCCACCTCCTCTCTATGTACCTTACTTAGGAGAATCACTTTCAATCCAGTCATCTTGATTGAGATTAAGAGAGAGAGAAAAATAAGCTTAGGATCAATTTGCAAATCCATAACTTAGCAACCTCCCATAGATTGTGATTGCACATACTCGGCACATCTTGTCATCGAACGACATCACGTTGGGAGATTCTTCAAGAAGCACATTTCTACATCAAGAGGCTTTCACAAGGCAAGTACTTCTTAAGTTTGATTTTGTTTTATTAAATCAATCTTGTACAGTAGATTATAGAGAGTGTACTCTGGAACCACTATAAAAATAGAGGGATAAGGACGTAGACTAGAATAGATCGAACCTTTCAAACTTCTAGGGGAGTTTGGTGAAATTCCAACCAATTGATTAGTTGGAAGTCCTAATCTATTTTTGAGGGTGTAATTCCCGACATAGTGAATTGGGATAGCCTAAGGTTGGGTGAGTCCAACAGTTGATGTAAGAGGTTTACTCCGAACCACTATACACATCTTGTGTTGTGGGTGTTTGGTCTTTATTTGTGTGATTGCTCTTTTAAATTGGCACACTCTTTTGTCACACACTTCATTAATCTAATTTAATTCGCTGCAAATCATTTGATTAATCAAGAAATTTTTAAAGACCATCAAATTAGGGGATTGTCCTATTCACCTCCTTCTAAGGTCAATCTTGCATTGCATTCTATCACCCCCAGGAACTTTCATGAACTGCACTCCAAAAAAAACACTGGCTGCACAACGCCTCCTGTTGCTGGCACCGACCAATCTAAAAGATAGAATTGATACAACGATGGGATTCTGCATAGTACCCGATTCTCGATCTATGCTCTCACGGGAAATCCAGGTTCTAGTACTCCTTCACCTTTCTTCCGATCGGCCTTACTTGCAGCATCTTGTCTGCACGCTCTGCTGCTATTCCGTCTGCCTTTCTCTAAAATCTCAACCCTTCCTGAAAAACAGGCAGACACACCTGCCTTGCTCGCTTCACGGAACGCAGAAAGGGATGCACGATTGTTGTGCGATGCTTCTCCTATGCACCTCTGCTGTTTGTCGTTCTTCTGGTACTGAGACCGATTTGTGATTTTTCTGGCCCCGAATCCGAACCTTGGCTCGTAATACCACTTGTTGTGCTATGAACCCACACAATCAAATCACAAATCGCACACAAGAACAAAAGAACACACAAAGATACGTGGCTCGACAAAATTGCCTACGTCTACGGAGCGTGTATTAATCCACTATGAAGAGAAATGCCTGAGATTACAAGGATTAGCCACCCTCTCTCTTCTCTTCTTGTAGTCCTCTCAGATTTTTCCTTCTCTTCATCTCTCCTCTCAGCCACTACTACAATTCCTTTTATATTAACCCTAAAAACAGTGAAAGAGACAAATATATACTAGTGGGCTTAAGTTATAAGACTGGGCCCACTTGGCTTACTAAGCCTTACAAACAATCCAGGCCCAACAAAAGCCTTTGAGCCAAAAAAACCAACATTGTATTGTGAAGAAGTGCTAGCATGCAATCAATGGCTATAAATGAAAAATAAAGAAACTAAAGACAGAGAACCTAAAGGCCTTGAACCGTTATGTTGGCTTATACCAGCATAGTTAAACATAAGACTTTCTATTCACTAAAAAGATAACGAGGATGCTGATTTTTTCCTAATTAGAGATAATATACTTGAAATTGATCATGCAAAACTAAAAACATCATAATGACAATAAAGTTATCAACTATCGTCACTGACTTCTATCTCCTACTGTTTGTTTGACGCCTATATACTTCAGAACTGGTTAAAGGGGCCAAATTTTAAGAAAATCTCTTGTTACATAAGGATTTACATAAGACATCCATTTTGAATATCAGATTTTACATATTGGCCTCCTCAAAATAATGAAAATTTTCTCTTGGCCCTTCACCCCGATTGCTTACAAGAACAATTTAGACATTATTGACTCTTGGAGTTTTGGAGACAATTTAAATGATGATATGTTTCACAATGATGTAAGGTGCAGAGACCATACAAGATTAAAGAAATAGTTATGGACGCAAGAATTTAAAAGAAGAGATTCTCATGAAACATGAATAACCACCACATGATTTACATTAATCAAATAAAAATGGTTGAAATAGAGCTTCCTGTCAATTCTCTATTCTATCGGCTTAAATGAAATGATTAACGATGTTTAACCGAAACCGTTTCTAATACTCAGCATAATGATAATCTCTGATTTAATTTAATATGACTAGTATGCCAAAATGCCACATAAACTAGGGGCTCAGGCTCAGTTTTGTGCACTAAAAACAGAACCACCCCAAGTTGAGATAACAGTCACTGACTATATAAATTAACAATATGAGTGCGTATGACGTAGACAGGAGTAAAGTAAGGGAGATGTGGTCTATTGTGTCCACTATGGTGCCTTTCTCCTATTGGACCAGATTTTTTAAAACTCAATCCGATTCGAGTTACTAATATATGGAACTTGACCCAACTCGACATGAACTTTTGACCCTAGACGTCTTGACCCGACCCGACTTAACTTGAAACTTGACTTGACCAGCATTTTGAACCTACTTTAGCCTACTTTTTTACCGAGTCAGGTCGGATGGGGTTAACTTAAAATTCTCTCAACCCAACCTAACTCGAATTCAATACTAGTTTCTGACTTCTCAACCCGACCCGAATCGCTGACCCGACTTTCATAACCTGACCCGCATGATTTCAGGTCGGGTCATGTGGGTTCAGGCCAAAACCCCGCCCAAGTTTCACCCCTACTTTCTCCATACACCCACTCACTTACTCCGGGTAAATTGTTGAAATATTACTTTCCATAGTGTTGTTGAGTGCATCAGATTGATGTTGTGAATCATCATTTATTTGTCCAAACTAGCAAACACGTAAACAATCATTTATTAACAAAATCCACCAAAAATTACCTCTTAAGAATGAAGAAGTAAGTTTCTTTTCTCCCAAAGGAAGTTTAAACAGCAGAAGTGCACTAGAGTAAAAGTCAGATTTCAATATCAAATACAACTTAACTGGATTAGAGACAATGACGTCAATGATCAATGACCTTTGTAATTGCAAAAATAAGGCATTTGCATATATTTAATTTACCAACTTTTCCATGGCATATGATACTAATATTCCCTCCATTCCATTTTAAGTGTCTCATTTGAAATATTTGTGTTTTTTAAGGAACTCTCTCTATAAAGCTAACATTTCATGTGATCTCATCCATTTTCAATACACTTTATACTAAATGAGACAATTATTTTGGGACAATTCTAAAATCCATATAGGACACTTAATTTGGACAAAGGGAGTATAACTCATCAGCATCTTAAACTTGTTTCTCTTCTTTTTTTTCAAGAAAAATAATTTCATAGAAAAAATTATGTTTAGATTTGATTCATTTTATCCAATAGTCCCAATAAAATTTAGCCTTGAGTTGGGCTATAGAGATCCAATCTTTTTATTATTTACTTTAAAATCTTTATTTTTATAAAAAGATGAATAAAATTTTGTCGTGGTAAGTTAAAGAGTTGGAGTAGCAGATACACTTAGCGAGACTATCTAACAAGATACTTCATGAAAGGTTGATAGTTCTCACATAATTGGATTTCATTTGTTAGATGATTTCATATATAAAGTTTCCATATTGATTTCCAAGCCATATAATCTTGGCATTTAAATTTTGATGAGTATAGGCTAATGATTTTAGAAGTTTAAAATCAATGGATAGGATAATCAAATGGAGGTGAAACTTCATACACAATCTATTTATATATTCCTCTTTGCATTACATCTAGCTATGTGGGCCTCAAGATTAATTTGATGGCATGTCTCGTTACATAGTTTCGGTAAACAATGTCTCGATAGAGTTGTTGTAAGGAAAACCTCTCTTCTTCTCATTAACTTTTTCAATCTTTCCCTAAGGGACACATATTCTTTGGAAAAAGAAAGACAATTCTCATTTTTTTTTATATTCTTTACAAAGAACTAAAAAAGAAAGAAGGATCTCATTTCCACTAGCTCAAAAATGACAAAGGACCCTAAGAAATATGCTATATGGAATGCGTTGGTATTCAATTACCCCATTAAAAAAGATGAGAAGTCTAGAAATGTAAGTCACCAACACTCTTAACTTAGAAATTAATGAGGCCCACTTTTGATTCTACCAACATTTATCTTTCTATTGGGTACATTAATTTTACCAAATTAAATTAGATCTTGTTAATATAATTATTATAAAAAGACAAATTTCACTTAAGCATATTTACCTATTTTATTTAACCAAATAAAATCTGCAACTGATAGATTCTCACTTTAAGAGCTATTTCTTTGTTCACGTAAAATCATTGAACCTCACTTTATTTTCAAATTTCATACAATTTAAACTAAGTTACAAGAACCTTGATGCTCGGCTGTATTAACTTATCATGGTTCTGTAAATAATGAGCATTTACACATTTGAATTAAGTTGTTCATTACTAAAAGGCTAAAAATGGTGATATCACTATTAAATTCATTATAGGTGTTCATTATTCAGGTTTAAAAATATTTAACAAATTTTTTATTTTAATAAAAAATACTTCACCATTTTTACTAATAAAATTTAAAACCTTTCATTTATCTATAGAACTTTATCCTTACAAATTGTTAGGCACTACTAATCTTAGTGAAAAAGCATGAACACCATTTCTTCATGAAATGACAAGATAATGCCCTTGCAAATCAAATGCATGAACTTTAACAATCACCAGTAAAAATACTGATGAGCATAAGAAAATGACTATTTTTTCTTTCTGTTTGGACTAGTTAGTCACTATTTTGTGTGTTTTAGAATATGTTTAATGAGATTTTGAAAGTTTTGAAGGATTTACAGAGAAATACAAGATATGAGAATTCAAATGGTGAATTTTGCAATTTATGGGCGTAAGTTGATATTTTTGGAAAGTTGGAATTTTTAATAATTATTTTACAACAATTTTAGGAATTTTATTTGTAAACTAATTAATTCAACTCCATTTATAAGAGTTTGGATTAATTTAGTCATTTTTAGAATTGATTGTAAGTGGTAAAATTATTTATTAGATTTTCCATCCTTTAAAAAGTCCAATTATTAATCCTATTAAGAAAAGCCCATAAACAAATCCACATCTGTGAAGTCTATTTTCATCATCTCAAGATACATACGAGGAAATTCGAAATTTACAAGTCATTATAAGAGGATTTTCAAATTTGGCAAGTGTATTAAGAAAAAAGAAGCAAAATAAGAAGTGGAGAAAAAAGAATGAAGGTTTGATACATTTTCAGTATTTTGGTCATAAAATTTCACTCCAATGTCTGATTGCTTTGATTCTTTATTGGTTGAAAAGAAAACTTCAAGGGCTACAAATTTGTAGTTTATAAATTTTCGTGATTCAGACGTTAACTAGGTCAAAACTAGAGCTGCAAGGTGGTTGTACATGTACAAAAAAGGGGATTTTACACCCACTTTCCTTACACGAATTTTACTATTTTTTTCCGCCTCTTTGACTTATTTAAGCCATTCCAAGTTTAACACAAATCATTTCAGTCATCCATGTATCCCTTGCTTTATTTAAATCTTTAAATCCAAGTCATTCATTCCACCTCTTTTCATATATAAATACTCCCTCTCCCATTGAGAAAATTGAAATTGGCTGAAGAAATTGAAAGGTTGTGCATAAGAGAGGAGGGATAGAAGAGAAGCTTTGGCAATTTTGATTTCCACAAAGGTTTGAGGTTGGTGGTTTATAATTTTCCATTGTATTATTAGTTCTCTTAATTCCAAAATCCTTTATTTTGTATTCTATTTCCCTCCTCTCCTATGTACAACCCTTCAATTTCCTCAGCCAAGTTCAATTTTTTCAATAGGAGAGGGAGTATTTATAGATGAAAGAAGGTGGAATGAATGGCTTGGATTTAAAGATTTAAATAAAGCAAGGAACACATGGATGGGTGATATGGTTTGTACTAAACTTAGAACGACTTAAAGGAGGCAAAGAGGTGGAAAAAAATAGTAAAATTCGCATAAGGGAAGTGGATGCAAAATTACATTTTTTGCACATATACCACCTTACAACTCTATTTTGACCTAGTTAACATCCGAATATTGAAAACTTGTAAACTATAAAGTTATAGCCCTCGAAGTATTCTTTCCAACAAAAAAATAATCAAAGCAATGAGACATTGGAGTGAAATTGTATGGCCAAAATACTAAAGACGTGTAAAACCTTCATTCTTTTTTCTCCACTTCTAATTTTACTTTTTTTTCCTTAATCTACTTGCCAAATTCGAAAATCCTCTTATAGTGACTTGTAAATTTCGAATTTCCTTGTATGTATCTTGAGATGACGAAAATAGACTTCACACATGTGGATTTCTTCATGGGCTTTTTCTTAATAGGATTAATAATTGAACTTTTTAAAGTATGGAAAATCTAATAAATAATTTTACCACTTACAATCAATTCTAAAAATGACTAAATTAATTCAAACTCTCATAAATGGAGTTGAATTAATTAGTTTATAAATAAAACTCCTAAAATTGTTGTAAAATAATTATTAAAAATTTCAATTTTAAAAAAATATCAACTTATGCGCATAAATTGCAAAATTCACCATTTAAATCTTGTATTTCCTTCTAAATCCTGTAAAACTTTCTAAATTCCATTAAACATATTCTAAAACACACAAAACAAGGGCTAAGTGTAACACCCCAATTTCTCAATAATATGAATATTTACGAAAATGCCACTGGATTGGTGAATTTAATAAATGTGATTGTAAATGAGCAAATGGTGGGTCCCATTGTTCAAATTAAGGCCATATGAACATATTATAAGGGTCAATTCATCATGAGTGGGTAATGAACATCAAATTGGGTCAATATGGTTAATTGGGTCAAAGGACCCAATTGGGACCCAATGGGTCATAATGGACTTGTTTGACCATTGGGTGAGCCCAAATTTAATGGGGTTAAGCTGAAATGATTGGAAATTAAATGGAAGCATAAATGGGTAGGCTTGATGCACATATGAAAATCACATGCAATTGGCAAAAACAACCCATAATTGGGTCATGACGCCAATTGGGTCAATGAGCCAAATGGGGACCCAATGGGTCGTGTTGAGCATGTGGACTCTCAAGTGAGTTCAAATATGAGTCAAATCAGGTGGAGTTGGGACTGAAGTGAGTTGGAATTAAATCAAGTAATGAGTTGGACTCAAGTGCATTAAATGAAATGCATTAAGTGAAGTGAGTTGGGTGAGTTGAGTTGGAAATCAAAGGGACCTTGAGTTCAAGTGAGTCAATGGGAGATGAGGAGTTTCCATAACCTCAAACATCATCAAGAGAACAAGTTCTACACATTGGTGTGTTGGAATTAAATGTGTAATGCATGGAAACCAATGAAATGAGATAAAAATCTCATGGGAATTGGGAGGGTTTCCATCTCATATGGAAACCCAAGGCCCAACGTTGGGAGTGCCAAGGGGTGCTTTGCTTGGCAGTAAGTGACTCCTTGGTTTGAGCAAGATTTGATAAGGATTAATGAGAGGTTATGGGGCTGTTTAACAAAAGCAACAAACCCCATCACTTGGCCGAATTTGTCAATTGCAAAACCTTAGAATTCTCATCTTTTTCCCTTTCTCAAGAACACATCTCCTTGGCCGAACCAGCTATTGGTGTTTTTCACCATTGATCAAGCACCTACTCGGCTAGAGACTAAGGAAGAAAGAGGGAAGGAAGCAAAGAGTAAAGGCAAGAAGAAAGGCTTGGAAAATTGGTAAGTAATCCATAGAGTTTTTATTGTAAAATGGGTCAAATGGAATATGATTTGGCCATGAGATGGCCGAATCTACCAAGGGTTTGGAGTATGTATTTTGATGTTTAAAAGATAGCAAACATGGACCATAGGGTTCGGCCACTTTGGTTGGCCGAACCCCATGAAATATTATGGTTATGATTGATGGCTTTTGTAAGTTAAAACCATGCAAAATGATGGACTGTTTTGGATGTTTTATTTAGACCTAAGATGCAAGTTGAAAGGGTGTTTAAATCATGGATTTGGATGTCATGATTTGGCCATGGAATGGCCGAATGCATCAAGGGTTTAAACCTTGGATAAAGGTTGTTTAAAATGGTAAAAATGTATCATTGGGTTCGGCCACCTTGGTTGGCCAAACCCCATGAAATTTATTTGGTTAGGTTGATGGTTTTGATACAAACCATACAATACTATGGTGATTGTTATATGTTTTAATAAGACACAAATTATATGTTAAAAGGTTTAAAATTATAGGCCATATGGTTCGGCCAATTGGGATGGCCGAACCCCATGAAATGGTATGATATTTTATGGTAATTTGTGATGGTTTTTAAGAGATAAAAACCATACAAAATTATGGGGTTTCTATGTGATTTAAATGGAGATATGGTTATTGTTTTGGGTCAGCCATTGGATGGCTGAACCATGTAGTTATCATGGTTAAAGAGTAGAGCCTAGGTTAAGTACATATGATGGAATCATTGAACCAAGGGAACCATTGGGTTCGGCCATGTGTATGGCCGAATCCCGTGGACCATTTTATGGTTTATTTGGAGTGGAAATTATAGATGGATTGTAGTATGAAAATGGATAGAAATGAAGAACCATTGGGTTCAGCCATATGTATGACCGAACCCCATGAAGTGACTTTGGAGGACTTAAGCATTTGTGGAACCAAGAAAATGATGGAAGATTAAGGACTAGTTAATCACATGAATAAATTGGTAACTAGACTTAATTATGAAAGATTAGAAGACCCAAATTGAATTGGTGAGGTTCGGCCAAGTTGTATGGCCGAACCCCACTAAGGTGGATTGGTTATGGACGTTAGTTTCAATATGGTTTAAGGCCGATGGTAAAACCGTAAATACTAGTCAAATGATAAAAATGAATAGAGAAGGATTAAAGGACTTAGAAGAAGGGTCAAACCAAAGTGGTATGGTTCGGCCATGTTGTATGGCCGAACCCTACCAAGATATGTTTGAAGGGTAAAGTGTTTAAGGGTTGATCAAATGAAAATGAAGATTAAATCCTAAGTTGGGAGGTTCGGCCTTGGGTATGGCCAAACCCCATAAGATGATTTATGGGATCCAAACTTGATTAGAAATCAAGAAGATTAAGTATTGACTTGCTGTTACATAACAAGGTAACGGAACGTGAACGGCGTGCGGGTCGTGATCAGGTAAAGCTTAAAAGGAACGGACACTTAAGCGAAGTTTCCGTAGGTTTCCTACCTACTTGTAACCACTGTTATATGGTTTTATCATGTTTTTATAAGTTATGATGTTATTGATATTATGTTTCAAATTGGTCTTGAATGATGAGATATGTATTTACAAATGACATACATGTACATTGACATCTTGTAACACCCCGCCCTTTTCACTCTAATTTTCAGTGTTTATTTTTTTTTAAATATAATAATCATGTGATCGGGGTGGAGTGTCACGACGCGAGTTAAGTTCGGATCTCTAAATCCGAGACCCTTAACTGGCCAAGCCCATGTGCGTATGAACTAAGTCCATAAAACTGATCCGCACATGGTACATATATAACTTGCGGAATTAACTCAGTCTTAATCTAACTAAGGTTATAATAGAACCTATGACTATTCCAATTTTCCATTCTTAGATAGCAAAGTACATAATCTTATTCTCCAAAATTACTAAATAATATTAATCTACCATTCAATCCAACCATCCAAAATAAACCAAGCCATAGCATCTACTTAACTACTTATTACATGCCAACCAAACTAGTTACCAAATTACATTGTCCAAATAATTCAAATAACAAAACCATAAATAGTTCATTCAAGTCCATTCAAAGTGCCCAAGCTTCTATGCTTGGTTTTCTTCTCGATTCACGTTCTTCCCTTTCCCTGCATCATCCACTAAGGATATAGATAGGGCGTTAGATCAACGCGCCCAGTAGTGTTTCCGAATAGGGCTACCACATGGTTAATAAAAAACATGCAAATAGTATAATAATAATACATGTGTGATAAAATTCCATAAAAAACATGCTATGTATGAAATGAACATGTAATGAGTCCCACCCATCACCATTCAACATAGCCATCACTTGACGGGATTCTCATCGTCAAGGTAACCCACAGTGGTCTTTCGGACGCCCCAATGGAGTGTGGCCTCCGGATTCCTCTTGATGGGATTCTCATCATCAGGGTACCCCACAGTGGTCTTTCGGACGCCCCGACGGAGTGTGGCCTCCGGTTACAACACCATCATCCCATGCCATGCATGAGATGTCTATGCAAACATGTCATTTAGAAACATAACTTTACAATCATATACGTTATCAAAACCAACATAAAATAGCATATGAAATTGTGGTTACAATAAAGGTAGGAAACCTACACTAGATTACTTTGTTTGACCCCTCCTTTGAGCTGTCTTCCGATCATGGCTTGTACACCGTTCTAGAAATCCAAATACCCTATGTACATAGCAGCAAGTTAATCATTTGACCATATGATTCTAATTTGATCTAAATCCCAAAAATCCACTTTGTGGGGTTCGGCCATACCCCACGGCCGAACCTCACCCATTTAAACCTTGGTCACTCTTTTATTTAATTAAAACCATCTAAGTGTCCCAAACTTTCAAATGAACCTTGGTAGGGTTCGGCCATACTACATGGCCGAACCTTACCACCTTAGATTTTGGCTCATAAGTCCATTCATTTGATCATTTCATCTTTTCATCCATATTTACGATAATGCCACTATACTAACCCTTTGTTTAATTTTGTCTTTAGAAAACAAAGTCCATCAACAAACCACCTTAATACTAAGTCCATACTTGATGTGATTTCCATCTTCTTGAAAGCCAAACCAAACAATCAAATACTTACATGGGGTTCGGCCATCCAAGGTGGCCGAACCCTATGTCCATGTTTTGGTCCTCTTAAACATGTTTTTGGTCTCATTTAGACATAGGATAACTGTATAATGTTACCATGTTTTTACCCTTCAAAACCATCCAATAAGTCCATCACTTTGTATAATTTCCATTTTGTAAAACTCAATCCAAATATCCACAAAACGGTCCATGGGGTTCGGCCATACATATGGCCGAACCCTATGGTTCTCTTGATGTAATTATTCCAACCTTTGTCCATAGGTTTTAATCCATAATTTAACCATAGTATTAATATGTTTCAGCCAAGCCATAGTTACCCAAAAAACAGTAAGCTTATCTTCACTTTAAATCCTTTAAAAATCTTCATTAACTACTATGGATTTTATCCCTCAACCACCATTAAGAATCACCAAGTTTTTCCATGGGGTTCGGCCATCCAATGGGGCCGAACCCTATGGTCCATATTTTATCATTTAAACATCATAATTTCTAGATTAAATTCCTTGATGTGTTCGGCCAGTCCATAGCCCAACACATGACACTTAAAATCATAATTTTAGAACTTTTTCAAAGCATGCAATCAATTTAACTTAGCATCCAAAAATAGTCCATGATTTTGTTCAAAAGACCATCAAAATTAATCCCTTCTTTTCATGGGGTTCGGCCATCCCATGTGGCCGAACCCTATAATCCATTTTTTCATCTTATTCATGTACTTCCAACCAATATCTAACCCTTGTTAGATTTGGCCATCCAATGGCCGGATCATGATTCTTTAAAAAAATAGTTTATCGAAAACCTACCGTTTCCGCGACTCCTCCAATTGATCTTCACTTCGGCTTGTTCCTTTCCGTTTCTTAGCCTCTCCTTCTTCTTGATTCCTTGATGGAGAGATCGGTCAAGGACTGATTAAGCAACCAGCTGCTGCTCTAATTTTTGGAATGTAGAAAACAGCAAAGAGGTAGAGAGAGAGAGAGAAAGAATTTTGGCTTTGGATGGGAAACCTTGATGCCCACTCCTTTGCTCAATGTGTGCTTTTGTCTTGGTGAAAGAAAGCAACCAAGGACTGATTGCAAATCAATGACCAGCTGCTGTTCTTGGTGTTTGGAGAGATGGAGGACGCCCAAGAGAGGAAGAGATAGTGATAGTGAATGAAGTCCTCTTGGCTAATCAAATTCAGCCCAAGGTTTAACCTTGTGTAACTCACCTCTCCATAATTAAAATCCTTTAGGTTACTTGGGGGTTTCATCATGAGATGAAACCTCCTTATGGTCCCAACGTTTCTCATTACCATTGGAGGTGAGAGTTTCATATGGAAATGAAACTCCCACACCAACGGCTAGTCTTTGCAACAACCTACCTTCATTCATACCTTACATGGGAGTTTCAAATGAAACTCCATGTGCTTCACCGTCTCCCATTGGCTGTTTCTTTTAAGATAAAACACACCATGTTCCAACGACTCTTGCTTGTCCTTGTGGTTTAAATCTTCTCTTCATTCATCTCTCATTACATAATTCAAATTGGAGTTTCATCATAAAATGAAACTCTTCCCCTCCTCCAACGTCTCCCATGTACTTCCAAAATGTAACTCTCATTTCATTTATCACTTAAATGGGAGTTACATGCATGGTTAAGCCTCCCATGCAGCCAATGTTTTTTATTGAGTTAAAACTTACAACCAGCCCACACCACCATCTTACACACACTTCACTCATTAAAATAATTATTCCAACTACCTCATGTATTTAACTCACCCAAACTCAACTCATTTATTTAATGTAACTCAACTAATAATTTCCCCTCAACTAAACTCCAACATTTATTTCAACTCAAACAAACTCAAATATTTAATAAACTCAAGCCAATTAAGCTTTGAGCTCACTCATGATTAATCATGCCCATTTCGACCCATTGGGTCCCAATTAGCCATTTTGACCCATTAACGAAATTTGACCCAATTATGATTCTTGACCCGTTTATGTTCATCTTATCCATTTATTTGTTTTGTAATCAAAACTACTAACCATTGGGTCTTGATTGAACCATCGACCCATTTAAATTCAACTCAAATATAACACAATGGCAATTCCGTAAATATGAATATTCATATAAATTGATAACTTTGAAATTCCAAGATGTTACACATCTCATGCATGACATGGGGTGATGGGTATGGAACAACTTAATGATAAGAATCCTATCCAGAGGAAATGTGGATTACTCTGGATTACCTTGACATAAGAACCTTATCCAGAGGAAATGTGGATTACTCTGGATTACCTTGACATAAGAACCCTATCCAGAGGAAATGTGGATTATTCTAGCTTACCTATCTGGAGGAAATGAGGACTACTCCGGATTACCTTGATGTAAGAGTTTCTTTAGAAGATAGTTATGTATACTTGTGATGGGTAGGACTCATTACATTTGCACATACATAGCATTGTTTTCAGATGTTTTAACTGATGATCATGTACTATGATATATGCATGTCTATATACTAACCATGTGGTAGCCCTGATCGGAAACCTACTGGGCGCGTTGATCTAACGCCCTAATTCTATCCTTAGAGGATAATGCAGGAACGAGGAAGGGGAAAGAGAAGGTCGATGACCAGGAGGGGAGCCAAGTTTAAAAGCTTGAGTGTTGGAATGATCTTATAATTTACTGTCATTTGAATTGCTTTTATGGACATGTAATAGCTAGTAAACTTTGCTATGGTTTGTTTATAGTTTTGACAATGGATGTTTGGATTAAGTTATTATAATAAATGAGACTTGTACTTGCTATCTATTCAGTTTAATTCCGCAGTTAGTTTAGTTTATTCCGCATAACTTGTTTAGTTCCATGTGTGGATTGTTTTCATGGGTTTAGTCCATGCACACATGGGTGGCCAGTTAAGGGTCGGACTTTGGGTAGTCCGGACTTAGCTCGCGTTGTGACGCCGCCTGTTCTCTTCCAATGTTGTTATATTATTATTATAAAAAAAAAAAAAATTAGACTCTGAATCTCGGAAAGGGTGGGGCGTTACACTAAGTAGTCCAAATAAAATGGTAAAATAGTCATTTTCATGTGTTTATCAATTACCCTACACTTAGATTTTGCTAGTCCTCGAGCAAAACAAAAACTGAAAATTAAAGAATAAAAATTAAAATCCTAAACTACACCACTTTCACTCGTACTCTCGATTTCATTTAGCATATGTAACAAGATTTAAACCCCTAACTCACCACTAGTGGATGAGTTATAGTCTCGTGAGGGTTTCCAATGATGATACCCACAAACATCAAATTTCAGACTTCAGCAAAAATATCTAAACAAAAATTTAAACATCATATAACTCTAAAATTATTTCATAAATGTTATACCCAGAGTGTAGTGTGTGATAGCCAAATATTAACATAACCTTCTTTTTCAAAGTACATATAAGTTTTGTAACCACCAGTTGAAAATGCGCTTTGAATCCAAATCTCACTAGATATATCTCTCAGAAAGATTTTCGCTCAGAGATTGGGTTAAATTTCTCTCAAAAGTATATGTAAGCATAATTATTTTCCCAAATGCAAATATCTCACATATTTATCGTCAAAGAACGGATAATAACAACGAAATATATGAATCTCATGAATGGATGCCATTGTCCTAAGAATGCTGAAATAATACACCATAATTCTTTCTCATCTCGCTTTGTGAAAATCTCAAGAGGTGTGATAGAAGACGTTCTGGTGAAAGTCGACAAATTCTACTTTTCGGTTGATTTTGTGGTGCTGGATACACAGCCTGTTCAGAACGAAGTGGACAAATTCTGGTTATTCTTGGATGACCATTCTTGGCCACCGCTAAAGCTATTATCAATTGTCAAGATGGTATGCTTAGGTTGTCGTTCGGAGATCTGGCGACAGAACTCAATGTGTTCAACCTGTGTAAACAACCTCTTTGCACGGATGACCTGTATGAGGTGAATATGATTCAGAGTTCTGTCGAAAAAATCCTTTCTTCACTTGTGGAAATCAAAATTGCGAAAGTTTCTTTTCTTCTCTTTTTTCCCTTCTTTGCTATGCACAACCCTTCAATTTCTTCAGACAAGTTCAATTTTCTCAATGGGAGAGGGAGTATTTATAGATGAAAAAAGGTGGAATGAATAGCTTGGATTTAAAGATTTAAATAAAGCAAGGAACACATGGATGACTGATATGGTTTGTGCTAAACCTAGAATGATTTAAAGGAGGCAAGGAGGTGAAAAAAATAGTAAAATTCGTGTAAGAAAAGTGGGTGCAAAATCCTTTTTTTTTGCACATGTACCACCTTGTAGCTCCGTTTTGACCTAGTTAACTTCCGAATCATGAAAAGTCGTAAACTAGAAAGTTGTAGCCCCTAATGTCTTCTTTCCAACCAAAAAATAATCAAAGCAATCGAACGACCTTCCTTATTTTTTCTCTACTTCTTATTTTGCTTCTTTGTCCTTAATCCACTTGCCAAATTCAAAAATCCTCTTATAATGACTTGTAAATTTCAAATTTCCTCGTATGTATCTTGAGATGATGAAAATAGACTTCACACATGTGGATTTCTTAATAGGCTTTTCTTAATGTGATTAATAATTGGGCTTTTCAAAGTATGGATAATCTAATAAATAATTTTACCGCTTACAATCAATTTTAAAAATGACTAAATTAATCCAACTCTCATAAATGGATTTGAATTAATTAGTTTACAAATAAAACTCCTACAATTATGGTAAAATATATTCCAACTTTCCAAAAATATCAACTTATGCCCTTAAATTGCAAAATTCTCATATCTTGTATTTCCATCTAAATCTTGCAAAACTTTCAAAATCCCATTAAACATATTCTAAAACACATAAAAGAAGAGCTGATTAGTCCAAATACAAGGGTAAAATAGTCACTTTCTTATGCTCATCAAATGCAAAGAAAATATCGAAACACAAGTAGATATGTGGATTGCATCAACTAAAAAAATTCAAAAGAAACATAACACAATTAGTTCTTTTTGATGACGGCGATTGGGGCATAATTTTGTCATTGCTAAACAAAATGTTAGTTAAATTGTGATGAGAACCGATTGGGGCATAACTTTCAACACGATTACCGTATGCAACAATGCACTATTCCACATACGATAATTTCAGTTAAAACAAATGCAATAGTAAATTTTTCAATATGTTATTCTCTAAACCGTCGGAAGTGCAGAACATTCTATTATACGGTAATCGTGTTGAAAACGTCTTTCTTCGAGTATATAACCCATCAAAATTATTTTAATTAAATTACTCAAGTCATATATTTTATGTAACGCCCTGCCCCGTTTTCACTCGCCAAAAATCAGAGTATATTTTTTATATATATACAAAAGTGAGGGAGAGCGGGGTACGTCACGACGCGAGTTAAACTAGAATTTCCAAAATCCGACCATTAATTGGTCACCTTTACGTGTGCGTGGATTAAGTCCACTAAAACATTTCACACGCTCTAAGAATACTTGTGGAATTAACATATGAATAAAATACCATTCATATACATGACATTAATAAGCAAGGAAGCCAATCACTATGTAATTAACTGAAACTTAATTAATATCAAACCATAGCAAAACAATTCTAAGTTATTACAGTCCCAAAATATCAGTTATCTCAATATGTCATTCCAAAATCAAGCTAAGTAATATAATAATGAATCTGCCCAAGCTCCTATGCTTGGTTCCCATCATGTCCAATGTCCTTGTCATTTCTTGTTCCATCATCTAAAGGGTAGAAGTAGGGTGTTAGTCAACGCGCCTAGTAGGAATTCCAAATAGGGTTATATACACATACGATTAAGATAAAGTTAAGATAAGTACATCATATCAGTTATTAACTGAAACTTAATTAATATCAAACCATAGCAAAATAATTCTAAGTTATTACAGTCCCAAAATATCAATTATCTCAATATGTCATTCCAAAATCAAGCTAAGTAATATAAGAATGAATCTGCCCAAGCTCCTATGCTTGGTTCCCATCATGTCCAATGTCCTTGTCATTTCTTGTTCCATTATCTAAAAGGTAGAAGTAGGGCGTTAGTCAAAGCGCCTAGTAGGAATTCCAAATAGGGCTATATACACATACGATCAAGATAAAGTTAAGATAAGTACATCATATCAAAACTGTAAAATATCTCATAATATTAAAACCAATGCATGATACTCATATCAAAATCATGTTAATGTATGTGTCATGTCATGGGTGTCATATGCCAATGATCTCTCACCCAATTTCCATATCCCATCACAACAGAAATCATATCAACAGTTTCCTTGATAAATAAAACTATATCAAGGTGTTCCCTTGGCCATTTACTTCCTCAGTGTTTTGTGACAACACCAGGTCACTGTTATACATCCCTACATATGTTAATTGAAATTACAGATAGAGTGTGGACTCCTCCCTTTGCGCAGGGTTTCGCGACTGTTTACCCAGGAGCTCTTTGGCCTAGACTACGCCGTACCCATTTCTAGCAATCCCGGACAAGGCCAACATATCAATAATTCACATATCTTCATACAATCTAGACTCTAAGCCCCATGTTATGTCTGGACAGCTCATAACTTGGCTTGCTGTCCCATGTACTCCCTCCCATTCCATGCATGAGATCATGAATGCAATAATGCCATTTCATTTCATATTACATAAAACCATTTGAAAATTAGTTCATATACATATATCAATTGTTTAACCCAAAGTAAATCATCACATTTAGAAATAAAACCGTAACAAATATATAATCCACAGTGTCTCAACAAGGTAGGAATCCTACTAACGTCCAGTATATTATCCTTGCTGTTTTGTGAAGATAACAGTTCAACAATCACATCATAATGAATCGCAACCCTTTGCGAATCTCCTTTCCTTATTTAATCACATAAATAAATCAATCTGACTATCCATTTAATTTTCATCATCCCTTACATCCTGCCAAATGAACAGTAGCATCTGGAAAGTATTCAAAAATTATTCTCTTCAATTCAGTCGACTGAATCATGCCCAGATACAGTCCTCTGTCTTACTCCCAGACTTTCAGTCGATTGAAATACATATTCATTCTGTTGAAACACGACTCTGGAACTGTTTAACCTTGACTCGTAACCTTTTAGTCGACTGACTTTGAGTCAAACCCTCTGTATTCTCGGTCAATACCAATTCAGTCGCTGAATCACAGATTCAGTCAATTGACTTTGGTCCAGATTATTTGTTTGTTCAGTCAGTTCACATTTAGTCGACTGAATCAACGATTCAGTCGGCTGAATTACTAACCAACCCTTTACGTGTTCAATAAGCATCCCTTCAGTCGATTGAATCATAGATTCAGTCGGCTGAAACACACCAGAATACTTTGCTTATTTGATACGTTTATGTTCAGTAGATTGAATCTTAGATTCAGTTAGCCTACCACCAATAAATCTCATATATTTTAATCCAGTCCATGTTCAGTCGACTGAATCACAAGATTCAGTCGACTGAAACTCCCAGAAACTCCTTTCTGTTTCGGCCAACACCAGTTCAGTCGACTGACTGTTTTGTCAGTCTTCTTTGTTTGCTTATTTTGCAAAGTCCTTCTCCATGAAATCCATTCTTTAGCACTTTTAAACATAGATAATATCATTCACATAAGTCTTAGTGAGTTTACTCTACCCTTTAGCCAAAGCTAGAGTCTTTTCCATTATTCATTCAATCTTGTACCATTAAAATATGATTTTGAATTCAATCCCTTGATTGTTGGTTTTCAACACATATCCATTTCTCAAATGGATTTCCAATTCCATGGCCCCATGATAATTTGGCTAACCCTTTCAATTGAATATAGAGCCCATAGTTTCGATGATCCCATGGCCAAAACTATGGTTCACCCTTAATCTTAATCCTATATTGTTAAACTCAAAACCATACATTCTTTCCCGTCTCCTCCGTTTCTTTTTTATCTGAATTCCTTCCTTAATCCTTCTTTCCTTCCTTTGTTCTTCAGCAATTCTTCAAGTGTAGTGGTGTAGAGAGAGAGAGAAGAGGAGAAAGAACTCTTGGGTGCAAGAGATGAAATGATCGGCCAAGGGGTGTGGTGTGCCCCTTGGTTGGTGTCTTTTATGAAACAACCCAACTCCTTTCATCTCCTCCCTTTATGATTTGTCTATCCCATGTGTCCCTTGGTTTAACTAAGGAGACTTTTTGACTTCCATCGAGTCATGGGTTTCATCCTCCATGAGATGGAAACTCTCTATCTTCCCACTTAACTCACCTTGAGATGGAAGTCTCCTCAACTTCCCATCTTAACTCAATTTATAACTTAACTCAATTGGACTCACTCATGGTTGGCCAAGTCAACCATGACTTAGCCGACCTTGCATGTACATGACATGTGGGTCCCATCTTAGCCATATCACTTGATGATGTGGCACCTTGCCTAGTTGGCTTCCATGCATGCCAAATGGCAATGCTACCTCACTTGATGAGGTGGACTTAATGTATTGGATCTTAATTGGGTAGCTGACCCAATTAATTTAACCTTACCCATTTACTTTAAAATTAAGTTCACTATGACTCATTGGGTCCCAATTGGATAATTGACCCATTTAATTAGACTTACCCATGATCCATTGGGTCCTAATTGGGTAATTGACCCAATTCCTTACCCATCTAAGGTCTATTTCCACTATTTAAATCTCAACTTCCATTTATTCACAATTTAAATAGACCAATCTAATATATTTATACGTAATGGAAAATCCAGGGTGTTACATTTTAATCTTCTGAAATTTAATCACTCTAATTTTTAATCTCTAAACGTATTATTTCTTAAAAATATGACTTGATTAATATAATTAAGATAATATTTAGTAGGCCACATAAACAAAAATCTTTCTAACATTGTCCCATTTGATGAACTATACATTTATGTGCACACCAATCCATGAATCGGTCCTCTTTAATTCCTTTCTATTTCAACTCGTGTCACAATATCAATAGCATTTTCATATTTACCATGTTTTTATCGGCAAAATATCATTACCGCGTTAATAACGTAAATTTATCAGTACGACAGTAAATTCCCAATTAATTCGTATTAAAAATGTGATAAATGGTAATATCACGATAATATCTTGATATATTCCCATTAAATTTCATATTAATATTTTTATTTTATTAACATTTCTATTTAATCTATTTTTATTATTTTTTAAATATTATAGTTTTTGCTAGATTTTCCAACTAATATCCCAATAAAAACCTGAAATTTTGAAAATATCCCAATATTATCAATCACGGTTAATATCCCAAAAATAATATTTGTGACTATGATTTCAATGGCCCACTGAATACAAATTCAAATGCAAGAACAACTAAAATGAAATCTACGGATGTTCGTAATGCTATGGTATTATAGTAAATTCGTGAAAAAAATAGCTCAAAGATAGAAATGGTTAGTTTAGTTTTGGATATGGCAAGTTAGAACTTAGAATAGTTTAGTTTTGGATATGGCAAGTTAGAACTTAGAAGTATTGGACCCAGCAAAAAGTGAAGAAACTGAATTATGAGGACTCAGTGACAGTTATCTCACTTACTGTGGGTCTGTTTTTTGTGCACAAAAATGAGCCTGAGTCCTTAGTTTATGAGGCATTTGGCATATTAGTCATATTCAATAACCCTATTAAATTTGATGAGAAATCTCAGACAGGTAAGTTACGAAAATTCTAACTTGAAATATCTAAGGCCCAATTTTAACTCTACCAACATTTATCATTATATTTGGTACATTAATTTTACCAAGTCAACTTTGATATTGTTAATATGATGATTATAAAAAGACAAATTTCATTTAAACATAATTTTCTATTTCATTAACTAAATAAATCTATAATTGATAGAAAGCTCCATTTAGTCGTCTATTTGTTTTAGATTCCCACTTTAGCAGCTATTTCTTTGTTCATGTAAGATCATTGAACCCCACTTTATTTTCAAATTTCATACAATTTAAACTATGTTACAAGAACCTTGAGGTTCGGCTACATTAACTTAGCAAGGTTCCATAAATAATGAGCATTTAGACATTTTAATTAAGTTGTTCATTACTTCTGTCTCATATTAAAAGACTAAAAACGGTGCTATAACTATTAAATCCATTATAGGTATTCATCATTGAGGTTGAGAAATATTAATTTTTTTTTTTTTGTTTTGAATAAAAAATACTTGCTCATTTTTTACTAATAAAATTTAAAACCTTTCGTTTATCTATAGAAATTTATCCTTACAAATTGTTAGGCACTACAATTTGAAAACTTATTTAGTGAAAAAGCATGAACACCATTTCATTTGAGATGCCCTTGCGAATCAAATGCATGAACTTTAACAATCAAAATATTGAAACACAAGTAGATATGTGGATTGCATCAACTAAAAAAATCAACGGAAACATAGCACAATTAGTTCTTTTTAATGACGACGATTGGGGCATAATTTCGTCATTGCCAAACAAAATGTGAGTTAAATTGTCATGAGAACTCAGGGGTTTAAAATTGGGGTCAGCCGAGATATCGGCCGATATCTCGGGCGATATCTTTCTCTCTCTTCTTAGTTTTTTATTTTTTTCAAAAAAAATAAAAAAATTATAGAAAATGAATAAAAATATGGGCTTCTTGGATGCATAATTTTTTCATTAAATATTGGTTATTTACATGTTCAAATATTATTTTTAAGTTAGTAACTCAAGAATTTCAGATGTTTCTAAAAAATGAAAAAAAATTACAAAAAAATTGCAGAATTTTTTTAAGTGATCATTAAATGTCTTGATTATTTGTTTAGGAAGATCCATTCCACATTTTCAGCCCAATTTAGATGCTCAAATTACTATTAAAATATAGTAATGTGTGGCTCCTTACTTGATCGAAAATAATAATACACGTTAATGCTAATCTTGGAGCTAAAATTTCGGCCAAAAGAGCAACAAATGTGAATGACTTTTTTTCCAAAACCAAATGAGCTGAAACTATTGCCCAAAATTTTGTGTAAAATAAGAAATTTTAAATTTTAAATTGTAAATTGATTTTGGTCAAGTCCAGCCGATTGATCGTATGCCCGATTGATCAGCCCTGTCCCAGCAATAGATCTCCTTCGCAATAGTATCGTCAAAGTTCTAGACGATAGATCGTGACCACGATTGTATCGTCCTGAGACATCAGCTGTTTGACAGTCCATTCCAAATCAAAACCTTCATTTTTCCATACGATTGATCGATGTAGCACGACAGTATCGTCCTCTGTCATTGCGATAGATCGCCAACACAATGTGCCGTCATGACAGTAAAATCAATGGTTTCATCATTTAGTCCATGTTCTAAGCCTAGACATGGTCATCCTAAGATGTGGGGTCCACCCTAATATCATCTATGACCAATTACCTTCTGTAATTGCCATACACATGTTCATCCATCGAATCTTCAATCTTGAACTTGATTCAACCAACACTTGAGTCTTGATTTTTGAGCTTTAACCTTCAAGGCAATGCTTCAGCTAAGTCACAGAATTGACAAATAAGTGACTCAATAAGTCGGGACACTAACAATAAGAGGGGAGCACCCCTCACCAACATGAGGCATTTTGGGCCTGTCCTAGTGGACTGGGCCCAAAGCAAAATCGTGCAGGCCCAAGCGGACGATATCATGTTGGGGGTCGGGTTGTTAGAATTTTCCATTTAGGTGTGCATGGGAGGACTTTTTCACAATAAAATTCTCTATTTTATTCGGCCCTATTAATAGAGATGCAATTTTATTTAATGTATACTCACAATCTTAGTTTTAATTGAAAATAACAAAATATATCATGACATTTCGATTTTTACTTAAGTTTTACTCAATAGTCAATAGAAAAAATAGAGAGAGATCTAATAGAAGTAGTGTAATGACCTAACTCGCATTTATGCGATTTGAGCAGATCTGCAGACTTCTAATCGGTTGGATGTCATTTTTGTTGCGAAGAGTGGCGTGTGGGCTCTCCAATGAGCCTAAGTTTGCCAAAATCGAGCAGGTGACTTGGAAGAACATTTTGGTAGTTTTTCTTTTAATTGTTTATTTTGCGTGACAAATCTTAGAAATTTAATTTAGGTCCCTTAAGTTTCGCACAAACTTCCCCTTAGCTTAGATACACTTGGTTTTTTCAAAACCACACCAGTTTGCATGAAGATTGAAAACCTATTTTTAAAATACATCTTGAGTTATTTATTTGAACGAGTTTTTATCCAAAAATTTAAGCTTATTCGGCAATTTATTAAAATTTACTGAGTCATTTAAAAAAAAGTGATTTTGGATATTATAGGTCAATCTAATTTCGTTGGTCCTTTTTTATTTTACTTGATCGATTAGTTTAAATGCAGCATATACAACAATCTAGAGTGTGTGTGTTAGCAAATGTGATTAAACAATCAACACAAGAAATCGACTATAACACCACAAACACAAGGACACGAGATATATAGTGGTTCGGTTCGCCAACCTACATCCACTGTTAGGATTCACTCAACCTTGAGCTATATCCAATTTCACTATGTGGGGACTTACACCCTCACAATTAGAGTTGAAATTCCACCTCACTCAATTGGTTGGGAATTCCAACCCACCACTGTGTCAGAGACGACACTCTAGAGTTTTTTATATTAGTTCCGAAGTACCTCTCCTTAATCCACTTTCGGGTTACAGGTTTTAAAAAGAAAATTAAAACCAAGAAGCACTTGCCTTAAAGCTCTTTCTCACTGAAGTGTGTTTCTTGAAGATCCCACCCAAACTGTGTCGACACTTCTCCTTTTAGTTGTCGTAATGCAATCACAATCTTTGAGTGACAAGGAAACTTGGCTTAACCAAAGCTATTCTACTTTATGGCTTTCTCACTTGCAAACTCAATCCGAAGATTGGTTGTTTATGATCTTTCTCTCCACCTCTCTTTCTCACTTCAAACACAATCAATAGATTGGTTGTTTATGATATTTCCTGAAAGAGTGTTGATCGTTCCTTAGAGTATATAACTCTTTTCAGTTCAAGGAAGATGGTAAAACGATCACACAATAGTCATATTTACAGAGTAGTTTTAACTGTCATTTAGACTGTCTAGGACTGATTGGTTGGTGGCACCGATGGGTCAGTGTTCATAATTATTACTGTTCAACCAACTGACCGTTGCGCATTAAATGTACCCCCAACAACATAATTACTTCCCGGTCGACATGTCGGTGTCGCCGATGGGTCGACAGTCATGGCACCGATGGGTCGGTCCATACGAGAGGCTCGTTCTGGTGCAAAAATATCTTTGACAGTAGTTTCTATTTTGGAAACCTGTTACCCAGAACGACAGTCGCCTTTTGACGAGGGTCGAAACTGTTACTCTCGATTGGTCGTGATATACTGAGATGTCTATTTTATAGAGTGCCCTTATGAGTTTACAGTCAAAAACTCATAAGTTTTATACCAACGAGTCGTCGACCACGAGGGGTCGTTCAAGTTCATCACCGAGGGGTCGGTGCATATGAGACTCTCGGTCAAAGGCATATCCAGAATGACAGTCCGAAGTTCCAGAACTTATGTCAAACTAGGTCGAGCACTCTTCGATCATGATGGGTAGTTCCTAACTACATTCAAAGGTCGGTGAGATAGATTGGTCGTACTAACAGTGAACAAATTTCATGTTTCTAAGTTCACTGTTCAACATCCTCTCTAGGCAAGTTATGTTTATTGCCAACATATGCAACTAAGCCTAGGATTAGTCCTCTCTCAGTTGTGGGTTCCACCTAAGGTCATCTATGGCCATATACCTATTTTTGTGATTGCCATGACGATGACCTTTGAGCTTGGTGGATCATGATTTTCTTCTTTGATCATCTTGAGTCTTCAGGCTTCTTTGGAAAGTGCTTATACCCGAGTAATGAAATTGACAAACAGGGACTCGGCTAAGCCGGGGCACTAACAATCTCCTCCTTTGTCAATTTCATGACAAAACCTAGAAGTTAACCCAATTACAAGCCCACACTTTATTACAACACATTTGAATACAAAATATTACATCAAATACATGTATACTCAAATGGATAACAAGATTATGGTCATCATATTCTTGTTCAGCTTGCTTCATTTTCATTTTCCTGTTCAGGCTCAAAAGTAAGCAACACTAGACAATAATTAGATGGGTTAGTCTAAACCATAAACATCCATAGACTAAATAAGATTTTCTCCCCCATTCTTATTTCCTTTATGGCTATTTTTTTAGAGTCCCAGGCACATCTGCTTTTGTCTTTTGGTTTCTACTATTTTCTCGCCCATTTTGTCATTCAATTGACAAAGTTTAGTAGGTATTCATCAAGATTAAGCACTCCCCCATGCTTCTTGCATTAGTGCTTAACTGAGATCTATTCTAACTCAAGGTTCTCCCCCATGGTTCAGTGCACACTTTTCGTGCAGCAAGGTTTGTTTATTCTTGCTCAAGTTGATTTCCAGCTAATTTCTTCATGGATTAAGCTAATGTCTTTAGCTTCTTCGAGTTTCCTCCCCCATTCTCTAAGCTATCTTCTTAGCTTGTTCTCCTCAGCTACCCCATAAACTTAGCTGCCCCTAAGTTTAAGCTTCATTCTAAGCTTGTATTCATCTTTTCCCCCTTAAGCTATCATGACCAGTGACTGCATCTAATCAGCACTTATTTTGTGCTCCCCCATACTGGATATGTGTAATATCACAACCCAATCCCTTCTCTCCTTAACATGCCAATACAAATCCAACTCATTCAACCCTGCATGTTAGTTTATCATACACAAGAGATAAATGACATTTTTACACAGCAATACACACATCATACTAAACCATATCATTTCATAAACAAAACGTGCACTGAGTACAAAGGTTTTTGCTTTGAGGCATTACAAATGCTTAGACAAAAATACCAAAAACATAGCTTCTCAAAAATAATATTACGAAAAACTATCCTAAGTAGAGCCATCCTGAGGGGGTGCTGGAGGAGGAGGAGATGGAGAATCTGGAACTTGGTCAGAGAAGGAGGCAACATAAACTAGATCTCAGACTGTCATACTCAACCTATCCAGGGATCTTTCAAGGGAGTTAGTCCTTCTTTCCAGTCTGAAGACCTCATTTTTCAGACTATCATTCACTTGATGAGGATATTTATATTCTCTTTCTTCGTCAGAATCTCTCAAAAAATCCTCATTACGACGACTATCCTCCTCACTGGTGTTGTCATGAATATCAACAAGGTCTTCATGATCAGTTTGAGGACCATTCTCGTCTTCTATTTCTTCTTCCCTTCCTTCTCTTCGATTTTCGACGAAGATGACACTTTCTCTTCTTCCACCTCTGGTTGGGTTTCTTGTTTGTCCTGAACATATGTAGGATTTTCACAGTTCGACCCAAGGCAAAAGTGAGAGACTGACCTTTTGATCCTTTTGGCCCATCGAATGGCATGACTGGATTCTCTTCGTTCTGTAGAGTGCTTAGGACGTGACTGAGCTGTCATCTTTGTAGGCATGGTGTTTCCTAGAGGAGATCCTCAACCCGTAGCTGGAAGAGGGATGAGATGACAACTGAGCCTTACCAGATCTATGAAGATCACAAAATCAGTGATTTTCAGGCATCTAGAGGCTTGAGGAACGAAAGCCCTATGATTTTCCGGTGGAAAATCACTCCGAGAGGTCCCATCGACTGGTCTAGGGCACGGGAGGAGAAGGAGGGACCACACACCTTCGCGGGAGGGGAGACAACGAATTCAAAAGTGTTGTCACTTTCGCAGAAAGTGACCCCTTTTTATTTTAAACTTTTTGTCTCACCGATATGTCGGTTCCACAAACAGGTTGACTTTTTCAACATTTTCCCCCTTTTTCAACAGTGCTTGATTTAGCATAGTACCGTCATGTCTGTCATACTGACAGTCCATTCACCGACATAGTCGTCTATAGCGAGAGGTTCAGATTGCAGAGCAATCATCTTGATGAGATCCTATCCGTAGTATACATAGACTCATGCATAGATGTGCCAAACATAATTTCATCAAATCATGCACACACACAACAATTCTTATTAAAAAATGTATACATTTCAAAATAATTTGAATGGAATTTATGGCTTTCCAAGTAGAATATATACTATAGCTAGGAAGAGTACAGTCTAGACTTGTAGTTAGCCAATTCCTCTCTTCATGTCATAGCGTTTCTCTGCTATGTGAACTCACATGGTAACTTGTGAGTTCATTTGTAGTGGTCTAAGATATGGAAGTGAATCTTAAACCACAACAAGACATGGTTAATGGTCTATCTCCTGGGTACAAAGATTGTGGCATTTGGTGGTGCATACACACCCCTATGATCGTACCTTTGATGACCAAACCATAGATTCATTTGAGTAAATGAGTTGGAATGAGAGTTTCATCTCATGGACCCCACTTGAATCATAAATGGAGAAGTGGGGGTTTTGCTCATTTCAAATCTAAACTAAGGTCTACACGTTGGAGGGAAGGAAGGGGGGCGAGTTTCATCTCAAAGATGAAACCCCCACATGGGTCATTAATGGAGAGGAAGAAGCTTGAGGAAGGTTACACCAAGATTTCAAATTCAAACCATACCACACGTTGGAGAAGGGGGAAAGTTTCATCTTAAGATGAAACTCCCACATGAAACGTTAATGAGAGGAGGAAATGGGGAGGAGGTTACACCAAGGCAACCTATGGGAGCCGTTGGGTGCCTTGGAAGTTTCATCCCATGGATGAAAACCCCAAGAGAACATTAAGGAGAATAGTTAATGAAAATGGGAGTTACAAGTGCTTGCCACCAAGAGACACCACCTTGGGGCTGAATTTGATTAACCAAAGGAATAGTTTCATTTCCATTCACTCTCTCCCTGTCTCCCTCTCTTAGCCGACCAGCACTCTAAGGAAAGAAGACCAAACACTTTGAGAATTCTATCTCATTCTCTCCCTCCCTCTCAAGGCCGGTTCTCCTCTCAAAGACCAAAAAGGACTTAGCATGATTTGATCTCAAGTTTCTCTCTCAATCCACACCTCTCTTGGCCGAACCACTTTTGGAGAGTTTTGTTATTGATCCAGCCCACACTCAGCCAAAGAAGCAAGAGGAAGAAGGAAAAGAGGCTAAGGGAGAAAGGAAGCAAGAAGGAGCAAAAGAAAACCGGAGGAGTCGCGGAATCGGTAGGTTTTTCTTCATGGATTGTATTTAAAGTAAAAATAACCATGGGGTTCGGCCATGGAAGAAAGATTAAGAGATATTTATGATTTTTAATGGAAAAGAGGAACCATAGGGTTCGGCCATAATGCATGGCTGAACCCCATGAAGGATCATTGGTTTTATTTTAAAGGATCTTGAGGGATAAAAATCATGGACATATGAGTATGAGTTAAAAGGTTTTCAAAGGGTTAAAATGGAAGATGTTTAATAATGTAGAAAGGTTTTAATGTTGGAGGTTTGGATCAAAAGAGAATGGAAAGAGGAGCACCAAAACCAAAGGGTGAGGTTCGGCCATGGTATATGGCCGAACCCCATGGGGAATGTTTTGTGGATTCAAAGTGTTATTCATATAAAATGATTAATTTAAATATGTTTGGACTAATGAATCAAAGAATGCATGACCTTGGACCCACATCGGTTAGAATGGTCAAGGATCAAAAAGAGGGACCAAAATCAAGATGATGATGTTCGGCCATGTCGTATGGCCGAACCCCTACTAAGGTGGATTTTGGTGGATTAACGGTTAAAATCAAAGTAAGTGAGGTTTGGCCATGGTGTATGGCCGAACCCCACAAGTTGTGTTGTTTGACTTAAATACCATTACAAATCAAATGGGTTGTTGCTTTAATTTATGGATATGTTATAAGGTAACGTGACTTCACAAAGGGGGCACGATCGTGAACGGTTGCCGGATTAAAGTTCAAGCACACCTTAGTTGTCTTTGGTAGGATTCTACCTCATTGGAACATGGTTATATAATATGGTTTTATCTTTATTTTGCTGATTTATGTTGTAAATATATTATGTTTCAAATGTGGAGTTTTTAATGCTATGGTTATTTAAAATACATAGCATATGGACATGTACATTTCATGCATGGCATGGGAGGGAAGTTTGTAACCGAAGGCCACGCTCCGTCGGGGCGTCTGTAAGGCAATCGTGGGAAGACCTTGATGTGTATAATCCCATCAAGAAAAATCCGAAGGCCACACTCCGTCGGGACGTCCGAAAGACCACTGTGGGGATTCCTTGATGAGGAGAATTCCATCAAGAGATTACAAGTATTGTGATGGGTGGGACTCATTACATAAGTCATATAGCATGGCATGATTTCATATGATTTTGATGATATGATATTATATATGATTTTGTTACAACCCATGTGTTAGCCCTATTTAGAATTCCTACTGGGCGCGTTGTTCTAACGCCCTACTTCTACCCTAGTGAATGAAAAATGAAATGAAGAAAATGATGATCGTGAACGGAGTCAAGCATAAGGACTTTGGAATGTTATTTGTTATTTTATTAAGTTACTCAAGGACATGTAATTTGAGTAGTGAGACTTCGGCATGTAATAATTAGATATTTGCTATGGTTTGTGAATGGTTTGGTATGGATATTTATTCTAAGTTAATTTGGTTAAGTGACTAAGTACTTTGCTATCTAAAATGGAGTAGCCTTAGGTTATATTATAATCCACAATCAGTTTATGTTTTATTCCGCAATTATAAACTTAATACGTGTGAACTATCTCAGTGGACTTAGTCCATGCACACATATGGTTGGCCAGTTAAGGGTCGGGCTTTAGAAGCTCGGACTTAACTCGCGTCATGACGTCCTGCTCTCTATCATTTTTTTTTTTTAAAATATAGACTCTGATTTTCGGAAAGTAAGTGAAAAAGGGCGGGGCGTTACAGTTGGTATCAGAGCGAAACGGGAAGATTGAATCTTTCGAAGTAAGAATCCCAACTGACCGACTCTTCGCAGTCGGGGCGTTACAGTTGGTATCACTGACAGATAAGAATCCCAACTGACCGACTCTTCGCAGTCCGCTGCACGGGGGTTAGATTAATTTACTTCCAGAACATTCAATCTGAGCACAACAATGAATGATAACAAAGGAAGTACAGTCAAAATAATTGGAGTTATCAAACATAGCGAAATTAGGAGATACTTCCTCGATATTCCCAAATGGAGAAAACAAATACTTGATACTTAGGAAGTTTCACCTAAAAGAAAGAAATACAAAGAGTGCTTATTTGGCAATTTCCCCAAAGACAAGAAAACACAAGATGTTTATTTGTCAATGTTCCCAAACAAGAGACATTATATGATACATAGGAAACTCCCCAAAAACAAGAAATACAAGATGATGATTAGAGAAAATTCCCTAAAACAAAGATTAGTTTGATTAGAACTGCTGTTGTCATTGATATGTTGCTGTTGTTGTGATACTGATATGTCGAGTAACATAGAGTATACAGAGTTGTGGGACAAAGGAACTCCTAGCTGTCCTATAGATCTGACTTCTTCTTCCAACAACTCCAACAGGCCAGACGGCGTTGTGAAAGTTTACGGAGACGTCTAGGTAAGATTCCCCAAGGATGTCAAAGTGTATCTAGCCCTTTTTCTAGAAGAGTATATGGGAGATATCCTAATAATAGGAGAATCAATAGGGGAGATAACGCCCGGGTATATGTGCGAGTTGTGCAATCAGGAGAGGCACAACTGTACTTTCTGCCCCTACCCCCTTGAGGTTATTTGCCCTGTTTGTGGACTTCACAGGCACGGGAAAGAGAAGACTATTTGTCCTTACATTGGGGGACCAGGAATAATACCCTGTCTGACTTGTGGAGTGTTAGGGCATACGTCGATGACATGCCCTGACAGTTTCTTCGATTTTTATGATGATGCAGGGTCTTTTACGGAAGATTAGGCTAAGAAAGGGTAAGAAAATGTCGAGGAAAAGGGAAAGATTTTTGTAAGGATTGTGGGTACGTTTTAAAGGGTTTGTTCTAACCCTACCAACCCTTGTATTGTGATGGAAGTTTGAATAATTTTCATTAAAGCATGCAAACTTAAGAGTTTATGAGGACTTTGACACTGAGATGCATGTGACGAGGTCACTTGAGTTTATTGAGATGTGGCATGGGTGTGTCCCTCACGTGATATTGATGAGATAAGTATATAGATTTTATGAGTATGGCTTAGAGTAGCTATGTGCCTGTGGGAACATCGATACGAAATACGGAGACTTGGTCCCGTAGGGTTACCATTGAGGAGTGGGTCCCTCGCATGCTACGAGCTGGAGGGTGTACTCACGGCTATTTCGCACACTTGTTGTACGTTGATGCTCTGAGCTAGGTACTATTTTACCCCGTGGGGGTGGTGCTAGCTTCGTTAGACGCAGATAGACCACCTTAGAGATTGACTGAATCACCCTTGGGGTGAAGGGATACAGGGCGTGGTAGACTTGATCACGTTGGACGTGGGTCTTCCGCTTAGTAAGTCATGGGCCCTAAGTCTTGCTAGGGGTCGAGGTATACTGATGATTTGATATTGTTGCCACAGTCATATAGTGATTCATTCGAGTGTTGTTCCTATGGATAGAATTTCTCACGGTAGATGATGTGCCCTGGATTAATTATGGTCAGGAAAGGATTATACCCAGAGGGGGGGTTATATTCATGAATGGTTATTAACCAGGGGTAGATGATACTCACTGATAGAGTGGTACCAGGGATGGATGTGTATAACCGTGGATGATGATTTCCATGGTGGTTTGGATTGATGCCGGTATTGGTATCGTAGGAGTTTTGAACAAAAAGGTTAGTCACATTGTGACTTATGTCACTCACAAATAAATCTAACAACAGAACAGTAAGCACCTTAATATGAAATTTTGCACAATAAAAACTCGCACTCAATGTAAAAATTATCAGAACTCCAAAAATTAAATTGCACAAATTTAAAGGCAAAATATGATTCAATAAGAAATCATAAGAAAAATAAATTAACTCTCCTGAAAGGGAGGTCTCAATTGAAAAACACTAACAACCATCTCCACTGGTCAACAACCTTTATTTATAGTGTCATCTAGGGGTGTAAACATACCTAGATCTGGCCCATGGACCGTCCGACCCGGTCCAATAAATAATCAAACAGGTCAAATACTAAGATCCATTTATATACACGGGTCGGACTCGGACAGTCCATTTATTATCGGACAGCCTGTCGGACTCTCACTTATGGGCATGACACTCCCGACTCAAAACACACAACACTCAATCTCTTTCCAAGAAAACGTAACTCTCTATTCCTTCTCTCATTCGCCCTCTCTTCTCTCCCCTTCTCTCGCCTTCACTCTCGATCACTCTATCCATCTCTTCCCTTCTCCTGCTTTCGCTCTCGATCGCTCTCTCCATCTCTTCCTTTCTCTTATTGTCGCTCTCGATTGTGCAATTCTCTCCTTTGTTCACTCTCTCTCTCTTTCACTCAATCTAAATCAATAACATTAGATTGATACAAAGAGATGGATTTCGCGTGGTAGGCTCTATTAGATTCCTCTCATCCATGGTCTTCTCTAACTCTCACAATGGAGCCTTCACCTCCCCCATCGCTTTCTGGTCCTTAACCGATGACATCCATAGGATAGCCATCGTCATAACCAACCATGGCAGGCCTCGCCCTGGCTGCCTCCCTTGTTTACACCCGCAGGTAAATTAATTTTACCCAATTGCGCCTTCCTTGTTATTGGGTTTTTTTGGTGCTTTCGTTGAAGTAAGATCAGTTATTTTTTCTTTAATTTTTTTTAATATCTAGTGGCATTGATAGGACTTTATAGGTTCCTTTCTCTACATTTTAAAAACCCTTTTTGGGTTTCTACAAATCCCCTATTTTTCTAGTTTTATTCTTCCAGTTTTTCATGAATTTTATTTGGCAATTTATCAAATTTTGGAGATATGGTTGTGTTTCTGCTTGGGATTTGATTGAGATAGAATCCCACATTTTCTCATTTTCCCACTTATTTTGAATTTGGAGTGGGCTTACAAACACATTTTGTTCCAACTAAGGTGAATTAGACTGAAATTTTTTAAATAACAATTCCGTGGGTTTTAGGATTATCTTCTGTTTTTTATTAAATTTGGAATTTCAGGACCATATCACCTTTAATTTTGACTTTTGGCTTTGTCCATTTAACCAATTTCACAACTTTCTTTCATTCCCATTTTCAATATAGCTTTTTTTTTTATTTATCTTCATCATCATTTTGTGTGTTGTTTGAATATGAAGTTATGTGTTGTCTAATCAGTGGAACTTGCATCTGAAGCACATGTGCTTTGTAAGAATTTGACCTGATGTTGATGCATAACTTTCAGGAGAAGTGTCAAATCACCATAGTCTCATAGTAGAAGAAAGCATGCCCTTTCACCTCAGGAATGGAGAAGTCTATTCACATTAGATGGAAAACTACAAGATGGTGATGTACTTGTAATCTGGTTTGCATTATTTGTTTTGATGCTCTCTTTGCATTCATTATGCAATCTTTTACTCACTAACGTGATCCTTCAATTGGTACAACTCAAATAGACTCTAGACTGTTATTGCATCTTCGTATATATGCTTGATTCATAATGAAAGACTCTAGATGTTATTGCTTATTTTATGGATGCAGGATTTTGATTATTTTATGATCAAATAATTCTTCTCATTTGAAATTGCAATGGAATTTAGGGCACTTCTCACATGAACGTGCCTTTTCTCATTCTGGTAATGAGCTTCCCCTTTCTTTGTTTAGGGGTGCTCTTTGGCTTTGCTTTGGTGTGTTTACTAGTATGCATTGCTTTAGGCATGTGGTTGGGTGTATTCTTTATATTTTTCTCTTATCAAACCTTGCTACGAGTTAAAATTCTACTTTGGACCTGTGCTTTAGATTGCAAGTTTTGAGCTCAACAAGTCCTTATCTGTTGTATTGATGAAACTTAACGAGATCACCTGCTTAGATGGGGGTTTGAGAATGTTGTTTCAAATTTGTTTTTATTGTGCATTTTTAAAGCCAAATATGAAAGTCTATCTCAGATTGATAGGATAAATGGCTAGATGATCTTTGATCTTTGCAAACTCATAACAATGATTTTCTTTCAAAAGATGAAGAAGAAACTTACCGGTCATATATGAGAAATGCAATGAGTTTATGTATATGCTTGTGGGTTTAACCCTTTATCTTTGGCAGTGTCTGTTGCTTGCAAAAGGTGTATAAAAATTAAATGGTTTTGTGGCTTGTTCTAAGGTGGAACCTGTTTATGATTTTCTTTGGAAGATTGGACAGTAAAACATAACAAAATCAAAACCAAATTGGAAAACTGCCTCCTCTAGATAATAACTTCTTTGACAAGAAATGACAATTTTCTTAGTAAAATGGAGAGAGAAAATGTTGCAAACAATGCCTTTGTCACAGTCCGACCCAACGGATACATGAGAAATAATAATATTTATTTATTTTTAACTCTGAAGCATACACAACTCATGGTCCAAACACGTGACACCTACACGTGTTGCGAGATCTCTACGGATCCTAAGACTTATTGGACCATTGATTTGATCGAACTGAATAATTAGTTGCCTATGTATTCCAGTGGAAATCAGATCTTACGTAGTTCTCAATTCATTTATTTCATGACACTAACCTCCTGTTATTCATGATGTCACATCAAGACATTCTAATTACCCAATCGTAGGCCTATCAATAGAATAGATCTCATCTATCACGGATTTAGCCAATCACGAGTCTATTCCAACCATGGAGTCAATGTCACACATGGATATACCTCAACCATGGGACCTATACCCGAACATAAGTACATCCCCCTTCGGGGACAATACTCTAAATATGGATCCAATACTCTATGGAATCAATGCCCTCCATGGGAATATCTATCCACGGTAAACAATACTCATCCATGTCACAAATCCCTCCATGGGAATAACCATCCATGAGAAAATAATATCTATCCATAGAACCGTCACATCTACCATAAGACCAATACGTCTACCATGGGACCACTATATCTATTATGGGATCAATATGCCCATCATATATTCAATATCTAGACATGAATCCAATATGTTTACCATGGGAACAACAGCCATGGGATTCATCACCCCACTATATCTATCATGGGGTCAATATGCCCACCATATATTCAATATCTAGACATGAATCCAATATGTCTACCATGGGAACAACATCCATGGGATTCATCATCCATCCCTAGTAACTTTCTATTAGTGAGTATTATCTATCCATGGGTAATAACCATCTATGAATATAATCACTTTATGGGTATAATTCATCTATGGGCATAACTCATACATTCAGTAGAACTAATATGTCTATCATAGGACTAACAGGTCTACCGTAAGACCAATATGTCTACTATGGGACCAACATATCCACCATAATACCAATATGTCTACCATGGGACCAACATATCTAACATAAGACAAATACGTCTACTATGAAACCAACATGTCCAGCATAATACCAATATGTCTACCATGGGACCAACATGTCTAACATAAAACCAATACATCTACTATAAGGCCAACATGTCTACCATAAGACTAACATCCGGGCATCAATTTAAACCACCATGGGAACCATCATCCATGGGTATACACATCCATCCATGGTAACACTCTATTTGTGAATATATTCTATTCATGGCTATAAACCATCCATGAATATAATCCCTCCATGGGTATAATCCATCTAGGGGCATAACTAATCCAGGGGTACATCATCGACCATGAGATCTTCTATCCGTAGGAACAACACTCGAATAAATCACTACGTGACTGTGTCAACATTATCAAATCATCATATTATATCATAAACATACCAGGACCCCTAGTAAGGTTTAGGGCCCATGATTTACTAAGCGGAAGACCCACGACTGGCGTGATCAAGTCTACCTAGCCCTGCATTACTTCACCTCATGGGTGATTCAGTCAAACTCTAAGGCGGTCGGACCGCGTCTAACGAAGGTAGCACCACCCTCATGGGGTAAAATAGTATCTACCTCTGCGCAACCACGCACAACAAGTGTGAGGAATAGTCGTAAGGGCGCCCTACATTATATAACATGTAAGGGACTCATCTAGCGACAGCAACCACACGAGACCGAGTCTCAGTGGAAAAACACCATTATCCCGAATACCTCTCTGGGACAGGAAATCAAACATCATTATCACGTGAGGGACGTACCTATACCACGTCTCAATATCAAATGACCAAGTCATATAAATATTTCAATGCCACAATCTTCATATGTTCATATCGAGGCTCCTGCGGTCTCATGGCTACTTTAGGCCTTACTCATGGAATCTATATACTTATCTCATCCTTTTAATTGTTCAAAGGTAGTACATAATGATCTACTGATAGGACAGTTTCCTTTTTCAACGGACTGAGGCAGTAACGTTATCAATATCACGTGATGGAAATATTCATATCACGTCTCAATCATCAATATCACATGAGGGACGCACTCATACTACGCCTCAATATAATCAATATCACGTGAGGGACGCACCCATACCACTTCTCAATCATCAATATCACGTGAGGGACACACATATACCACAGTCTCAATATAATCATCATATGAGGGGCGTACCCATACCACGTCTTAATATAATCAAGTGACCTAGTCACATACATCTCAGTACCAAAGTCATCATCTGTCCATCTTAAGAATTTTCACAGTTCTCTAGCCACTTTACGCTTTACTTGAGTAACAAACATATATGCCTCATCATATCGGGACTCCGAAGGTATCATAGCCTCTTCGGGCCGCCTTCGAGGGATCCAACATCTAGCATTAGGGTCTATGTTACGGAAGGTATATCCCACCAATCCCTTTCTATCCCTTCACATTGCTCAACATCTTACATCATCCTTAATATAAATGGATGACACAATGCACCTTTTGATCGAGCTGAGGCAAAATGCTCTCAGTTGCCTACGTACCATATAATGGATCAGATCAACTGTAGTTCATCATTTTCACAATTGGTTGAAATTGGAGAGTGGTCATACTTTTACTTTGGGGAAATCAAACAAGGTTTCCTTAGCATTTACATTGCATTCCATGCATTCTCAATCATGCTAGCTCATCTCCATTGTAGCACATGTTAACCCCCTTGGGTTCTAAGATACTTGACCTTAACACACTCATATCACTTAATCTAACCCTTTTATCAAGTTCATCTTCAAATCATGGAAATTCATTCTACACATAGGTTAGATCGATCCATCACATCCATTATCAACATACGTACTCACTAGTGATGTAAATATCATCACAAAATGCAAACATGACATTAAAACACATTCATCATGCTTATTATATGAGTTACACATCTAAGAACTCCAATCACAATCATGAGAATTCATTCGATACATACATTACTCATAGCCATACACAAGTATGAAAAGTTATCAATGCCCTAAATTACACATCTTGGGCAATCTTGACTTATCATATATTCTATTATACTTCAACACATCGCAAATCTATGAATTCTCAATTATAGTAAACATCTAATCATAGGGACTTGAGAAAATCATACATATCTATCTGATACAATATATTCACATCAATCACACATAGGCATAAGGAGGTCGAATGATAACCTTACCCAACTATCCATTGGAATGTGCACAAGGAAACATTCACTCAAACATATTATCACACACCTTGTGAGCATGGAATTTTACAAATATTCCCAATGCTCTTAGTGTATGACATTCTCCAATTTTATCCAATGTTATCAAACTCGAATTCTATTGAAATTGGTCTAGGGGTGTGAATCGTGAATCGAAAATCGTAAAATCGTACGATTCATATATCCTCTTATTCCCATAACCATTTTGTTAACCTGGGCTATTACAGCCTTGGACTTCTATTCTTTATGCTCTAGATCTTGGCTTTTTGTACGTGCTTTGGGTTGTAATAAGAAGAAGGAACAATGAGTGCCTTGTATACAGTCTTCACTTATTATTCCATATGGAAAGAACAACCGATGGTTCTTGTGGTGGTTTTTTCAGGTGCATATAAAGAAAGCGAACAAAAATGTGTTCTTTCACAAACAAGCCAACCTTATCTTTATTTATGTTTCTTCTGAAGTGTGACAATTCCTCTGTTTTCCGGGACCATTAGCCATGGAGTTTGTGACTATATTGTGAAGTCAGGTTTTTGAATTTAAATCATAATTCATTTCAATACAAAGTTGAGCCACTTTTGTAGTCCAAAATGTATTCTTAAATAAGATTAGTGCTTAACATACATGAAATTCTTTCTGGAATTTAGTGAATTCAGTTATTTATTAAGAAGTGGTTGTGTATTTCTTATATGAAGTAATCTGAAAATTCATGTGGACTTCTTTGTCTGTTGTTTTGCATGTGAATTGCAGGTGAAGAGGAGGATAAATCTGGTTTATGGTGGAGGGAAGTGTGGGACTGATGGGCTCGACCTCTCAAACAATTTATAAATCTGGTCGGCGCAACTGATCAGCAATTGACGCAACTGATTTGCCTACGATGCCAACCCTCTTTTTTAAGCTGATTATTTTCAACATACATTTTATTTGAGTTTGATTTCAGTGGATTATAAAATTATTATTATAATGTATTTGTCTATCTTATGGAGGTTATAGTGTAAAAGCAATCCGGACCTCGTTCAAAGGAAATGATGCGAATTAAAATTTTCTTTTTTCGAATTTGGATACTCAAACTTTTGAGAGAAAGAAACAATTGAAAAAAATTAAAAATCAATTGAAAAATAAAAAATTATCTTCATTTTTTCTTTAAAATTATTTTAGGGAGGTACTTGATGCGCCTTTAATTCATTTTTTTGTTTAAAATTTAAAAAAACTTGACTGATTTAGTATAATCGGGCCGGGTCGGAACTTAGTATAATCAGACTCTAAATTATTGGGCCAGGCCGCGGACGTTCTGATTATTTTATCGGGCAGGGCCGGAACTCGATCAGTTTACAAGCTTAGAATTGTCATCAATCTATGAAACCTTATGCATCGAACAAAACATGACACATCAGCCATTTATTCTCCTCCAATAAGAATTTGACAGCATTAGAAAACAAAAAAATTAACTAAAACAACTTTCATCCTCTCCAATCAAGCTCTAAGATAAAAACTAGCTTCCATTTCCTTGTTCTTGGACCCTTTTACTTGATTATTAGTAGGAGGTGCAATCTGGGCCAAGTCACAGTCGGGCTCATTTTTTTAGTCCAAAATATTGCGTTCGAATTAGAATTGGGTTAGGCTTGGGCTTATTACATGAAAGTCCAAGTTTGGCTTGAGAATTTGAGCCACATTTATGTAATATATAATTTTATTTCATAGAAAAACACAAGAAAATCATTTTAGACCCAAAGAAGCTCAAGCCCAGATAAGCCCACATATACATTTTGAGTTTAAATCAGGCCCCGACCAATAAATACAATTTGGGTCAAGCTAAGATCTGATTAGTTCAAGTAAAGTTGGGTCCTGGCCTTGAGGTTGAGTCCTTCAATTGCAATCTGAGCTAAGCTTGAAACAAAGACCAAAACCCGGTCTAACCCAGCTGAATTGTTGCAACCCTATCTATGGGCCTGTTATATGGATATTTCCAAATCCAAATGAGTGGCAATGAATCCAGACCCTAATATATAATATAAAGTTCGGCCACTTAAGAAACAACTTTTGGCAAAATAACATGCTTTGACCATTGAAATTTTCCACAAAATGTAAGTAAGGTAAGGTCCTTATGTCCATAGATGCACCTGCATTACAATTCAGCTACTACTGTAATTAATTCAAACCACGCATGAGTCATACTACAGTGGAATCGTTATACCTTTTAATGCCTTCCAACAGTTTATCTATCATGATTGTGCATAGGCGATTCTAGAGACTGGGATACCCATTTTGAATGGAGAGACTATACACTTACAACGTAATGAACCACATATGGTTGGGTGAGATAAATAGAAGACTTCATGGATGATATAACTAGACAAAAACTCTTCAATTTGATTATCATAACTTCAATAATTGTAGTAATCAATTTTTTAAATTCTAAAATCACAAAGCCAACATGATCAAATAGTGCTCAAATTTTAAACAATAAATATCCTTACCGTTCTCTATATATTCCAAAAAAAACTCACTTTAATATTTAAAAAGCAACCTCCCTAGTAGGGAGGCTTGAAAAGTCTCCTTAGAGTTTTCGATATTGTATTTAAGAGTTAGTAATGACTGAGAAATAAACCAATGAACTTTGTGGGGCCTATTAGAGCCACATACAATACATGGATCACGTATGATGGTTGCGGCATGGCATGGATAGCTTGTTATGATGTTTCACTGGCATTCGACCATCTTAGGAATGTAAGACCATGAAAAAACAATTTAATGATATTCATGTAATCTCACTTAATGTAATGACAGTTGTAGATGATGAAATTCGATAGATTTGTGGCAGACTCGTAACTCTGTGCAAATGATGGTAATTTTAGATATTTCTGAATCACCTCTGATGCATGTCATTACAATTTAGTCAGGGTAAAAGTGTAAACTCTTTGCATAAAACTAGAAAAGCAAATAGCCACCCTTTTAAGAATAATACTTCCTCTGTCCCATTTTAGTTGTCTCATTTGAAATATTTGTATTTTTTAAGGAACTCTCTATAGACTAGTACTCCATGTGATCTCATCCATTTTCAACACACTTTATACTACTCCAATATAAATGAAACAACTATTTTGAAATAATTCCAAAATCCATATAAGACAATTAATTTGGGATAGAGGGAGTATCAATATTGTTCAAGATCATTGTCATAATACATGTGATCATTAAATGAATAAAATGCTGCTGGTGAGAATCCAGGGATTTTCTTTTTAAACAATAGTTGGAAGACACCAGAGCTTCAATACGAAGCCCAAGTAAATACATTAGAAAATATAAATAGGCAAAGGGCACGGACTTTGCCAGCCGAAATCATTGCTAAATCTTCCCAAGGATTAATCAGTTGTTTTTCTTTTTGTCTTTCTTTTTTCTGCTGTCATCATATTTGATGAGCTGAACAGGAGCTGCTGGAATTCTGACCCACCATTCTCTCAACCGCCTGATAAGCCTATCACTGCTCTCTTTCCTCAACGGCATCTCCCTTGTAAAGGACTCCAAAAATACCAGCAAGATCAGGTATTTCAGGTGCATGAATGCCAACACAGCCGCCCCAATAACCAATGAGAAAGCTACCTTGTCTGTGGCCTGAAAATGGAAGACGATCATGAAATATTAAAAATCTTCATTAAGAACTGTTAAGTGGGAATGAAACTACAGAAACTTCTGTGGTTCGTGGACCAAATCTTATGGCTGAAATAAATAGATAACCCATTAAAAATAGTCCATGATGCAAATATCATCCTTTCCAAAGAAACAAGTGAACTCCCTCTGAAACTTACTTAGGTATACTGATGTTTGTCATAATCAATTGTTTCAAAACTGTTCTTTAAATTAGATGATTGGATTGCCAATGGCGTGATAAAGACTTCTTTTTTCTCTTTTTTGGAAGGCAGTTAAAACTGATTTCTCTCGAATTTGTGCATTTAAAGCAATATCATCGTTGTCGATGAAACATTGTCCCATCCTATTTGGTGTTGGCTTCATGAGTTCTATTTCACTAATCCTTGAGGAGTGGAGTAAAACACAGCAAATTGGGTTATTCGGCTGTGTCTCATCTTTTGCAATGTAAAAATGGAGCTGTCAAAATAAGTGCATATTTTTTAATAAAGAAATAATAGTATTAGAAATAAATAGAGTCGTGTACGAGCGGTTCCACAATCAAAAAGACCAGTCGTTTCCAAGGTTCCCCACACCTGCTTATAAACCAAGGCCCTTCCTAGCACACATCTGATGTGGGACTCAACACGCCCGTGTAACAGGCTCCCCGGCCTAATCCCTAGTGCCCTCGCCAGGACAACCCACACCTCTTTCGTGTAGGACCCATGCATCAAGGGGATTCCCGTTGTAGTGCTCCCGGTTGGCTCTGATACCAAATTGTCACGAGTTAGTTCCACACTCAGAAGGACTAGCCGCTTTCAAGGTTTCCCACCCTAGCTTATGAGCCCAGGACCTTCCCAGCACACATCCGATGTGGGACTCAACACATGCCCGTGTGACACATGCCAATCAGATTTACTCAAAACCTTTTGAGTATGCTCATTTAATTTTCAGAGCATGGTGTAAGATACAGATAGGATTTGTTACGTCAGATGAAATTAGCTATAACTTTTCAAAAAAAAGAAGATGAAATTAGCTTCTCTTATGTTGCAAACCACAAAACCCATCAATCTGATGAGTTCATGATGGTAACCAACCTAGCCTTCATGAATAATTGAAAAGGATCCTTGACTCTCTAATATTTCAGCATATTTTCAACACAAACAATATTCAGAAATCTGGCATGCAAACTTGCTTCCGATTGGCACCAAGCGTTTGAGACAAAGCTCATACATGTTTACATAGAATGTAGCTAACAAGTTTTACATTAGATCTTGGAAGTCAGAAAACAAATTTCAATACAAACTTGAGTTTTTAAAAATTAACCATGTAAAAGATCACAGTTCAGCAACAGTATTTCAGTTTCAACATACTGAACCGTGGTCATGCAATCTAAGATCAGGTGTAGTTAGATTATTGACAAAATCAAAGATGAAATAGTTTGATGGTAAGTAGTAGTCACTGACCTGTGGAAGTGCTGCAAATAAGAGAGCTCTTAGCTTGAGGAGAATAATATTTCCAGCTTGAAAAAGTGTTTCGAACTGAGAAATTGCATCCTGCAACACTATAAGTTGCTCAACTGCATGGCGATTGGAAGGAGTTGTGACTTTGAATGGTTCCAATGGTTTTCCTTTGTTGCGATGCTTATACCAGATCATCATAGTTGCAATAAATACCAAAATACAGGGTATTACATACTTGATCCAACCCCTGGAAGTAACATTAGAATCAGATCACTTGCATGACTCCTAGTACCATGTTTTGGTACCATGGTTTTAAAACTCTACAAACTCAATTGACTCAGCAGCGTCAACTTGACACAAAGGCCAAAATGAGTGACTCAAGAGAAACTTGATTGTTAAATGAGATTTTGTTGAACTTGGCTGATTCATCCAAGTCGGACCAAAAACTTCCAAGTTGAGTTAGTCAGATGAGCCTTGAGAGCTGCATTTCTCATTGTTATATTTAGGAGGATGCAGAAAAAGAGGGATAAAATAGTAAAAACTATATCATATAAAATACTTCCACAAATCCTATATCTGTTTCTATAGAGATTTTGGACAGAAGGAAAAGATGAGAAAGATAGACAGAACAGCAACCAAAGGGAGGAATTCAAGGAGGCTGTTATTTTTATTTGACTTGCAAACATTGTGGTTTTGAGAGTGAGCACATCTTTAAAGTGAAAGATGGGCACATGTCCCTGGTCGTTCAAATTTGATCAATTTATATCAGAAATTACAATAAAGCTGTGTTGGATAAGCATGTTTTAGTTAAGGACTACTACAAAGAGGTGAATGGCAACCCACATTGGAATCTAGCTTTTAGGAGGGCCCTTAGGGATTTTAAGGAGGGAAAAGGTCAATCTCTGGAAGGTTTGTTAGGGGAACCTATTCTAAGTATGGATGAGGAGGATAGTTGGGTATGGGCCATAGACCCATCCAGAGTATTTTCAGTTAGATCTATCCTTAGATCCGTCTACTCCCTAGGTCAAAATACTCCCCCGCCATGTGTCGTGGCCTGGAACAATAAAGTCTCCCCAACAATAAAAGTATTATTGTGGGCTGCAATAAAAGGCAGGGTCCTGATCAAATGCAACCTAAGGAGTAGAAGCCCTCTTCCAAAGGGAGCCTCAAAGTTATGTACACTCTATGGAGAAGAGAAGGAGAAAATGGACCATTTGATGTGCAAATGCCTATTCGCGATAGGAGTTTGGCGTTTTTCCCTTAATCCGATGAAGTGTTCATGGGTAATGAACAACACGATAGGGAAGATCATCATAGAGTGGATAGGGGGGCCTTTTGTCGGTAGGAGGAGGGTGGCTTGGAGATTGATCCCCGGGGGCAATCATTTGGGCAATTTGGAAGCAGAGGAATAATAGAATTTTTTAAAGGAAGGCGGGATTGGTAAGGGAGGTCTTTGGAAAAGCCAAATGGAATTTAGTTTGCTGGCTAACCTCCTATAAGGAGTTCATTGGTTGCACTGCTGAGGACTTCTACCTGTCAAAGGAAGTTTGTATGAAAGGATGTAAAAAGCTACTGTAAGACTAGGGTGAATTGGGTGAAACTGAAAAAAGGGTGCTTTAAGTTTAACATCGACGGCATGACTAAGAGTAAACCAAGCCCAACAGGAATAGACGGGGTACTTCATGACGACGAGGGTAGAATGCGCTTAGTCCTTTTAGAATCGGTAGGGGTCATGGAATCTAATAAGGTGAAGTTGAGGGTGATTAGGCATGCGATCTATCTTTGGGCTAGGCTTGGGAATGGCAACCTTGCCATTGAAAATGATTTTGCTAAAGCAATCACTTGGGCTAGTGGGAATGTAAACCCCTCTAGAAGTTGTCAACACTGTTAGGTACATTAGGAGATCGTGTAGGAATGGACTCATCAGGTTCGTGCATATCGCCCGTTCGGAGAATAGTGTTGCTGACTTCCTAGCCATGGTTGGGGTACAAAAGGTCCAACCGATAGTGGAAGTGTTCCCTATTCAGTGTCCACAGGGAGTAGCGGCATGAGGGTTGAACATCTCCCCTCGGCCCATGTCCTCCAGTGTTTTTGGGTTGAAAGGATGGTGGAAATCATTGTATGTTTTTGTTTTTCTCTTTTGCTTCTGTATTTCTCATTGGAGTCATCGTACATACCTCTTCTACACTACCCTCCAAACTATTGTACCAGCTTTTTAATTAGTGATATACTTTTGTCCCCACTTCAAAAATATCAATAATTGCAATGCTAAAATCGTATTATGACTTTTTGATGCGGAGCACCACAACCAGTTTATTTATTTAGAAATTGGTTTTATTTAGCATTATTATATTTTTTTAGTCCATTATTTAGATTAGTAATTCTGGTGTTATTTGAGGGTGTTTTGTGTTTATTCGAGGGTATTTTGGGCATCTTTATGTAATTGGGGTATTTTAGTCTTTTTTTTTTCCATGTAATGAGTATAAAGGAGGATGTAACCCTCATTAGGAATTTGATCAATGAAGAAAAACGAAATTTGCTTTGGAAACCTTGTTCCATGTGCATGATGTGTTGGTGAGAAATCAACGAACCTATTGGTGAGAAGCCCGGGATTTGGCGAGAAGCCCAAAGGTGAGAAATCTTCAACCCTTTCAAGGTACTATTCTATCTTCTTCTATGTCTCTCTTTTGCCCTTTCTTCTATTTGTTTTCTTCTTCCCGTTTTTACCGCCAGCCATTAGACCCCCTCTTACAATCCCAGATCCGTCCCAGATGCATCCCAGAACCATCCCGGATTTGTTCTAGATCCGTCCCAAAGCCTTCCCGACCCGTCCCAGATCATCCAAAACACGTCCCAAATCCGTCTGTTTGATTTCCTGCTACCACTACCCTTCCTTAATTTGATTTGGTAAATTTATATAATTATTTACATTAGATTGTCAGGACTTGTGTGATTATTTGTGTTAAATTTATGTTATTCAATAATCATTTTTAATGGACTGATCAATTTCAACCCATTTTAGATTTAGGGTGCATTATTTTGGCCATTTTGTAACCCCATTAGGCATTTAGGGTTACCTATCCCTTGTCCTACATCAAATTTGGTATCAAAGCCAAGTTAGGTTGTTTCCTTAAACACTCACGGTCCTAGGTTGCATCCTTTTTTAAAAAAAAATTGTCATCATTATGTCATTATTTATTCATCTCATATAGAGTTAGGACACAACCTCTAGAACCATCTAGAGAAACGCCAAGAAATGGGATTGGAAGCATTCAAAAATCTTCTTTTGTAAACCCATCCTAAAACTCTTCAGCTTGTTCTTCTAATTGTCCAAGAATATTTAGATCAATTAGGAACATGTATTGAATTCTTTGAGCAGTCCAAATCCTATGGAGGATTTTACTTGTTCTTAGGCCCATACTTGAGCTCCAATGAGGATCCTGACATACATTTCAAATATATAAAGGCCGATGTTAAAACTGGCCACATCCAAGAAGTTGAAAGGGTAACGAGAAAATCGACTTTCTATGATCACGAGAAAACATGGAACTTTTTGATGGAAGCCAAGCTTCCCATGACTTCGTTGATATATGTCTTAGGTCGTCTTGTGTCACCTAAGCCATCTGAGCCTGTACCTTCATCTGCACCGCACATTCATGACTCGCACACTGAAATTAACTGTCAAATTAAGTGATGAAAAATATAAGTTTGTTGCAAATACTCATTGTAGGTCTAAGGAATTTGATGTGGAGGATCTCACACCCTGTCCAGGTCCAACACCTTCACTCCCCAGTTCCACCCCACATCAGCATGACCCTGACCCACATATTGGTCTTCCTGATCCAGTACATGACCCATGGTATGCACCTGTCTAGCCCACTCAGCATGCACCTTCCTTGTCACCCAAGAGAGAAGAGATAGAACTTATCATGGTCAAGGAAGTTGTTTCCACAGCTGCTGGAGGACATCACCTATATCCTATGACGTGGAAGCCCAAGCCCATGACAAATGTCACTTGGTTGCCTGAGTGTGAGCTACAACTACTTACTCCGGATTTACTGGAGAGACTCAGGAGTCTTGTCTCATCGGAAGTGCATTCTACTCACATTTTTTGTTGCCTCCATCCAGAGTTGATCGTGACGTCCGTGTCGGATTCCGAGTATACCATCGATGGCGGAGGAAGGTCGGTCCAGCATTCTTAATGTGGCCCGATGATGTTATGCTTCGTTGACACCTGAAGGCCTCACGTGCGTGTGATTACACATTGAAGACCCCACATTGGGAAGACGTGGGTAGATTTTTGTCTTTTCATCTGCTTGAGGTCGAGTTCTTTTTCAGATGGGGAGATTGATGCGGAGCACCACAACCAGTTTCTTTATTTAGACATTAATTTTATTTAGCATTATTGTATTTTTTTTATTCCCTTATTTAGATTGGTAATTCTGGTGTTATTTGAGGGTAATTTGTGTTTATTTGAAGGTATTTTGGTCATTTTTTATGTAATAGGGGTATTTTAGTCTTTTTTTTTCCATGTAATGAGTATAAATAAAGGATGTAACCCTCATTAGGGATTCGATCAATGAAGAAAAACGAAATTTTCTTTGAAAACCTTGTTCCATGTGCATGATGTGTTGGTGAGAAATCAACAAACCTGTTGGTGAGAAGCCCGGGATTTGGCAAGAAGCACGAAGGTGAGAAATCTTCAACCCTTTCCAGGTACTATTCTATCTTCTTCCATCTCTCTCTTTTCCCTTTCTTCTCTTTGTTTTCTTCTTCCCGTTGTTACCGCCAGCCATTAGAATCCCAGATCTGTTCTAGATCCGTCCCGACCCGTCCCAGATCATCCAAAACACATCCCAAATCAGTCTGTTTCACTTCCTGCTACCATTACCCTTCCTTAATTTGGTTTGGTAAATTTATATAATTATTTACATTAGATTGTTAGGACTTGCGTGATTATTTGTGTCAAATTTATGTTATTCAATTGTCATTATTAATTGACTGATTAATTTCAGCCCATTTTAGATTTAGGGTGCATTATTTTGACCCTTTAATAACCCCATAAGACATTTAGGGTTACCCTATCCCTTGTCCTGCATCACTTTCCTATGTGTTTGCACGCACAAATAGATAGATAAGCATCGACAGATGCATAAATACAAAATAAATAAACAAACATAAAGGCGTCTATTTGTGTAGAGAAAGAGTCCAACACAAACCTAAACAAATAATTTTAATACTTCAGTAATATTACCTGTAAATAGCATAAGAGATCAATACCACAAAAATTGTTGACTTGAAAGGGTCTTCCCATGATGCCAAGGAATAAAGGCATCTAACTAATTCAACAAATGGGAAAAGTAACTCCTGGAAAAAAAAAAAAGAATTTCTTTTTCAGTAAGCATGAAAAGTCATTGCCTATTGTCATCATTTAAATTTCATGAAAAAAAATCCCTTTCTGGAAATGGTGCATGAAAGCATGTTCTAAAAGCAAAACAAAGTCATAAAGTCATCATGCCCACCTAAAGTATAGAGAGGCACCAGGCCTAATGGACCATTGATAAAATTGACTTGGCTTTCATGACCCAGATAAGTCTATAAGTCCAAATCCATACATTAAACAGGCCAGACTCAAATCGAAGCCCATAATTGTTCCAATTCCTAAGTCCTCTCCTTGTGACACTTGGCACAAATCCAGCCAAGCGCTAACTTCAAATCAGATGGTTGTAAACAGCATTGACTTGACAAACACTTTTCAGGTATCAAGTGAACTTGGAAAATTCTGAAATTTTAAACGTGGATAACTTATTCAAAGAGCTTTCCAACAAACACAAGAACGTCGAAATCCGAGTTCCGTAACTCAAGTTATGTTTGTTTTACTGAACAGGTGCAGGGCCATTCCATCTTTAGAACGGAGGTGGCGAATTTTGCATGGGAATCTCTTCACATGGGCTAATTGTTTTACTGAACAGGTGCAGGGCCATTCCATCTTTAGAAAGGAAAGGAGGTGGCGAATTTGCATGGGAATCTCTTCACATGGGCGAATTTCTCAACTTAGCTAGGATTTTTTGGTTTCTTTATTTGTTTATGCTTTTCTAGGATTAATCTCCATTGTTGAATAAGCCACATGGAATTTTTAAAGGCTTAGATGGATTGGTCTAAATAAGGCTACAATCCATACTTAGCAAATGCATGATTTTAGGATTTCTTAGAGAGAAAATATCCTTTCTTGGCTTTGTTAACTAAGGCAAGTGTATTTTAGTATTTTCCTTGGTTTTTCTCTATAAATACCTTGTAGTAGTCAAATTTTATATACAATTGAATATTTTGAAGGAAAAAAAAAACTCTTGGAGTTGTCGTGTGGATTCACACCGAGCTTTGGCCCTTGGTGCAAGCCAGACCCTTGGACCGGAATCTAAGTTTTTTCAAGTAAGTACCAGTGCTTTATGGTTCAATTACGTTTATGGTTTTTAGATTAAGAATACAATTCTGGTTATTCATTTATCTCTTTTAATTTCCGCTTCCGCAAAATTAAGAGATACCTTAATCTAAATTCCATATAAGTTATTGAATCCCCGAGAAACTTGTCTTTCGATTCGGGTTTTGCTAAGCAAAAGTCCAGTGAAACTAGAATCCTTTCACGAACCGTGATGAGCTGCACAGGTCTTTCAAAGACCATACTCTGAAACTGCGAGTCTACGGCGGATTTCATCAAATTCGACCCTAGGCCTGCATCAATAACCAATCCCATTGATACACGAAACCAACCACAAGCCTCATGTATCAGGTAAGCCCGGGAGGACTCAAACCCAAGACCTCTACTCTAATCCTAGAAACTTTAAACCAACTGACCTACAATCTCAAATAATTGTTTCCTATCAATTAGGTGATATTTTGTAAAAAAATGAAAGAAACAGATGCTTAATTATCTAACATATGTTGGTCAAAGTATAGAAGATGAAATGGCCAAAACTATAAATCTTTTATTGCCATAATGTGATAGATTCAAATATTTGAGAGAAACTATAGAACAAAAGTAAGACCACAAATTATTGGCAATCTACCTTGTAACTCCACCTACAAAAGCAAGGTTTAGGTTAGGTATTTTCAACCTTGTTAACAAATAGGTTGAGCAAGTCAAACTTGTTTGACAAATGGATTAGGTACAAATTGGGGTATTACAAAATTCCAGTCAGTTGAAATGATACATTGCAACCCCTAGCTTAGACACAAGTTCATCTAAGGAACAAAATATTAAATTAAAAGGAAAAAAAGAAATGAAACCATTACGACAAATACATGTGGTCAAGATATGTCGGCCGACATGGACATCTGAAATAACAAAAAATAAGGGGAGAATTTGAAAAAAAAACCCTAAGTTCTCTCGTAATTCTAAAAGACATCCTGTATTTTTTTAAATATTAACCACCCTCCCCTCCCAAAAAAAAAAAAGAAAGTTTACATGTCAAGTAAAATGTTCAAAATGACAAAATTACCCCTCTATACAAAAGTAATAAGAATGTGATTATATTTAAAAAAATCTTCACTTATTCCTCAACCAAGTGAACAGTTATAAAGTGTGTCTCAATTTATTAAATGTCTTTGCACGTAATGCCTAAGGGGGTCCTTAAGAAGTTAGAGAAGTTGAAGAGAGACTTCCTTTGGGATGGGTATGGTGATAAGAAGAAGGTTCATTTGATATGCTAGAAGTGGCGAAACCTGAGGAGGGATAGGGTTTAGGTAAAGTTAGGTTGGAGGATAGGAATCATGCATTATTACGTAAGTGGCTTTGGAGATTTGGAAGCGAGGAGGATGCTTTGTGGAGAAGGGTACTAAGTGCTAGGCATGGGGTAGAAGGTCCAAGGGGTTGGGACAATGGTTAGAGAGAGGGAAAGGAGGGTACTACAATAATTAAAGCATTCTACAGGACTTAAGGAATCTTCTTCTTTAACTCTTCTATCTCTCTCAAGATGATGATCAAAGAATTTGGAATGGTGACTCATTAGGCATGTTTTCTGTTAAGGCAACTTTTAAGATTGGTGAGTAGGTCCAATTCAAGGTCCAAGCCTCTGTGCACTTTAGTGTGGAATAGCCTTGCTGCCCAACAGGTGGAGATGTTCTCTTAGGCTGCAGTTAAGGAAAAGATTTTGATTAGGTCTAATTAGCGGGATAGGGGTACTCTACCCAATGGAGCTTCTTTGATGTGTGTATTATGTGGAAATGAGGAGTCTGTGGACCACATAATTTGCAAATGTCGATTCACAATTAAGATTTAGATTCTTTTCTTACGTTTAATGGGTTGTGATTGGGCGCTTAATGGTAATATTGTTGGTTTCATGTAGGAGCGGGGAGAGGGTCCTTTCAGAGGCATACAAGGAGTAGTGTTGTCGGTTGTGGTATTTTGGTCAACTTGGAAGTGAGAAATAAGAGGATCTTCGAGGGGAAAGTCGTGGAGGTGAGGGGCGTTTTGGAAGGCGTTAGGTGGAGATTGGCTAGCTGGTTAATGTTGTGTAGAGAATTTGAAGGATATTCTATCTCTGATTTTCTCAACTCCTGAGAGGGTTGTACGCAGGTAGGAGTGGAGGTAGTAAGAGACGCATTAAGGAAGTTTGGGTTTAATGTACATGGGGCAGCTAGGAGTAAACCAAGTCCGACAAGTATTGGTGGGGTTTTTCATAATGATGGGAGCAAATTACAAATTTTTTTCTCAAAATTGATAGGGGTTAAGGAGTCGAACAAGGCAAAACTCTTAGGTATTAGAGCTCTATTACTATGATAATCTTTGGTTTCGGATAATTTGATTATTGAAGGGGATTCGGCAAACATTTTGATCAAGCAAGCTGGTTTAAAAAGAACTTCGTAGAAATTGATTCATGTAGTAAGGGACATTAGAAAGGTATATACAGATAGGGTCGTCCATTTTATGCAAATTAGGATCAGTGAATTGTTCTTTTAAAAAAAATAGGTAAGTGAATTATGTTGTGGATTTTTTGGAAAAATTTGGAGTGACAGGACATGTAGCCTTTGCAGAATGTAGGCGTTTGGGTGTATGGTGTTCAAGGTTTCCTTTTATCTTTGTTTTGCTTTTTATTTTGTTTCCATATAGATCTCTTATAGCGTTGTATCATACTTGCTTTCTGTTTTTTAATATATTTTTTCTTCTCTTGATTCCCAAAAAAAGGTGTACCTTCATGACTGCTAAATTTGTATCGATTCCCTCGACTTTCACTTGGTCCACTGTAGCTTGCGCTGCTTCAGCTTTGCTGGAATCAAATTTTGACTGTGTAACAACCATTTCCAAAGGATTTATCTCACCAACATCAACATCTCCAACACGGAATTCTGCTTCTTCAGCAACATCTGTCTCTTGAAATGTGAAGCCTAGTTTAGTAAGAGTAAGTGATGAAAAGGGGGACAAAATAGCCTGTTGTTTTCCATTCATTTTAGTCCCAACTGCAGCATCATGCCTTTGGGTTGTCACAAGCTCCAAGCGACTTGCTAGAGTTTCCAAGATCATATCTCCCCTGGGAAGTTTCTCAGCCAAGTCAAAAGGAAGTAAAGTCTTAAATTGAGATGGACGGATGTGAAAAGCTTCTCTCACAGCTCGGTAACGAAAAACACCTAATGCAGACTTTGAGAGTGCTTCTGCTTGTCGAATCTCTTTGAGATTGAACTTTCTAATGAATTTATGGACATAGAAGACCTCACAACAAATTGCCAACCAGTAGTCACGGCGTGAATGACCTTTGAACTCGGGAAACTCAAAATATACAGGCAGTTCTCTGTAAAAGGTGCAGTTAAGTTTGGATTTCAAGGTCAGAGTTAGATATATCGATACACAGGATAAGAGAAAAATTGAACATAATTATCACTGGCAACAATACGTACACGGAAGTTGAATTGTACATCATAGGCATTATCAAAGAGACGAGCACCCAATGGTCCAGGTCAATTCAGGCTTTATGACTTGCTTCAAGTCCATAGCCAAATCATAAACAACAGCTTTATCATATGAACCCACTCCAAATGACTCAAAGTAAAGAGCACGGTTGGTCAGTGTTAAGCGTCCTGCAACAAATAGGATTTGTCAAAACGAATATGAAACAAACAGAGAATTAAATTATTTATCTTAGTAAATTGCCATGTGTCAATGCAAAGATTATTCGCTTTTAGGACTATAGAAGCTTCACCAGGCCATGCTGAGATCCCTATGTGCTGAAGAACTGGTTGAGTGGGAACAGTACCATCCACATCTAAGATTATTTCCTCCTAGAAAGGAGAAGATTCGAAACCAATGCCTGCGTTGATGAGATTTTTGCAGATTTTATCACCCTGCCAAAGAAAATACAAACATGAGAGTTGCACATACAACCATTTAAAAAAAAAAAAAAAGAGGAAAGCTTGGTTAATAAGTTGTGTTAGAGGTACACATATTTACCATTTGCACTTTTCTAAATGGCATTTCTCATTTGCAAATGAGACATTGGGGTCAAACATAGAAAATGAACACCAATGAAGATATTGGAGCATGAGTCGACTATGAAAACATTGTGCCCATGACGGTATGGATTTCAATGGACCTTGATAATCCAATAACATTGACCCTACATAAAAAAGTTTTAATGCCAATTCCAATCAAGTTATGAATCTGTATACATAAAATTAAAAAAAAAAAAAAATGCTAGTCCACGAAGGTTCTCTAAGTATTACGCCAATGGCTTTTCATCACCCTTTTTACAAGTAGAAGATGAGTTCTCTACATCTTTTTCAAAACTGGCAGCACAAAACAATCAAATACTTTTGATAGGTTCAAAGATATCTGCTGGTAGGAGCATAAAGGACTCTTTCCACTCAAGATTGTGACGAAATGGAGAAATCTCAACTTTTCTCCAAAAGTTTTGCGAGTCAAAAAAAGAGGATATGGATCCCGTAGGCCCCAATCCCTAAATTGACAACAACCAAATGGGCCCACTATGGCCCAGTCACACCCCATTCCCCCTCACACCTGCCTACTCCCCATGAATTGGATTCTTATCCAATTTTGACTCCAATCTCAGTTAAACAGTCCATTGATCTAAACCAATGAATTTCTGCAATGGGATAAAACTAAATCTTTGAAACCTTAACATACATGACTTCACTTATTCAGTCAAGATGATTTTGTACGGGCAACATATTCAAGCAAAGAACTTTCCAAGCAACCCACTGATGCAGGACAAGGGATAAGGCAACCCTAAATGCCTATTGTGGTTTTATAAAAATTAAAAAGGATGAAAATAATGCACCTTAAATCTAAAATGGGCTGAAATTAAACAATCAATTAATATTGACAATTAATTAATATGAAATTTACAACAAACAATCACATAAACTTAGAATCTAAAGGAGAATATAATGGTAGGGGGTATTAAATGGTTCATTAAATGATAAAATAAGGTTTTAAATGAAATGGTATCTGTTGGGTTGTATTAGAGTTAAAAGAAAGGGACGGCTAACAATGTTGGCTAAAGAGGGGTCACGAAAGCAAGGAAAAGAGGCGTGCGGCAACAGATGAATGGGTTAGGAGGGTGTCTTCTATGGGTTGCAGCAACAGGGATGAAGGAATAGGGAAGATGCAGCAGCAACAAAGGTCTAAGAAAGGGGCTGCGACAGCAGTAGGGACCTTAGGGAGGGGCTGCGACAGCAGCAGATGGATTATGGCAAGAGGCAACAGGAAAGGGAGGGCTATGGGTGGGCGACGACGGCTGTATGGGCTAAGGAAGGGTCCACGAAGGCATGGGGCTGCAGTAAGAGGATCGTATGGAAGGGATGATGGCTTGGGAAGGGGACATGAAGGCTTGTGGCTGCAATAGGAGGGTTGTATGAGAGGTTCGTTGGTTTGGGAGTTTGCAAGGTTTAAAGAAGAAAAACGAAAATAGAGGAGGGAAGAAGAAGAGAGGAAGATGAGAGATAGAAAATACCTGTAGAGGATTGAATATTTCACACCTTCAGGGCTTCTCGCCTCTCCAATTTCTCACCAGAGTTCATGCGCATAGAGGAAACTTTTCCAAGCAACCATCGTACATTTTTCTTCATTCATTAATCAACTGATTGCTCTAACGAGGCTTACAATGTATTTATAATAAATACATCATGCAAATGACGAAAATACCCCTAGTACAATAAACTAAAAGTCCCAATCCAAATAATAAAAAAATACAATAATGATAAATAAAAAAATGCTATGTGGTGGTGCTCCGCATCACCCATCCACACAGGCCCTAGTGGACCCCACATAGAAGTCCTCAAGTTGTTATTTTAGGATTAAGCCTTGGCAGATCTTAGTTACCAAGACATGAGGCTCCGACTCTCAGATAACAATTTGAGAACCTCAACCAAGTGGGGCCCACTGTTGCCCTAGTGACAACCCTCCCTCCTTCCCACCCACCTACCACTTGTGAATTGGATCTTTACCCAATTTGACATTAATCTAAGTTATACAGCCTATTGATCTAACCACATGATTTCCACTATAAAATAAAACTAAATCTTTAGGACCTTAACAAACATGGCTTGTCTAATGAAAATAGGGAGGCAAGGAAATTTGAATCCTTTAGCTGTTTGGGTATGGAAGAGTAAGATACCACCTAGGGTTCAAATGTTCTATTGGATTGTCTTAAAAGGTAGAGTTTTAACCAAGAATAATTAGAAAGGAAGCAGAATCATTCTTCAAGGAGGAACAATAAGCTATGTCCTTTGTGATTGAGGGTAGGAAAATTTGGATCATCTATGTTGTGATTGTCTATGTTTGAGGAAGATTTGGCGGGGTGTGTTGGAGATATTGGGGGTTCCTTGGGTTCTCAATAATTCAATCGTAGGAGTTTTAGGGGCTTGGGAAGGAGGACCATAGGGGAGGAAACCCCAGGGGTGATCTCATAGTCCATTAGGAAAAAAAGAGACTAGAATTTGTTAAGGAAATTAAGAATCAATGGAGGAGCTATTGAAAAATGTAAAGTGGAAAGTATCAAGCTGGTTAGCAGTCTATAAAGAGTTTGAGGGTGTATATGTTTTAGTCTTCTTGGGAGTGTTTACAAACTCTTAGCAAAGGTTTTAGCTGAAAGACTAAAGAAAGTTTTGCTTGAAACCATAGGTGAATCACAAGGAGCATTTGTGGAGGATAGACAAATTTTAGATGGGGTCTTAATTGCCAATGAACTTGTCCACATGAGAAGCAAAGAAAAGAAATTTGGTCTCCTGTTTAAAATTGACATGGATAAGGCTTATGATTTTGTGGACTGTGTTGTGGGGCCCGTGATGTGGAGCATAGATTTTAGGATTTTATTTTATATTTCCTTTTATTTGGATTAGGCTTTTAATTTTTATTTGAGGTTACTTTAGACATTCTCATTGTATTTAGGGTTTTCTAATATGTGAGAGTATTTTGGTCTTTCTTGTGTTTAGTTGTTATAAATAATCATTGTAACCCTAATTATTGAGGAATGAAAGATTATTGATTGAAAAGCTTGAGCTCCATTGCTCCATGCAATTCTGGTGAGAAGCCAACCCCTTGATGAGAAATCAAGGCTACTGTGGTGGAATCCACAAAGGTGTGAAGTCTTACTATCCTTTCCAGGTATTTCTATCTTCTTGTCTTTTTTTTATTTTCTTCCTCTCTTTTACTGCAAAAGACCATAGCCGATCCTTCCTTCTTCCTGTTACTGGCCTCCAAAACTCAGATCCAGCCTTAAACCCCCACCTATACACCTCTCCTTTGTGCTGCCACTTACTCTCTCAATCCTACTGATTTCCACCACCCTAACCTGAATCAAAGTCCATTGCTGCCCCTTCCTAGGCCTGCCACATTGCTGAAACTTCATTCTACAATCCCAAATCTGTACCTTAGACCTGCCAAATTGCTGTTAGAACATCCCAGAATTCCAAATCTGTCAATACACTTCAGATCTGTACCTTAAGCCCACTTCAGCCCCTCTAGAAGCCAGATCTGCTGTTTATACATCTTTCTTTCCCGTCCACCAGCTGTTGCCACATCTATAAGACCCTCCCAATTGTTGCAGATCTATTCCTATCCTCATGTACTGCTGTTGTAATGGCCCAGGTCAACAAAATGGTTATGGGAATAAAAATGATATATGAATCGTACGATTTTACGATTTTCGATTCACGATTCACACCCTTAGACCAATTTCGATACGATTTGAGTTTGATAACATTGGGTAAAATTGGAGAATGCCATACACTTAAAGTATTGGGAATATTTGTAAAATTCCATGCTCACAAGGTGTGTGATAATATGTTTGAGTGAATGTTGCCTTGTGCACATTCCAATGTATAGTTGGGTAAGGTTATGATTTGACCTCTTTATGCCTATGTGTGATTTATGTGAATATATTGTATCAGATAAATATGTATGAGTTTCCCAAGTTCCCTATGATTAGATGTTTACTATAATTGAGAATTCATAAATTTGTGATGTGTTAAAATATGATAGAATGTATGATAAATCAAGATTGCCTAAGATGTGTACTGTAGGGCCTTGACAACTTCTCATACTTGTGTATGGTTATGAGTAATGTATGTATCAAATGAATTCTCATGATTGTGATTGGAATTCTTATATGTGTAACTCATATAATAAGCATGATGAATGTGTTTTAATGTCATACTTGGGTTATGTGATGATGTGTACATCACTAGTGAGTACCTATATTGATAATAGTTGTGGTGGGTCAACCTAACCATGTGTAGAATGAATTTCCATAATTTGAAGAGGGACTTAGTAAAGGGTTAGACTAAGTGATATTGGTGAGTTAAGGTCAAGTAACTTAGAACCCAAGGGGGTTAACTTGTGCTACAATGGGGATGAGCTAGCATGACTGAGAATGCATGGAATGCAATGTAAATGCTAAGAAAGCCTTGTTTGATTTCCCCAAAGTAATAGTATGACCACTCCCCAATATCAACCCAAATGTGAAAACAATGAACTACGGTTAATCTGATCCACTATATGGTACGTAGGCAACTGAGAGCATTGTGCCTCAGCTCGATCAAAATATGCATTGTGTCATCCATTTATATTAAGGATGATGTAAGATATTGAGCAAATGTTAAGGGTAGAAGGGGATTGGTGGGATATGCCTTCCGTAATATAGAACCTAATGCTAGATGTTGGATCCCTCGAAGGCGGCCCGAAGAGGTTATGATGCCTTGGGAGTCCCGCTATGATGAAACATATATGTTTGTAACTCGAGTAAAGCCTAGAGTGGCTAGAGAACTGTGAAAATTCTTAAGATGGATAGATGAGGACTTTGACACTGAGATGTATGTAACTAGGTCAATTGATTATATTGAGGCGTGGTATGGGTATGCCCCTCACGTGATGATTATATTGAGACGTGGTATGGGTGTCTCTCACGTGATGATGATTGAGACGTGGCATGGGTGGATCCCTCACGTGATATTGATGATGATTGAGATATGGTATGGGTATGTCCCTCACGTAATGATAACTTTATGGCTCAGTCCATTGAAAAAAAAAGGAAAATATCCTATCAGTAGATCATTGTGTCTCACCTTTTTATAGTTAAAAGGATGAGATAAGTATATAGACTCCATGAGTAAGCCCTAGAGTAGCCGTGAGACCGCGGGAGGAGCCTCGATATGAACATACGGAGACTGTGTCATTGAGATATTTATGTGACTTGGTCCCTCACGTGATTGTGATATTTGATTTCCTGTTCCAGAGTGGTATTCGGGATAGTGGTGTTTTTCCACAGAGACTTGGTCCTGTGTGGTTACTATCGTAAGGTGAGCCCTTTACATTTTATATACTGTAGGGCGCGCTTACGACTATTCGCACACCTGTTGTGCAGTGGTTGCGCAGAGCTAGAAACTATTTTACCCCATGGGGATGGTACTAGCTTCATTAGACGCGGTCCGACCGCCTTAGAGCTTGACTGAATCAGCCATGAGGTGAAGGGATGTAGGGTGATGTAGACTTGATCACGCTAGTCGTGGGTCTCCCGCTTAGTAAGTCATGGGCCCTAAGTCTTGCTAAGGGTCGTGGTATGTTTATGATATGATATGATGATTTGATGTTGTTGTCACAGTCACGTAATGATTAATTCGATTGTTTTTCCTACAGATAGAAGATCTCATGGTAGATGATGTGCCCCTGGATTAGTTATGCCCATGGATGGATTATACCCATGGAGGAATTATATTCATGGATGGTTTATACCCATGAATAGATTATACTGACAGATAGAGTGTTACCAGGGATGGATGTGTATACTCACGGATGATGGTTCCCATGGTGGTTTGGATTCATGCCAGAATGTTGATATTATGGTAGACCCGTTGGTCTCATAGTACACGTATTGGTCTTATGTTGAACATGTTGGTCACATGGTAGACGTATTGGTATTATGGTGGACATGTTGATCCCATAGTAGACGTATTGGTCTCATGTTAGACATATTGGTCCCATGATAGACGTATTGGTATTATGGTGGACATGTTGGTCTCATAGTAGACGTATTGGTCTTATGGTAGACATGTTGGTCCTATGATAGACATATTGGTCCTACGAATGTATGAGTTATGCCTATGGATGAATTATGTGATTATATTCATGGATGGTTATTACCCATGGATAGATGATACTCACTGATGGAGAGTCACCAGGGATGGATGATGAACCCATGGATGTTGTTCCCATGGTAGACATATTGGATTCATGTCTAGATATTGATTATATGGTGGGCATATTGACCCCATGATAGATATAGTGGTCCCATGGTAGACGTATTGGTCTCATGGTGGACGTGACGGTTCTATGGATAGATATTATTTTCCCATGGATGGTTATTCTCATGGACGACTTTGTGACCATGGATGAGTATTGTATACCATGAGTAGATATTCCCACGGAAGGCATTGATTTCATAGAGGATTGGACCCATATTTAGAGTATTGTCCCTGAGGAGGGATGTACTTATGTTCTAGTATAGGTCACATGGTTGAAGTTTATCCCATGTGTGATATTGACCCCATGGTTGACGGCGTTCCCATGGTTGGTATAGATTCGTGATTGGCTAGACCCGTGATAGATGAGATCTATTCTAATGATAAGGTACACGATTGGGTAATTAAAATGTCTTGATGTGACATCATGAATAGCACGGGGTTAGTGCTATGAAATAAATGAATTGATAACTACGCAAGATCTTATCTCCATTGGAGTACGTAGGCAGCTGATAATTTAGTTCGATCAAATCAAGGGTTCAATAAGTCCTAGGATCCGTAGGGATCTCGCAATACGTGTATATGTCACGTGTTTGGACTATGAAGCTCATGCTAAGAGTAATATATATATATATATTGTTTCTTACGTGTCCGTTGGGTCGGGCCTTGACAGCTGTTACAGCCGGCATTGATCCCAAATGCATCCAATTTAATCCATTTGATACATTATCTTTTGGACCCCATTATTCCCATTAAACACATTAGATTCTTATTATTTGCATAATTATGTGGGTAAACTTTATCTTAACTAACTGAAAATATTAATTGGAATTTAATTTCAGCCCATTTTAGATTTAGAAAGCATCATTTTGACCTTTTCATAACCACATTAGGCATTTAGGGTTACCATGTTCCTGTGTCCTGCATCAACCCGATACAGGATAATTGACCCGACTAATCCTATTTTGGAAATTCAATTGTGTGGTGGTATGATTTAATGTAGATAAGCATTCTTTTATTTATTTCCGTTTTTGCCCTCTCTTTTTTCTATTTATTTATGTATCCTCTTAAGAGGAAAACACATCAATACAATATAAAGAAGAATTATTCTCCATGTCTCCTCCTTTTCTTCTCTTTTCCCTTTTGCTCTTATTATTAAATTCTACATGGTATCAGAGAAGGGAGCGGGCGACCTCAAGTAGGTGTCGGTTTTTTCGTTTAGCTAAACTATTTTGTTGAGGCGTAGATGGACAAGAGAGTTATGATTCGATACCACAGTCTTGTAAGAATTGAACAAAGGAATGGGACATTCCCCTCCATTATCACTTTGCAAAATTTTAATTTTACAGGCAAATTGTGTTTCAACCCATTTGTAAAACGTGCGAAAATGATCAAGCATTTTAAATTTATGTTTCATCATATATATCCATGTCATGCGTGAATAATCGTCAATAAAAGAAACAAAATAACGAAAACATGTGCGAGAGACTCAGAGGGATTGTTCTTTACACGACAGTCTTCCCTCTCAGTTCGTGGCTATTTGACGTAGATTGGCCCAAATCTCCTTATGACTGCCGCTCCACCACTTGGGCTCTCATTTATTCCGCTGGCGTAGTAAGAAGTAGTCTGTTGTTACTCGCTCTAGTGTTGAGGTAGAGTATGTGCGATGGCTAATACTACGGATGAGCTACTTTGGATCCGTCAGTTTCTAACAAAGTTGGATTTTGCTCCTGTTGATCCACTTATTATGTTCTGTGACAATCAGACTGGCCATCAACATCACCTCCAATCTGGTCTTTCATAAGAGGACCAAGCACAATGAGGTTGATTGTCACTTCCTTCGACAGCATATTTTTGAAGGCCATCTTGTCACTCATTGTCTGCAATCTAAAGATCAACTTGCAGATATATTGATTAAGTATATTCCTCGACATCAACTCACTTCGGTTATTGGCAAGCTGGGTTTCTTAGGCATCTTCGAGCCACCTTGAGGGGGAGTGTTGTGGGACCCGATAAAGGATAATTGACTCGACTAATCCTATTTTGGAAAGTCAACTGTGTGGTTGTATGATTTAATGTAGATAAGTATTCTATAATTGTATTTCCTTTTTTGCCCTCTTTTTTTTTATTTATTCATGTATCCTCTAAGAGGAAAACACATCAATACAATACAAAGAAGAATTATTGTCCACATCTCCTCCTTTTCTTCTCTTTTCCCTTTTTTCTTATTATTAAATTCTACATACTAGTCCTTCGTGGTTTACCTCTTCAGTAGAATGGGCTTTGGGAGGTTGTGGTGTCCGTGCAAGATAGCGTGTACAGAGGAAAGCCTCAGTCTCCATCTTGGTCAATGGTTCCCCGACACAACCAATACATGCAAACAGGGGTTTAAGGCAGGGAGACTCTTTATCTCCCTTCATTTTGTTAAAGGTTTCAAAACGGCGCACGATGTACCCATATTCACTCACTTACAGTTTGCAGATGATACATTGTTCTTCTGTAAACTAGTTCGTCAGGAGTTACTGGGTTACAAGACCATTCTCAGATGATTTGAATTAGTGTCGGATCTTAGAATCAACCGATGCAAAGTACCATCATTGGGATCGATTTGGTTGAAAACATCCTTAAAGACCTTGCAGAAGGAACGGGTTGCAGCATAGGAAAATGTCCCTTCACTTACTAAGGATTACTGGTGGGCTAGAACCCAAGACACAAAACTTTTTGGTCCCCGATTATAGAAAAAGTGGAAGGAAGACTGCCTAGGTGGGGGAGAAAGTATCTCTCTCTTGGTGGGCAGGTTACCCTCATTAAAACTGTTTTAATGAATCTCCCCATATATTATTTATCTCTTTTCGAAATACCAAATGGAGTTGTGAGGAGATTTGAGCAGTTTGTTAGAAATTTTCTTCGGGGAGTTAAAAGACAAAAAAGGTCAACTTAGTAGCATGGTCAGAGATAATCTAGCCTAAATCTAGGGGAGGCTGGGTTTAGTACCTCTTAAGTTGAGGAACCAAGCTTTGCTCTGCAAGTGGGTGTGGAGATTTGGGAGAGAATGTGATGATTTGTGGGTCCGAATCTTGACAGGCTGGAGGAGACTACCGGTTGGTTCTTACGTGAAAATGTGGAAAAGAAAGGTTCTACAGTGGTTAAATCTTGGTGGAGGTTAGGACAAGGTGGAGATGAGGTAGGAAATCGTTTTAAGGGCAATACTAGACTTTTGGTCGGAAAAGGGGATAAAACTTTGTTCTGGAAAGATATATGGTTAAGAGAGGCCATTAAAGGAAGTTTTCTCAAGACTACAGAATTTCAAGGAATAGAAATGTGCTTATACACAATTGTTATAAAATTGAGGCCAACCAAGTTTCCTGAGAATGGGATTTCAGGAGGGAGTTGCGGTCCTTTGAAGAAGATAGCAGAAGCGACCTCTTAGGTCAGTTGAGGGAGTTTCCCATCTCACTTATGGAGGAAGATGAACTTGTCTGGAATGGGGATTCCTCAGGCAACTTCTCGGTTAAAGCAATGTAGAATTGGTCTTGCAACATCAGCCCAGTGATGTACCCACAATCAATTTGGCCTGGAAAGGAACTGCCCCTTCTAGGGTTCAAATCTTTGTTTGGTGTGCACTAAAAGGAAGGGTTTCTGTAAGACCCTAACCCTTGTTTAAGCCTAATGTGTATATTTTGAACCATTAAACCTGCTTCTTAAACAGTTAATTATGTAGAGTATTGTGTGAGCTTTCCGAGAAGCTCAAGTTTGACCCAATTTGAGCTCGTTAGCTCAATAATCTGACTTGGTGAAGTTAGAAGGGTAAAATGGTCAATTACTAATGTCATTCGTCTCATATGAAAATTAGTGAATAGTAACTTTAAAACTATTTCAGTGTAAAACCATTCATATGAGATTATCAGACTTTGAAACTCACACATACGCATTGTTTTTTAGTATCGAACTCATTGAATTTCACGGATTGTTCCGAAGAATTTCGAATTTTTTATATTCGACGTCAAAAAAAACACCCCTTTTGCAAACCCTCCACTTTTAAATACTCCGTGAACCGAAAAATTGCAAAACTCTGTCGTGAGTTTAATCTATATTTTATCCAAACGTCTTGTGTTTTCAGAATTTTATTTCAAGGTTTAAGACTGCCCAATCTTGGACGTCAACTTCTAAAATATGGACCGTCGATTTGTTAAACATATCGTTTTGCTTCGGATCGACGGGTTTTTCTACGTCAAAATAACTTCGTGATTTTATGAACCTAAGATTATCATGTGCTCCGAACCTATCTGCAGTGTCGGATTTTGTCAACTAAATTTCCAAAATAACCAAATTGAACTTACTATTGATAAGATAATGTTTTAATAAAAAGAAAAAGAAAATGAGGAAGAAAATCAGAAGAGGCAATGTTGGTGGCCATCCACCTGTTTACCCATCCAACGAATGGGGTGGCTTGAAAAATCTATAAAAGGAGGTGTTGGGTTTAATTTAAAAATTCATTCCATCGCTTTCTGCTTTGGTTTTCCTTCTCATTTTCTTTCTATTTCTGTTATTTTCTATTTTTTTTTTCTGCTTTTGCTTTGCTTCTGCAACTCAGTTCCAGTGAATCCGTGTGTTAATTTTCTGATGGAAACAAGTTGTGTTTCTCCTCCAGGCTCCTCTCTCCCATTTCTAGTTTACTTCATGGTGAAGTCCTGTGCAAATTTTCAGAGAAAAATACCCGGTGGAAAGCCCAAAAAAAAAAAATTCAACATAAATCGGCATGAGGCTCGACTAGTCGAAAACTCTCGACCAGTCGAACCCGTGACATGGAGAGGGGACACAATGGGTATTTCTTCAAAAGTTGGGGACACAATGAATTTTGGAAATTGATTTCAGACGTTGGAAAATTAGATTTTTTGTGGAAAAGTCATGTTAACCGCTTGATTGTTTCCTTTTAAGCATTGTGCATTTACATTATTGTCTTTAACAGTGGCTAACACACTCTGAACCTAACTTTACTAACCTTGTTCATAGTGGAGGCCTTTTTTTCTGTTTTTTCAATAGTCTTTTTATTTTCTTGTTGTTTAGGCCAAAATTCTCTCTCGCAGGAAAAGTGCAGTACTCTGGTTTCAATAGGTGCTTCGTACAATTAAGTTCATTCTCGGATTCTTTTCCGAGGGATAAGCTCTGGAATCCCGAACACCCGTTTGGAAGTCCTAGAGGCCTAGCACCTATTACTTATGGAACATCTCCATTTGCAGACCTTCTGGTCCGTATGCCATCTCAATGAAGAGCAGAATCTAGTGCCTAACATGTTGTGGGACCCGATCCAATTCGGGAAACATTCTTGTGTTGTAGGACAGAAAATGTCCAAGTTCAATATATATTGCAAGACCAACTAGATTAGGTGTCTAATAGTCTGTAATTAGATTTTAGATTATTATTTTCCTTTTTGGTCTACATGATTAGCTCCCTTATTTCTTATATATACATGTGCAACACCACAGTTTGGGATACAGAATTGAATACAAACAATAGAAGAATTCTTCTCCATCTCTCTACTTCTTATTTTTCTTATCCTCAATTTATTATTCAGTATGGTATCATCCAGAACGGTTTTCTGGATGCCGTCTTGAAGTATTTTTTCACCGTAGATCTGTTGTCCGGTGGTTGTTTTCCCTAGTGGTATTTCCTTTGCATTCCTGCAGGGTCGACGTTGCTGTTTTCTTTGCCCATCGCCACTCCTGGCCTTCATCACAACTGTTAGATTCCTCTCTTCAGATCTGCCTGGATCTTCTCCTTTTGCAACAAGGATCGTTACCCCTCCCTTCGCCCCAGAGTCCTCTTTCTACGCCCAAGGTTGTCCTTGGATTTCGGTACCCTTGTGGGGCCCAATTCTCCACTTCCGCAACAGGACTCTTCCACCCAGTACAGTTTTTGGTATTCTTCGGCTGGATCTGCATAGGAAGTGACTCTCTCCCTAGTTGTTGCCTACCCTTTGCATCGCCCCTTAACCTTGTCCTCATCGCACCTGGTGGCCCACTCTCTTTCCACGGTGGGGCCCACCTTATTGTTGTTCTCCCTGCTGCCTGTGCTGCCCAAAACCTGTGTTTTGGGAATTTTCGTCTGGATCTGCTGCTTTTGGGATTGGATCTCCTTCCAATCGCCTCCCTTGGAGTCGCCCTTGCCTTGTTCGGTCATTGGATTGGTGTTTCTTATCTATCATCAACGGTGGGACTTCCTTTGGACCTTCCTCTTGCCACCGGCACCACCTGTGTAACCAGTTTTTTGCCCAGATCTACTGTTTTAGGCTTCCATTTTGCCAGATCTGTTGTTTTAGGCTTCCATTTGCCTAGGATTCCACAGGGTTGTGTTCGCCTCTCCACACTGAAATCCTCAGTCTCAATGGGCCCCACTTCAGAGCAGTTTTATCATCCGGGTCCATCGTATTGTCTCTCTTCTCAGCAACTTGTAAGCTTTCTCATTCGGGATTTTGGCCTCATCTTCAGAACAGCCTGAGATTGTGTCTTCTACGCACTCTAGTGTTGCCTCCCTCCCTGATATGGCTTCCACTGGACCTAGTCATATTGGGAAGATCACCACGGTCCTATTGAATGAGACAAATTACTTCCAATGGTCTCATTCTGCGAAAATGTTTCTTAACGCCAAACAGTTGTCTGATTATATTGATGGAACTGCTCCTGAACCCGCCAAGACGGACTCCTCCTATCGCACCTGGAAAGCCAACAATTCCTTGGTGCAATCTTGGCTCTTTCACTCCATGGAGAATCATATTCGTGGGACCGTACATTCACTTCCCACGGCCAAAGATGTATGGGACACCATTAAGGCCTTATATTTAGATGGTGATAATTTTGTCCGCCTCTATGAGTTATATCAGACTGCTTCCCATCTCCGACAGGGGGAGCTTTCTCTGATCCAGTACTATTCCAAGTTGCAGACATGTTGGCTTGAATTAGATCAACTTGAAGCAATTAAGTTTGTCTCTCCTGATGATGCGGTTCTATATCAGCAACTCCTTTCTCGCCGACGGGTTTTTGAGTTATTGGTTGGTCTCAACCAAGAGTTTGAACCAATGAGGGCCCAGTTGCTAAAGCAAAGCCCACTTCCATCTCTGGAAGAGGTCAACTTTGCTTTACTCCGTGATGATCGGCGATGCTTGGTCATGACTCGTGCTAGCTGAACACTCTGCCTTAGTGACCTCTCATCCTCCCATGCCTTCTCCAGCACGGGAGCCTCCTGGTCCTCCAAGAAAAGGTCTTCGGAAGAAGGGGTCTCGATTCTGCACTTATTGTAAGATGACAAACCGTTATGTGAATTCTTGCTATAAACTACATGGGCGTCCGGAGCAAGCAAATGTCTCCACTGTCACTCCTGTCACTTTCTCCTCTGATGAGGTTCGTGATGGTGCTCCCGTGACTCATCAGGACTTTAACATATTGTTACAACGACTGGATCGTCTTCAACACCCCGAGATCTCCAATAATGTTTGTTGGTCAAGCTAGATAATCCCAGAGGGGGGCTGAATAGGACTTTCGTATTTTAACAATTTTTAAAATGTGAGTCAATTAATTAATTAATCTTAATAGATTAATCCAATTAAATCTCAAGTTTGTGCAATAAAGATAGAGAATAAACACAACCCAAATAATGAGAGATGAATCACAAATGCACAAAATAATGTGAAGGAGGTGAGAAGAAATGGATGAGTGTGACACAAGTATTTTTACGTGGTTCGGCAACCTTGTCTACATCCACGCCTGAAGTACACCACTTAAGGATTTCACTAAACTTCTCCTTCACGGGTGGAGAAGAAACCTATTACAACCTTAATCTCTTTTCAAGGGTAGAAATTGAACCAATAACTTACAATCCCAAGAAAGCACCTTTCTTGGACTTCACTAGGATTACACCAACCCTTACAAATATATCAATGATTAATGAAAGATGTAGAACTTGAAAGTCTTACCAAGAACACTAGCCTCTAGTTACTTGAAGTAGCCTTGGCTTGTCCTTCGATGTCTTTCTCCACGTAGCTCCTTGGTGATGAGAGAATGCTCAAATGAATGCCACACCAAAGATTAGGAGATGATCTAGGGATGATTAAAGGCTTGCATATGTAAACAATCAATCTCAAATTGTTTCCTTAAGAACACATTCAATGTTGAGCCTTAAATGCTCAATGATTGGCCTATGAGTGCTATGAATGTGTTTGAGATATTGATTTAGAGCAATGAGGGTCTAACTATGGAGATTTGGTGCTCTAAGAATAGTTGGGATGCTTAGGAAAGAGTAGGAGAAAATTTGGCTCAAAACAATCAACCTTGGCCTCTCAAATGGCAGTTGGTTTATATAGCCAACAACTGCCAACGGATCTCTGCTTCGGAATCTGGTTGACTAGGCTCGGAACTTCTGAAGTCAACGGTCATATTTCAACAGCTAGTTTGACCTTACAACGGCTAGTTAGACCACCTTCGGAACTAGCTAAGTTCCAGGTTCGGAACTTCTGAAGTAAGGTTCCGAAGGACAGAAGCAATGCCTGCAGAATGCATCCCTCGGAACTTCTGAGGCAGGTCTCGAATCAGGGTTCCAAGGCAGGTTCTGAACCTAGAACAACCTTCGGAACTTCTAAGACTGGTTCCGAGAAAGGTTCCAAGACAAGTTCTGAACCTAGGAACAACCTTTGGAACTTCTGAGTCTAATTCCGAGGAACCTGATAAGCCACAGATTTCACTAAGTGTTGATGAATTTAGAGTTTGGAAATCCGGACAAGATAGAGAGCCCTTTATGTGTTCATTTGCAATCATTAGATTTAACTATAATGAACATTTGATGGATTGCAAAAAGACAATAATATATAAGGATATTTGATAGATAGCTAGATCTCTCCATAGGGCAAAGGTACTTAGAAATCCTATATTAATTTGAACCAGTTCTTAACCGAAGGATTCAAACACTTCTAGGTCCGTCCTAGGGTCCGTATACCTGTGTTGGTTGGCATTCAAGGAGTTCTTCCGGTTTTGGTGCGATGCTTTCCAAACAACGTGTCTTCTGGAGCTTCAAGCTTGATTTGATTGTGCACGTCTTCCAGAGATGAGGTCTTGGACAAGTAGACGGTCATGACTCAGTTAAAGAAATTGACAACTTAGGACTCAGTCGGACACAATGACGGAATTGACAACTCAGTCTGACTCAGGAGAGGCAGATTTAACTTTTAGACCAACAATCTCCCCCGTTGTCAATTTCGTGACAAAACCTAGAAAATACTCTATACAATCCCAAATGCAAATTACAGACTTTAACAAGTTCAAATACATGCCAAGTACAAAAATACAATATTACAATAATCTCAATAGACTTGGACATGATTGCATGAAGTCTGAAGGCTCATGGAGGCTCCCCCTTAGAATATGCATGTGATATTCCTATAAGCAGAACATAAATGACATATTCTGGTGGAAAGTGATCTCCCCAATGGTTAGTGATAATAAGCAATATGAGTTTAATTTTAAATTATGTCTTAAAATCACAATTGCTCCCCCTTTCTTTGATACGGATATTGAATTTTTTGTTTCTCCCCCAATCTTCATGTATTGACCCTTTCAAAAGTTCTCACATGAAAACATTTGTGCCTCCGGTATATTAATATTTCTCCCCCTTTTTTGTCAAAAATTGACAAAGGGTCATTCTAAGCACATTTCATGGAGCACAAGTTGTAGAGGATCATTTAAAGAAGTATAACTTTCCCAAGTCATTATAAACCTTGTCATTTAAGTTTTCACATTACTCCCCTTGAATGTTGGAGGGTGACAAAGGTTTGGATGTGCATGTCATAGCATTCCATCATTCATTTAAACAGATATATCAATATAAGAGCAATATGTAATGAATGATGCTAATGAGGGAGGAGAGAGAGAGAGAGAGAGAGAGAGAGAGAGGCAATGGCAAGATTTAAATTAATTCCTCATGATATCAAAATAAATATAGATTTAACTATTTAGGCCTGGCAAAGATATCAAATGAAATGTAGAGATGAGCACATTTTGCCAAATGAAAATGGTATGACTATGTAACATGTTGGGATAATAATACAAAATAGACTTCAACCATCATCCATGAAAGCAAATGAGCTCACCCAACAGTCCATACATGCACGAGACCAATGAAGACAAATAATTTACTCAAGCCATCATGAAAGCATGTATAAGGCAAACAATCCAACCATGTAAGCATTAGAGATATGACATGAAAACACCATGCAATCAACTCATAGAGATATATAGCTATTTTAAAACATGAGTTCGAGCATAAGCATACTTACAGATTAAATATTACATGCCAAATAGTTTAAGTACATTCCCAAAATTTGACCATAACGGTCAACGAACCCAAAATGTATGTACCCGTTCCAAAGTACAAACATATGTTCCAAAAGAGATTCCCACTCCTAGTGGTCCATCATGATCTGGTCTGGCGAGAAGAGGAAGGAGTATCGGCATTGGAACGTCTACAGCTTATAATATCCAGAATCTGCTTCAACCATGAGTCGTGCCTTTCTTGAATCTGACTTATTTGATTTATGCGATTTTCCATAGCATTCATACGTTCTTCAAGCATAAGACGAGTAGACATAGAGGGTCTAAATTTCTTGGTTTACTTGATTTGCATTTTGTGCAAGTTGAGCTGCTTCAGGAGGTGCATGAATACCAAACATCTTGTGTATGGTATCCAAAGTGAGGATAGGGCTAAATAACATGTCATCATCATGTTCAGCAGGAACTCCCAGCCTCTGAGCTAATTCAGACATAAGGTACACAAAAGGTGTTGCACTATGACCCCGCTTGAACCAGTGGTTGATGATGGTCCAATTGATCAATGTAGGCAGATATTATTTTTCCTTCATATACTGCCTTCAAGATGTTTATCATATAGGGAGTCAAGTCTCCTCGGTTCCCTTTTCGAGGATACACATTGAAGTAGAATATTTGGTGCATGAGACGAAAATGGGGAAGGGTTTTTGAGGCACGAAGGGCATGTTAATTGACCCACTGAACGGGTTCTCCACATAAAAGGATGGTAGCAGCTCCTCTTTCCTCCTTAGGAAAGTCATCACTGACAGATTTTGGGCCATTATAGGATAAGGGAACATTGCTGAGTGCAGAGATGTGCGCTGGTGTGACTCGAAAATCTGACCCATCGGTAAATTTGATAGTGAATGAGTAGTCAGTAAATGAGACTTCGTTGATTGCTCCATACATACCTCTTGCAAGAGATGCGTATGCTTGACCTCCCCAATTCAAAAGTCTGGACCAATGTACTTGAGCGAGATAGTGGTCGACTTGAAATGTACAGATTGCAGTGCATGGACGCACAACAATGATTCTTTTTCTGGTCATGTAGTCAATTTTCTCTGGATTAACATTCATAAGATATCTCTCTGGAGGATTGGATGGGAAGAGAGACCTAAAATTTGCTGCACGACTCCTAAAGATCCTCGGTACCGATCGGCTAGAGGAGGGTCTATCCATCTTTGTGGAAATTGGAGGAAAATGAGGGAAAAAGCGAGAACATCTTCTAAGATTAACACCTAAACTAAGACCAAGGTTATGCAGGTGAGGAACAAATGGAGGGGCAGCTTAGCCAGCAAATATGGTAAATATCTTGCAGCCAATACAAGAGTATTATCAAGAAATGATCAGTTTGGCTGGGATTTTCAGGGAAAACAATGGAAAAGGGGATTCTTGGGGTTGGTGTTATGAAAACTTGTGGGATTTACACCTAAGAATCCATATAATCAGTCCAAGACAGTGAGAAAAGAGAGTTTATTACAAGATTCAAGGAACTCCCAAAGCATGGAGTTGATTTTGTAGAGAAATCCCTTTTTGAATGAAAAACCCAAGTGTGATGAATCTAAAAACAAGAAAAGGGAAGAGGAAGAAGGCTTACCCAAGAGAAAAGAGCAAGAAAACCCTATTGGAGGCGAAATGGAGTGAGATTTGGGAGTGCTCAGCTGTGAAAAACTAAGGAAGAAAGAGAGAGACTTGGAAGAGAGAAGAAAATGAGGGAGCTGTGAATGGGCTTCCGGACTGTCTCTTATACAGATCGAGTCGCTGCTGTGTCCGCTCCTTCGGAACCTCAGTCCATAACCTCGGAAGTTCCGAGGTAAGTTGAATGCAGGTTCCGAGACAGACATGCTTGGAAGGCAGTCTCAGCACTTCCAGGGGTCTTGGAACAAGGTCCTTATGTTCCGAGACATATTCTGAAGATCAAGTTCCGATGAGTTCACTGTTTCAGACTGTTCACTGTTTTTAAGAGTTAGTCTTTGAACTATGATTTGCAAATAAGCTCTCTATGAGTTTTGGAGTTTAGCCCAAGAGTCTAGGGACCTACCAAGGGTATTTATAATGTTGTTTTTAGGCCCTAGAGATAAGAGAATCATGCATTCACTTTGATTTTAATGAAAGCATTTAAGTCACGCATGATTCATGCATCTAGTGTTACAAGATGCAACAAATTCATATTCATAATTTTCAACACAATCAAGCAACATCAGTATGTTTTAGTCAAACAATGACTACCACAATGTCCACTCTAGCTCGTTTCATTGGAGATGGAGATAGTGAAGGTAAACATGGTTCAACATTTTGAGTTCATATCACTATGGGGTAGCATGATTGAGATAGCATTCAACAATCAATTCTTTTGGATTCTTGATGAGTTCAAGTCCATGGGATTTGTGACTTCTTTGAGCATGATAAACATTATAGCTATGAAGAATGTTATCATTGCATTAAGAGTCAAGAGTCCTATCCCAAAGCATAAAAGTCACTGAAACTTGCCAACGGAAGTGATGATCCAACAATCATAATCTAGGCAAGATTTCTACTTTTGGTCCAATGATATTACTATTAGCTCCAATTTTGGACCATAATAGAGCATGGGTTCACACTTAAATATCATCAACAAGATATAGGCATTAAAAGCATAGATGATTAAGAATGAACAAAGCAATCAAGAAGTATTCCATTAATGATGAATTCTTATAAATAAAATAGAAACATAGAATCTTGCAAAAGCTTATACCGAAGATCATATCACAATTTAACCTACTCTCCTAGCCTTGGGTAACCATATGACATTTGGGAAAGGTCTCCGAGGTCCACCATTGTCAAACACATGAACATTTGATTTTCTCTTTTTAGTGTTCTTGTTAGTTTGACAAAATCTTGTAAATTCATTTAAGGCATCAATCAATTTATGAGTTAAGGCATGATTTAGATTTTCATGTAAGTTGTTATGCCTTGATCTTTGATTTGGAACTTCGGTGGGAGATTCTTTTGATTTGCATTTTCAAAGTTCTTTCTTCTTTTAAAGTTCGGAGTTATTCTTTTTGAATCTTCTTTGTGTGTCATTTGCTTTTGATGTCCCATCTTTGTTTGATTTACACTTTAATATTTATATTCACTTCTTAACTTGCATTCAAACATGAGATGGCCGAATTGTCCACAATGAAAGCATTTTATGATCTTCATTGAAGGAGTTGAGGGAGACTTACCCTTAACGAAGATAGTTTGGTTCTTGGGTCTTTTATTATTTTTCTTATCATATCCAAGACCCATTTTGTCTCCAAATGGTTTGCTTAGTTATAGGAACTTTTCAAGCTTCTCTTCTCCTCTTATGAACTTCATCTCAAATTTCTTCTTATATCACTTTAAGTCGTTAACTTCTTGGGCCAATCTTTGATTATCAATCTCTATATTTGATTGTGATTTGATTGTGATTCTAAGGCTTCTAGGTCTGTCCTAGGGTCCGTATACCTGTGCTGGTTGGCATTCAAGGAATTCTTCCAGTTTTGGTTTGATGCTTTCCAAACAACGTGTCTTCTGGAGCTTCAAGTTTGATTTGACTGTGCATGTCTTCCAGAGATGAGGTCTTAGACACAGAGACGGTCACGACTCAGTTAAAGAAATTGACAACTCAAGACTTAGTCAGACACAGTCACGGAATTAACAACTCAGTCTGACTCATGAGAGGCAGATTCAACTTTTAGGCCAACAATGTCTCCTCTACTTCAAGTACTGGGCCCATTGCCAATCATAGCTCCTTTCATTCTTGGATCATCGATTCCGGTGCCACTGATCACATGGCTGGTATGTCCACTATTTTCTCATCCATTTCTCCTGTTTCCCATGGTAATGTTCGATTAGCTAATGGTTCCTCTACTACCATTGCTGGAAAAGGAACCATTTCGCTTTCTTCCACCATGCACCTTCCATCTGTGCTACATGTCCCTCATTTATCTCGTAATTTGCTCTCTGTTAGTGTACTCACTAAACAGTTTAATTGCTCAGCCAACTTTTTTCCCTCTCATTGTATCTTTCAGGATTTGACCATGAGGCAGGTGATTGGTGGTGGACGTAAGGATGGAGGGTTATGCTTTTTTTATGATCCTACTGGTGCTTCTGCAACCTACTCCACCTCATCCTCGTCTGATATGTGGTTGTGGCATTGCTTGCTTGGCCATTCGTGTGATTCAGTTTTACTGAAGCTTCTTCCTTCTTTATCATTTCAGCATTTTGAGTGTGAACCTTGCCAATATGGCAAACATATTAGAACTTGTTTTCCTTCATCTATGAATAAAAGTGCGTCTTTTTTATTTTCTGTTATTCATTCTGATATTTGGCAATCCCCCTCTCTATCTCGCATTGGTTTTCGATATTTTGTGTCTTTTATTGATGCTTTTTCAAGAATGACATGGATTTATCTAATGAAACAAAAGTCTGAAGTGTTTGATCATTTTCTCACATTTTATAATTGGGTTGCCACTCACTTTGATCTAAAAATTAAAACTCTGCAAAGTGATAACTGGGGGAATATTTGTCTCATTCCTTTCTTAATTTTTTGCACGAGCATGGTGTTGAATCACAATTGTCTTGTCCTTATACTCCTCAGCAGAATGGTGTACAGAAAGAAAAACCATACATCTTCTTGATGTCGCTCGATCTCTCATCTTTACCATACATGTTCTCCAGTCATACTGGCCTGAAGCAGTCATGACATCTTGTTACCTTATTAACTGCATGTCATCCCGTGTGTTGTCAGACAAATCGCTTATTCACCTTCTCTCACTCCATACCCATATTCATCTTCTACCATTACATATTTTTTGATGTGCGTGCTTTGTTCACCAGTTCTCTGGCGATAAGTTTTCCCCTCGTGTTGTGCGTTGCATTTTTTTGGGTTACTCACAATTTCACAAAGGCTACAAGTGTCTTGACCCTACCACTGGCAAAACTTATGTGTCTATGGATGTCACCTTCTTTGAGACAATCTCCTATTTTTCTAATCCATCTGGTATCTCTTCCTCTCCTGTTTTACCTCTCCTTTCTATAGCTATTACTCCACCTTCCTCTACTCCAGGCTAGCACTCCCAAGCCTCCTTTGGTATATCGACGCCGGCACCAGCAGACTCCACTATCACCTCAGCCCCGGGTCCAAATTCGCCCAATGCTGCTGAGTCTAACCTTCCCATAGCCCTTCGAAAAGGTAAACGTTCTTGTACTCTACATCCGCTTGCTCAATTTGTTTCTTATCATGTTGTTTCTCCTTCCTATCACAGCTTCCTCTCCGCTCTAGAGAATGTGAGGATTCCCAAGAGGGTTGACACTGCACTTCGAGACCCCTCTTGGAAGGCCGCTATGGATGAAGAGTTAGTGGCCCTCGAATCTAATCATACTTAGGATATGGTTCCTCTTCCTCCAGGTAAGACTCCAGTTGGATGCAAGTGGATATTTGCCTTGAAACATAATCAGATGGGTCCATTGCTCGCTATAAGGCTCGGTTGGTTGCTAAGGGATTCACGCAAACTTATGGAGTGGACTATCAGGAAACGTTCTCTCCTGTGGCCAAGATTACTTCTGTTCGAATTCTAATTTCTATTGCCACCATCAATACTTTGTAACACCCAACCCTGTTTCGCTTGTCAAAAATCAAAGTATATATATATATATATATTTTTTTTTTAAATAAGTGAGAGAGTGCGGGTCGTCACGAAGCGAGTCAAGTCCGAGTTTCCAAAACCCGACTCTTAACTGGCCACCTATTACGTGTGTGTGGACTAAGTCCACTTAAACATTTCACACGTTTTTCTGAATAATTGCGGAATAATCTATATGAATAAGATACTATTCATATCCATGTCATCAAATGGCAAGGAAAGCCAATCACCATATATCTTCAAATAAAACTTAAGATTATCAAACCATAGCAAATAAGTCTAAGGTGTCCCAAAATAGTCTAAGTTATTACAAACCAAAATGCAAGTCCCCAAATACATCATTGAAAACAAAACTAGTAATTTAAACTTCAATCTCCCAAGCTCCTACGCTTGGCTCCCTTCCGATGCTACATCCTTCTCCTTGGCATTTATGTTCCATCATCTATACGGTAGAAGTAGGGCATTAGTCAACATGCCCAGTAGGTAATTCCAATTAGGGTTAGGGTACACATAAGAGTAATATGAATCAAGGGTATATATATCGTCATATTTGTAAATACATCTCGTAAGTAATAGAAAGCAATGCATGATGTGCATATCATAATCATGCTTACATATGTGTCATGTCATGGGTGTCAATGCCAAAGGATCTTTCACCCAATTTCCATATCCAATCACATCATAAATAAATATCAATGGTTTTCTTGATAAATCGTCATATCAAGATTACCTTGGCCAATTACGCCCACAGTGTTTGAGGCGGCAATTACTAGGGCACTATATACCCATCCACAAATTAATCGGGATTACCGACGGAGTGTGGACTTCTCCCTCTGCACTGGGTTTCGGGATTGCCTACCGTCCAATAAGCCGTACCTTTCCTTTCAAATGGACGAGGCCAAATCTAAACCCTAAATCCTAAACCCTTGTTCCTAACAGTCAATTGATTCAACTTCCTGTAATCTGGCACAGCACCTCATCCTGGGGAGCACCGGTATTATTTGTAAAGAAGAAGAATGGTACTCTTCGGATGTGTGTGGATTACAGGAAGTTGAATCAGCTGACTGTCAGGAACAAGTACCTCTACCCAGAATTGATGATTTGTTCGATCAACTCAGAGGCTCCAGCCATTTCTCCAAGATTGATCTCATGTCAGGCTACCATCACATCCGTGTCAGGGATGAGGACATAGAAAAGACGGCTTTTAGAACTCGGTATGGACTGTATGAATATGTGGTCATGCCTTTTGGGCTCACCAATGCACCAGCCGTGTTTATGGATCTGATGAACAGAATATTCTGTCCTTATCTGGATAAGTTTGTAATTGTCTTTATTGACGATATTCTGATTTATTCCACCAGTCGGGAGGAGCATGCTGAGCATCTAAAGATAGTCCTGGACAAACTAAAGAAGAATCAGTTATATGTCAAAGTAAGCAAGTGCGAGTTCTAGTTATCTGAGATCAATTTTTTTGGACACGTCATATCAGCAGAAGGAATAGCCGTGGACCCGGCTAAAGTGGCAGCGGTTAGAGACTGGAAAGCTCCAAAGAATGTGGCCGAAATCCGCAGCTTTCTGGGATTGGACTGGCTACTATCGGAAATTTATTATGGACTTCTCTAAGCTTGCGGCTCCACTCACCTGACTAACTCAGAAATGAGTCAAATTCAAATGGTCTGACGTGTGCAATCGAAGATTTAAGGATCTGAAACAGAAGCTTACCACTGACCCTATTCTGATTTTGCCGGAAAGAGGCAAGGGATATGAAGTATACTGTGATGCTTCAGGAGAAGGACTTGGGTGCTCTCTCACTGAAAGTCATCATGTGGTGGCATATGGTTCAAGGTAACTAAAAATCCATGAACGCCACTATCCTACTCATGATCTGGAACTAGCTGCAGTGGTCTTCGCTCTCAAAAGCTGGAAACACTACCTATATGGGGAGAAATTTGAGGTATTTTCAGACCATAAGAGCTTAAAGTACCTGTTCGATTAAAAGGAACTCAATTTGAGACAGCGCAGATGGATGAAGTACCTGCAAGATTATGAATTTGCACTGCGATATCATCCTGACAAGGCAAACAAAGTGGCGGATGCCCTCAGCCGCATTTCACATGCAACCGTGGCCAGTTTGATTATGAAGGAATGGGAAATACTGACGACCACCCGAGAAATCAATTTATACATCAAAGATGTGGGAGCATGTATAATCTGATGGTACGGTCCAGTATGGTTTCCAAGATTGAACAAGAACAGCGGACAGATCCTGAAGTAGCAGAATTATGGGCCAAGATGTCGACTAGAGAAGACATACCAGAATGGGAATTACAACCTGGACAAGGTCTCTTGTTCTGAGGCAGGACATATGTGCCTCAAGGCTGCAGAAGAGAGTTGTTGACAGAAGCTCATCAATCAAAACTCTCTATCCATCCGGGTAGCACCAAAATGTATCATGATCTGAAAAGGCATTATTGGTGGCATGGACTTAAAAAAGGGACGTGGCTGACTTTATCTCTCACTGCCTTACTTGTCAGAAAGTCAAGACAGAACATCAAAAGCCGCTAGGACTGCTCAAACCCCTACCCGTGCCCGAATGGAAGTGGGAACACATTGCCATGGACTTTGTGATAGGGTTGCCGAGGTCTTCAAAGGGTAACGATGCAATCTCGGGTTATAGTGGACCGTCTGACCAAGTCTGCACATTTTCTTCCTATCAAGATGACAGACTCATCTGAAACTTTGGGACGGCGATATATCAAAGACATCATCAGACTACAAGGCATACGCAGGACTATTGTATCCAACATAGATGGCAGATTCACGGGCAGGGTGTGGCAGAGTAGGCAGTCGGCTATGGGGACAAATTTGTTAATGAGCACAGCTTTTCATCCACAGACTGATGGTCAGTCAGAACGAACAATATAAACATTGGAGGATATGCTGAAAGCATGTATGCTAGACTTCAAGGGCAGTTGGGAAGATCACCTATCACTGGTCGAATTCTCATACAACAATAGTTACCAAGCAAGCCTCAAGATGGCTCCATTTGAGGCATTGTATGGTTGACCGTGCAGATCTCCAGTGTGTTGGATAGAGGTCGGTGAGCCTGCTCTTATTGGACCTGATCTGGTTGCGGAAACCACGGAACAGATCAAAGTGATATGACAACATCTGCTCACGGCACAGAGTCGTCAGAAGAGCTACGCTGACAAGAGAAGAAGATTTCTTGAGTTTGAAGTGGGAGACCTAGTATTCTTGAAGGTCTCTCCACGAAAGAGACACATGAGTTTGGAAAGAAAGGGAAGCTATCACCCAGATTTGTGAGACCCTTTCCAATCCATGAGAATGTGGGGGAAGTGGCTTATCATCTGATACTCCCTCCACGATTGTCAAGACTACATGATGTATTCCATGTTTCCATGCTGATGAAGGACAACCCTGACCCATCGCACGTGCTGAATGTGCAAGACATAGAGGTGCAAAGTGAGGTATCTTACGTCAAGAGGCCTGTCCAAGTAATTGAGACGGAACAAAGGGTGTTACGGAACAGAGCTATTCTATTCGTCAAAGTGGTATGGGACCGACACGGTAATGAGGAAACCACTTGGGAACTGGAGTCAGAAATGAGAGCAGCTCATCCTGAGCTATTTGTATGATTTGTTTGAAATCCTACTTCGCTCGATTTTCGAGACGAAATTTTCAAAAAGAGGGTAATACTGTAACACCTTGGATTTTCCTTAGATTATAAATATATTGGTTTGGCCCATTTTGAATTGTAATTTAATGGAATTTGAAATTAAAAGTTGAAATTGACACTAAATGGGTCAATTACCCAATTAAGACCCAATGAGTCATGGGTGAGCTGAATTTTAAATAATTGGGTAAGTAATTAAATTAGTTGAATTGGATAATTAATACATTTAATGCATTAAAGTCCACCTTCATCAAGTGAGGTGGCATGTGAGTGATGTGGCATTGCCAAGTGGCATACATGTCATCACATGAGAGCCAACTAAGCATGAATGCCACATCATCAAGTGACATGGCCGGAAATGCCAAGGAGAAGGATGTAGGACCGGAAGGGAGCCAAGCGTAGGAGCTTGGGAGATTGAAGTTTAAATTACTAGTTCTATTTTCAATGATGTATTTGGGGACTTGCATTTTGGTTTGTAATAACTTATACTAGTTTGGGATACCTTAGACTTATTTGCTATGGTTTGATAATCTTAAGTTTTATTTGAAGATATATGGTGATTGGTTTTCCTTGCTATTTGACGACATGAATATGAATAGTATCTTATTCATATAGATAATTCCGCAAGTATTCAAAAAAGCATGTAAAATGTTTAAGTGGACTTAGTCCACGCACACGTAATGGTGATCAGTTAAGGGTCGGGTTTTGGAAACTCGGACTTGACTCGCGTCGTGACGACCCGCTCTCTCACTTATTTTAATATATATATATATATATATATATATATATATACTCTGATTTTTGACAAGTGAAAAAGGGCGGGGCATTACATGCTTGGCCTCTTCATCAGCTTGATGTGAAGAATGCCTTCCTTCATGGTGATTTACAAGATGAAGTCTACATGCTTCCTCCTCTTGGGTTTCTTAAGAAGGGGGCGTCTCAGTCTGTCTGCAAACTCCGTAAAGCTCTTTATGGCTTCAAGCAATCTCCAAGGGCCTGGTTTGAGAAGTTCAGCAGGGTTGTATTCCCTTATGATTTTTCTAGATGTCAGATGGATCACTCAGTTTTTATATATCGTCGTTCCAGTGTGGTCATGCTTCTAGTGGTATATGTGGATGATATTGTTCTTACTGGTAATGATACAACCGTCATCTCTACATTCAAAGCATATCTTCACCGCACCTTTGCTATTAAATATCTGGGCCCCTTGCGCTACTTTCTTGGTATTGAGGTTGCTCGTTTATCTCGGGGGCTCACTTTATCTCAGCGCAAGTATGCTCTTGACCTCCTCCACGATGTCGAGTACTCTGGGTGCAAACCAACTGACACTCCACTTGATACCAACACCAAACTATCTGCTTCCGACGGGTCTCTTCTAGATTCTCCTTCATTTTATAAGAAACTGGTTGAAAAGTGATATACCTCACTATCACCCGACCTAATTTATCGTATGTTGTTGGTGCGGTCAGTCAATTCATCCAAGCTCCTCGTGATACTCATCTTCATGCTGCCTTTCACATTCTCCGCTATATTAAATCTCATCCAGGACAGGGATTTTTTTTGCACGACAGACTTCCCTACATGTCTGTGGTTACTCCGATGCAGATTGAGCAGGCTCTCCTGATGACCATCGCTCTACCACGGGGTATTACGTCTTCTTGGGCTCTCATTTGCTATGCTAGCATAGCAAGAAGTAGTCTGTAGTTGATCGCTCTAGTGCTTCGTGTAATAGCTAATACTACGGCTGAACTATTTTGGATCCGTCAGTTTCTTACAAAATTGGGATTTGCCACGGTTGACCCTCTTATCATGTTCGGTGACAATCAAGCAGCCATCAACATTGCCTCCAATCCGATCTTTCATGAGGAGACCAAGCACATTGAGGTTGATTGCTACTTTCTTCGCCAACATATTTCAGAAGGTCGGCTTGTCACTCCCCATCTGAGGTCATCTGATCAACTTGCCGACATTTTCACGAAGCATGTTCCCCGTGCTCAACTTGATTCGGTTATTAGCAAGCTGGGATTACTCGATATCTTCGATCCAGCTTGAGGGGGAGTGTTGTGGGACCCAATCGAATTCGGGTACCATTCTTGTGTTGTGGGACAGAAAATGTCCAAGTTCAATGTATATTGCAAGACCAACTAAATTAGGTGTCTAATGGTTGTAATTAGATTTTAAATTATTATTTTCCATTTTGGTCTGCATGATTAGCTCACTTATTTCCTATATATACATATACAACACCACAGTTTGGGATACAGAATTGAATACAAACAAGAGAAGAATTATTCTCTCTCTCTTATTATTATTATTTTTCTTATATTCCGTTTATTATTCAACATAACGTTCTGCTTGAAACTAGTCCAAGGCTACAGATAGAATATCGCCCATTCTTACAAGTCTTTAGTGCTTGACTCGGTCTACTAGAGGCTTAGTTTGTGCCGAAACCTGAGACCTGCACCAAAAGCTTTAAGATGCTAGGGTGTTTACTGTTTTATGTCATTTACTGCTTTCTGTACCCTTTGGGTTTAATTCTCTGATCTCTGATCCGGACCAGGCATTGAGTAAACTATTTACTTTCTGCTTTAAAACATCGTGCATTGGGTGTTATTTATTCTTTAATGTGTTTTGATTGCTGACTCTTTTTAAAACACCCCGCTTTGGGTGTTATTTTAGCTTTGTTCATTTTGATTCATTTTTCGCTTTCATTTGAAAGGTTTTATTCTGCATTTACTTACACGTGTGTTAGTGCACGTCTTGCTTTCCGAGATCTCTCTTTTTGACGTGAACTTACACGTTTTTTATTTAATAAATGAAGGACTTAAAAGATTTAACTGTCAATTTATTTACCCGTATGTTGGTACATGTAGAGCTTTCTGCAAACATTTTATTTATACAAGTCTTATTATTTTCAGTCTTCTTCAAAAACTTGCCAATCAACGGTGAGGAGATTCAACCACACTATTTCGTTTCGAAAGGCATCACATTATTGCATTTAAACTCCAAATTTCTAAACCGTTGGTCCTACGGCAATAATGGGGACCCATGGTTAATATACTGATGGAAAAGATGTGAATGAGACCAGAATGCGATACCTGACACTGCTCACACATAAAGGGATAATGTTGAGATTTCTAAATGTGAAACGTGAGTATATGGTGGTGTCGGGCAGCCGAGGCCTAGCCATCTTAAAACAAAGTATGGGACCTAGTTATGTGACTAGATGCTAACTGGTTAAAGTTGGGTGACCGTGTCAAGGATCAGTTTCCAACTCGTGGTTCCACTGGGAACGCATGCTATTGTGTACTTGTGTATATATTGTGTATTGCAGGGCTTTGTAAGAAAATGCGCGGTAAAAGCCCCAGTCTTGAAACCGGTTCTCAATAATGTACACGCGTACATTCGTGCCCAGACTTGAATCTGGCAAAGTGATAATTTGTGGTTAAATGGGTAAACGTACCCCGGTCTTCAGAAAGGGTAAAAGAGGTCGATACTGTCTTCTTTTACTTCCTTATGTGTTTTAAATTACAGTCGTTATTTACTGCAATTTTATAACCTTGGAATGTGGGGAATATAGAATAAAATGATGTAACTGCTAAATTGTTGTGTATTAGGATTGAATGTGATTCCATGTGGATGGGCTATAGGAATATATGCTAGCTGAGTGAGAATATATCATGATCATGTGAGATGTTGGGTTAAACGGAGATTTAATCTATGCATTGATATGCATTGTATTGGTGTGATGTGCATATCAAGAGAAAATACCCTCACGCACTGTGTGAAGCACTAGGCTGTGAATAGCTTCGAGTATAGAGCCTATATATGTACTGCGGTGAAGCATTGGACCGTAACAAGTCGCAGTGTATAACGTCTTTGCATTTATTAGAGAAAATAATAAACACACCCAATAATATCGGAATAAAATCACACAAGCACAACACCGACAATTTACGTGGTTCGGCCCACCCTTGGCCTACATCCACGGAACGTGTAAATTATATTATTGAGATAAAAGTGGAGAATACAATATTACAACAGATATTCAAAGGAATTTGTACCCAAACCAAATACAGTTGCTTCACCAATTTGCAACTCAAGATCAGCACCTAGCTGATTTGCTTCTTTCTCTTGTAGTCTGAGCACGTTGTCTTCTCTCTCTGCTTGTCTACAGCCTCTGCGCAAAGACCTTTCAGAAAAACAGCACCTTCCCTGCTGTATTTTCTTCTCTGCAATGCTGCCTCTATGTGTACACGACCCCCTCTGTTAAAACACGCCCAACTCTCCTTTGTGTTGTGTGTTTCAACCCTTTTCAGCCTTGTATTTATAGAGATACACCCATATGCAATATGCCATAAACATGTACACGACAATACCTTTCAATGACGTGTAAAGATGTCCCAAGGCAACACATCCTTGTATTCTTTTACTGTACCTTCCCAATTCAGATCTCCACTATAGCAAGAATCTCTCACATATGATCTTGCTAAAAACCTCTTGCAAACACACGTTGAAGGCTTGCTTTATTAAACCATGTTTTCTGATTTAGAAAGACAGTCTCTTTATCAATTGCCATGTGTGAATATTACAGACAATATTCTCATTCAAGAAATTACTATACTTGCATACAATAATATTGAATACCACGTATCGTAGAGAAGAATTCGAGCCATCGCAAGCATAACGTATTGTGGCCTTCGTGAAGCACTGGTTCGTAGTTAACCAGGTGTAGTTCCACTATGTCGATTGACAGGGGTAGAATTTTGAGGAAAAAGAGCATGCATTGAAAACAATAGACAGACTATGCTAGGGTGTTAACCCCATGTAAAGATTTGCAAGATTTCGAGGTGTATAATCTGTTGAGTGATAACATGCTGAAGTGATAATATGTTGAATTTATCTATTGATTTCTCTTCACTGGGTTGTTTAGCTCATATCCCTTACATTGCAGGGAACTTGGCTAAGGAGGGGATGGAAGAACCTCCATTGTTGTAGGGATGAGATTGTTGAATAATAGAATGAAAAATAATGAAAAAGAAGATAATTGATGGAGAAAATATTCACGGAGAAGAATTCTTCTCTTCTCATAAAATGTATTCACTGTGTGTTTAACCTGTAGCTTTGTACATGATTAAATAGGAAAAAAAGAGCCAATCACGTTAGCAAAAAAGGAAAACAGTAATTACAAGTTGACTATGGAAATACAATGAACTTGTACACAGTCTGTCTAGAGATTGGTCCCGACTTAAGTCGGGTCCCACAACACTCCCCCTCAAGCTGGTTCGAAGATATCCAGTAATCTCAGCTTGTTAATAACATAATCAAGTTGAGCTCGAGGAACCGACTTAGTGAAAATGTCGGCAAGTTGATTAAAGGACTTCAAATGAGGAGTAACAAACCGGCCTTCAGAAATATGTTAGCGAAGAAAGTGGCAATCAACATCAATGTGTTTGGTTCGCTCATGGAAGACCGGATTGGAAGCACTGTTGATGGCCGCTTGATTATCACAAAACATAATAAGGGGATCATCAAAAGCGAAGCCCAATTCTGTAAGAAACTGTCGGATCCAAAAGAGTTCAGCCGTAGTGTTGGCCATGGCACGATACTCAGCTTCAGCACTAGAACGAGCAACGACATACTGTTTCTTACTACGCCAGCTGACCAAATGGTAGCCCAAGAAAACACAATAACCTGTGGTAGAACGTCTGTCATCAGAAGAGCCAGTCCAATCAGCATCAGAGTAACCACGAACTGGCAGTGAAGTTTGTCTGGAAAAGAAAAGTCCCCGTCCTGGATGAGATTTAATATAACAGAGGATCCGGAAGACAGCATGAAGATGGGTATCTCAGGGAGCCTACATGAATTGGCTGACCACACCAACAGCATATGATAAATTAGGGCAGGTGATAGTGAGGCAAATCAATTTCCCAACCAGCTTCTGATAAAAAGTAGGAGAATCCAGGAGAGTTCCATCGGAAGCAGAGAGCTTCGTGTTCATATCAAGTGGGGTGTCAACAAGTTTGCAACCAGAGTAACCAGCTTCATGCAAGAGATCAAGAGTATACTTGCGTTGCGATAGTGTAAGTCCCTGAGAAGAGCGGGCAACCTTAATACCAAGAAAGTACCGCAATGGCCCGATATCTTTAATTGCAAAGGCACGGTGTAGGTACTCTTTGAATGTAGAGATGGCAGTGGCATCATTACCAGTGAGAACAGTATCATCCACATAAACAACCAAAATCTTGACCACAGCAGGACAGCGATAGATAAAAACAGAGTGATCTATCTGGCAGCGAAAAAAACCATAAGGCAATAGGGCACCGCTGAATTTCTCAAACCAAGCCCGTGGGGATTGCTTGAGGCCATAAGTGCTTTGCGGAGTCGACATACTGAATGAGATCAAACTACATCCTGTAAATCACCATGAAGGCAGGCATTCTTCACATCCAGCTAATGAAGCGGCCATGCATTGGTGGTGGCAATAGAGATCAAAATACGAACAGAAGTAATCTTGGCCACAGGAGAAGGTTTCCTGATAGCCCACTCCATAAGTATGTGTGAATCCTTTGGCAACCAACTGAGTCTTATAGCGAGCAATGGACCCGTCTCTTATGCTTCAAGGCAAAGACCCATTTGCAGCCAACTAGAGTCTTTCCTGGAGGAAGAGGTACCATATCCCAAATATGATTTTGTTCTAGTGCCGCTAATTCTTCAGCTATAGCTGCCTTCCAAGAGGGGTCCCGAAGTGCAATGTCAACTCGCTTGGGAATCTTAACGTTGTCCAGTGTTGTGAGGAAGTTGTGATAGGAAGAAGAAACAGCATGATAGGAAAACAAATTGTGCAAGAGTATGAAGAGTACATGTACGCTTACCTTTCCGAAGGGCGATAGGAAGGTCTGACTCAGCACGGATGGGCGGATCTGGACAAGAGGCAGAGGTAATAGGGGCATGTATTGGCGGCCGATGCTGGGGTGGCCGGCGTTGATATACCAAGGTAGGCTTGGAAATGCTGGCTGGAGGGGACCGAGAGGGAGGAGTACCGGTAGGAAGAAGATGTAAAACAGGGACTGAAGTTGGACCATATGATGTAGAAAAATATGAAACTGTCTCAAAGAAGGAGACATCCATAGACACATAGGTTTTGCCATTGGTAGGATCAAGACACTTGTAGCCTTTCTAAAAGGGTGAGTAACCTAAAAAGATGCAGTACACAGCACGAGGGGAAAGTTTGTCACCAGAGAACAGGTGAACAAAGCATGCACAGCCAAAAACATGTAATGGCAGAATGGGAATCTGTTTATGGTCGGAGAGAAGTTGAATGGGGGATTGATCGGACAACACACGGGATGGCATGCGGTTAATAAGATAACAGGAGGTTAAAATTGCCTCAGGCCAGTAAGACAGTGGAACATGCATGGTAAAGAGAAGGGTGCGAGCTACATCAAGGAGAAGTCTGTTTTTTCTTTCCGTGACACCATTCTGTTGGGGGATGGATGGACATGACAAATGTGATTCAATACCATGCTCGTGTAAAAAATTAAGAAAGCAATGAGATAAATATCCCCCCCCCCCCCCCCCCCCCCCCCTCTCTCTCTCTCTCTCTCAATCACTGCGGAAAGTTTTAATTTTTAAATCAAAATGAGTAAGCAACCCAAGTATAAAACGTGCAAAAATGATCAAATACTTCAGACTCATGTTTCATGAGATAAATCCATGTCATTCGCGAAAAATCATCAATAAATGACACAAAATATCGGAAACCAGTGCGAGAGAGAGAATGAGATTGCCAACATCAAAATGAACAACAGAAAATAAGGAAGATGCTCGTTTATTCATAGAGGAAGGAAAAGAGGTTCTAATATATTTGCCAAATGGCAAGGTTCACATATAAAATGCTTAAAAGATAAAGAGGGAACAAGCTCTCGCAAAACAGAATCACTAGGATGGCCAAGCAGGCAATGCCACAACCACAAATCAGACGAGAACGAGGTCGAGCAAGCTTCAGAAGTAGCAGCATGAGGATCAAAAAGGTATAAGCCCCCAACTTCATGCCCACCACCAATCACCTGGCTCGTAGTCAGATCCTGAAAAACACAATGAGAGGGAAAGAAGGTGACTGAGCAATTGAATTGTTGAGTAAGGGCACTAACAGAAAGCAAGTTACAAGATAAATGGGGAACATGTAACACAGATGGAAGTGCATAGTGGAAGAAAGAGGAATAGTTCATTTACCAGTAATGGTAGCAGAAGAACCATTAGCTAAGCGAACAGTGCCAAATGAGACAGGAGAAAGGGACGAGAAAATAGGTGACATACCAGCCAAGTGATCATGTAGCACCGGAATCGATGATCCAAGAATGAGAAGAGGTAGGATTGGCCATAGGCCCAGTACTTGAAGAAGAGGAGACAGCATTGGAGACCTCGGAATGTTGAAGACGATCCATGCGTTGCAACAGCATATTGAAGTCTCAACAAGTCAGTGGTGCATCATCACTAACCACATCAGATGAGGAGGGGACAGGAGCAACAACAGAAATATTAGCTTGCTTGGGTCGCCCATGCAGTTTATAGCACGAATCCGCGACATGATTTGTCATTTTACCATAAGTGCAGAACCTAGACCCTCTCTTCCTGGTACCTTTGCCAGGAGGACCAAAAGTCCCCCGAGCGGGAGAAGGCACTGAAGGATGAGAAGTCACTAAGGCAAGCGTTCAGCAAGCACAGAGGTCATGACTGAGCGACGCCGGGCATCGCGGAGAAAAACAGAATACACCGCTTCCAGAGAAGGAAGAGGGCGTTGCCCCAACAGTTGAGCCCGAATAGGTTCAAAGTTCTGGTTGAGGCCAGCCAATAACTCAAAAGCTCGTCTGGATTAATGAGTTGCTTATAGAGAACAGCATCATCAAATAACTTAAACTGAACAGACACAAGTTGATCTAACTCGAGCCAATACGCCTGCATCTTGGAATAGTACTGAATCAGTGAGAGCTCCCTCTGTCGGAGATGAGATGTAGTCTGATATAACTCATAAAGAAGGGCAGAATTATCACCATCTGAATACAAGGCTTGAATCGTGTCCCATACATCTTTGGCCGTAGGAAGAGTCTAGACAGTACCACGAACGTGATCCTCCATAGAGTGACGGAGCCAGGACTGTACTAAGGAGTTGTTAGTTGTCCATATGCAATAAGAAGAGTCCGTCTTGGCTGGCTCAAGGGCAGTGTCATCGATATAATCAGACAACTATTTGGCATTGAGAAACATTTTCACAGAATGACATCATTGGAAGTAATTGGTCTCATTCAATAAGACGGTGGTGATCTTCCCAATATGTGTGGGCCCAGAAGCAGCCAGATCAGTGAGGGAAGTATTGCTTGAACTCCCAGAAGACCCATTCTGATGTTGATCGGAAGAGGAAGTTATGATCCAGAAGTATATCTGTCAGCTGCAAGCGGAGCAGAAATCGAGAACACAGCCGTAGGTCCTACAAAGAAAAATAGGCCAAGCAGCAGCAATATCTACAGACAAAGAGGACAATGGAGTCTTCTCCAATGAAAAACAGCAAGAAAGGAGGAAGAAAACTGCCCCAGATGGAAGAAACCTGCTCAGTAGTGGGTCCCACCGATGATCGTAGAGGATGAAGGTCAGTCCAATGAGAGCACAAGGCCTGGGCGAACCCAGTATTGCTGGTCCCAAGTAAAACACTGGAAAAACCAAGCAGAACTGGCCAAAAAGGAGGAAAAAATCAAGGCAGCAGCGGTAGAGGCAGCAAGAACCGTGATGCATACGAGGGGGTCCCACAACTGTGTAAAGGTGGGACAAGCCTGGGGGATGGAGAGTAGACTTAGGGGCGAATATAAGGTGGCAAGATTGACTCCCAAATCTGCGGCGAGGCAACACATCGAAGCAGAAAAATCGAGACTGGGTTTTCGAAAAAACTGCAGAATCGGTGGTGACAAAGGCTGCAGAAACCAATGAAAAAGGGCAGCAAAACAGAGATCTGACGTGGGGGAAGGAGAATCTCTGTCAAAGACTGGCAAGAGAGATGGGGTCCCGCTGGCAGATGTGTCGCCGGAAAAATCGACGGTATAGAGGATCCACTACAATAGTACAACGGACAAGAAGAAAAACTTCAGAAATCTTTCTGGCGTGATACCATGTTGAATAATAGAATGAAAAATAAGGAAAAAGAAGAGAATTGATAGAGAAAAGATTCACGGAGAAGAATCTTCTCTTCTCATAAAATGTATTCACTATGTGTTTAACCTGTAGCTTTGTATATGATTAAATAGGAAAAAGGGAAGTCAATCACGTTGGCAAAAAAGGAAAACAGTAATTATAAGTTGACTATATAAATACAATGAACTTGGACACAGTCTGTCCAGAGATGGGTCCCGAGTTAAGTGGGTTCCACAACAGAGACCTCTATCATTTCCCGTGGAGGGAAACTTATTTGAATTATGTATTTATGAACCTTTGTTGTGTAATAATTGTGTGCCTTGTTGAGGCACGGCTAAACATGTAATAAAACCAATATGGTTTCGATGTGCTTTTCTGATATTGTGTGTACTTTGTGAGGCTTATGGTATATGTTTGAGTCCACAAGAATAAAGTATGTGTGACATTTTATGTTTAAGATTTCCGATGTATGTTATGGATGGGTGAACGTAGAAACCCTTAGGTATCTCCTGCGTGATCAATTAAAAAAATAAATTACTCGCATTCCGGCCCTAGAGCGGCAAGGCTTGACAGTTTTAACTAGAATGAACTCAAAAGGAGAGGTCTGATTAACCTGGAGGAGGATGTTAAATGCCCAATATGCGAGACAGAGAAGGAAGATATAGATCACATTTTTATGGGTTGCTCGTTGGCTCGATGCCTTTGGAATTATTTTGCTACCCTTTTAAATGTGCATGGGTGTCACACAGAACATGTGTCAGGTCTTTGGAATCATGGGCTATCTCAATGTTAACTCCAAGGTTCAAACTAGCTTGGAATATTGTGCCAGCAATCATCCTTTGGTACAAAGGAACTCTAGAATCTTCGAAGGAAAATCAACAAACATGAATAATCTTTTCCAAACAGCAAAATGGAGTGTTTCTGTGTGGCTGCTTTCCAGCACGGATCTTTTATCATCTTGGGAGTGATGTATGAATGGGTATAGGAGGAAAAAAAAAAACCATTAGACCACTAGACACCTCCAAAACAGAATGTCATGAAGTTCAATGTTGATGGGGCGGCAAGAGGGAAACCAGGGCCTACAGGGATTGGGGGGGCACTTAGAAACCATGAGGGGAATACATCCATTGTGTTCAATGAGTCGGTGGGAACCAAGGACTCCAATGAGGTGGAAATTCTTAGCATTAGGAGAACACTTAATATTTGGAAAACATATGGGCAAGGAAAACTTATTATAGAGGGGGATTCGGCAAATGTTATCAAGTGGGCTAAGGGCGAAAGGCGTTCGTCCCAGAAAATGATTACTTTGGTTAGGGAGATTAGGGAGTTGGCTTTGAGGTTGGATATATCATTTGTCCAGATCGGCCGAGCAGCGACTGCCGTGGCAGATTTTTTTGCCAAACTTGGAGTCACAGACCTTTCCTCGGGTTTTCCTCTTTTGAGATTGGAGGATCTCTTGATTTTGTACTTATAGTTTTTTCTTACTTATTTGTCCCCTTCTCTTGTTTGGGTCTAATCCTGTTAAATCTTTTGTATCTGTTCACTTTTATTAATGAAATATCTTCATTACCGCTCAAAAAAAAAAGGTAGTATAACACGTACAGATATCAGTTTGGCACCGAGAACAAAAGTTTCCAAACAGTCCACTCCAGACATTTGAGTAATCCCCATAGCCACCAAAGCGCTTCGTATCAAGTGATTGATCCATTGGGATACTAGGGTCGGAAAAGAACTTTGGAGGTTAAATGGAAAAAATTTGGGAAAGGAATTTGAGGGAAAATACAACTTGTAATTCCGAAGAAAATTTAGGAATTTCAAAGTAAACTCTGGAAAAACTTGGAAAAGTGTTGTAATATATGAGCAACCTTGGTCTTCAAAAAAAGCATATGAGACAACCTTGGAGAACTTGGAAGAATCTGGCAACTCCTCCTTTTTCTCTTCTTTAGTTTTTAAATGTGTGGATAGCGGGTGACTACTAGGTCACGAAAAAGAGAAACAAAATGTTGCTTAAAGTCTTTAAGTAAGGGTAGGCCAAGACAGGATACTAGGCTTTTTGAGATTTTTACCTCATTTAGTGCATCCTAGAAGATTAATTGGAGGAATCTATAAATTTTCTACATGCTTATTTGCATCAACTGAGAAGGGTCCTACCTTGACACTTTTTTGTTGCCTCTTGATGGATAAAGATCCTTCAGATTCTCGACTGAGGGACTTACGAATATTTCCCAATCAATCTCTCAATCTCTTTGTGATAAAATAAAGATCCCATAAGTTTCAACAGGAGAGTGTGGTTCAAAAGCCTTTTTATTTAAAAAAAACACCACTGATGTTTTTAATGATGGAAATGACGTGAAGTGTTCACTTTCTCCTTCTCAAATGTGTGATGGACTTGTTTTTCATACAGAAGCTACTGGCACAATGCTTAGAACATTTTGAACACATCATCATATGTTAATGAAAGTCATCTCAACTAACCTCTAGTTTTCAAAGACTTGAAATTTGAGTCTACAGTGTCGCAGCTAAGAAAAGCTAAAAAAAATTTGTCCTTTGTCTTGTGGATTCTTATGAAATATCTATGTTCACTTCAAATTTACCAGTGGCTGATGCATAAATAAGGGGAAGAAATCAAAGAAAACATGAAGCATACATCTCATAAGATGGAAGCATACTTGTCAAGGCTTGCAAGGTACTTGTCATATATGAGAAAATGGAGGCAGCAATCGGAGGAGCTCATGAGTGCATCAAAAAGATTGTGAACAGTAACTATATCTGCTATGGTAGGGCAGGCAGGAGCAATTCGTACAAAAGCCTCTCGTCCAACAGTATTTTTATCATCAACCTAATGCAGGAGGAAGGAAAAAACAATAAAGAACAAGTAGCTGAAATACAAGTGACAAATTCATCGGCCATCATCTTTATCTAAAGGCGAAATTGTGACAACTGTATAGAAAATAAGACGAGTTGCATGTGAAGCAACCTACCTGAACAGCCATGTTAATGGAATCCGAATAAAATAGTGATCCACCATCCTCATCTTCAATCTCTGAATTATTACGAGTAGATTCCTATGACCAAAAAAGTGGATTCTCATCAAGACCTAGAGGAATACACAAATACCATCAATTTTGATCTAAGGTGTTTATATACCAGTAATCCTTCAATAGCATCCATTAGAAAATTTAAAGCATAACATCTCACGTACATTTGGATAGTAGAATGAGAAAATAAGTAGAAATAGAGAGTCAACATTTTCTTAATCATCCACTCTGCCTATGACATAGTATACAACCATGAATCTATGTTAGTGCCCCGGCTTGCCGAGTCGCTTGTTTGTCAAATCCATGACTCGAGTGAAGCATTGCCTTGAAAATAGAAGCTCAAGAATCAAGTAGTGATTGAATCAAGCTCAAGATGGAAGGTCAATCAGGATTCAACAGATCATCAACATGTATGGCAATCACACAAGGAAAATTGGTCATAGAAGACTTTAGGTGGACCCCACACCTTATGATCACCTTGTCTAGGCTTAGAGATCACATCTGCAAAATTTAAGTAGCCTAGTAAGTGTTTGACCCGTAACCAAAACATGACCTTAATATGAAAAACATTGATTATACTGTCAGGCCAACACATCGTGTCTGGCAATCAATCGCCTTTGACAGTGGACAATCTATCGTGGTCATACGACCAATCGTTCCTCGAAAACAAAGGCTCTGGTTGGAAATGGTCTATCAAAAACCTAAGGTCCCAGGACGATACATTCGTGTAGGCGATGCATTGTTGGGACAGGGCCGATCCAATCGTGCATTACAATCCATTTGCAGGAGTTAAGATTGAATATGGATTGTCCTTCACAGTCATGTCTCAGGACGACCACCCGTGCAGACGATCCTTCGTCTGGGTACAGGGCCGAACAATCGCCCTCACGATCGACCGCCTGGAGCCAGGGTTGAACACCCTCTAAAAAAAATTACAATCAGGCTTAGGACGATGCATTCGTTTAGCGGCTACCTTTCGTGTGGTATAATGAACGATCAATAGGTCGCACGACCTATTGTCGAGACAGGGCAGAAACACATAGGTTGCATGACCTATCGCCCTAGGTCTGTACAAGACTTGACTCCAAAAATACAGTTAGTCTCAAGACGACACATTCGCCAAGTCACGATCTGTCGCCAGTGAACACGGACGATCAATCGTATGGAACGATCAATCGTGCACGAACCTTATCTGTTGGGAGAACATTTAATGCGCAACGATCATTTTACAACAGGTAAAATTTGAATACATGATTGATCGTGTAGGCCGATTGATCACTTGTACAGAGATTTCTCAGATCTCTATTTAAGGCCTGAAAATTGTTGAGGAATAGAGAGCTTTTATTTTTTAAATCAAAAAAATGTGAAGAAAGATCTTGAGACTCCTCTCCTCCCTCACTCTCTTTCTAATCTATACATTTGGTAAATCGTTTAGAGATTCAATCACCTAGTTGATTGAGATAGAGAGAAGAAGAAAAACTTGTCTAGGATTTACATTGGCAAATCATACATCCTAGGAACCCTCTCCCTTCTTGTGATTGCTCCATACTAGAGGTGCATCTTCATCATCATCAAGATCTTTAGGAAAGTCTTTTCAAGAAACATACTTCACTAAGGTTGAGCTTCGAAGGCAAGTGTTTCTTTGTATTCTATTTTCAATTCATCATTGTAAAGTCGACTAGATCAAGGTGATCAAACCACTATAAAAAATAGACGGAAAATGTACGTAGACCAGGGTTGATCAAACCTTTCAAAACTAGTAGTGTGTAGGTGAAAGTCCTACATTACGAGTGAGGATGTAATTCCCACTTCGTGATTTGGAGACAACCCAAGGTTGGGCGAATCTTAACAGTGGATGTAGGTTATTCAACCGACCACTATATATTGGGTGTCTATGTGCTTGACTATTTGTGTGTGATATTATTTATTCGCACAACTCTTGCTCACACACATTACAACATCTTCATTAATTTCATTATTACATTTGACTAACTCTAATTAATCAATAAATTTAAGAAGAACCAAAAATTGGGGATTGCTCTATTCTCCCCTCCCTCTAGACAATCCAGTTCTAGCATTCCGGGACTTTCAATCTATATTATTCATTTGGATGTGGAGGGGCCATGCCTTACCATCCTGATGAATCTACCAACAAAAAGATTATAAGCATAGACATGGAAAACTAAAAAATAAGAGATGAAAAATAAAATAAAGACCAACAAGAATCCACACCATACATACACTCCTATTTTATATAAGTTGACCAATATGAATTTTAGGTACAGCCAATTTGACTTTAGGTACAGTCAAAATGAACAATCTGGATATTATGCATGTATACATGTGCATAAGATTGCAATGCTCACGTTAGTAACTTCTAGAGGAAAAAGTTGGTGCCTTTTGAATGTAGAGAAATAGAGGTGGGGAACTCCGGTTCTATAGAGAACCAGCAACTCTCCCAGTTGGAATTTGTGCTGAAGTAGCAAAATACAGGATCCACAAGGATTTGGTTCTCCAAAAGCTAGAAAACTTGCATTCTCTAATCACCCATGCATCCCCACTTTCTTATTCATGTACTACTCTACCTTTTTTTAAGTAGAAATCATTCACTACCTGATGCAGGGAAAGAAGGATAGGGTGACCCTAAATGCCTAATGAGATTCTCTATTGATTAAATAGGATGAAAATAATGCACCCTAAAGCTAAAATGGGCTGAAATTAAACAATCAATTAATATGGAGCAATTAAATAATATAAATAAGCTTCAAAAAATCACAGGAGTCTCAGAATTTAATGTAGACAATTAAATCATGATCTAGGCCTAATTATCAAATGCGGCGGGATCCCTCAAAACAAAGGGGTTTGTCCAATTCCACAACTAATTAAATCTAACATCAAACACGGCTAAGTATGGCTGTTTGGTATAAGGTTATGGCAAAACCAGCATGGGACAGCAATATGGGAGGATGAAAAGGTGCAGAACAGCAGTAAAAAGGTTAAAAGGGTTAGGAGAGGCTGGATCTGAGGAACAGCAGCTAGAAGGAGAAGAATATAAGTTGGAGTGGCCTGTATGGGTAGAAATAGGGCTGTAACAATGAAGAAAGGGATGGGACAGCAGAAATGGACAGTTTTGAGATGAACAGCAGCGGTGGAGGGGAGTTTGGATAGAGGCGAAACTGATTGGAAGAGGTTTTGGGGTTCGATGAAGGTAAAGGGAAGGTTTAGGACAGAGGGCAAAGGTTGTAGAAGGGATTTGGGAAGTATGAAAACAGTAGGAAGATTATGAAAGGGATTTGGGATGGTTTCAGTCGCAGGTAAAGGGGATTTGGAGAGGGGCAAAAGTTGTAAGGTGGGTTTTGTGGGTTGCGGTGAAGGGGAAAGGCCTTTAGGTAGGAACGGAAGTTTGGGACAGCAAAGGGATGGGTAATGGCAACAAGAAAGAAAGAAAGAGAGAAGGAAGAAGAGAGAAAGAAGAAGAGAGAAGAAAAGAGATAGGAAGAGAAGAAGAAGAAAGAGAGACGTAGAAGAGGAATACCTGAAGAAGATGTGGAGAAGAGAAGGAGAACATGTTGGCTTCACACCAAACCCTCAAGGGGAATTCATACCATGCGCATGGGCTACAGCTCCAGGCTTTCATTCCATCATATTCTTCTTTTCTTTTCAATATGCTGCTGCATGAGGCTTATAAAACCCTATGTAACTTAAGTTGGCTGGGCCTGGCTTGGCTAGGCCTGGCTCGAAACTGGACCCAGGCCCAGCTGGGCTGCTCTACATCACTACCTTTGTCCTCTCCTCTCTCTTTATCAGCTCCTACAAAATGATGCCCAAGCTTCAATATCTATCCACCAATCTCCCCCCTAAATCATTGGTGAAGAAGAAATCAATTAAATGAGAAATTGAAATTACTGAAGGAAAGCCTTAATGGCGAATATATTGACAATTAGTAGAGGGAAGATGGAATATATGAATAATAACTATAGTGGTTTGGTGAATATGGAAGAGAACCGATTAAGATCGAGAATGAAGTACCTCTCAAGAAAGGGGAAAAAAGCTCTCAAAAAAAGGGAATGAATTGGTATTGCATTGTGACAAATTCATATACTTAGGTGCCTTTGTCAAAGCAAATGGAAAAATAGATCTGGTTGGTGGGAAGTCCCTTTCGAATCTCACGATCGATCGTGAGACAGCAATAGATCATGGACTTATTCGAAATTCTGGTTTTGCCTTTATAAATACTCCATTGTTTGGAGGATTTAAGGATCCCTTCTTGAGCATCTATGATCATCATCTACCAGAGCAAATTGGTAAATTAAGAGCCTAAGATCAGTGGATCAAATCTCTCTTTGTGTTCTTCACCTAGTGAATCATTTTTGTAATCCAATCTATTGATTGAGATTGAGAGAGAAGGCAAACATAGTCTAGGATCAACTTGTGTATCCATAACCTGGAAACCTCCCAAGGATTGTGATTGCTCTTACACGGCGCATCTACATCAATGAACGAGATCACATTGGGAAGGACACTGCAGGAGCACATCTACATTTGCTAAGGCTACAAAGACAAGTGCTTCTCTTTTGATTTAAATTCTAAATACTCTTGTAGTGGATTAGATCCGCGGGATTGAACCACTCTAAAAAATAGAGGGATAAGGACGTAGACCGGGGTAGATCAAACCTTGCAAAATCTTAGGGATTGGGTGAAATTCCCAGTCAATTGTTTAGGTGGAATTCATATTCTATTTGTGATGGTGTAATTCCTCACTTAGCTGAATTTGGGATAACCCAAGATTGGGTGAGTCCATCAGTGGACGTAGGAGGGATTTACTCCGAACCACTTTAAATTGAGTGCATTGGTTTTTTGCTTGTGTGATTGTATTTTCATCTTATTCACTCTTGAATCACACACTTGGTTAATCTGTTAATCCGCTGCATAAATTGTTAATTAATCAAGTAAATTTTTAAAGACCAACAAATTTGGTGATTGCCCTATTCAAACCAGCACCCCCCCCCCCCCTGTCACCCCTCCTCTCTAGGGTCAATCTTGTTCTAGCTCCGGGACTTTCAATCGTGTTCCTCAACGGCAAGCGCGGCTTCAGAACTTTCTTCTTCATCTTCGAGAGGTAGCGTCTGCCTCTCGGTAACCAAAGTGGATTCTTCCGTCCGCTCTGTTCCCTCCTTCCCTAGTCACACCTAAAGATGGGATAGGGATAGGAAGTATTCACCACACCACTTTTTCTACAAATTCAATTCTCCCATAGACACTCTTGTGGGGTTTAACCTTTTAGATAAATACTAGGTATAAGAATCAGGCTACCAAACAAATTTTGTCGGAAAAGGACGCTCCAAGGTACTTGATTCAAATTGATTTTTATTTTTAAGACTTTTTGGGCTCAACAGTAACTGTGCACAATAAATTGAAAGCGAATAGTAACAAGTTTTGCGGTTGTTTCAAAATACATTCTCTAGGGGATCACATTCGGGGTTTTGGTATTTTTGATAAATACTACATATCAGGCTCTAGAAGGCATTTTACCACTTTTTAAAACAAATGCCCAGATGTATTTTAAATATATTGATTTTGAATCCAAAACAAAATTGGCGGGGTTTTTAGAGAAAATCGGATCGAATTTGAATGCACAAAAATTGTGTGACATTCTTCTATGGGGAAGAGTGTGCAAATTTCGAAACTTAACTATTTAAAACAAAGCCAGAACAATTCTGACACACTTTTCAAGAAAGAATAAATAACTATAAAAATTTCCAACAATTTCATCAGACGTCCGAGCCCTTCCCTTGGACATACTATCGGACGTCCGATCAGAACACACAAAATTTGTGTTTTCTGCATTTCAATTTTCAAAAACCCATAACTCGAGCTCCCGAGCTCGAATTTGACCAAACTTGGGCTTGTTGGAAAGCCCACAAGGAGGTCTACGCAATCGAAGCCAAGTTTACTCGAGTTTAGAGTCCCTAAACTCCTCGAAATGCATGATCATGGGTCAGGTCATTACAATTTCATCATAAAAAAGGACAATAAAAAGAATAAAATTTCAAATCTGGTCATGGACAATCAACTGCTACTGCTGGATGCTAATTCAAAGAAGATATCAATCAAAAAAATCTGGAAAAGATCTACTTGGGCAATCCTTGAAGAGTTGTCTCCAATTCGGCTATGAGTGGATTAAGGATGCTGTTGTTTTTGGCTGACCTTGTTCCTTCATAGGGCTTGAAAAAATTTGAGAGAAGATAACCTGATTTCCTCTCTTTATTTGCTGCTGAATTCCACATTCAGAAAAGAGGTGAATAAAGGAGGTTAAAGAAAGTAGGTGTAGATATATTCTCGTGCATTTTCTTCCAGTCAGAAAATGGACCCCTTCCTTGGACTTATTTGAGCTGAAATTCACGGGCTGAAGGCCTGACCTATTGTACTAACCCCTGGGCCAATAATTGGACAATTTGGGCCCAAAGGAAGTCATTTTGGACCCTGTTTTGACAGCCCAAAATTCTTACACAAATTAAATGAGTTTAGCATTTTCTTTTAACCTTTGGTCCATTCTTTTCATAAAAATTAAATCTTATTTGCTGCATAGGTTTTAGACTTGATGCCCGCATCACCAAGCCTAAGCCCAGGCCTGATTTAACCCAAACTAGTCAAACTCAATCCCAACCTGAATTTGTATATGAGCCTAAGCCCGATTTAAAACCCGAATATAAGTGAGCCTCTCCGAGCTCAGGTTTCTTTAGGCCTAAAAAGAAATTTTCGTATTATTTTAAAAACTAAAAACTATATATTACATAAATATAGCTCAAATCTAGGCTTTTTCTCGGTCCAAGCCCAACCCAAAATCATATTTGGGCCTGATATTTGGGACCAAAAATGAGCCCAACTGAGCCTGGGTCTACCCGAATCTCATTTTTTTGGGATTTTTTTAATGCCGGCTCGAGCTAGGCCCAATCCAAGTTGCACCCATAGGAGATTCTATAAAAGAACATTAGGCCAATAATGCACTACAAGCTGAGTATTGGGTTACTAAGAAAAGAAAAGTAAACAAGGTAATGGTGACAAAGGTGTGTATTCTAAGATGGATGAATAAAGTAACACTAAATGATAGAATTAGGAATGAATAGATTTGAGAAACCCTGAAAGTTGCCCCATTAATACAGAAAAAAAAAAAATGAAAAGTTTTAAGGTGGTTTGGGCACGTATGTAAAAGATCACAATGGTGGGTACGCGAAGAATTGAAAAGATGCAAGTAGAAAGAAAAGGGAAAAAGCAACCTTAAAAAGCATGGAATGAAGGGATAAGGAAGGATTTGATGCATTGTAGGGTAACAGAGGGTATGGTTTTTGACATTATACAATGGAAGAGAAAAAATCAAAAAGTTGAGTCAAATAGAGAGGCTTAATAGCTTTCAAGATGGTGATGATTATGACGACGATGATGATGATGACGATGATGATGAATCTCCTGTGGAATTATAATAAGAAAATAAGGAGATAAAATGGCATACAGAGTTTTGGAGAAAAAATCTTCTCTCTAATTGTTTTTCTTCTATTAAAACGTATAGAGATACATGTATATATAACACAAGGAGAGCCATTCATGGTAGCTAAAAAGGAAAGTACAGCAATTAATAATCAATTACAATCATCTCTACAACAGCGTGTATATTTTGAGTCAGCTTTTCTAAACTAGGATTATGCTGGTCAACTCTATCCAAAAAGTGGGGCCCACACAGTCTACAATGTCCCACAATATGATACAGCATCTCCACCCTGATCATCTCCAATGGTCCCTTTCCAATAACCTTTGACAAGGCTAAAAACAAATGGTTTACAGCATGCCTATCATCTTGGAAAACTCACATCTCCTTCTCTCACCACAAACCCAAATCCAATGAGTGTGTTTGGCAAATTGGAAGATTTTAATCTAGGAGGCTCTAAAATAAGAGAATAAGATCAAATCTAGTCACATTCTAGAGGAAAGAAATCCTGGCATTTGGATGTTACTGTTAGAATCCTGTCAAATTCTGGTAGACTGGAATCTTGCCATTTGGCAAAGATGTTGCAGATCCTAATGTATTGAAGTTTATGATGACTGATGTCGGTGTTGGATCATTCAGAAAATCATTTCTTTTAATATTTGGCCCATCAAAAAGCCACCTCAATTGAATCAATCAAGCCATGTTTTTTAAGATTTTCAAAATTCGTCAAGCTCTTCTTTTTTTAAATCTTTAAACTTTGCAACCTTAAGAAACATGGTTTGACTACTTTAACCAATGTTTAGTTTTTTGTGCACCTTATATTCAAACAAAACATTTTCGATGAACCTATCCAATGTTGTCAAACTCGAATCGGTATCGTGAATTGATCTAGGGGTGTGACTCGTGAATCATAAATCGTAAATCGTAAAATCATAAGAGATTTAACATTTTTGACTTTTTTTTGCTATAATTATTATTTAATCTATAATTACATATAAAATGACATAGAATAATAAGATGCTTTGTTCAATTCCACATATTGTATAAGTAAATGTAAAATAATCTGAAATAATAAATGTATAAGTAAATCTTACAGTAAAGACGACAATCTCAAATATATAAAAAAAATTGTATAAATGTAAAATAATCTGAAATAATAAATGTATAAGTAAATCTTATAGTAAAGAGGATAATCTGAAATATATTAAAAAAAAAATGTATAAGTAAATGTAAAATAATCTGAAATAATAACTTGTATAAGTAAAAATGTAAAATAATAAATGTATAAGTAAATGTTACAGTAAAGAGGACAATCTGAAATAAATAAAAAGATATTGTATAAGTAAATGTAAAATAATCTGAAATAATAAATGTATAAGTAAATGTTATAGTAAAGAGGACAATCTGAAATATATAAAAAAAAAATTGTATAAGTAAATGTAAAATGATCTGAAATAATAAATTGTATAAGTAAAAAAAACATTACAGTCCTCGTGTGAGGACTGTATACGATAAAGAAAACCATTACAGTCCTCACACGAGGACTGTTAACGGAAGAATTGCACCATTCCACCTCCCAGGTCCTCGTACAAGGACTCTCATACCTAACACTAACTACACTAACTTAAAACTTATGTATGTCCTCATACAAGGACTCTCATACCTGACACTAACTACACTAACTTAAAACATATGTATGTATGTATCTGTATCTAAGTTTGCCCAAAAAAATAAAAGCCAGAGGCTAATGCTACGAAGGAGAGGAAAACGAAACCAGAAAAGCGAAGAAGAGGAAAGCAAAGCAGATCGCAATGAAGACAGATAGCAAAGAAAAATAAGAAGGAGAAAAAAAAGAGGAAAGAGGAAAGAGGAGGAAAATCGCAGAGACGACGAAGAAGGAGAGGAGAAGAGAAGAAGAAGAAGAAAAGAGGGAAGATGGAGGAAGAAAAAGCATACCTCGAACTTGAAGGACTTTCAGAGAGAGCAAACACCACGGCTTACAGAGAAGAGATCTCGACGCGATGGATGAAGAAGGATTTCTCTTGGATTTCTCTTTCTTTGCTTGAAGAGGAGTGAAAGGCGACACATGCAAGGGCCAGGTATTTTATCGATAAAATTTCTCCTCCTTAGACTTTAATAGGCATGCAAAATATGGCTTTCCGGCATGCAGCGCACGTCTTCCCTCTTTTTTTTTCTTCTTCTACATCGAACGATGGTGCGATTGACGACTTTGGAATCGTACAATCTGCAATTTCAACAAAACTCGAACGATTAATAGCTATTTTCGATTTAACCAGCAAGTTGACTCGGTAGACCATCCGAGTCAAGTCAACTCGTTCGAGTTGACTCGCAACTCGGATGAGTTTGACAACACTGAACCTATCACCATCACATTTAGTGGGGCCCATGCTTCGGTAGCAAGGTAATTCGTAGGTGATTATCCTTTCACCCAATGTATGACTAATGAATCACCAAAATATTAACATCTCTTCTAAAGCATGCTCAAAAGCCATATATTACGACCTTACATTAATAAATATTTGTTACTTTTAAAAAACATATATTTTGACCTATTTTAGACTGGAAAAAAAAATTAAGTACTAATATATTATGATATATATTTGAAACATTATCATATACAAATGAATGATACCCAAAACTTCAATTGTGAGAAATCTTCTGGTCCAAGTAAGTTTCGATAAATTTTGGCCAATATTTGGAAATTTAAATTGTTATTTGTTAGTCAATCTTAAAAAAAAAAAAAAATCACCTAAATTTGGACCGAAAATTTTCCACAAAAAGGTCGAATAACTAAATAAAATAGATACCCCTTTCTCTTCGTCTTAGGTCGATGGATCTTCTCAATTGGAAGATCTCCTATATAAAGAATACACATTCCAGTTGACCGAGCCGCCATTCTAATTGTTTTGTTCCGAAGCAAAGATATCCAGCCGATTCATCTTCGTAACACCCCGGATTTCCAAGTTATTAATATATATATGAAAATTACCCATTTAATTGTGAATTATTAAATATGGACCTTAGACTGGGTAAAGTGTTGGGTCATTGCCCAATTAAGACCCAACGGATTGTGGAAATAGTTTCAATAGAATTAAATGGGGCTAAATTAAAAAGGTAATGCATTATGTCTAAAATTAATAGAAGATTACATTGGCCGTCTATGAGATATGCGCATGATGTGTTGGTGTATCTTTAAAAGGAGTCTTTTCCTTTATTAAGAGAGATACTAGGGATTTGCAAGAAAGAAAGGGCGCTCGGCAACTTCTATGTATATTGCACACGGCTGGAAATCATGACTTGCTATCTCAGCAAGATAGACCGACTGGAAGTAGTATACACCAATGTTGTGAAAATCGAATCATATCGTAAATCGTGTATCGTAAATCGTAGAATCGTAAGATTCATAAGTGTTTTTCCTCAAAAATATTTCATATATGAAATACCGTAAAATATATCCTAAAATGTAATAAGATGAGCAATTCTCCAACTTTCTTTCAATATTAAGTAAATTCTATATAATTAGTTTATTGGAGCTCATATTTCAATGCTCCAACTCCCAAAAATATAAGACCAGTATATAATCCAATTATACTGTGAAAAATCAATAATGAACTAAAAAACCCTCAAAAAATCGAAAGATCTTAAATGCTCATTAACTCAAGCCTTAAAAACCATTAAAACGAAATGTTTCATACTTTCACACTCCTAATAACCCCATAATTCTATTATTTATACGAATCGTAAGATTTGTTGACAGACGAATCGTTCATCTTATCATATCATATGAATCGTAAGATACGAATCGTGTATCGTAAGATTTTAACAACCATGGTATAAACAAGGCAGCCTGAACAAGGAAAAACAGTGCTGAAAGATGCTTATTCAAAGGAGGCAACAAGGGACGCAAGGCACCTTCTAAATATATGACCGAGTGGAAGGTTTTATAAAAGAAGGGCAGCAAGGGCGCACGGCACACACAACATCAAGATCAGTCTCGGCATTATTCAGAGAAGAAGGAGGCAGCCAGCAAGTGTGAAAGATCAAGTAGAAGGAAGAAAAGAATCGGAAGAACGAGTCAGAGCGAAGGAAAACCGGAGGAGTCGCGGAACCGGTTAGTATTTTGATAGTTTTATAAAAGAAAGGAACCATAGGGTTCGGCCATGGTGTTTGGCCAAACCCCATGGAAGAAAATTGAGGGAATGATATAGAAATTTAATGGAATTATGAACCATAGGGTTCGGCCATGTGTTATGGCCGAACCCCATGAAAGAACATTGGTTAATTTATAAGGGATTAAATGATGTTCAAGAGGAAGTAAGGAACCATAGGGTTCGGCCATGTGGTATGGCCGAACCCCATGGAAAGGATATTAATATTTTTAATGGATTTGAAAGATGGAAATCGTAGAAGTATGCTTATGGTTTAAAAGGTTTTAAAAGGTTGGGATGAATGTATGAATGAGAACCATCAAATAATGTAATCTTAATTGAATGATTTTTAAAGAGAAGATTATGAACCATAGGGGTTCGGCCAAGGTGTATGGCCGAACCCCATGGAAGATGGTTATTAATTTAGAAAGGATCTAATGATGGACCTTTTGGATCAAAAAGGAAGGAACCTTGATTAATGGATTCAAGGATGGTAATTGATATAATGGATAAAATGGAAAGTTATACATCATAGGGTTCGGCCATGGTGTTTGGCAGAACCCCATGAATCAATTCTATGCTTCAATTATGGATTTATTATTGTAAATAAATTAAGAAGGAGGATGGAACAATGATATCATCATGGCTGAACCCCATGAACCAATATTATGGATCTAATATGAGTAAATAAATGAATGGACTTATGTTTTGGAACCTAAACATAAGTTGATGGAGGTAATGGCAATTTTGTAATATCGGCTAAAAATGAAAGATCATGGGTTCGGCCATGGTATATGGCCGAACCCCATGAATCTTGATAGTGGGTTATTTATTAGCCTAAGCATATTGTAAATGAGTAAAATGGACAGCCATAGATTAAGCAATGGAATGGAAGTAAATAAGAGTGAAAATTAATGGACCATGGGTTCGGCCATGGTGTATGGCCGAACCCCATGGGGAATGTTTGGTGGACTTAGGGTTATGTATGTTGGATTAAATGAATGGGAAGTGATATGATCTTGTACTTAAGATGAATGAGCAAAAAGGAAACTAAAACAAAAGGGGTGAGGTTCGGCCATGGTGTATGGCCGAACCCCACAAGTTGGGTTTCTGGACTTGGACATTATTGTAAATCAAATGGGACATGGTTTTAATTGATTGATATATTATAAGGTAACGGAACCTCATAAGGTGTGTACGATCGTGAGCGGTTACCGGACGAAAGGGCAAGGACACGTTAGTGATCTTTAGTAGGATTCCACCTCTTTGAAACTATGGGTTTATGTACATTGTTTTTATCTTATTTTGATGAATTATTTTGTAAAAGATATTGTTTCAAAATGTGAGTTTTAATGCTATGGTTATATAATAAAATAGCATGTGATTCGTTAGCATCTCATGCATAGCATGGGGTGAAGGATATGTAACCGGAGGGGCCACACTCTGTCGGGGCGACCGAAAAACCTATGTGGGATACCTTGATGTGCTTTTCCATCAAGAAGAAACCGGAGGGGCCACACTCCGTCGGGGAGTTCGAAAAATCTATGTGGGATACCTTGATATGCTTTTCCATCAAGAAGAAACCGGAGGGGCCACACTCCGTCAGGGCGTCCGAAAGACCTATGTGGGGGTACTTATATGTACTTGTGATGAGTGGGACTCATTGCATTTGACATCATGACATGGCATGGTTTATATAGGTTTTTGACATTATGATATTATTATATATGTTTTGTACTAACCATGTATTAGCCCTAAATGAAATACCTACTGGGCGCGTTGTTCTAACGCCCTACTTCTACCCTAGTGGATGATACAGTAAACAAGGAGAACGATGAACGCGAAAAGGGCCAAGCATAAGAGCTTGGATGCTTTTAGTTTATATTTTGATTAAATTACTTATGGACTTGTAATTTGAAGTAACTAGACTTCGGGCATTTAATAATTTAGATAAATTGCTATGGTTGGATGTTTATTTGGATAATTATGATTAAGAACTTGACGTACTTTGCTATCTAAAATGGAATAGAACTAGGTTCTATTATAATTCTGCAGTTATGATTTTAATCCACATGTTTATATTGCTATGTGTGAACCGTTTTCATGGACTTAGACCATGCACACATAGGGTTGGCCAGTTAAGGGTCGGACTTTAGAAGTTCGGACTTAGCTCGCGTCGTGACGTCCCGCTCTTACTCACTCTGTTATTTAAAAAAAAAAATAGACTCTGATTTACGGAAAGCTAAGCGAGTGAGAAAGGGCGGGGCGTTACAGTCTTATTCAGATATTCACGACCGAGAGGTACTGGATTCTCTTTCGGATAGGCCCTGAAAGGAGAAGGAAGGCTGGAATGCGAACAGACGTCTATTATCTAATTCACCCGACCCGATAGTACTACCCATTTTGGAAACGTCTAGTGCCATAGTCCGTATTTAGGGAAGTCGCCAATCCCTAAAACGGACTATGTACTTTATCTGTTGGGTTACAGGGCGGGCATTTTACCAGAGGATTTCAATTGGAATTTATAACTAAGCGCGTATTACATATTTCATTTGATCAAAATAAAATAAAATAAAAAATATAGAAAATGATGGTTGTCCATGACAGTTCAAGTGGCGGGGGGAAAAGAAAGAAGAAGAAGAAGGAGAAGGAGAAGGAGAAGGAGAAGGAGAAGGAGAAGAAAAAGTGGAAAGAAAAAAGAAACGAATAGAGGAAGCGTTTAGCAAATTTGCCAAGGAAAGAGAAAGCAGAGAAAAAGAAGGAGAAAGAAAGAAAAAGAAAGAAGTTGAGTTTAGGAGTCCACTGCAAATTAACGAAGGAAAAAAATAAAGAAGAAAAAGAAGAAAGAAAGACAAGAAGAGGAGATAAATCACAGTTAGTTGGTTTCTAGTTTATGATAGGAGAGGAATAAAAAGAGTAGAAGAAGAAAGAAAGGAAGATCTTCAAAAGAGAGAAAAGTAGTTTCTAGTTTCTGATGGGAGAGAGAAAAATGAAAGGAGAAAGAAAAAGAAAAAAGAACGCGTAAGTAGGAGAGAGAAAAAAAAAGGCATAACTAGGAGATTTGTAGAGCCTCCAGATGAGGACAGTTGTAAAGGAAAGAGACGATAAGAAAGAAAAGAGTTTATTGTTACTACAATTCGGGAATGAAAGAAAAACAAAGATCAACCTCTCCTATTTGAGAGCGAATCTCCTCCTACGAGGCCCCCCTTAAAGAGAAAATCTCTCATTTTTTGAGAGATTAGGATCCAATCTCTCCTTTTCCAAACACAGATATTTTTATCACCTTTTAACAATAATAAAACTTTTAATCTCTAGAGAATAGATGTTGCCAAACACACTACTAAAAGATCTCCAATCCCTAGAAGAAACTCCAACCCTAGAAATCATAATCATACCATTCCAAACCTACCCTTTGTATCTCTATGGGTTTTATCTTTTGTTTGCAGTTTTTCATAGATGAAATTGTTTAGATGTTTGTACGGGTTTGTTTTTTCTTTTGATTTGAATTGACACACTTCCCTTTCACTTCTAATTTTTTACTATAAAAAACGTGATTAGCATCTTAATATCCTATTTTAGCCTTTTGATGAGGTCACAAGAGCTCAATCAAAGATAATATGAAGATTGAAGATGAAGCTTCCCATCTCTTAAGCATCCAAGATTTTTATCCAAAAAGAATTGAAGACTTCATCCATTTTATACATGAATTTTCAAACCAATTCCATCAATTTAGTTACCACCATAGGGACTTTAGCCTTGAAATTACCCAATTAGCCTTCATTGAATATGATAAATCAATTGGTGCCAAAGACCCACATCTAAAAGCCCAAAAGCTAACCCAACTGAGCCAAAATTGTCCTAAGATCATTACATATGGGTCCAATGGGTCAATTTCACCTAATTCAGCCCAAATTGAAGCCTTTTGCTACCCTAAACCTACCCAAAACCTTTTTACTAGGGATTGTGGTCCACATGCTTGGAAGGAAGAGGATTTGGCAAGTAAAGTAGTTGGAGTAAGTAGGTGGAGTGGAGGCCACCTACATTGCAATGTACACAAATTGTAATTTTAGCAAATTGATTGTGTGGTTAAGATTTCATTGGAACTAAGTAGGTGCATCCAATGGCTATAAGGATGTCTAGTTTTGTAATTTTTCCTAGGCTAGTTTGTGTATAAATAGAGGACCAAGGTAATTGTACATAACACATAAAAATTTGATAATACACTTTGAAGCGCCATGCCTTGGGCGAATTTCTCCTCTCTCTCTCTAGGTGAGTTCTAGTTTGAGTTTGGTTTTTGTGTCTTGGTATTCTAGTTGCTTGAGTATTGAAAAATCTTAGTTCGAGTACAAGTCTTGCAAATTTGTCCCTACCTGGGAGAGTTTGTCTGATCTTCAATTGAATCCCCAAGAATTCAATCCTTGAGGTCTAGGGTTCCTTTTACCCCTTTGGAGCAATTGTACTGCCAATTGTCTATAAGAGGAATTTCGGCCTCATCTCCTAATCCGGTGAGCATCATCAAGTGGTTTTGGCTCGCTTCCAAATTTGCTCTGGGTTCGATGGGTGATCAGGAGCACATCTCGTCGAAGCTTGTCCGAGGATCTTCTTAGACAACCTTAGTCTTTGGATCCGGCACATCTCGAGGTTCTGCCGAATTTTCGAGCCAATGTTCGAAGGCTTTCTTATTTTCGAAGGTGAAGGGCTAGGTAGGCCTTATCCCCGATCCTAACCTACAACACCTTTGATGTGCAAACCCAATTTCATTCTATTTTTTCTCCTAAGTTATCTGTTTGGTTCAATTAGGATTTTAGTTTCGAAATTGTTATTTTGATTGATATCATATTATAGATTTTATGTCTGCCACATGTTAATATCCCACCATGTGCCTATCAAAAGATAAGAAAAAGGACTATTTTGGTTGTCAAAAGTTAAGTCAACCCATGGAGAACATCTTGTTAAGTTATCTACTTGGTTTAATTAGGATTTTAGTTTCAAATTGTTATTTTGATTGATATCACATTATGGATTCTAAGTCTACCACATGTCACTATCCCACCATGTGCCTATCAAAAGACAGGAAAAAGGACTATTTTGGGTGTCAAAAGGCAAGTCCCATGGAAAACATCTTGTCAAATCTAAATATGATTCTACTAATGCAACAAGAAGTAAAAATTGGAAAGCCACCCAGATAGATGGGACAATAACAACAATGATGATCTTACTATAGTTCTTGAGAATTGTTTATGAGTGGTGTCTTAATATGTTAGTTCTCAGTAAATGTATGATCACATGACTCACTGGCCATTTGGTCATTATCAGGATGTTCAACCCAAGTGGAAATTAAAGGACCAAATGGAGAGCTTGAAGTGCCAAAGCATGTCACTTGGTTTGAGTCAATAAAGATGTATAAATTTACATTGTTTCTTTTCATAAGAAATTATCACATTCTAGATGGAGGCATCTAACTAGAAATTTTACCTACAAGGTATAAACTATGAAGCCCACTGCCCACCATGATTTTCTATCATTATAAGTGTAACACCCTGGAATTTCAAAGATAACAATTTATATGAATTTATTCATATTTACGGAATTGCCATTGTGAAATATTTGAGTTGAATTTAAATGGGTCAATGGTTCAATCAAGACCCAATGGTTAGTAGTTTTGATTACAAAACAATAAATGGAAAAGATGTACATAAACGGGTCGAAAATCATAATTTGGTCAAATTTTGTTAAATGGGTCAAAGTGGCCAAATTGGACCCAATGGGTTGTGGTTGACATGTTTGACCATTAATTGAGCTCAAAGCTTAATTGGGTTAAGATGAGTTAAATGTTTGAGTTGGGTTTGAGTTGAAATAAATGATGGAGTTTAGTTGAGTGGACTTTTTTAGTTGAGCTACATTAATGAATGAGTTGAGTTTGGGTGAGTTAAATAAATGAGGTAGATGGAATAATTATTTTAATGAGTGGAGTGTGTGTAAGATGGTGGTGTGGGCTGGTGGTAGGTTTTAAACACAATAAAAAAAATGTTGGCTGCATGGGAGGCATTACCATGCATGTAACTCCCATCTAAGTGATGAATGAAATGAGAGTTACATTTTGGAAGTTACATGGGTTGTATGGGATGACCGTTTGAGGGTTACAAACACAAGTGGTTGATGAAAGGTGGCTGTTATGGAGTACCCATTTCAAACAAAGGACGTTGGAGCATGGAAGAGTTGCATGTCAAAAAAATGAAACCCCCACTTTGGCGTTGATGAGCATCAAAAGGATGGAAGTTACACAAGGGCATGAGGGTTTATTCCATGCTTAGGTATTCAAAGAGACAACCAATGGAGGGTGAAGCACATGGGAGTTTTCATTTACATGTGAAACTCTCACATGCAATATTAATGCAAGATGGATAGTGTGAGGAATGCACACAGCAAAACCGTTGGGTACCCTTGGTGTTTCATCTCAAGATGAAACCCCCATTTGGTTTATTAATAAGAGAAGGAGCAAAGGAGGGGGGTTACACAAATTCAAACCACAAGGGACGTTGGTTGCTTGGGGTGTTTCATTTCATAGATGAAACCCCCAAGTAACATCAAGAACTTTGATTGAGGTGGGGGAGTTGCACAAGGTTAACCATGGACTGTTTTGTATAGTTATTTGGGTTAAGTGTAGGATGGATTTTAAGTAATCATTATGTGCTTTGATCTAAGAATAAGTTAGGTTTATCTATGGACTTAGTGCTGAGTTTATAATTGGATAAATGGATCTAAACCATAGGCCATGAGGTTCAGCCAATTGGGTTGGCCGAACCCCATGAAATGGTATGACATTTCCATGAAAATATTTAATGGTTTTGTGAGATTAAAACCATATAAAGTTATGGTGTTCTTGTGGCAATTAATGGGATACTTGGGTACTGTTTTTGGTTGATTAATAAGCGGCTGAACCATGTATTATTCATGGTTGAATCAGCTTGTAAAAACCATGAGTAATCATTGTGATGATTGGACCAAGTGAACCATAGGGTTCGGCCATGGATCATTTTATGAGGACTATTTTATTAAATCAAATGGTTTCAAATTTAAAAGATCATGGAACATCTTGAGTGGTTAATAAATAATTGTTATGTGAACATTTAGACAAATCATGGGGCGGCCATTTCATGGCCGAACTATGGGGTTCTATGGCTAAGAGAGGACATGGAAGTTTAAGTGGATTTTTGGGACTTAGACTAAGTTAGAATCACATGAATGAATGCTTAACTTGCTGTTATGTAAATAAGGTTTTGGGATTTCTAGAACGGTGTACAAGCCGTGCTCGGAAGACGGTTCAAAGGAAGGGTCGAACAAAGTAAACAAGAGTAGGTTTCCTACCTTTATTGTAACCACTATTCCATATGCTGTTTTATGTTGATTTCGATAACTTATATGATTGTAAAGTTATGTTTCTAAATGACATGTTTGCATAGGCATCTCATGCATGGCATGCGATGATGGTGTTGTAACCGGAGGCCACACTCCGTCGGGGCGTCCGAAAGACCATGCGGGGTACCCTGATGATGAGAATCCCATCAGGAGGAATCCGGAGGCCACACTCCATCGGGGCGTCCGAAAGACCACTGTGGATTACCTTGACGATAAGAATCCCGTCAAGTGATGGCTGTGTTGAATGGTGATGGGTGGGACTCATACATGTCCATTTCATACATAGCATGTTTTTATGGAATTTTGTCACACATGTGTTATTATTATATTATTTGCATGTTTTTGACTAACCATGTGGTAGTCCTATTCGGAAACACTACTGGACGCGTTGATCTAACGCCCTATCTATATCCTTAGTAGATGACGCAGGGAAAGGAAAGAACGTGGATCGAGATGAAAACCAAGCATAGGAGCTTGGGCATTTTGAATGGACATGAATGGATTAATTATGGATTTATTATTTGAATTTGGACAATGTAATTTAGTAATTAGTTATGTTGGCTTGTAATAAGTAGTTAAGATAGATGCTATGGTTTGTTTTAAGTTGGATGGTTTGATTGAACGATTAGTTAAGATTGATTAGTAATTTTGGAGAATAAGTTATGTACTTTGCTATCTAAGAATGGAAAATTGGAATAGTCATAGGTTCTATTATAACCTCAGTTAGATTAAAACTAAGTTAATTCCGCAAGTTATATATGTACCATGTGCGGATCAGTTTTATGGACTTAGTTCATACGCACATGGGCTTGGCCAGTTAAGGGTCGGATTTAGAGATCCGAACTTAACTCGCGTCGTGACACTCCGCCCCGATCACTTGATTATTATATTTTAAAAAAAAAAAATAAACTCTGAAAATTAGAGTGAAAAGGGCGGGGTGTTACAATAAGGACAACCAAGGATAACAACATATGGGTCCACATATAGATTATGATCAATGATGGCTTATAGTTGGATGGACAGAGGGCGATGTCTCATCAGAATGGATCCTCCACTTGTGCATCCGAAAGAAGAAGGAAAAAAAATGGCTACTCTTGAGGGAGGTTTTCCCCACACTCAACTGAATATCTAGGAACACCAAACAGTAGTAACAAAAAAGCAAGAGAATCACAGGGGGCACGTCATGTAGGTAGAGAGCCCTACTTTTGACTCTCTCTATATAGAGATCCCCCTCTTCTCATTCCTCCAAAACCAAACGCACCCCAGGTTGTTCCAAAAGAATAGAATGATGTACCTTTAAATCCAATAAAAGAATTTAAAAAAAAATGAAATAGCCATATTTTAATAAAAATATTAATAGTGACAACAATGAAATAACTCACTTTATATGGTGATTCACTCTCTATTCCAGGGACTTCCCATGAAAGCATCATATCAAATGTTAACCTACGGAATTTCTTATCAGCCAGATGATCAGGACGCTGAGTTGCAACATTTAGTGCTTTGTACGAGCAATACTCCACAAAGTTCCTAGCATAGGAAGAGCGTTGTTTAAATTTGTCGGGAATCTCAGTCTCAAAACTATGTTGTAATTCTTCAGCCAAGACTCCAAGAATCCTGCAAATGCACAAACACATGCATGAAAGGACATGAGATTAATAAGCAGAAAACTATTGACGATACACAACAGCTCAGCAGCACCCCTGATTTCCAGCCGAGAAATCAGGGATGTGCACCCAGCAAGGATGCTGATATCCAGCAGAGAAATCACCGGATATTACCATTGATTTCCAGCCGATAGCCAGGAGAGAAATTGATGAAAAATCCTTTCTTTCTCTTTATGGTTTTTGATGTATCGATTCATACCTGTATTTTACTGTAAAAACATTATATATATATATATATATATACAGAGGTCTCCAAAAAATTGTGAAGTGGAGAACCATTCATCTGATCCATTCTGTGTTTCTATTTTCGATATGGCATCAAGAGCCAGGAACCTTTTCGTCTAAAAGATCTTGGACCCCTCCGAGAACGGTGTCTTCCGTGCTTTGCCGATCTGCACCTGTTTGGCTCCCATCAGCATCTCCTGCTGTTGGATTTGCTCAGCCTAGATCTGTGCTGCAGAGGGTTATTCAGATCTACCGCTGCACTTTCCTAATTTTTCAGATCTGAGATTCAGACCTGTTACTACTTCTATCTACGCCTCGGAGTTGGGACGCAAACCATAGCCACAGTCGCCGTTCCACATATCAGTTTTCTCTGAAACGACTGGGTGCTTTCCAATCTGAAGCAACCCATCATCGCACCTTCCTCTTGCTGCTCTTTGCATCCCTGTTTCTGCAGTCATCCTTTGTATCCCTTGCAACAGCGCAGCCAGCATCTTCCAAGTTCATGTTCATCAGTTCGACCAGATCTGAACTTTCTTAGGGCAACCTTTTCTTCGCTTTGTTGATCGCTGATAGGGTTTTTTCTTTTGGTAAAGCAGGAGTGCTTCCCATGATCTGGTTTTTAAGGGTTCTCTTATTGCTGCTGAGTTTGCCGCCCCTTTACCTCCGACCAAAAAAAAAGGACGCCACCCATTTCATTCACCTTTTGGCTTCTTCTTCAGCAAATATCTATCCTTATCCTTCATCTCTTATTGTTGGTAATTTTGTTTCACCCAAGCTTACCCAAAACAACTTTCTCCTTTTGGAAAACCCAAATCATGGGTCTTGTAGAAAGTCAAGACATGCTTGGCTTCTTGGATGATGATCTTCAAATGTCTGATCCATCGATCATTGTATCCTCAAAGGAAGATGGCGGCGAGACCACTACAAAACCTAATCCCAATTACATTGCATGGAGAAGATCTGATAGGCTCCTCCATGGATGGATTACTGGTACCCTTTCTGAAGATGTTCTTGAGTTGGCTATCGGACTTGACACCTCAGTCGTTGTTTGGCGTGCTCTTCTGGACTCTTTTGCACAAGAGTTGAAGGAAAGAATTTTATCTTCTTCAAAGCCTGCAACTGCACTCCAAAAACAATTACTCTATGTCTGAGTACATTCGCATCTTCAAAACTTACTGTGATGACTTGACTGCCATTGGTAAACCTGTGGATAATTGCACCAAGGTCTTTGGTCTTCTCAAAGGACTAGGCGGAGGATATGAGCCCTTTTGTTACAGCCATGCTCAAACCACCCATTCCATCTTATCGAGACCTTTTTCCTCTATTAAACGGTCATGAAACCATGAAGAATCTTCACAACACAAGCAACTCGTCTCCCCTTAACCATATATGGCCTTTGTTGGAGAGCGATCTAGTGGTTCAAACTACAGTCGTGGGAACCCTAGGAGAGGTAGAGGAGTTGGTGGATTTAATTCCAGAGGACGGCCTCAATCTTCTCAAGCCGGTGGTTACAATCAACAAGGCACTCCATCAGTTCAACACAATCGCGGTGGCTCTCATCGTACCTCACAAGAGCACCCTCCTGCCACATCACCTAAACATGAAGAAGAGGTATGGTGCCAAATCTGTGACAAACCACGTCACACGGCTCTCGAGTGTTGGCCTCAGTTTAATCAAGTCTATCAACCGGATGATGTGACTCAGGCTCTCGCAGCAACTTCCTTGAATGATAACTCAGAAAAGACTTAGTTTCCAGACACAAGTGCATCGTCTCACATTGTTCCATATCATGGCAATAATAGAGTCTTTGTTGGTAATGGCACTTCACTAGATATCTCTCATATTGGATCCACAATATTGGATCCAAGGAAAAAGCAGCTATGTCCTCAACCAGATTTCGTTCAGCCACAGATGATGTTTGGCATCAATAACTCAGCCTCCCTCAGTCAAGGGTAGTAGATTTTTTGAAAAGCAATAAGCTTATTATAAGCACTAGTAAAAATAAGGTCGATTATCTATGTAATAGCTGTCAGATGGCTAAGGCATATCGTCTTCCTTTTATTCAATCTCATGATACTTGCAATGAACCGTTTAGTGTGATCATAGTGATTTATGGGGCCCATCACCAGTAACATGTAATAGCCCGAATTTTCGAATCAATATATATTTGGCATTTATTGATTTTAAATTGAATTTTGACATGATAGAATACCAAATGGATCAAAAGTTGGGACAAGGGTCCAAGAATGGCCCAATTGGGCCACAAATTTGATGAAATCCATTCAATGGGTCAATGAGAAGTAATTGGGTCAAAGATAGTCAATTTGAGTTAAAGTGGGCCCGATCACCATGCGGGACCCAATGGATCAAAAATTGGTCCAAACCCTAAGGTAAAGGGGTAGAAAATAATTGGTTGGGCCGTGGGCCCAATGGTGGGCCAAGTAATTTAAAAAGGGTGATTTGGAATTAAAACCCCTAAGTTAGTAATGAAATGAAATGGTATGACCAAATGGGGCCCACCTCCACCTCACCAATTGAGGTGGCGTGTGGATCAAGGAAAAAGTGGGACCAACCATCATGGTTGACTTGGTCAACCATGGATAAATTTAAGAAGACTAAGATGGATTAAGGTAAATTAAATTGATTAAAATTATTGTAAAATTATCTAAGTTAAAATCAATGGAGTTAAAATAAAATGGCTCTAAGAAAGGTGGGCCATGAACCATGGGTTCTGCCATGGTGTATGGCCGAACCCTATGGTAATGGTTTGGGATTTCTAAGCATGGAAAATAATGTAGAGGAATGGAAATTTGAATAGATTGGTAAGTATGGTATATAGCATTTTTTTTTATGGAAATGAGGATTTAGATGGATGATTTAATCTTCATTTCGAAGTATGTAAAATGGGTGAATGAAACCAAGAAAAATGGAGAAAGAAACATCATGGGTTCGGCCATGGTGTATGGCCGAACCCATGACCCAATTTTGGATAAATTTTAGTCTAAGGTTAATGTATGTATCAATGCTTAGGAGTTTGTTTTTAAAGGGCCAAAATGAATGAAGGTTAGTGATTTTAAAAATGGATTATTTTTGGGACAAAACATTAGTCTTTGAAAATGGCATCCATAAAGGTGAACCCTAGGGTGGTGATTAATGGTTTTAATAAATGGAAAATGATGTAGAAGAATGCTAGATTTTAATGGATTTATGAAAATGATATGTGAGGTTTAAATGGGATGAGAATGGGGACTTAAATGAATAAATTAAATTATTGGTGAAAGGATTAAATGAGACAAAATAAGGGAGATAGGGTACCATGGGTTCGGCCATGGTGTATGGCCGAACCCATGATCTCTTTGTGGGCCACCTTTAGGGCCAAATGTGAAAGGACATATGGGATTAAATGTTTTTCAAAAATTAAATAATAGGTGGCTGATTTTATGATACTAGGTCATGATTAAATGGATCTAAGTATGAATAAATTGTTGGACTTAGAACGTACATAAATGGATGGATGATTGAACCATGGGAGAGGAATGGCAAAACGGTAAATAAGTGCCACATTGAAAAACCATGGGTTCGGCCATGGTACATGGCCGAACCCTATGAGGATTGAACATGGAATTGGGTATATTGAAAGGATATTATGAATGATTAATTGGAACGGATAGTTGCTGCGTTTAGGTTCGCAAATTAGAGTATTTAAATGGCCATTAATGGGTCTAAGTAGATGGATCAATTATGAACTTAATCATGGATAACGTATGGACTAATTCGGTAAATGTAATAAGGTATCGGACGTCGCAAACGGTACGCGATCGGCAACCGGATTATCGAGCGGAAAACGTAACGGAACGCTACACAGTATTCGGTAGGATTCCTACCTTTTTGTAAGCGATGGATATGTGATGGTATTTTAGATTATTTTGATTTGTCTTATGATGGAATTATGATTATGATTTATCTTATGATGAGTTTTAAGTTAGAATCATATGGATTATATTTTAACATTATGCATTATATGGCTATGTATGGTATATCAAAATTATGGTTTAAATTATGGTTTATCTATATACTACATAGCATAATGCACTACATCTCATGCATGGCATGGGCCGGAAAAACATAAACAAACCGGAGTCCATGCTCCGTCGGGGCAACCGAGAAGCAAACATGGGGTAGCTGAGGGGCCATAACCGGAGTCCATGCTCCGTCGGGGCGACCGAGAATCAGACATGGGGATAGCCTGAGGGCTATAACCGGAGTCCATGCTCCGTCGGGGAGACCGAGAAGCAAACATGGGGACAATACATTGCATGATCATACGGATGATGGGTGGGACACATGACATAGGCACCCATGGCATAGCATTCATCACATGCTTATTTTGTTATATGTTATTTTATCGGTATGTGTGTTATCACTAATCCATGTGCTAGCCCTACTCGGAGTCCTACTGGGCGCGTTAACTAACGCCCTACTTCTACCCTAGCTGATGACGCAGGGGATGGCAGAAGCGGTGGACATGACAGGAGCCAAGCTTAGGAGCTTGGGCAGCGCAGTCTTAGCTTATTTACGTTTACATTTTGGAGATGTAATTTTAAAGTAACTTAGCTTGTCGGGTTGTATAAGTTTACATTTCTTGCGATGGTTTGGACGTTACTTATGGACGATTATATTTTGTGATATAAATATGAACATAGGGGCATTTTGGTAATTCAATGTTGTATCTTCCCTTCTATCTAAAAACCGGTAGGATAGACTCTATTATCATGTTCCGCAATAATCATAATCCACGAGCTTACTTCCTACGCGTGAACCGTTCTCGTGGACTTAGCTCCGCGCACGCGTGGGGTTGGTCAGTTAAGGGTCGGGCTTTAGAAGCTCGGACTTAACTCGCGTCGTGGCGTCCGCTGCCCTCTCTCACTCTTCTATTTCAAAAAAAAAAATAGACTCTGATTTTCGGAAAACGGGTGAAAAAGAGCGGGGCGTTACATAACATCTTTTCAATGATTTCGTTATCATGTGATATTTGCGGAAGGTGACTATGTTGAGCATTGTGTGGTCTATTTGGTTGGCTCGCAACAATAGGGTGTTTCATGGTAACGTTTACTCGGCTTTGTCTCTTCTGGATTTAATTAAGTTTCGGACAGCTTGGTGGTTGGTCGGGCCAACTCGACGTCAGGATGTCTCTATTTCAAATATATGCAGAGATTGGGCTTCTATCGACTCCTATATTCATGATCTGGGGGCTTCTCATCAAGTTTGTTGGAGTCCTCCTTCCGACGGGCTTCTCAAATTGAATTTTGATGGTAATTGCACGCGTGATCTTGGTCTGACTGGTTATGGAGGGATTATTTGTACCGACTCTGGGTCTTCTGTGTTTTCTTATGCTGGGCCCATTCCTCATGGTCAGTTATCGAGGTAGAATTAGTGGCTTTATGGTGTGGTATATTGGAGTTGGAGGAGAAAGGGATCCATGGGTGCTTCATTGAGGGTGATTCACAAGTTATAGTGAGTTGGGCTTTGGGTTCTATTTGCCCGTGGAGATTTTTGGACAAAATCGAAAGAATTCGGTACATTATTGATTCCTTTGATTTCAAGATCGCTTGGGTTCGTCGTTCAGCTAATTCGGCTGTAGATGAGTTGGCTCGTCAGGGGTTATGTTTAGATTCCGAAGTTGTTTCTCATTTTTTGTAATATGTTTTCGGGAGGTCTCTCTCTGTCTTTCTTTCTTGTTTCTGTAATTCTTTTCGGAATTAATGAAGTTATCTTTAAAAAGAAAAGAACACATTGATACTCAATTTGACAAGAAAATTCGAATATTTCAATCTGATGGTGGTGGAGAATTTGTTGATTCAAAGTTCAGAAATTATCTATCGGATCTTGGCATTAAATATTAAATGTCTTGTCAAAAAACTCCAGAACAAAATAGGTTAGTTGACTACAAGCATCGTACTGTCACCGAGTTGGGCCTTACCATGATGTTCCACGCACATGTACCTCAACGTTTTTAGGTCGAGGCTTTTAGTACAGCTATATGGTTGATTAACAGACAACCCTCTCGGGTCTTGAGTTGGAACAGTCCATATGTGACCTTATTTCATAAACATCCAGACTATGGATCTCTCAGAATCTTTGGTAGCAAATGCTTTCCTTGCCTTCGAGATTACAATAAGACGAAGTTCGAACCGCGGTCCTTTCCATGTATCTTTCTTGGTTATAGTAAACATTACAAGGGCTATCGATATTACTATCCACCAACAAATCGGGTTTATCTCTCTCGGCATATTGTCTTTGATGAAACAAAATCCAGGCTCACTATATAATTCCTCACATACTGCTACTGATTTAATTGAGTTTTCTGACTGGCTTACAGATACTCCAGTGGTAGCCGTGGACTCCAACACCACTTCTTATGACACAAGAACTCCATCCACTTCAGATCCGCGCACTCACATTGAGAGCCCTACTTTCTCCTGCACTCCATGCTGGCTCAAATATGGATGAATTGAACTCACCAACTGAAGTATGTGATTGTGAGACTCATCACCCTACACGTGACGATCTGTCTCCGCAATCCAGCAGCCCTCCTGTGCAATCTGATGCCCATGATCTTTTTCCATCCAGTGCAGTATCTGAGCCTTCTCTTACCAGCACGGCAGGTTCATAGTCTCCAATCTCCACTTGTTGCAATCATGGAATTATCAAGCCTAATCCAAAGTATTTTAGTTATGATTATTGTTTGTTGGCTCATTCAATACCATCATAACCAAAGTCCATTATCTCCGCTTTCAAACATCTTGGCTGGACTACTGCTATGACAGAGGAATTATCAGCTCTCTCTCTCAATGACACTTGGGATTTGGTTCCAAGACAGTCAACTATGAATATTCTTGGTTGTAAGTGGGTCTTCAAAACAAAACTCAAGTCTGATGGTTCTTTAGACCGATTGAAAGCTCGACTAGTTGCAAAAGGGTTCAATCAGATTCCCGACATTGATTTCTTTGAAACGTTTTCTCCTGTTGTCAAGCCTGCTACGATTCAGTTTATTCTCACTATTGCTCTAACTCATGGATGGGAGATTCGTCAATTAGATATTAAAAATGTTTTTATTCATGGTTATTTAACCGAAGTTGTTTTTATGGAGCAACTTCCGGGCTTTAGAGATCCCATGCGACCACATCATGTCTGTTCACTCAAGCGCGTCCTTTATGAATTGTGTTAGGCTCCCCGTGCATGGTTTGACCAATTTAGTACCTTTGTTTTGAGCTTAGACTTCTTTTGCAGCAGAGCCGACTCCTCACTATTTATCTATCATGGTCCAAAGGGTACTTTTACTGTTATTATTATATGTTGATGACATTATTGTCACAGGATCCAACCCTTCCTTGCTTCATGATTTTATTGGACTGTTGATTCGGGAATTTGTCATGAAAGGTCTAGATTCTCTCCACTATTTTTTTGGCATCTCAGTTATACCCTTTCTGGTGGTTTATTCCTCACTCAGATGAAATATGCCTTTGATCTCTTGGAACATGCCAACATGCAAGGTTGCAAACCAGTCTCCACACCTATGGCCACCAAGTTACGCCCAAGCCAGACTGATAATGATCCTTTTTAGGATCTGTCCTTTTATCGCAGCATTTTTGGAGGCTTACAGTACCTCACTATCACCCATCCTGATATCTCCTATAGTGTCAACTGTGCATGTCAATATTTGCACAGCCCTACTCTTCTGCATTTTCAGATGGTGAAACATATTCTCTTGCTATATTCATAGGACTATCACTCATGAGTTTCGTCTTCTGGCTCACTGTCCCAATGCAACTCTATTTTTTTAAGACGCTAATTGGGAAGGATGCCCAACCACCCGCCGATCTACAACCGGGTTTTGTACCTTTTTAGGACGTAACTATATCTCTTGGACTGCCAAGAAACAACCTATTGTGGCTAGATCTAGTACTGAAGCTGAATATAGGGCCCTTGCCTCTACTGCTGCTGAACTCACATGGCTCACTTATCTTATTCGTGATCTTGGTCTCCATCTTTTATCCCCTCCAATTCTTCATTCTGATAATATATCAGCCTTGCATCTCACCATTAATCATGTCTTTCATGTTCGCACGAAGCATATTGAAATTGATTATCATTTTGTTCGGGAAAAGGTGGCTCTTGGTACTATTGTCACCAAGTTTGTTCCGTCTTCCTCACAAGTTGCTAATATCTTTACCAAAGCCCTTCCGCGCAAGCTTCATAGCACATTATGCACCAAACTGGGCCTTTGGCCTCCTCCGCGGCTTAGTTTGAGGGGGGATATTGACAATACATGACAGCTCAGCAGCACCCCTGATTTGCAGCCGATGAATCAGAATGTGCACCCAACGAGGATGCCGCTATCCAACAGAGAAATCACCAGATATTACCATTGATTTCCAGCCGATAGCCAGGAGAGAAATTGATGAAAAATCCTTTCTTTCTCTTTATGGTTTTTGCTGTATCGATTCATACCTGTATTTTTCTGTAAAAACATTATATATATCAATACAGAGGTCTCCAAAAAGATTGAGAAGTGGAGAACCATTCATCCGATCCATTCTTTGTTTCTATTTTCGATAAAAACTACAACATGGATGGCACTCATAGTGCTCATAAAAATCACAATCTGCAGCTAAATAATCATCATATCATAAATCTAACCTTCCAATATTCATTCATCAACTACTACATCACAAATGTGAATAGAAATCATTAACATGGATCATGCAGGCTGCAGATTGATCATATGGTGTGAAATGTCATCACTTTAGCTTAAAGTGAATCAATTCCAATACATTTACAACACAAATAGCTGTAACTGAATTCTAAGATTCTGATTTCTAGCAAAGGCCATGGGATGGTGAATATGCCTGCACCGTAGTAGCATTATGCACAACACTATAATGAAACTCATCTGTAGCAAAAGCACAAACCTTGTAGTCATTGGGGAAAAAGATAAAAACCTATATTCTCCCTTTGGCCCCTTTTGGATGCAAGTGAAGTAATTCAAAGATTTGTTTTAACTAAATGATTGGACAATTTCTATTCTTAGAGGAAAAAAAAAGGTTATTTTTTCTAGTACTTTCCTTTTGAGGCATCCAAAGGGAGCAAGGGTTTGAAGGAGAAATCACATATCACAGAAGCAGCCCCAATTTTCATAATCAAAGAAAAGGTCTGTGATTTGGACAAGAGAGGTATTTTCAGAGACGATGCACTATACTCTGCACTTAACGAAAATGCTCTTAAGCTGAAATACCTTTCCATACTTTTGGGTTCTAGGTATCAGTAAACATGGTGTAAGCCTAATCAAAATACAAATGAAAAACAAAGAAAATTTGATCACAATAGCTTCTTTCTCCACGGAAATTCAAAGTCAAAAGTAGGAAAGAGATGAAAACTAAGTCAGGAAAGTGAAGGCCCTAATCAAAGGCTATAATTGGGGGTTGTTAATTGGAAAAAAAATATAGAAAAAAGAAAAAACCTGGAGCAGCGGACGACGACGGAATTGGCAATGGGGGAGAGGAGAGGGATGAGATTGATGTCGATGTCATCGTCCGGCTTACTGGTGCCGCCAAAGAGGGATTTAATGGAAGTGTTTTGACGCATAAAAGACTCCAAAATCCGGAGCTTGCCCTCCATCCATCCAATGCTATCTCATTCGCAGATTTGCTCACTCTTCTCTTCCACTTTCTTTCTTTTCGTTTCGGGAAAGAGGCAGCGAGAATGGTACTTCGTTTGTGAACAGAGAAAGGCGCACCAATCGTTAGTTTGAATTTGATTGCTTGAGCGTATTAAAAAAATTGTGATATATGTATTTAAGTATTATCCTTGTTGAACTTTAATCTTCCATTTAAACCAATCAACAACGAAAACAATTGTGATATATGTATTTAAGTATTATCCTTTTTGAACTTTAATCTTCCATTTAAACCAATCAACAACGAAAACTCTAAGCCTCTATTATATATTTCCTATTGAAATATGCAGGGATTGATAATGACTATATAAAGTTTGATTTTTATTGGATCATTTAATAGTCTATTTTATAATTTTTTATTTTAATTATTATTAAATTATTAATTTTGTATTTTATATTTTATAAAATTATGACAATTAAATAGCCGGTCAGAAAGCTGATTTATACCTCAATGGAAAGCTCAGTGATCCGGCGAACCGATTTGAAGGGTTCATCGAACCAGTTCAAAGGGCAAAATAGGTAATATAATAAAACTCGTGTCAAATTATACAAAATGTCAGTGGGATGATTGTTACATTTCTTTTATTTTTTAGAGTGAAGGTACCCATCTAATCCTTCGAGATACATGTATTCTTCCCTACACACATACCAAGGCTACCATCATGGTTGGCAGTGGAGGGGTTGAATTTTACCCCTCCATCATCACTTTTGAATACCCTTTGAAGAGTTGGAGTTTTCATGATACTTACCCCTCTTTACCTCTTCATCTCCCCTGGAGTAAAAATATTTTAAATATAATTTTAATATTTAGTAACCTGAAATATATATAAGTTAAAGAAATTGCATAGTCTATATTAATTGACTTGATAAAGTCGTATTTTTAAATTCTTTTAAAATTAATTACTTTAAATGATTTTTATCTCAAAAAAATCATTTTATATTTTATAACATAATTAAATTGAAAAATATATTTTGAAAAGTAATTATAAAAATAAATTTTTAGCACACAGTGAGAATAATGATTAAACTCTATAGCGAATCAAAACTGAGTTATTTATATATCACAATAATTGAATGATAAAATTAGTCAAGTATCTCGCAATTCAAGCCGTGACAGTTTTTAATATTAATTTTATCTTAGTTGTGATTTATTAAACTATTATAATAGTTTATTATATTATATATTTCACGTCATCAAGAAATAAATTATAAATTTTGATGAAGAAATATGTTGACATTTTTTATTCATTTATTGGGATTTAAATAATAATAATATCAAAAAAATATTTTTCCTTATTTATTTTTATTGCTAGAACACAAGTATTTATTTTAAATTATAATTATGAAAAAGAATCTATAAAAATTGGACAATATTATTATAAGCAATATTGTTAGGATTTACTTCATGAATATTATTTAATAATTATATTTTATAAAATTTCTCATAAAATTGTTAATATATTAAGTTATCCCTACTTAGAAGTTACCAAACAATATTTTTTACTCTTAGAGTAAATTCTTACTTTACCACTATAATTACTAAACAAGATAAGGGTAAACCATGTTCAAAGATATCACTAATCACAGGTGACCCCTACTCATGAGTAATCCCTGTAAAATTTATCTCTCATCCAAACGCATCCCAAATTCAAATGATGAGGAGTAACTGAGAAAATGGCCTAAAGGAGTTTTAGCATAAATCAAATTTAAAACTTCTTTCTTGTAAAGAGAGCTTCTTGACCCTTAGACCAGTCTCGTCCAAATTTTATTTATAACCCATTTCATGATACTCTCTTGTTAAAATAAAATCTAATTTTCTTAGAACTGTCTAATCAATCATCATATTCCTTTTATGTTGAAAATAGAAAATGATGGAAAGAAGTGTAAGCCAAGTTTGTTTGGATACTTTTCTCCAAACGGGGGAAGGGAGATACCAACATTTATCCGGTTCTTAGGTATGGCTATTTTAACGTGATGAGATATTTAAACATCACATGGCCTAGGGTAGGAAAATGGCCACCGATGGCTAGCTTGAATTTGGTTTGCCTCAGTGTATTTATTTTGAGAAATTAATAGGAAAATACAGAGATATGAGTATTTTTTTATTATAACAAAGATCAGTATATTTTTTTTATAAAGATAAGTCTGATCTTCTTTGTTATTAAAAATAACGATCTTATATCGTTTCTCTTTATTTTGAACTCATACTATTATAAAAATCATGATACATTTGTATCTTTACTTAAAGAGTATTTTTTGTCTTCACACGTATTAAAGAATTGGTATGTGTACAAATTTTAGATATTTTTTAAACATTTCGGCCAAATTCCAGATATTTTAGTGGATTCATTCATTTACAAATTTCAAGTGAGATAACCAATTCGAATGAAATGTTTGGCCGAATTTTTTTTGTCCATAAAGACTGAAATATTGATTTCAACCAAAATTTGTACCTCAACAACTAGGGTTGTAACTTGGGTCGGGTTTTATATAGGTTGGGTTGAGAATTTCGGGTTAGAGGGTTGGATTGGGTTGAGAAGACAAAAATTCACATGAAATTCGAGTCGGGTCGCGTTGAGGATTTTACAAATTAACCCAACCCGACTCGACTACAATGGGTTCAAAATGCGGGTCGGGTAAGAATTCGGGTTAATTTGTGTTAGAATTCGGGTCGTGTAACACCTCGTTCTGCCACGGGCGTGTTATCTCCGAAACGCCTTTAAGACAAATATCGGGTCTATTTTTTTTTTGAAACTAACAACAATAATATTAATGGGGAGCAACAAAAGTACCATAATACCAACCAATATAACAGTGAGATTTAGCAATTATTACAATTATTCATAAAACTAGATGACAACTGAAACGAATATACAAGGTTCTCTCAAAATGATAGAAAAAAAAAAAGAGAACAACTTAAGTCAACAGCAATCGCCATTGCCTAAGTTTGATCCTCAGGACCCGTCGAGTCCCACCTCTATCGAAGCACCTAAATGGCAATGGGTGAGCTCTACATGCCCAGTGAAGGGACACATATATAAATCACCCAACATACATCATACACTGCATACCCACTACTATGAGATATCAAGAATGTCTACATGCATGATCACACATAACACACGCACGACCCACTGTGCGAAGCATCCAACACGTACACGACATAACCCACAACCTCCCTATCTCTAGGGCCACCACCTCCACAGAGGTCCACACCCACACCCTACAGACCGGTACAACAAGTCGTGAATCATATCCTGGCCATAAGGCCGACATGAGCTGTCCTCAACTGTATCATCCCTCGACCAATGAGTGGGCGAAACACCTTCAACCTACTCCATCATCCGAGGATTATAAACCATACCAGTGGGAGCTGTCCTCAACCGCATCATCGCTCGACCAATGAGTGGGCGAAACACCCTCAAGCCACTCGGTCATCCGAGGACCATAAACCATACCAGCGTGAGTTGTCCTTAACTGCACCATCCATCGACCAATGAGTAGGCGAAACACCCTCAACCCACTTAGTCATCTGGGGACGTCTCATCCGTCATGCACTCGGGTACCGTGACTATAGGGGCCTCTGAGATTGCCTTGGGTGAAACAACACTCAATCCAATGGCCTCCTTGAGTCTACAATAGCTACCTCTCAACTTGTCCCTCCTGGGACTCTCGGGCACCACGCCCACCCAACCGGACCATGCCTCTCCCATAGGCATGTCCGAAGGACACAAGATAGACTTGACAGTCTAAACCATACTCCATATCCCTCATGGTACTCCCGGGTACCTCCCCCTCCAAACCGGACAACGCCTCTCCCATAGGCATGTCCTAATATCACAAGGGTAACCTGGCAGTCAACCCCACACTAGGGAGTACACCCACCCAAGTCAAACCATCGGATAATCCACGAGCACCTTGCCCTCCAAATCGGACCACGCCTCTCCCATGGGCGTGTCCGAAGATTACAAGCATAGACTTTACAGTCTAACCCATACTAGGGAATACATCAACCCATGTCCAATTACCAGGTAACCCACAACTCAACCACGCTTCCACTGAGCGGTTTCCCTTAACTTCCCAACCCTAACTACCCGTCAAGCTAGGGGGTTCTCTAAATCCATATATACTAACTACATGCATGCACAATTATCTCTATACATGTCATCAATCATAGTACACCACTGCCATAATCAGGTATATATACCACTAGCTATTACATGTTGCATATATAAGTATCTCAACACGTTATGCAACCAAGGTATGTTCCAATCAAGCATAATAGGAAACACCATCTACTATCTACTGCATGTGAATCTATACCATGTTAATTAAACCATCAATCGCATGAATAACAGCTTATCACACACTTCAACCAATCATATTATCACACCATAAATCAATCATGACATCAGATAAACAACTCATGCACGCTTCCGCGAGCATTGGGTACGGATACACTCGGATGGGGTCCCCGCCACATAATGGTATCCACAGTTCCCTTGCCGAGTAGCTCATAACACCAGAGAGGCCTCATTTGCCGCATTTTGTACCCGTACATTTGATAAAGAAGTAATATACGTGAAGTGTATGTTAAAATCAATGATAGGTTCCATCACCTGTGCATTTTCGAAATCCAAGCGATAAAAACAGATTGAATGGTTGAAGGAAGCAATGCACTGGGCTACCGGGCCTGAGAAGTTGAGACTAGTCCGTAAAACTGGAACGACCCTGCAAAACTAGGACGATCCCACAATTCTGGCTGGAATGGGCTTGCAAATGGTCCAGAAATGGGCAAAAGACGACCCCCAAAATGGGCAAAGAACAAGTCCAAAACAGACCTGAAGAGGGCCTAGAAACGGGCTTGGGTTGAGCCTAAAATGGACTAGGTCGGGCTTGGAACGGGCTGGGTCAAGGACTGGGCCGTTGGACGACAGGGTTGGGTTTGGGCTGAAGTTGCTGAGCTTGGGTCTGAAGCTGGGCCTGGACACGAACTGGGTTTTGGACGAGCTGGGCCAATGGTTTGGATTTGGTTAGGCTTGGGTCGAATTGGGCTTGAGAAGGGGCAAAGGGTATGGAGGCTAGGGCCTTTGGGGAGAGAGGAAGAGGGAAGGTGAATAGATGGTGGCAGCGGCGGCGGGTCTAGGGTTTGAGGGAAGAGAAGAGGGAAGGGGAGAGAAGAAGAAGGAAGAGAAGAGAAGAGAAATGCATGGCGGCGGCGGTGGCACAAAGGGGTTAGATCTAGGGTTTCAATCAGAAAAGGAAGAGGAGAGATGAAGAGAAAGAAGAAAAGAAAAGAATAATTCGAGAGTGGAAGAGAATGAGATGGTGGCGGTGGCGGCAAAGGGAGTCGGGGGAGAGAGGAAAAGCAAGGGTGGCTGCGACACAAGGGTAAGAGTTTAGGGTTTCGGGTGAAGGAGAAGAGAGGAAGAGAATGAAGGGCAGGACAAGAGAGAGAGAGAGAGAAAATGAGCGGCAGCGGCGGCTTGAGGAGGGGAGGGGATGACTTAAGGTTAGGGTTTTGGAGAGGGAGGGAAAAGAAAGAGAAGGAGAAGGGAAAGAAATAGGATAGAGAGGTGAAAAAGAGAGAAAGGAGACAAAGGGGGCGTCAGCTACACTTGGATGGTTAGGGTTTGGGTGGTTGAAAGGGGAGAGAAAAGACCTTATATATGAGAGAGAGGGCTAGGGTTTCCTTTAAAAAAAAAAAAAAAAAAAACAAAAGGAAACACATCAATTTATAAAATGATTTCAAAGTGAACCAAAATGTGTGATTTTCAAATAATTTTAAATGATAAAATCGTCATATAAACCAAAATTACCAAAATGCCCTCTGAGCTCCCAAGCTAGAAATCGGGCAACTAGGGCCCACTATGGAGCCCACACCCTTTACATTGCTACCAAAACACCTAATTCGACACAGAGATCCAAAAATCTCACCTAAATTTCAGAAATATCGGGTCGGGTCGTTACAGGTCGGGTCGGGTTGGATTCCATAAATATTAAGTCAGATTGGGTCGAGTATCTTGAAACCTGACCCGACTCGGCCCAAGTTACAACCCTATCAACGACTGTGTCATTTCCTTTCTTTTTTAATTTTCATAAATACGATATAAAACAAATGATAAAATTGAAAGCAAAGTTGATAAGATACAAGTGAATCAAATTTTAATCTCAAAATCAACTTTTATCCACTTGATCTTAATATTTGAGATCACCAATTGTCTTTGAAAAGTTAAATAATGTGAAAGTTCTCCCTTTGATGCTAGAACACAATTGACACTAGAGAGAGGGAAAGAAGAAAAGGGAAGGGGGGTTGAATAGGTCAATCCCAGTTTCCATGGTGTTCACAAATTTCTTGATTGTTTAACGTTTAAGTGCAGCGGAATGACAATTTTAATCAATAGATTTGTTTAGTGGGATAAATTATTTATAATTTCTTAACCGATCACACTTAGTTTAGAACCCTTTGCATATTGATTGATTATCTATGCTTGTGCACAATGTATAAATAAAGATAATCAAATGCAAAGTGATGTGTGTTGAGAATAGTACTTAAATACTAAAATACAAACACACAATGATCAAACACCATATGACCAAATTTATAGTGGTTCGGTTAGCCAACCTGCATCCATTGTTAGAACAAGCTCAACCTTGAGCTATTCCCAAATCCACTAAGTGGGGACTTAAGCCCTCACAATTAGAGTAGGAATTCCACCTTACTCATTTAGCTCGGAATTTCGCCCACCACATGTAGAATAGGAATTCTATTTATTCATTTGGCTGGGAATCCCACCCACCACATGTGCCAGACACGACGCTCTAGATTTTTTATAGTAGGTTATGGAGCCAAGCCTCCTTAATCTATCTTCACAAGATAAAGGTTTTAAATAAAATTAAAACCAATAAGCACTTGCCTTTGAATCTCTTTCTCATTGATGTGTTATTCTCCTAAGATCCACCTAATGTGTGCCCGAGTTAATCCCAACACTCCACCTTGTAGCCGTCGTTGAGCAATCACAATCTCAGGGTGACTAGGGAAACTGATTATACCAAAACTTTCTTAGTTGATTATCATTGCCCCCCTCTCTTACAAACTCAATGCATATGATTAGTTGTATTAGATTTCCCAAGTGTAGGCACAGGAGAGAGAGTGATCCTTTTGTTGGCCATTGTGTAAGCTCACTAATAATGATGAGGGTCCAATAGACTTGCCAAAGGATGTCCAACTGGTTGTACAAAGATTTGTAGCGCCCGACCCTTTTTCACTCGCTTTTCGAAAATCAGAGTCTATTTTTTTTTTTTTGACATGGAGAGTGAGAGAGGGCACGGACGTCACGACGCGAGTTAAGTCCGAGCTTCTCAAGCCTGTCCCTTAACTGGCTAACCCCACGCGTGCGTGGAACGAAGTCCACGAGTACGGTTCACATGTAGGAAGTAAGCTCGCGGAATGTAACCACATGCAGAACATTATGATAGATACTATCCTGCCTGTTTTAGATAGAAGGGAAGATACATCATTAAACTACTACAATACCCCAATGTTCATAATTATGTCTCAAGATGATAACGTACAGAGTATAATCCAGGCCATAGCAAGAAATTGAAACTATTACATGTAGTCCAGCTAAGCTACTTAAATTACAACTTTTCCCAAAATAAACTTTGATAAACAAGTAGCTGCTATCCCAAGCTCCCAAGCTTGACTCCCGGCTTGTCCACTGTTTCCTCCATCTCCTGCGTCACCAGCTAGGGTAGAAGTAGGGCGTTAGTCAACGCGCCCAGTAGGAATCCGAGTAGGGCTAACACATGGATTAGTGATAACAAGCATACTGATAACAATATAATAAAACCATATGATGAATGCCATGCCATGGGTGCCTATGTCATGTGTCCCACCCATCATACACATCATCATAAATATCATATCCCCCTTGACCGCAATTCCTCGTCAAGGTGTCCCCATCTTTGCTTCTCGGTCGCCCCGACGGAGCATGGACTCCGGTTATAGCCTATCAGGCTATCCCCATGTCTGTTCTCGGTCGCCCCGACTGAGCATGGACTCCGGTTTCATTATTTTCCCGCCCATGCTATGCATGAGATGTAAGTGCATTATGCTATGTAATATATATGTAATCCATAAACTTAATATATATCATACATAGCCATATAATGCATAACATTAAAAATATAAACCATAGTATGAATATAGAATTCATAAATCAAAAACCCATCATAATACAAATTACACAATCATCAAAATAGATTAAAATAACCATCACATATCCACGGCTTACAAAGAGGTAGGAATCCTACCGAATACCGATATCGTCTTTTTCCGTTTTCGTCCGATAATTCTGGTCGCCGATCGCGTACCGTTTGCGATGTCCCGATACCTTATTATATATTTTCCAAGTTAGTCTATATCTTATCCATGATTAAGTCTCTAACTGATCATAAACCTAGGTTCATTAATGTTCTTTAACCATGTTACAAGGTTACCATAAATCAACCCTTATCTTAGCCTCTTTTTCCATTGATTAAAACACATACATATTTCAATCCATAACTGACCCATACACTTAGGTCCATTAATGACTTACCAATTATGTCGTAGGATCATTAAAATCAGTCCCTTTAATTTAAACATAACCCCCATTTATCCTACCGGATTCACAGTGACCTCTGAAAATACTCCAAACTGTACCTTTCAATTCAGTCGACTGAATTAGGAGTACAGTAGACTGAATCAGGAGTTCAGTCGACTGAATCACAAATTCAGTCGGCTGATTTTGAATCAGATTGTCTGTTTGTCTTGCCAGTTCAGTTTCAGTCGACTGAAATACATATTCAGTCGGCTGAAACATGGTTCGTACCCCTTTCAGTCGATTGAATCACAGATTCAGTCGGCTGACTTTGTATCAGGTTATCTGTTTGTTCTGCCAGTTTATTTTCAGTCGACTGAATCATAGATTCAGTCGTCTGAACTATCAACCATCCATTTACGTGTTTAATAAGCATTCCTTCAGGCGACTGAATCATATATTCAGTCGGCTGAAACTTCCAGAACCCTTTTCTTATCCGAGACGTTTGTATTCAGTCGACTGAATCATCACATTCAGTCAGGCTGAAACTCCCAGAAACTCTTTCTGTTTTCAGCCACCCTTAGTTCAGTCGACTGAAACCCTTATTCAGTCGGCTGAAACTCCCAGAAACTCGTTTCTGATTCTTCCATTATCAGTTCAGTCGACTGAATCAAAGATTCAGTCGACTAACTGTTTTGTTAATCTTCTCCGTTGCATATTTTGTACACCCTTGCTTCGTGATTTCCTTAAAAACATTACACTTCCATGCTTAATAAATCTTAAATACATAATGTCCTTAATTTATTACTTTTCTTGATCAATCTCTCCCCTTTTTATTCCATTTCTCATCTCATCATTTGATGGATCTTGGATCTAAGGCCCATAACATTTGTGGCCATCATTCATTCTAAGAAATGGATTCCATTTTTAAACCATTAAAAACTTAATATCTTGTTTAGAGATACTTACAATCCGTGGTTCTCCCGGTTGTCTCTTGTTCTTCTTGTTCCTTAGCCTTTCTCCTTCTTCTTTCTCCTTGATACCCGGCCGATGGTGAGCTCGATCAAGGTAAGGTCGCCAAGGTTTGGGTTCGGCTAATGGTAGGGTTAGATTTTTGAGGGAGAGAGGGAGAAGGAGGAGGTGAAGATAATATCTCAAGTTTGGTTCTTGGGTGGTCGGCCAACCCTTAGTTTCTTCTTCCCTTCCTTCTAAGTTTCTTCTCCTTCTTCCTTCCTTGAATGGGGTCGGTGGTGAGAGGGAGGAGGAGAGAAAGAGAGTGAGATGAGTGAAATGAGATGGGAAGCCATCTCCCATGTACTCTTGGTCTTGTCTCCATCGACCAAGAAATCATGAAAGGGGGGTATGGCCTTGCATGCCCCCAATCTTAGGGCCATTGTCCCCTTAGTGGGGGTGGTTGGAATGAGGTGGAACCACCACCCATTCCAACGATTTTTGGTGAGTCAAATAAGATGGAAATCATCTTGACTCACCCCCTCTTAACTCACTTAATTATTTTAATTTTTATTATTCAACTTAACCCCCTTTAATTTCATAAATTTAATTTCTATTGATTTCCCTTCAATTCTTTCATGAATCCACCCATGGTTGACCAAGTCAACCATGGTGGTCGGCCCCACCAGTTCCTTAGCCAACCGCCACCTCACTTGATGAGGTGGAGGTGGGTCCCACTTGGTTATGCTAGCTTAATCATCTAATCATTAACTTAGGGGGGTTTAATTTCAATTAATTGAGTTACCATTGGGCTCATGGCCCAATTAAATTATTTTCTACCATTTACCCTAGAGTTTTGAGTTAATTTCGATCCATTGGGTCCCACATAGTTATCGGGCCCACTTTGACCATCATTGACCCTTTTGGTGGATCCCATCAAATCCATGGTCCATTGGACCATACTTGGGCCTTTGCCCAAATTTTGATCCATTTATTATCCATGACACCAAAATTCCAATTTTTTCCATTATTACAATAAATAAATGCCATATATATATTGATTTAGAAATTAGGGCTATTACAAGATTGATATTTATAGAGAAGACAACCAGTTTTTCCGGACAGTCCAGTGCCGATAGGTCTGGTGCACCGAGGGGTCAGTGACTAAAAATATTACCGTTCAACTCGTTGAGCATTAAATGTACTTTCAATGGCAAAATTTATATCTGACCGACATGTCGGTGTTACTGATGGGTCGACAGTCATGGCACCGAGAGGTCGGTCCATACGAGAGGCTCGGTGTAGGGCAACACTATGCTGACAGAGTTTCAAGTCCAGAAACTACTCTTACCTAGAACGATCTGTCGCTCTTTATCGATGCGTCGATCCTGGTACTCTCGACTGGTCTGTATTACCAATAGGTCTGTTTTCTCAAGAATCCACCTGAGTTCTAAGTTCTAGAACTCATAAGTCTTTATTGAAGAGTCGTTGACCACGAGGGGTCGTTTCAACCTTTCACCGATGGGTCGGTGCAAATGAGACTCTCGATTAGAGGTATACCCATAATAACAGTTCTATGATCCAGAACGTTTGTCAATCTGGCCGACCAGTCTTTGACCATGACGGGTCGATCCTATCTTTACCGAGGGTTCGGTGAGATTGGTCGAGCTTACAGTGAACTTAATTCATATTTCCAAGTTTGCTTTTAATTCACTGTCAAACTTCTTCTCTAGGCTTTTTAATGATTTTATCATTTGTTCAACTAAGTCTAGGAATGGTCCTCCTAAGGTGTGGGTACCATCTATAGTCATCTATGACCAAATACTTGTTTTGTGATTGCCATAACGATGAACTTCAATCCGGTGGAGCATGATCTTCACTCTTGATCACTTTGAGTCTTCAAGTTTCTAGCAAGTGGTTCTTCCCGATCATGGAATTGACAAACTTAAGGACTAGGCAAGCCGGGGCACTAACAATCTCCCCCTTTGTCGATTTCATGACAAAACTTAGAAGCTAACTCAATTACAAGCCCACCCTTATCACATCACATTTGAATACAAAATATTATATTGATTACATGTACATATTCAGATGAAAAACAAGATTATGATCTTCGCATATTCTTGTTCATTGTAATTCAAATTATGATTTCTTATTTCAACACATAAGCAAGCAATTCTAGAAAATCATTAGAGGGGTTAGTCTAAAACATAATTATGCACCTATGGACTAAACTAGATTTGTATTCATGCTCCCCCACACATCTTGATTTACTAGAAACCAACACTACCCATAGCATCTCCAAGCTATCAGTGTTGAGAAGATTTTCTCCTCCAATCTTCTTTAGTTTGATCTCCAAACTCCAAGCATAGACATTCACTTATGTTTATTGGCTTCTTCAAATTCCTCCCTTTATGGCTCTCTCTCTTTCTAGAGGCCCAAGCACTTAGGCTTCACAAATTATTTCCCATAATTGATTTTGATGTGTTATAGTTTCTACTAATTTCTCCCCCATTTTGTCATACAATTGATAAAGATTAGTAGGCAAATGTCGATTTGATTTCAAGCACTCCCCCATGCTTCTTGCATTTAGTGCTTCATGTCTAAACTCATTAAATCTCCCCATTGACTAATGCATGCTTTATTCAGTTTTATCTGTTCCTGCATAAGCTAACTCCCAGCTTAGTTGATATCTTCTGTGGGACAAGCTCATTTACCTAGCTTCCTTTGAATCTTGTCTCCCCATTCTTAAAGCTCTCTTCTCTAGCTTCTACGACTCATTTCCCCCATGGAGTAAGCTATATTTTCTAGCTTTTTCAGAGTATCTCTCCCATAAACTTAGCTGCCTCTAAGTTTATTTTTCTCCTACCTTCTTTTCAAGCTTGCATTAACCTTCATTCTTACACTGTCATGACCAGTGACAGGTGCTAAACAACACATATTTTGTGCTCCCCCAAACTCTAAGGATGTGTGCAACATCACAGCCCGATCCCTATCTCCCTAACATGTCAATACATAACCAACTCATTTAAGCCTACATGTTAGTCTATTTAACAAAAACCATGTTAACCATAGACATGAGATAGAAGACATTTCATCAAATTAGGATACACACTAAATCAAACCATACATTTCATTGATAAACAAAATGTGCATTTAGTACATATGGTTTTGGAGGGGGCATCATGGATACTTAGATAAAATATCAACAACATAGTTTTTTCAAATTATAAAACTTAAGGCATGAAAAACTATCCTAAGCAGAGCCATCCTGAGGAGGTGATGTTGGGAGGGAAGGGAATTTTTGTCAGGAGAGAAGATGACGCAAGGCAAGATAGTCGTCATGAACTCTCTGAGCTAAATTTTCCACACGACTATCCAGTGCGTCCAGCTGCTCCTCTATTTGAGATACCCGTACTTCAGTTTTGTAGACAAATCGAGTCAGGGTTGTGACACAGGTGGTTTTGCTTCACCACTTTCTTGTTCTGATGCAAGGTTACCAAAGAAGTGGGTATTACCAGACTTAGAGCAGTCAATATCTTCAACATTTACCCCTTCCTCCTCATCATAACTGTCTACAACGTAAATCAATTCTACTTCGGTTCTTAGGTTTTGTCCAGATTGAGACCTGAGATGATACCGACGGCTGGATCCAATCCTAGGGGCAGGGATTTTTCTATGAGGGGTATTCTTAGGAGCAGAGCTTGATTCGAAAGTATTTTGCACGAACCTAGGTGATCTATTGAGGAAATATGAGCTGGATTCTAGGATTTTTCCAGTGGTCGAAGACCGAGATTTAGCAACCTCCCTTTTTGATATGGTTGCTTGGGAAGAGCTTCTCATACAGTGATCAGAAATATGAAAGAGATGACCAAGGCTTACCCGACCACTAAATCTCACAAACACTGTGACACTCTTGCTTATTGAAGTGGGAGAAGAAAAAACCCTATGGATTTCCGGCGAGGTATCGATATGAGATATCCCATCGACTAGTCTAGGGCACATGAGGCAAAAGGGAAATCTCTAGAGCTCAGCGGGAGAAGAAACAACGATTTTGAAATGATCTGTCGTTTTCGCAGAAAAAAACCTTTTAATTTAATCTTTCTGTCTCACCGATAGGTCGTGACCAACGACCGGTCTGCATCGATATGTCGAGAAATACCGACATATCTAACCTTACGATTTTCCCCTTTCAGACATTGTTCTGATTTCCAACAGTACCAACATGTCGTTTCCTTCGACTAGTCTATCATTCGACCTGAGTTTTTAAAGTTGAAGGATAACTGGGGTGTGTGTGTGTGCGCTTGCGGTGTTCGTAGTTCATTAAACTTTGCTCATACACCTTTCAATGCTAGTGTAGATACATACATTTACACAGGTTCTGTGCCATTAGAAGATTCAACACATCTTTCTAATGGTAGGTACAAAACATGGATTACGGATCTCTTTTCCTGGATCCAAACCAATCTAAGTACCTTGGGCACATTTAATTTAACAATTAAAATATATTGCCCAAGTCTGTGATGTCATGAGATGCGGCATTTCCAGGTTTTAAAAAAGACAAGGTGTCTATGAATCATAACTCATTCCACATAATGTGTAAAATAACGGATATTGGAACGAGACACTAAGCACACAAACTATACATTCATTTCATATTTTGAATACATTAATCATGCATATGGAAATGAAGTATGACGCTACCCACACAGCTCTCATGCCTGTTATCATGTTATTACTCAAACATGATAAACAATTTTACCATTTTTCAAAAACACTCCAATGAGGTTCATTCCTTGGAACGAGCTGGTACATAAATGGATTATAGATAGACATATTTGATCATTTTGATCAACACTTTTGGTAATTCATACCAAACTAAAAATTCATTTAAAGACATAGAGCATGTTTCATCCCTCAACGGATTCACAAGTTTAAGAGCTTGGAATGAAACGACAATGTGTATGTGTACCATATCAGCTGTAATCACATACACACCCTATATATGAGGTGATGCACTACCTGCATTCATTTCCTAAAGATACACAAGTCACATGGCATATGAAATGAGATGAGATAAGTATATTCCAATACTTTAGTGCAAACTTACATGTACACACAAATATCTTACACTAAATCAGTTGAACAATCAAACAAGAACATGGATTGAAGGTAAGATACACAGGTGATTCCAGAAAAGATGTTTCCAATGTGATACCAACAATGATAGCCCTTTACACATTTGAACATAACATTGTGAGACTTGGAATCTAAGTCCACAATCTAGTGATGGCCTTTTACCAAATCTGGTTTTCATCTTGGGTGCCTTCCCATTTGACTTTGTGAATCAAAACTCCAGATTTTGTACCATGATGTTGACCTAACATAAGAGGCAGACATTTTGGTACATGGCCTCATAGGATACTTGGAGGTTGCCATCCTCATAAAGTTTTTTTAACCCATCATCTTCTTCTCTAGAGGATGCAACTTGGACTTTTTCAATGGATGAACTTAGGTAATCACTTATACACATTGGTCATGATAAATGATGTCATCGATTTGGCTAGAAGAGACAATTTTTTGTGGATTATTTCAGCCTCTTTTGTTATTTCATATGCTTTTAAATATTATAAAAGCACATTATGAAACAACACTGATGAATGCTACTAGTGTTTGATTAAAACACATCGTCATTTCATCACTAGTCCAAGCTATTTGGTCTTTGGGCTGAGTGGTCATAGAAGTTGAAGGTTTATTGAATACCTCTTCTATAGGCTTAGACCACTTTTTATTCACCTTAACATATTTATAGATGAAAACATTCAAAGTTTTCCATAATTGCTTTTCATCATAAATGGAGGTTTGGAGATATCATGGTTTTTCTCTCATAGTCATTGTTCTAGCATGGATCAACTCAGATGGTTAAATCCTTTATGTAAAGCACGAGGCTCTAATACCAATTGAAAGTTCTCCCTTTGATGCTAGAACACAATTGACCCTAGATGGGGGGGGGGGGGGGACCTAGTTTCTATGCTGTTCGCAAATTTCTTAATTGTTTAAAGTTTAAGTGCAGCGGAATGACAATTTTAATCAAGAGATTTGTTTAGTGTGATAAATTATTTATAATTTCTTAACCGAACACACTAAATTTAGAACCGTTTGCATATTGCTTGATTATCTATGCTTGTGCAAAATGCATAAATAAAGATAATCAAATGCAAAGTGATGTGTGCTGAGAAGAGTGTTTAAATATTAAAATACAAACATACAATGATCAAATACCATAACACCAAATATATGGTGATTAAGTTAGCCAATCTATATCCACTGTTAGGACTAGTTCAACCTTGAGTTATCCCCAAATCCACTAAGTGGGGACTTACACCCTCATAATTAGACTAGGAATTTCACCTTACTCATTTGGCTGAGAATTTCACCCACCACATGTAGAATAGGAATTTCACTTATTCATTTGACTGGGAATTCCACCCACCACATGTGCCAGAGATGATGCTCTAGATTTTTTATAATGGTTCCGGAGCCAAACCTCCTTAATCCACCTTCATAGGATAAAGGTTTTAAATAAAATTAAAACCAAGAAGCACTTGCCTTTGAAGCTCTTTCTCGTTGATGTGTTCTTCTCCAAGATCCGCCCAATGTGTGCCTGAGTTAATCCCGACGCTCCACCTTGTAGCCGTCGTTGAGCAATTACAATCTCAGGGTGACTAGAAAATTGGTTCTACCAAAACTTTCTTAGTTGATTATCCTTTCCCTCTCTCCCTCACAAACTCAATCCATATGATTGGTTGTATTAGATTTTCCAAGTGTTGGTACAAGAGAGGGAGTGATCCTTTTGTTGGCCATTGTGTAAGCTTACTGATAATGATGAGGGTCCGATAGATTTGCCAAAGGATGTCCAACTGGTTGTACAAAGATTGGTATTTATAGAGAAGGCAACCAATTTTTCTAGACAGTCCAGTGCCAATAGGTTGGGCGCACCGAAGGGTCGGTTACTAAAAATATTACCGTTCAACTACCCGACCATTGAGCATTAAATGCTCTTTCATTGACACAATTTATATATGACCGATAGGTCTATGTTACCGATGGGTCGACAGTCATGGCACCCAAATGTCGGTCCATACGAGAGATTCGGTCTGGGGCAACACCATGATGACAAAGTTTCAAGTCCAGAAGTTAGTGTTACCGAGAACGACCTGTCTCCCTTTATCGATGTGTCAGTCCTGATACTCTCGACCTGTCTGTGTTACCGATATGTCTGTTTTCTCGAGAGTCTACCTGAGTTCTAGAACTCTTTATGAAAGAGTCGTTGACCACGGGTGGTCATTTTATCCTTTCACCGAAGGGTCGGTGCATACGAGACTCTCGATCAGAGACATACCCAAAATGACAGTTCTATGATCTAGAACCTTTGTCAATCTGGCCGACCAGTCTTTGACCACGATGGGTCTATCTTGTCTCTGCCGAGGGGTTGGTGAGAACGACTGGTCGAGCTGACAGTGAACTTAATTCATATTTCCAAGTTCGCTTCTAATTCACTGTCAAGCTTCCTCTCTACGCTTTTTATTGATTTTATCATTTGTTCAACTAAGCCTAAGAATGGCCCTCCTAAGGTGTGGGTATCACCTAAAGTCATCTATGGCCAAATACCTATTTTGTGATTGCTATAACGATGAACTTCAATCCGGTGGAGCATGTGTAACGCCCTGCCCTTTTTCACTCGTCGAAAATCAGAGTCTATTTTTTTTTTTTTTATAACATATAGAGTGAGAGAGAGCGGGACGCCACGACGCGAGTTAAGTCCGATTTTCCAAAGCACGGCCCTTAACTGGCCAACCATACTTGTGCGTGGACCGACTCCACTAAAACAGTTCACGCATTTTAAAGCTATACTTGCAGAATAACCATGTTGCGGAATTATCATATGATTAGAATTATTATCTCTATCCATTAATTAGCAAGGAGGTCAATCACCATATAATAAACTGAACTTAAGTATCCAAACCATCAAACCATAGCAAAATAATATCTAAGTTATTACAGTCCCAAAGTGCAATTAACTCAAATACATTGTCCAAAATAAAAACTAAATAAAGTAAGCAATAAGCTGCCCAAGCTCCTAAGCTTGGCTCTTTTCGCGTCCATCGCCCGTTCTGTTCCCTGTACCATCATCTAAGGTAGAAGTAGGGCGTTAGTCAACGTGCCCAGTAGGTATTCCGAGTAGGGTCATACACATGGATTAGTATAAAATCAGAATAGATACATAATATCAAAATCATGCTAAATCAATGCCATGCCATGGGTGTCATATGCCATGATTTCCCAATCCTCTTGATGAACAAGCCACATCAATGTATTCATTGTTATGACTCCCCACGCATGCCTTATCGGTCCCACCGAACAGAGCGTGGACTCCTCTTTCATTTCAAACATCATATACGATTTCCCGTATGTCAATCGGAATCAGTGCGGATCCCTCCCCACGTTTGTTTATCGGATACCCCGAATGGAGCTTGGACTCCTCTCATATGTTCCCTCCCATGCCATGCATGAGATGTGAGTGCAATCACGCTATTTCATATTAAATTCATAATAGCATTGAAATTCCATCCTTAAAACATAAGCATTTTGATACCCAAAATAGATCATCAAATATGGAAATAAAATCATTACATGTACATAATCCAAAGTGTTTCAACAAGGTAGGAATCCTACCCTCGTCCAAGTATTGTATCCTTGCGTTTTCGTCAAAACCGATCACACCCCCGCTTGCTGAATGTTTTTACCTTAAATGAATTCCATCATATAAAATAATCAAATTAATTATTTAATTGATTTAAATCATTCCTTACATCCTTCCAATTAAACTTAACCATTTGGAAAAGGAAATCATACAAAAACTTCACTTTTAAAATTAGTCGGTTACTCATCCGCAGCCCATCTTGCGGACTACAGAAACCCGTCCGCGGATGGTAGAAACCCGTCCTACAGACTGTAACCCGTCCGCAGACAGCACAACACACAAGTCTGTTACCCTTCCGCGGACGGTCGAAACCGGTCCTGCGGACGATAGAAACCTGTCCGCAGACAGCGTACAGCCGTGGTCCGCTACCCGCTGTCAGTCCTCACTCGTTACCCGTCTTGCTGACGGTCCACACCCGTCCGCGGATGATAAAAACCTGTCCCGCGGATAGTAGACACCCACCTGTCCCACAGAGAGTGTAACCCGTCCTTCATACATATCACCCGTCCGCAGATAGTACCATATTATGTTTGTTACCCGTCCGTGGACGGTCGAAACCCGTCCCGCGGACGGCAGAAACCCGTCCTACATACATATCACCCATCCGTAGATAACCCATGTCCAGTTTATTATCCGTCCGCGGACGGTCGAAACCCGTCCCGCGAACAGCAGAAACCCGTCCTACATACATATCACCCATCCGTAGATAACCCATGTCCAGTTTATTATCCGTCCGTGGATGGTCGAAACCCGTCCCGCGGACGGCAGAAACCCGTCCTACATACATATCACCCATCCGTAGATAACCCATGTCCAGTTTATTATCCGTCCGCGGACTGTCGAAACCCATCCCGCGGATGATAAAAACCCGACCACGGCGATGATACCTGTCCCAGACAGTGCCATCCGAAATCAGTCCTCATTTAATTTGATGTTTGGCTTGACCTTTCCTTATGAAATTCATTTCTTATATTTAACATATATAATGTCATCCATATATTTTTAAAATCAATGAGTATGCCCTACTCACTAACCCCACTAGGGTCTTGTCCATTATTGTAAACATTTAGCCATTTCGTTGGATAGATTTTTTAGTTCATGGCCTTATCATAATTTCTTTGCCAACTTTTCAATCAATATGGAACCCCATGGTTTCGGCCATTCATAGCCGAAACCATATTTCCCTTAGCTTCTATTAATCATTAAACCCTCGTTAAACATTACATACATTTTCCGCGTCTCCTCCGTTTCTTTAGGTCTGATCTTGCTCCTCCGTCCTTCTCCTTCTTCAGTCCTTGTTCTTCTTCCAAGTCTAGAGCCGAAATGGGAGGGAGAGAGATTAAAACCTCCTTGTTCTTCAATGAAGCATTCGGCCAAGAGTGTTGATTGAGAGAGGGAGAAAATGAGATGAAAATCTCTATGGAAGGATCGGCCAAAGAGGTCTCTTTGAAATCAACCCCCAAACTCCTTCCTTTCTTTGTTAATTCCTTTCTTTCCTTGATGCTTTGCTGGCCCTCTAAGTGTTAAGACCAAATGTGGGAGAGAGAGAGGGAGAGAGAGACAAGAATCAGCTAAGTGTAGTTTGAGAGAGGGAGAGAGAGAGATGAGAAGGAGAGAGATGAAGATCCTTATCTTTCCTTAGGATGGAAAAATCGGCCAAAGGGGTGGTGTGAGCTCTTTGAGTACATTAGCCTAACCTCCCAACCACCCACATTACTCCTTGGTTTTTCCCATGTGTCCCTTGGTTAACCAAGGAGACACATGGCTTAAGCTTGGGGCTTCCCCCCCTCCCAACGACGGTGTCTAGGGTTTCCATGAGATGGAAACCCTCCATCTCCCCCTTTGACTCACTTAGGCCTCTTCCACTTCCATGTGACTCACTTGATTATTTGAACTCACTTCCCATTCAACTCTATCCCAACTCACTTTATTTTTCTTGAACTCATTTCCATGTAACTCAAATGATTTTTAATTTCCAACCCAATGTAATTCAACTCACCATATTTGAACTCACCCATGGTTGACGAAGTCAACCATAGTAGTCGACCCTACATGTTACCTTAGACCACTCACCACTTCACTGGTCCCACTTGGCTATGCCACTTACATGCCACCTCACTTGATGAGGTGGATCCCAAGCCTTGGGTCTTAAGTGGGTACATGACCCAATTAAATTAATTCCTTACCCATTTACTTTCCAAAATCTATTCACTTTGACCCATTGGGTCCCAATTGGGTAATTGACCCAATTAACTACATTTACCCAATTAATTAAAATCAAACCTTATCCATGATCTGTTGGATCATAATTGGGCAATTGACCCAATTCTTACCCATTTAAAATCTATTTTATCCATAAGTCTTAAATTCAACAAATTAAACAATTTAAATAGTCAAAATCCAATATATTATTGCATTGAAAAATTCCGAGATGTTACAGCATGATCTTCACTCTTGATTACTTTTAGTCTTCAAGCTTCTAGCAAGTGCTTCTTCTCGAGTCATGGAATTGACAAAATTAGGGACTATGCAAGCCAGGGCACTAACATAATGGTTGGTGATTTCAACAATTAAGAACAAATCACTAAAATGTTGTTTAGGGTTTAAATTTAGTCCATATGTAGTTTATCAAATTTATTTTAGTCCGTAAGATTGATTTTTAAATAAGATTTATGAAATTTAGAAAAAAAAATCAATTGGATGACTTGGGTAGACTTCTTCAACTAAACATTGTTTTTTTAGTCAAGCCTTTTCCTCTCATTTCTTAATTTGGTCTATAATTTTTCTGTCATTTATGTTATTTTATTTTCTTCTATGAATCGTTGTATTTTTTTCTTTTTTTTTTCTTTCTTTAATTTCAATCTTAAATATTTTTATGTTTATGTGTATTTTAATTTGATATTTCAAATCTATAATTTGTTATATCTTGCAACTTTTGCATGATAAACGTGATATGTATAAATTGTGTGATTTTGATTTGAAATGAGAAAAAAATACATAGAGTTTAAATTTTGGAAGAATCAAATACTAACAAATAGTTCTGTGATGTGGCATTATAGAACTTGGCTAATGACTTTATATGTAATAATTTTTCCTTGAAGACTAGTTCAAATGATACATTCATATAAACTATCGCTTGTGGTGCTTACAGTGGACTCAAAAGATGCTTGCCCCAAGTACTCATGCTTTTCCAATGGACAGTGTGGAGTAGCACCACAAACATGGTGACTAGGTCAATTAAAATTTAAAGTGGAGCCCACTTCGTAGAGCACTTGCATTATACTAGTGTATTTAATATTGATGTTTTAAAATTTTAATCTACCATTAAATACAACCTATATATGGTATTTATTGACCTAGGAAAACTTATGATAGAGTTCCAATGAAACTAATATGGAAAAGATTAAGAAATAATTGTATTCCAAATGGCAATGTTAAGTTATGTAGGATGCTGCAACTACAATATTAAAGCCATGTACAAAGAAACAATGAAATTCCTAATTAGAGTGTATTAACGGCAAGTTTTCACCCAATTGACTTTCTTTAAGTGTGGCATTCTCTTAATTGTCAGCTTACCTTATCAAAGGATTGTAAAATAATATTGATTGATTCTTTCCTCCTTCGTGAAGCCTATAATTCCTATTTATACTAGTATCAATGAAAAATGCAATGAGCCAAATTCCAAACTCTACATTGTACAGATATTATTGATTGATTATTTCCTCCTCCGTGAGCCTTTAATTCTTATTTATACTGGTACCAATGAAAGAGGCAATGAGACAAATTACAAACTCTACATGGTACAAAGTCATATGATCTGAGTGTGGGTTACATAGAGTTCTTCGAATCCCTCTCTCCCATCCCAGCGAACTCTCTACTTCAACCTGGTTCTATTGCTGCTCTTCTCTCCTTTCAAACCCCCATCCCACATCCTTTTCGAGCTAGTCTTCGTTGCGTTACCCCAAAGCCAATCTGGGTCTTCTTCCATAGAACCCCTAGTCTCCTATTATTCTTCAAATCTGAGAATCTTCCTGATCTAAGCTTCTTCAATAGGTGTTTTCCTTCTATTTCAGTCCTCTCTCCACTCGTTGCCTGACCATCACCTGCAGGAACTGGCTTTCCTTCTGTATGTTGTTCTTTTACCAGATCTGCATAGGCATTGTCCCAGTGTGCCTTCTCCTCTCAGTATACATGCTACCGCTCTTGCTCTCTCGGGTCCCCATTCAGATCTTGGTTCCCCTTCCTCATCGTTGGCACACCCATTTACTTGCTCTTGGATGGATTTCCTTTTGCCAGATCGGTGTTTCGTCTCTGTTGCTTGACTTTCTCTCCCCAGGCATTTGTTGAACCCTTGTTGCGCAAATTTTATATTTATACTCGTAAGCGTACGGACCATTAGATAGTATAGTGATTGAACGCGAGGTCGACCAAAGAGAATTATGGAAAATATATCCAATAAAAATATTAAAAAAATATAAACTAATCATAATATTTGGAATAACATTGTTTAACACATTTAACTGGTGGAATTCATTAAGAAATTTAAAAATAACCTAAATCTAACCTAGATCTAATTAGACATAATTTTAATTTCAACCAAGTTCTATCATTGAATCAGATTTATAAAAATAAAGAATAAAAAATCAATAAATCAAATAGAATACATACCCAATGGAATTGGTCTTTAAAAATCAATCGGCATTATTTTTCCAATTTTATTGACAAAATCAAAGCCTAGAACACAGAGCTCGCATAAATTAATTAACGTTGTATTCATGTCATCCATTTGAATTATTCAAGAATTAAAACCATGAAAGTCTAAAATTGAACCTTAGACTAAATAAAAGTTTGGTTCTAATTTTAAATTTTCATTGCACTTTTGTAAAACAAAAGCCTTAGAAATCATAATGAAAGTCCTATCAAATCTAAGTTTTCATCGCATCCGATTCCAGAGTGGGGTGGTAAATTCGATCATAGCATTAAATTTCAAGAACAAAAATTGAGTTTAAGACATTCATCACACAAACATCAGTTAATTGGAAAACCAGATTCTAAATATTTCATTGCACTTTGATTTTATTCAATAACATGGAATTCGAATTTACATACTTTGAAATTGAATTCAGAAATTATAGAAATTAATCTGGAAAAGAAAATTAGAATTCAAGCCTTAGACCCTTGGAGTACACGAATTTCCAATGTATTTTTCCTTCTTTTTCTTCCTTCTCTTCCTTTGGTCCACGCCTGATTTTAAATCTCTAGAGCCAAATTTGAGTTTTACCCTAGAACCATAGCATCTATTTATAATGTTGCGGAGGAGGAGAGACAAAACCCTAAAACCAATAGGGTTGGGCGAAAATTGGATAAGAAATCTCCAAGAGGATCGAATTTGATGAGTGGTTGACTCATCTTTCTTGCTTAACAATCCAAGATCCAAAAGCTTCTCTCTCATCTTCCATCTGTTCCACACTGATTTTGACTTGTGAAACAAGGCTTCATGCGAATTTGATATGCGTATCTTTGGATAGACTTTTTCCCCAATTCCCCCTGTCATCCCAATCTCTAGAGATCCAATCTAGTTGGCCTCTCTATCCTCCATTAGAATTTCCTTGTTCAATCTTTTTTAAATTCGAAATTTTGCTTGTGTCATGACCAGGTTCATTGCAACTTCTTCTCCAAGCAAACCTCTATTGTTCGAATTTTATGTGAGCATGACACCAACCTCTGATTCCGTGCGAATTTCACTGGGCTTGCATTTGAACTTTTGACTTCAACTTGGCTTACATGTAACAACCCGACTCGATTTTTCGGAATTTTAGAATTTTGGTAGCAGTGGAGAGAGTGTGGGCCTTAATTTACCTGGTTTCGAGTTCAGACACTTGGAGGACGTTTCAGTAATTTTGGATTATTAATTATTTCGTCATTTAAAATGTTTGAAAATTACACGATTTCCCCCGTCGACGTTTTGCACTTGATTTTAGAGGGTTTTAACTTATTCTTGAAAATTTAAGACTTTAAATTTTTATTTAGTTATGATTTTTTTAAAAGCAAAAAAAAAAAATGGAATAAATACAATAAAACCTAAAACCATAAAAACCTCCCTAAACCCTAACCCTTTAAACACCCCCTTCTTCCGCACAGCACTGTAGCACGCGGCTACAATGCTGCCGCTGCTTCTCTCTCTCTCTCTCTCTCTCTCTTTCCCGTCTCTCTCTCTTTCTCCCTCCTCTCACCCTCCTCTCTTCCTAACCCTAACCCTAAGCTCTCTCTTTCCCCTCACTCAAACCGCCGCCGCTCTCTCTCTCTCCCTCTCTCCTTCTCTCGGCCTCTCCCCTCTCCCATTTATACCAATGCTCTGCCCTCCTCCTCCTGCCCCCATCTCGTTCAGACGGCTTCAACACCAATCTGTCGGATTCCATCCTTCCCGCCGTCGTCGGAGTTCGGATTCGCCGCCCCTCCCTTCGACCGAACCTGGTAACCTCTTCCCTCCCCTTCTTCTCCTTCTCTTTTCTCCTTATTTCCACTATTTTCCATGCTTTCCCTTCTTTTCCCCCTCTTTCCCCCTTTTTTTCCCTCAGTTTTCCCAACTGGATTACTGAGTCAACTCAGTCGAGTCATCGTGTTGACTCGGCTGAGTTCAGTTCTGGGCAACCCAGGCCTAGTCCGCTGTGTAGCCCAGTGGGCAGGGGGGCCGGCCCCAGCTCGCCAGACTTGGTTCGGCCCTGCCCACCTTCGGCCCCGCCCGATTTCAGGCCTAACCCGGTTTGGGCTCGGCCCGTTTCGACCCAGTTTCGGGCACGACCCAATTTCAAACCCGGTTTCCAGTTTTGGGCTTAGTTTCGAGCCCGGCCCAATTTTGGACCAAGTTTTCAGTTTCGGGCCCACTGCAATTCAATTTGGACCCGACTTGCTTTTGGGCCCGTTTGTAGTCCAGACTTAGTTTGACCCGTTTTGCCCGGTTACTTATCCTTGTGCTCTTATTTCAACAGATTGAACTTCCTTCAACCCAGCGGATCCGTTTTCTTGATTTGGATTTTAGCAATGCGCACACAGTTGAGGGAACTTATCATCGCTTTTAGCATACATCTATGCATATTACTACTCTATCAGATTGTGGGTACAGAATACGGCGAATGGGGGTCCCCGGTATTATGTGCCACTCGGCAAGGGAACTGTTGATACCATTATGTGGCGGGTTCCCCATCCGGGTGTATTCGTATCCGATGCCCGCAGAGGGATATATGAGCTGCTTATCTGATGTCATGATTGATTGATTGTGTGGTGACATGACTAGAGTTCATTTTTGTTGATAATATGTTAAGATGCCAACATGCGAATATGTGATATGTGGTGGTATATGCCTGATTATGGTGTGATGTATTCTGTTGATAATATGCCATATGACTATGTGATGATTAGTTTGGACTGCTAGACTTTATAACATGTTTGGATGTTAACATGCTAGCCCATGATAGATAGTGATATATATACACCTGATTATTATATGATGAACTATATTAATAGTATGTGCAGCGGTAATTGTGCATGCATATAGCTAGCATATGTGGGATGCCGGTGGGGTATGGGTACTAGGCCACATCAGGATCTAAAGACTCCCCCTAACTTGTCGGGTAGTTAGGGTGGGGATGTTGTGTAGGACTGCGCAGTGGAAGTGTGGTTGGATTATGGGCTACCCTGTGGTTGGACATGGGTTGAAGTTTTTCCTGGCATGGATTAGATTGCCAAGTGTGATCTTCGAACACTCCTATGAAGGATGTGTGTTCCTATTTGGAGGGCGAGGTGCCCGAGAGTTCTAAGAGGGACATGCTGTGGGGTAGTGATGGCAACCTCTGGGAAGTTCTGGGGTTGAGTGTTAGCTCGCCCAAGGCCGACTAAGAGGTCATCACAGACACTCTACCCGAGTGCGTGGCGGATGAGGCGTCCCTAGTGGTCTAATGGGTTGAGTGGTTCGCCTGCGTGGAGACCAAAGGGTGGGATGGTGACTTGTAATCCCCAGATGACCGAGTAGGCTGAGGATGTGCTCACCAGTTCATTGGTCGAGGGATGATGCGGTGAGGCACAGCTTCTGCTGCTATGGTTTGTCATTCCCCGGATGACCGAGTAGGCTGACGATGTGCTCGCCCACTCATTGGTCGAGGGATGATGCTGAGAGGGATAGCTCCCGCTGGTATGGTTTGTGATTTACCGGATGACCAAGTAGGCTGAGGATGTGCTCGTTCGCTCATTGGTCGTGGGATGATGCCGTGAGGGACAACTCTCATTGGTATGGTTTGTGATTCCCTGGATGGCCGAGTAGGCTGAGGACGTGCTCGCCCGCTCATTGGTCGAGGGATGACGCAGTGAGGGACAGCTCCTGCTGGTATGGTTTGTGATTCCCCAGATGACCGAGTAGGCTAAGGATGTGCTCTCCCGCTCATTGGTGGAGGAATGATGCGGTGAGGGACAACTCCCACTAGTATGGTTTGTGATTCCCCGGATGACCGAGTAGGTTGAGGATGTGTGCTCGCCCGCTCATTGGTCGAGGGATGGTGTGGTGTGATGTTCTAGGCTATGATACCTGTAGGGTGGGGACAGCCTACAGTATGGTGTGATGAGATGTTCCAGGCTATGACACTTGTAGGGTGGGGACAACCTACAGTATGGTGTGATGAGATGTTTCAAGCTATGACACCTGTAGGGCGGGGACAGCCTATGGTGTGGTGTGATGAGATGTTTTACGCTATGACACCTGCAGGGTGGGTACAGTTTAATGTATGGTATTCCAGGCTATGACACATGTAGGGGTGGGTACAATCAGATGTATGGTATTCCAGGCTATCACACATGCAGGGTGGGTACAGTCTGAAGTATGCATTCCAGGATAGGACACCTGTATGGTGGGGACAGCCTGTGGTGTGATGTGGTAGTGTGTTTACCCGTGGTTATGACTTTGGGGTTCATTGTTGAGACTTGTTGTAACATCCCGAATTTTCAAATGCATTATTATATTGGATATTATCTATTTTAATTGTTAAATTTAATATTTATAGATGGAATGAATGTTAGATGGGTTAGAATTGGGGCAATGGCCCAATTAGGGTGCAACGGATCATGGATAGAGTTTGATTCTAATTAATTGGGTAAATGTAATTAATTGAGTCAAATACCCAATTGGGACCTAATGGGTCAAGATGAATTGATGTTTAAGGTAAATGGGTAAGGAATTGATTTAATCGGGTCATGTACCCAATTAAGACCCAAGACATGGAATCCACCTCATCAAGTGAGGTGACATGTGTATGAGGTGGCACGTGAGTGACATGGTGAAGTGGGACCCAAATCCACCTCATCAAGTGAAGTGGCAAAGGATTTAATGCACATGCATGGTCGGCTAACCATGGTTGGGTGAGTTCAAAAGGGTTAAGTGAAGTGAGTTGAGTTAAGGAATCATTTAATTAAGGAATAAATTCAAGTCTTGAGTTAAGAGTTACATGGGTGAGTTCAAATGGGGTGAGTTGAATTATATTGAGTTGGAAATAAAAATCACTTTAGTTAGATGGAAATGAGTTCAAGAAAATTAAGTGAGTCGAAGGGTAAGCCATGTGTCTCTTTGGTTGGGACACATGGGAAAGACAAAACCCCAAGTGTAAGCCATGCATATTCTGTAACGCCTCGCATTTTTTCACTATACTTTCCGAAAATTAGAGTCTATTTTTTTTAAAAGAGTGATAGAGAGCGGGCAATCACGACGCGAGCTAAGTCCGAACTTCTAAAGTCCGACCCTTAACTGCCCAACCCAATGTGTGCATGGACTAAGACAATGAAAACGGTTCACACATAACAATATAAACATGCGGATTAAAATCATAACTGTGGAATTATAATAGAACCTAAGTCTACTCCATTTTTAGATAGTAAAGTACTCCAAGTCTTATCCATAATTAATATATCATAATTATCCAAATAAACATCCAACCATAGCAAATTATCTAAACTATTACATGCCCGAAGTGTAGTTACTCAAATTACAAGTCCATAAGTAATTTAATCAAAATATAAACTAAAAGAATCCAAGCTCCTATGCTTGGCCCTTTTCGCGTTCATCATTCTCCTTGTTTCCTGTATCATCCACTAGGGTAGAAGTAGGGCGTTAAAACAACGCGCCCAGTAGGTATTCCATTTAGGGCTAACACATGGTTAGTACAAAACATATATAATAATATCATAATGTCAAAAACCATATAAACCATGCCATGTCATGATGTCAAATGCAACGAGTCCCACCCATCATAAGTACATATAAGTGCCCCCACATCATCTTTCGGATGCCCCGACGGAGTGTGGCCCCTCCAGTTTCTTCTTGATGGAAATGCACATTAAGGTATCCCACATAGGTTTTTCGGAATGCCCCGACGGAGTGTGGTCCCTCCGGTTTTTCTTGATGGAAATACACATCAAGGTATGCCACATAGGATTTTCGGACGCCCCGATGGAGTGTGGCCCTTCCGGTTAAGTATCCTTCACCCCATTCCATGCATGAGATGCTAATGAAATACATGCTATTTTATATTGTAAACATAGCATTAAAACTTACAATTGAAACATATCTTTTACAACGTAAATTCATCAAAATAAGATAAAACATTGTACATAAACCCATGGTTTCAAAGAGGTGGAATCCTACCAAAGACCACTAACGTGTCCTTGCTCTTTCGTCCGGTAACCGCTCACAATCGTACACACCTTGTGAGGTCCCGTTACCTTATAATATATCAATCAATTAAAACCATGTCCCATTTGATTTACAATAATGTCTAAGTCCATAAACCCAACTTGTGGGGTTCAGCCATACACTATGGCCGAACATCACTTACTAGGTTTTAGTCCCTCCTTTGATTTATTAATCCATCACCCCTAAGTTAATTTATTTAAACACTTAGTCCGCCAAAACACACTTTAGTGGGGCTCGGCCATACAACATGGCCGAACCTCACCTTCTTAGTAACCACCTAAGTCCATAAAAACACTTCTCATGGGGTTCGTTCATACACCATGGCCGAACCCATGGTCCATTAATTTTTACTTATTTACAACATTGCCATTATACATATCCATAACCAATCCATAATATTGCTCCATAAACGATCCATTAACCGTGATATAAAACCTCATATGACCCATTAAGTTGGTTCATGGGGTTCGGCCATACATCATGGCCGAACCCATGATATCATTGTTCCATCCTCCTCCTTAATTTATTTACCATAATAAATCCATAATCGACCCATAAAATTGTTTCATGGAGTTTGGCCATTCACCTTGGCCGAACCCAAGGTCCATAGTTCTCCATCTTTTGCATCATTTTGATCCTTTTAAGGTCCTTAATTTCTTTCCATGGGGTTCGGCCATACAGCATGGCCGAACCCTATGGTTCTTTATTTTTCTTAAAAATATCATACCACCAAGATTAAGTCCTTTGGTGGTTCTCATACATATATCCATTTAAATCCTTTTAAACCTTTTAAAATCATAAGCATTCATCTATGAGTTTCCATTCTTTAAATCCATTATAATTCACTAATATCCTTTCCATGGGGTTCGGCCATACCACATGGCCGAACCCTATGGTTCATTACTTCCTCTTGAACATCATTTAATCCCATATAAATTCCTTAACAACTTTCCATGGGGTTCTGCCATGCAACATGGCCGAACCCTATGGTTCATCCTTGGGTCTTTTATCCATAATAAAATTAGAGTTCGGCCATGCAATGGCTGAACCATGTTCTTGACCTTCTTTTCTTATTTATGAAATTTATCGAGCATTTACCGATTCCGCGACTCCTCCGGTTTTCCTTCGCTCCGACTTGTTCTTCCAATCCTTTTCCTTCCTTAGCCTCTTTTGTATGTATTCCTCTTAATACTTGATCTTTCACACAACTGGCTGCCCTCTCCTTCTTTGCACACTGCCGAGAACACCTTCTTGCCAGAGCACCCAACGTCAAGACCTCCCTTGCTTTGTGTATGCCGTGTGTCCCCTTCTCCTTATGCTGCCTTTCTTTTATAAAACCCCCACTCGATCCTATATGGCTGAAGTAGCACATAACGATTTCAGCCGTGTGGGAAGATTGCAACTGCTATTCCAGTTTAGTCAAAAAACTGTAACCTCGTGTGTTTAATCTTCGGCACCTTCTTTATTTAACAACCCCCTAGTTTCACTCTTAACCAAGGAAAGGACTCCTTTTTAAAGGATTTTAAGCTCATCCTCATGGATATGCATATCCCCTATACACGGTCAAGCATCCTACATTTCAACTCCTAAAATCTTTCCACCAATACCTTCCATTCCAAGTTCCCTCTATGCGCATGCCACTTAATCTAGATCCCTTATTGATTTGTGTATACGTGTGTGTCATCCTCATCTATAAATATATTGCATTACCATTTTAATTCAGCCCTATTTAATTAGGATTGAACTCACTTGGTGGTCAACCAAGTTAACCACTATCCATTGGGTCTCAATTGGGCATTTTGACCCAAATAGCAACATTGACCCAATTAAATGCGCATTACCCATTTATTTTAAATTGAACCTTATACCATAACCGTTGGGTCCTAATTGGGCCATTGACCCAACACCTTACCCATCTAAGATTCATATCCGCTAATTCACAATTAAAATGGCAAAATCCGTAAATTTTGATAACATGGAATTCGAAGTGTTACATATTCTTGGTTGACCAAGGGACAAGTGTAAGCCATGTGAAAGACAAGCCTCAAGTGTAAGCCATGTGTCTCCTTGGTTGGGACACATGGGAAAGACAAAGCCCCAAGTGTAAGCCATGCATATTCTTGGTTGACCCAGGGACAAGTGTAAGTCATGTGAAAGACAAGCCTCAAGTGTAGGCCAAGTGTCTCCTTGGTTGGGACACATGGGAAAGACAAAGCCCCAAGTGTAAGCCATGCATCTTCTTGGTTGGGAGGCTAGGGCTAGACAAAAGACACCACCAAAACCCTCCTTGGCCGATCCTCTCTTGGAGAGAAAAGAGATAGAGTTTCATCTCATCGTCTCTCCCTCTCTCAAACTACACCACCTTGGCCGATCCATAGAGATTTTTATCTCATTTTCTCCCTCTCTCAATCAACACCTTGGCCGAATGCGCCATTAATGATCAAGGAGGCTTTCGATTTATCTCCCTCCCATTTCGGCTCTAGACTTGAAGGAAGAACAAGGACTAAGGAAGGAGAAGGACGGAGGAGCAAAATCAGACCAAAAGAAACGGAGGAGACGCGGGAAAGGTATGTAATGTTTAACGAGGGTTTAATGGTTTAAAGAAGCTAAGGGAAACATGGTTTCGGCTATGGAATGGCCGAAACCATGGGTCCCATATTTGATGGATAGGATTGGCTAAACTGTTGCAAGCCATGAAGGTGGATATCCATTCGAAGATGGAATATGTCTTGGAATACATGATCAAAGAGTCGGTATCCATTCAAGGAATGGGTAGGTGTTGAGGACCAACAACCAAGGGATGGAATGAAGAAATATGGATGATGTTTAAAATGTTTTTAAAGAATAAGGAAATAAATTTTAAGAGGAAGGATTAAGTCTAACATCAATAAAAATGAGGACCAATTTCAGGTTTTTATCATCCGCCGGATGGGTGGCGGACGGGAACCCCATGAATGGTTTTATGAGTCCATGAATGATTGTATGAGTCCATAAATATTTAAAAGTTAATTGATTAACTATGGATTATCAAGTTATGAAATAAAAAGAAAGGAATGATGGTGGACCCGCGGTATTTAAAATAAAACAAGGATTAAAGAAAAGGGGTCAAAAACCAAGGAGTGAGGTTCGGCTATGTTGTATGGCCGGACCCCATTGATGGGTCTTGGTGAACATGGACACATCTTAGCCACGTCGTATGGCCGAATCCCGTTGAGCGTCTTAACCGATTTAAGGATTATGATGCGTAAATGCGACAGAAATGAAAGGTTGATTATAAATTGATATATGTGTATGATTTAAATTGATAAGGTAAAGAGACATGATTCACTTTCATGTGACGGTTAGCGACTGTTCTGCGAAACAAGATAAGGACAGTAGATCGGACATGGGTAGGATTCCTTGTAACGCCTGCCCCTTTTCACCGAAAAATCGGAGTATATTTTTTTTTAAAGTGACAAAGGGCGCGGACGTCACGACGCGAGTTAAGTCCGAGCTTCTAAAGCCCGGCCCTTAACTGGCCAACCCTACGTGTGCGTGGAACGAAGTCCACGAAGAACGGTTCACACGTAGAAGTAAGCTCGAGGAATACTACCCTAAGTGGGAAACTATAATAGAGGCTAACCTACAATTTTTTTAGATAGCAGGGAAGATAACATTCATTTAACTACCAAAATATCTCAACATCACAATGTCCAAAATAAAAACCAAAATATATCAAGTACTCTAAATTATACAGTCCGACAAGCTAAACTATTCAATATACATTTCCCAAAATAAACTTAAACGAAGTAAACAGTCCGCCTCGCTAAGCTCCTAAGCTTGGCTCCCGCCTCATCCTTATGTTCCGCCGTCTCCTGCGTCATCAACTAGGGTAGAAGTAGGGCGTTAGACAACTGCGCCCAGTAGGACTCTGAGTAGGGCTAGCACATGGATTAGTAATAACAAGTATACAAATAATAATGTAGAGAAAACTGGTAGACAATCATATAATGAAACTATAAAGTGAATGTCATGCCATGGGTGTTTGTGTTATGAATCCCACCCATCATCCATACCATCATGATAGTCATATCCCCCTTGACGGAAAAACCTCGTCAAGATATAAACAATCACAAATCATCCCCCTTGACGGCAAAACCTCGTCAAGATATAAAGAATCACGAATCATCCCCCTTGATGGCCAAACTCTCGTCAAGATATAAACAATCACAAATCATCCCCCTTGATGGCAAAACCTTGTCAAGGTGTAAACAATCACAAATCATCCCCTTGACGGTAAAACCTCGTCAAGGTGTCCCTATGTTTGCTTCTCGGTCGCCCCGATGGAGCATGGACTTCGGTTATATCTCATAATCTCCCTCTTGATGGATGAAACACATCAAGATATCCCCATGCTTGCTTCTCGGTCGCCCCGACGGAGCATGGACTCCGGTTTCATTTCATCCTTCCCATACCATATCCTTCTCATGTCATGCATGAGATGTAGATGCCATATGCCATGTAATATATATGATCATAGTCATAAAACCCATCTTAAAACCATTACATGATTACCAAAATAAATCAAAGGAAGACCATCACATAATACTTAATTCATGACCACAATAAATCAAAGGAAAAACCATGACATAATACTTAATCCATGACCAAAATAAATCAAAGGAAAAACCATCACGTAATACTTAATCCATGGCTTACAAAAAGGTAGGAATCCTACCGAATACCGACTAGCGTCCTTTTTCGCTTCCGTCTGATAATCCGGTCACCGATCACGCACTGCTTGCGATGTCCGGTACCTTATTATACATTATCAATTAGTCCATGTTTTTAATCATTATTAAGCCCATTAATCATACCTTAGTAGGGTTCGGCCATACACCATGGCCGAACCTCACTATGTAGTTTTATGGGTCCCGTTTAATCCATTAAATATTTTAATCACATGAGTTTAAAAACCCAGCCATCCTAGGCTTTATTAGTCATACATAAGGTTATTACTTAGATTCCCTAAGCCCATGATCATCTCCCATGAGGTTCTTGAATTTGGCCATTATTTACGGTTTTAGCCACTACCTCTTTTCCATGGTTAAACATTCACTTAACCATGTACATTTTTGTCCATAATTGATCCATACACTCAAGTCCATTAGTGATCCCATTTAATCATGCCATAACATTATTAAAATAACCCTCTTCCTTAACTTAATCTACCTTAATTAACCACACACATAAACCCAAGTTTAGCCCATCAAATGACTCACAAATTGGGTCATGGGTTTTATTGAAATCAGCCCCTTTTATTCAACCTAATCCCGACTTTTCCTTGGGTCTTTTTCACCACATTTAGATCCATAATAAGCCCTACCATAAGGAGGTTTACATCATGCAATTTAAATCATCAATTTTGATCATCAATTTGGTAGATTTTCTTGAGTCCATTAATGACTCATTTAGTCATGCCATACTTCCCATTCTTTTCATGGTTTCCCAAAACACTTAATTCATCAAAGTTTCCCCATGGGGTTCGGCCATACACCATGGCCGAACCCATGGTCCATTTAAAACCATCACTCTTCTCCATCAATTTCCACATTCTTACACCCATAAATCATTACAAGTTACAATACCTCACCATAGGGTTCGGCCATTCACCATGGCCGAACCCATGGTTCCTAGTCCATTGTTTCCTCATGCCTTTTAAGGCTACCAACACCATTCACACCTCCCATGCATTTCCTCACTTAAGGCCCCTTTAAAAATTTCCTACACTTAATCACTACAAACCCTAATAATCCTAATCATTCCTTCCATGATTTTTCTTCATTAAACTCCCTTTAAAATTTCCAACACTTGACCCTTTTAAGCCTCCAAATTACTAATGCACTACTCCATCTCTTCCATCCTTCTAAGCCCACTTAAAACCACCAACATTCCCCACTTATTTTTCCATAATCTCATAACCATTAAAACTACCATTTGACCACCATAGGGTTTAAAAACATTCCATCCCTAAAATCTCTCCATGGTTTTATTTCTAAAACCTTATTTCCCTCACTTAAAAACAATCCATCTTAAACTATCACCATTCTCAACCACTTTTCCCTATTTTTACACCCTTCAAATCTACAAATACATAACCCTAGGGTTCGGCCATACACCATGGCTGAACCCATGGTTCATGGTTCACTCCCATCTATGCCTTTCAAGGCCATAAAAATCATCTACATTTTCATGAATTTCTTCATTTAACAACCCTTTACAAATCACTATATCTAATCATTAACACCTTAAAAACATAAACCATCTTTCCATGATTTTCATTCAAGATCCCTTTAAAAGAATTACCACATTAAATCAATGAAGCTTACAAACCCTAAATCATTCTCCATAGCTTCCATTCTTATAAACCCTAATACATTAATCAATCACCTACCATGGGGTTTTGTCCACTTTCATCCTTCCATTGGAGGGATTTGAGATCCAAGGTCTATAATCACTTGGCCACCATCAAATCTAACAAGAATGGATCCCAAATCTTAAACCCTAAAAATCCAAATCTCTTGTTTAGAAAATACTTACGATCCGACGACTCCTCCGGTCTTTCTTTCCCCTCTCGATTTCCTTGGCCTTTCTCCTTCTTCTTCTCCTTGTTTGATCGGCTAAGACATGCTTGATCAATGTGAAAACACCATAGCTCGGGTCGGCCAAGATGGGGTGTGCTTGAGAGAGGGAGAGGAGGAGATGGTGAGAAAGAAGATCCCAACCTTTGATCTTGGAGTGGTGGGCCTTTGCGTTGAATTTTTTCTTCTCTTTTTAGCTTTCTTTTCTTCTTTCCTCCATGGTTTCTCTTCTTCTTTCTTCTCCTTAGGTGTAGGACGGTTTTGAGAGTGAAAGAGATGAAGTGAGTGAAATGAGGATGGAATTTGAGAGATGAGATGAAGTCATCTCCTTTTTGGTTGGTTAAGATAAATTTACCATTAATTTCTCCCACCAACCCATAAGATATTTTATATGCTTTTTGACCCAACACCACTAGCCAACGTTTTTTTCTTCTCTTAAGCTTGGAATGAGGTGTTTTGGTCTCCTCTCTTTGACCACCTTTTTTATTAGGTTAATTAACTACTTAATTGGATCATTAGGTTAAGTTAATTAATTCCCACTTGAACTTAACTTCATTTGCTTAATTTGCCTTCATACATACACCCATGGTTGACCAATTCAACCATGGTGGCCGGTCCCCACCAATCTCTGGGTCCACACGCCACCTCACTTGGTGAGGTGGAGGTGGGCCCCATTCGGCCATGTCACTTAGGTCCAATTATCATTTACTTAGATGATTTAATTTCCAATTCAATCCATTCCTCTTATTGGATCACCATTGGGCCCATGGCCCAATTACATTTTCCTCTTACCCATTTACCTTAGAGCTTACATCATCTTGATCCATTGGGTCCCAAATGGGTATTGGGCCCAATTTAACCATCCTTGGCCCAATTGACCATTTAAATGATTTTAAATCCAATCCATGGTCCATTGGGCCATACTTGGGCCTTTGTCCATATTTTGATCCATTCACCATTTATTCCATCAAATTTCTAAATTTCCACCATTAAAATAAACTATATCCACCTATATATTGATTTACAAATTCTGGGCCATTACATTCCTACCTTGTTGAAACACTTGGATTATGTACATGCAATGTTTTTTATTTCCATGATTGATGATCTATTTTTGGTATCAAAATGCTTATGATTTAAGAATGGATTTCAAGGCTATTATGTAATTTAATGTGAAATAGCATGATGCACTCACATCTCATGCATGGCATAGGGAGGGAACATATGAGAGGAGTCCACGCTCGATTCGGGGTTTCTGATAAACAACCGTGGGGAGGAATCCATACTGATTCCAATGGACATTCAGGAAGAGATGTATGATGTTGAATTGTAAGAGGAGTCCACTCTCCATTCGGTGGGACCGGTAAGGCATTCATGGGGAGAGATATATTATGTTTGCAATGTAAAAGGAGTCCACGCTCCATTCGGTGGGACCGATAAGGCATTCGTGGGGAGAGATATATTGTGTTTGCAATGAAAAAAGAGTCCACGCTCCATTCGGTGGGACCGATAAGGCATTCGTGGGGAGGTATCACAGAAACTACTTGATGTGGCTTGTTCATCAAGGGGACTACTAATGTGATTTGTGATATGGATGTTGGTGGGGGGTAATCATTGGCATATGACCCCATGACATGGCATTACATTGGCATGATTTGTTTTGATTTTATCAGCATGATTATGATCTCTATTATCATGCTCTGTTTTTGGGTTTTATGTTTTACAAGTACGGTATGATGTCTTGTATCTTGATTTTATGCTAATCCTTTGTGTATAACCCTACTTGGAATTCCTACTGGGCGCGTTGACTAACACCTTACTTCTACCTTAGATGATGATATAGGGAACGGAACGGATGATGGACGCGAAAGGAGCCAAGCTTAAGAGCTTGGGCAGCTCATTGCTTATTTTTAAGTTTTAGTTTTATACAACGGATATTGAGTTAATTGGATTTTGGGATTGTAATAACTTAGATATTATTTTGCTATGGTTTAACGTTACCTTCAGATATTAAGTTCAGTTAAGTTTCGGGTGATTGACTTCCTTGCTAAGTAAAGGTTATGGTTGGTTTATGTAATCAAATATTAATTCCGCAATGGGTTTATTCTGCAAGTATAACTTTAATGCGTGTGAACTGTTTTAGTGGACTCGGTCCACGCACACGTATGGTTGGCCAGTTAAGGGCCGGGCTTTGGAAGACCGGACTTAGCTCGCGTCGTCGCATCCCACTCTCTCTCACTCTTTATTTCAAAAAAAATAGACTCTGATTTTCGGCGAGTGAGAAAGGGCCGGGGGCTCTCACAGTTGGTATCAGAGCGAAACCGGAAGTACGAATCTTTCAAAGTAAGATTAAGACGGTATCATGTCTCACTGACAAGATAAGAATCCCAACTGACCGACTCTTCGGAGTCTGCTGCACGGGGCCCGGATTAATTTACTTTGTTAAGAATCAGACTGAAGCATTCAAGTTGAGAACAACCCTATAACAGCAAGGGAATGACAATCACTATAAACATGTATTTATCAAACATAGCAAAGTATGACATATTTCCTTGAAACAAGAAACATCAAGATTTCCCCAAACAAGAGACATTATCTGATACATAGGAAAGTTCCCCAAACAAAAGACATTATGTGATACATAAAACTCCCCAAAACAAGAAATACAAGATGCTGATTTGGCAATTCCCCAAACTATGTAAACACAAAACTTTATGAGAAAGCTAAGTCAAACGACGTTTCAACGACTTAGAAAAATGCCTCCGAGAACAAGAACTCGACAAAACCCGCATGTGGAGGAAGAGATGCAGCAACCACACCAGGAAGAGGCGCAGAACAGCGTAAATATTCCCGTGGTACCCCCCCCGCTGTAGAATTTTGTGTAGGCTGTGGTCACTTCCGTTCTACAACAACATATGAACGGCAATGGAAGCGCTGGAAGCATGGTTAGAGACTTTCAACAGCAGCGTCCCCCTCATTTCAAAGGGAAAGAAGGACCTACAGGAGGGGAGAATTGGTTGAGAAATGTCACCAAGATCATGACATTACTGAAGATCACCAGTAATGAAGATAGAATACTGCTGGCTACTTCGCAGTTGATCGATGATGCCGGCAAGTGGTGGGAAGTGATTAACGGCAACGGGCACAGATTCCAGCAGGGGAAAGGACTGAGATGACGTGGGACCAGTTCTCTGCAATGTTCCTGGATCATTATTTTCCAGAAGAGGAGAAGGAGCGCCAGACACAAGCGTTCATATCTTTGGTACAGGGCACCATGACTGTGTCTGAGTATCATCAGGAGTTTCTTCGTCTATCATGTTATGCTTTATACATGGTGGACACAGAATACAGGAAAACTCGTAAATTTGGGTGGGGCCTTCGACTAAGCATCAGGGTCAAAGTGACTATCTTCAAGTCACCTACTGTTGGCGGAAGTGATCGGTTGAGCTACCATAGCTGAGAAAGAGCTAGCAGAGACAGTTCGGTTTGTGGAGAACTACCGAGGACAAAGCGGAGGAAGTGTTTTTCACCCAAACAAGAGATTCCGACACAACATTGGGAGCCATCACCTTCTACTGGGTCAACTGGAGGCTTTCGTCCCAATCAGCCCTCCACATCAGTATCCATATCTCAGGTTCCTTGAGGTGTGAGCACTTGTTTTCAGTGTAGCCAGCAGGGCCATTTCAAGAGGAAGTGTCCACAGAACAATAAACCTTCTCACTCCAGGGGTTCATTTCGTCCTCCAGCTCGACCAACTCATCCACAAGCATCTAGAACATATAACCTGACAGGTCGGGCACCTGTTCCGACATGATCTGGACGACTGTATACTTTGGCTCCTCCTCCAGGGACAGTGGATCACTTCAGTGATTCAAGGTATGGCAGTAGTTGTAGTTCATATGCTTATACTGTTATTTGATTTGGGAGCATCCCACTCTTTTGTATCTACTGCCTTCACATCTGTTACTAGCACTTTAGTACAACAAATGTCCACTGCACTTACTTTAGTATCCCCTATTGGTAGACGATGATGACAATTGGTGGGTATATCGATCCCACGATAGATACAGTGGTCCCATGATAGATGTGACGGTTCTACGGATAGATATTATTTTCCCATGGATGAGGGTTTCCAAGGTGGTTTGGATTGATGCCGGATATTGGCATTAGGGTAGATGTATTGGTAGTGTGAAGGACATTTTGGTCCCATAATTGATATATTGGTCTTATGATAGATATTTTGATTCCATAGTCGACAGTATTGGTCGTATGTTAGACCTATTAGTCCTATGATAGACATATTGGTTCTACGAAGGTATTAGTTATGCCTATGAATGGATTATACCCATGGAAGGGTTATATTCATGGATCTGATGAACAAAAGCTTTCGTCTTGTTTGGACAAGTTTGTAATCGTCTTCATTAATGATACCTTGATTTATTCCAACAATCGGGAGGAGCATGCAGAACATCTAAGAATAGTCTTGGACACCCTGAAGAAGAATCAATTGTATGCCAAAGCAAGCAAGTGCGAACTCTGGCTATCTGAGGTTAACTTCTTAGGGCATGTCATATCAGCAGAAGGAATAACCGTTGACCCGGCTAAAGTGGCGGTAGTTAGAGACTGGAAAGCTCCAAGGAATGTGACCGAAATCCGCAGCTTTCTGGAATTGGCTGGTTATTGTAGGAAGTTTATTATGGACTTCTCCAAGATTGCATCTCCACTTACCCGACTCACTCAGAAAGGAGTCAAATTTGAAGTGGTCTGCTATATGCAATCGAAGATTCGAAGAACTGAAGGAGAGGTTTAAGACTGCACCTATCCTAATTTTGCCGGAAAGAGGCAAGGGCTATGAAGTATATTGTGATGCTGCAGGAGAAGGACTTGGGTGTCCTCTTACCCAAAGTCATCACGTAGTGGCTTATGGTTCAAGACAGTTGAAAATTCATGAACGCCACTATCCCACACATGATCTGGAATTAGCCGCAGAGGTCTTCGCTTTGAAAAGCTAGATACACTATCTCTATGGCGAGAAGTTTGAGGTACTTTCATATCACAAAAGTTTGAAATATCTGTTTGATTAGAAGGAGATTCCTTGAGTTTGAAGTGGGAGACTTAGTATTTTTAAAGGTCTCAGCCACGAAAGGGACATATGAGATTTGGAAAGAAAGGGAAGTTGTCGTGTAGATTTGTGGGACCTTTCCCAATCCAAAAGAGGGTGGGGGAAGTGGCGTATCAACTGGCACTTCCTCCATAGTTGTCGTCTTTACACGATGCGTTTCACGTTACTATGTTGAGGAAATACAATCCTGATCCTTTGCACGTGCTGAAAGTGGAAGATGTTGATGTGCAAAGCAACGCGACTTATGTTGAAAGACCGGTCAGAGTGGTCGGGAAAGAACAGAGGGTGTTACGGAACTGAGCCATTCACTTCGTCAAGGTGGTATGGGATTGAGTAATGAGGAAGCCACCTAGGAACTTGAATCAGAAATGAGAGCAGCTCACCCTGAGCTTTTCGTATAGTTGTTTGAAATCCTACTTCACTAGATTTTCGGGACGAAAATTTCAAAAGAGGGTAATATTGTAACATCCCGAATTTTCAAATGCATTATTATATTGGATATTATCTATTTTAATTGTTAAACTTAAGATTTATAAATGGAATGAATGTTAGATGGGTAAGAATTGGGGCAATGGCCCAATTAGGATCCAACGGATCATGGATAGAGTTTGATTCTAATTAATTGGGTAAATGTAATTAATTGGGTCAAATACCCAATTGGGACCTAATGGGTCATGATGAATTGATGTTTAAGGTAAATGTGTAAGGAATTGATTTAATTGGGTCATGTACCCAATTAAGACCCAAGACATGGAATCCACCTCATCAAGTGAGGTGACATGGAATCCACCTCATGGAATCCACCTCTGTGTATGAGGTGGCATGTGAGTGGCATGGCGAAGTGGGACCCAAATCCACCTCATCAAGTGAGGTGGCAAAGGATTTAATGCACATGCATGGTCGGACTAACCATGGTTGACTTGGTCAACCATGGGTGAGTTCAAAAGGGTTAAGTGAAGTGAGTTGAGTTAAGGAATTATTTAATTAAGGAATAAATTCAAGTCTTGAGTTAAGAGTTGCATGGGTGAGTTCAAATGGGGTGAGTTGAATTATATTGAGTTGGAAATTAAAATCACTTGAGTTAGGTGGAAATGAGTTCAAGAAAATTAAGTGAGTCGACGGGTAAGCCATGTGTCTCTTTGGTTGGGACACTCCTCAAGTGTAAGCCATGTGTCTCCTTGGTTGGGACACATGGGAAAGACAAAGCCCCAAGTGTAAGCCATGCATATTCTTCGGTTGACCCAGGGACAAGTATAAGTCATGTGAAAGACAAGCCTCAAGTGTAGGCCAAGTGTCTCCTTGGTTGGGACACATGGGAAAGACAAAGCCCCAAGTGTAAGCCATGCATCTTCTTGGTTGGGAGGCTAGGGCTAGACAAAAGACACCACCAAAACCCTCCTTGGCCGATCCTCTCTTGGAGAGAAAAGAGATAGAGTTTCATCTCATCGTCTCTCCCTCTCTCAAACTACATCACCTTGGCCGATCCATAGAGATTTTCATCTCATTTTCTCCCTCTCTCAATCAACACCTTGGCCGAATGCGCCATTAATGATCAAGGAGGCTTTCGATTTATCTCCCTCCCATTTCGGCTCTAGACTTGAAGGAAGAATAAGGACTAAGGAAGGAGAAGGACGGAGGAGCAAAATTAGACCAAAAGAAACGGAGGAGATGCGGGAAAGGTATGTAATGTTTAACGAGGGTTTAATAGGTTAAAAGAAGCTAAGGGAAACATGGTTTCGGCTATGGAATGGCCGATACCATGGGGTCCCATATTTGATGGATAGGATTGGCTAAACCGTTGCAAGCCATGAAGGTGGATATCCATTCGAAGATGGAATATGTTTTGGAAAACATGATCAAAGAGTCGGTATCCATTCAAGGAATGGGTAGGTGTTGAGGACCAACAACCATGGGATGGAATGAAGAAATATGGATGATGTTTAAAATGTTTTTAAAGAATAAGGAAATAAATTTTAAGAGGAAGGATTAAGTCTAACATCAATAAAAGTGAGGACTGATTTCAGGTTTTTATCATCCGCCGGATGGGTGGCGGACTGGGAACCACATGAATGGTTTTATGAGTCCATGAATGGTTGTATGAGTCCATAAATATTTAAAAGTTAATTGATTAACTATGGATTATCAAGTTATGAAATAAAAAGAAAGGAATGATGGTGGACCCGCGGTATTTAAAATAAAACAAGGATTAAAGAAAAGGGGTCAAAAACCAAGGAGTGAGGTTCGGCCATGTTGTATGGCCGGACCCCATTGATGGGTCTTGGTGAACATGGACACATCTTAGCTATGTCGTATGGCCGAACCCCGTTGAGCGTCTTAACCAGTTTAAGGATTATGATGCGTAAATGCGACAGAAATGAAAGGTTGATTATAAATTGATATATGTGTATGATTTAAATTGATAAGGTAAAGAGACGTGATTCGCTTTCATGTGACGGTTAGCGACTGTTCGTGCGAAACAAGATAAGGAAAGTAGATCGGACATGGGTAGGATTCCTACCTTGTTGAAACACTTGGATTATGTACATGCAATGTTTTTTATTTCCATGATTGATGATCTATTTTTGGTATCAAAATGCTTATGTTTTAAGAATGGATTTCAAGGCTATTATGTAATTTAATGTGAAATAGCATGATGCACTCACATCTCATGCATGGCATGGGAGGGAACATATGAGAGGATTCCACGCTCGATTTGGGGTTTCCGATAAACAACCGTGGGGAGGAATCCACACTGATTCCAATGGACATTCGGGAAGAGATGTATGATGTTGAATTGTAAGAGGAGTCCACGCTCCATTCGGTGGGACCGGTAAGGCATTCGTGGGGAGAGATATATATGTATGCAATGTAAAAGGAGTCCACGCTCCATTCGGTGGGACCGATAAGGCATTTGTGGGGAGGCATGACAAAAATACTTGATGTGGCTTGTTCATCAAGGGGACTACTAATGTGATTTGTGATATGGATTTTGTTGTGTGGGGGGTGGGGGGTGGTAATCATTGGCATGTGACCATGACATGGCATTACATTGGCATGATTTGTTTTGGTTTTATCAGCATGATTATGATCTCTGTTATCATGATCTGTTTTTGGATACTATGTTTTACAAGTACACTATGATGTCTTGTATCTTGATTTTATACTAATTCTTTGTGTATAATCCTACTTGGAATTCCTTCTGGGCGCGTGAACTAACGCCCTACTTCTACCTTAGTTGATGATACAGGGAACGGAACGGAATGGAAGATGGACGCGAAAGGAGCCATGTTTAGGAGCTTGGGCAGCTCATTGCTTATTTTTAAGTTTTAGTTTTGGACAGCGGATATTGAGTTAATTGGATTTTGGGATTATAATAACTTAGATATTATTTTGCTATGGTTTGACGTTACCTTCGGATATTAAGTTCAGTTAAGTTTCGGATGATTGACTTCCTTGTTAAGTAAAGGTTATGGTTGGTTTATGTAATCAAATATTAATTCCTCAATGGGTTTCTTCTGCAAGTATAACTTTAATGCGTGTGAACTAGTTTTAGTGGACTCGGTCCACGTACACGTATGGTTGGCCAGTTAAGGGCTGGGCTTTGGAAGCCCAGACTTAGCTCGCGTTGAGGAAACCACAGATGAGCCTGGTTGGCAGTCCGTTGAGGACTAGCATGGTAGTTACCCCCATGTGATAGTCTATTTGGGACTCTAGTGAGCCCGGCTTATGAGTTAGTTGTGGTATGTGTATGGGTTGTCCTGTGAGGGTCGTAGGCCTGGTTGAGGGCTAGAGACCTCGATCTAATTGAGGAACAGTCTGTGTACCCGTGGATGGGTGGACTGTAGCAGTTGGGCATATAACGGAGTTGCCTTAGAGTTGCATTGGGTTGGTTAGAGGATGTACTAGAGGCCCGGTTGACTGTGGGTCCGTGTGCTAGGGGTAGGGCACAAGTTTGTATGGTCGTACATGTAGACATCCTAGACATTGATGTGTCCATATGATTATATGTAGGGTATACTTAATGACATATGATGCCTGTGTTACCCTCACTGGGCATGTAGAGCTCACCCCTTGCCTCATAGGTACTTCATAGAGGAAGGGTCGACGGGACCCTCAATCGGATGTTGGGCGTAGAGTTGCAGCTTTGTACTTTGTCATGGTTCCATTTGGTAATTGAGGACTCGCTAATATATTTGAGATATGTGTACTTTTCATTAAGTTGGATGAATGTAATAATGGAATGATGTTATTGTTTCCAATTATGATTAATACTTTATTGGTACCATCGGTTATTGATTTGAGTGTGGATTACGGGAGCGGTACTTCCCTTTATTTTGAAAAAAAAAATACCCCTAAAATAGTTTCAGATCGGTTTTGGGACTTTGTACCAGTTTGACGTACTCGTAGCGGGACAAGTAGTTACATTACAGACTTGGGCTTTTGACTGGGCTTGGACTTCCATCAAATCTGGACTTTGGGCTTTTGCTCATAAACTTCAATTTCAAATTGGGCCTTCAGGCTGGATTAGTGGGCCCACTTTCACCTAGTGCTGTGAATTTACCACTTTTCAATAAAAATCCAAAATTAATTATCCTAATCCAAACACTCATAGCTGGATTTGAATTATGATAATTTTACAATAAATTCCCAAAATTATTGGTAAATTACACACTTTCCAAAAATAACAATTATGGCCCACATCTCTGCATTTCTTTCCAATTTTAGCTCAATTCATTGTATTCTCTAAAATAATCTACAAAACTCAAAAAATGACATTAAACATATCTAATATATACAAATTAAAGGCTAACTAATCCAATAACCAAGGGTAAAATAATAATTTTTCAGTGCTTGACAACCCTCTTCTTTAAATTTTGTCAGATCCCTATAGCCACACTCCAGATCTTCTTCACCGGCACTAGATCTACCTCAATCCGGTCACGTTCAATTCCGAATAGAACCGAGATCTTCCCAGAGTCGTCTCTTCTTACTCCTGCACAGAGATCCATTTCGCAACATATCCAGCAAGCAAAAAAAAAAAAAAAGTAAAGAAAAAGGCATATTTACTATGTACCTTTGTTCACGAACCAACCTCTCCCTGTTCTTGCTGAGATCTGCAATTTCCAGTGGGCCTGACTGAGGCTACGTCTTTGGTGTTCCCATACCCCTCTTCTCATGTGTTATATCAACCTCTTTTATGAACCCAATCATTATTCCCAATTTCTCCAACATTGTCTCTATCAAACTAACAGAGATAAGCTACCTTCCTTGGCATGCCCAGATCAAATAATTTTTTTTGGCAAAAAAATTGTCCCTTCATAGATGGCACCCACCTTTGCCCCTCTCAATACCTTCCACTGATAACCCATCCAAACTTACCAGAAATCCTACCTACACCACCTAGATTGAGATGGATCAGACCCTCATTGACATTCTCAATACTACCCTATCTGAACTTGTGCTAGCCCAAGTTGTTGGACTCTCCACCTCTCGTGAGATTCGGAACTGTCTACAAAACAATTTTAGCAGCACTCTCTTGCCAATGCAACCCATTTTCTTATTCAGTTGAGCCATATTCGAATATTTACAGCATGCCAAATCGTTATTAATCATCCAATCCCCAATGTTGACCTGTCACATCGATGTTTCGAGGACTTGGCTCTGACTACTATATGTTTATCATCGGCATCGTCAACCTTCATTTATTTCTAGTGTTCAGGGATATTCGTGCTCGCCTCTTATCTTTTGAGTCACAGATCACACATCTGGTTCAAAGTGCCCCATATGATAGCTTTACAGGTGTGAATCACACTACCCTTCTCTCTTCGCATGTGTAACGCCCCGCCCTTTCCACCCTTCCGAAAATCAGAGTCTGAAAATTTCTTTTGAAAGAAACACAGAGTGAAAGAGAGCGGGGGCGTCACGACGCGAGTTAAGTTCAGACTACTCAAGTCTGAACCTTAACTGGCCACTCATGTGTACATAGACTAGACCATGATAATAAATCACACATGGAACTAATAACAACATGTGGAATAAATTAGACTAACTGCGGAAATAATATGAAAAGATAGCAAGTAACAAGTCTCAATTATTAATTAAGATTAAACCACCATCGATAGTTACTAACCTAATCAAACCATAGCAAAGTATTAACTTATTACATGTCCACAAACTATAATTCAAATGACAGTAATAAAGAAGTCCAGTTCAACATTCAAGCGCTTAAGCTTGGCTCCCCTCTCGGTCATCGATCTTTTCTTTCCCTTTCCTTGTACCTGCATTCTCCTTTGAGGATAGAATTAGGAGCGTTAGATCAACGCGCCCAGAAGGTTCCCGAATCAGGGCTACCACATGGTTAGCATATAAAAACATGCATATATATCATAATACATGATCATCAAAAACATATAAAACCATGCTATGTATGTATGCAATTGTAATGAGCCCCACCCCATCACACATACATAGTCATCACCTTGACGGGACTCTCACAGTCAAGGTAAATCACAATACACTTCCATCTGGGTCTCACATGATAAGGTAATCCACAGTAATCCTCGTTACCTATGGAAAGACGCTTCATCATTGAGTTGATTCATATCACATATTAGTCCTCCTGGAGGGACTCTCATCGCCTAAGGAGACCAATGTGACTATGATCATCATGTTACTCCTCCTGGCGGGACTCTCATCGCATAAGGAGGATGGTAACTCATAATTGCAACATTGTAGAACCTCAGTCATCATCCCATGTCCATGCATGAGATGCCAATGCTTTGTATGTCAGTTGTAAATGCATAATTCATCATTCAAAATATGGTAAGTAATAGTATGTCAATATCTCATAAAACCATTCATGAAAACAGGTGTAAATGTGGTTACAAGTAGGTAGGAAACCTACTGAAGATTCACTTTAGTACTTGATCTTTCTTTAGCGTCACCCGGTCACGACTCGTACGTCGTTCAACTTCCGGTACCTTGTCCATATAACAATCAGCAAATCATACTATCACTAACTTGTTCATTCATATCTAAGACCCAACCACATCATGTGGGGTTCGGCTATGCCCATGGCCGAACTATCACCAACTTAGGATTTAACTTCCTTTTTCATTTAATCAACTCTTAAATACTTAAGCCATTTAACCCATTCCATCAAATAATTGTTGATGGGGTTCGGCCATCCAAATAAGTTCATCAACTTGTCCAAATGACCATCATACTTCATGGGATTCCTAATGGTCCATTTCATCAATTTTAATCCACTGTTTAAACCCATGATACCTTCAGTCCTTATGTCATTCAGATCCATGTTTTTAACCCTCTTTAAAAACATGCATTTGAATCTTAAAGAAACCTCAAAAACAGTCCATAAAAAGTCCATGGTTTCTATGTTTCAAAACATCAAACCAACCTATCTTTTACATGGGGTTCGGCCCTCCATGGTGGCCGAACCCAATGGTCATTTTTACCATTTTAAAACCTCCATTATTCAAGGCTTAAAACCGTTGGTGCATTTGGCCATAACCATGGCCCAATACACACCTTTTTCTTACAACTTATTTGGCTTAAACACTTAAGAAATCTTACCAAATTTTCCAAACTTTCTTCTTGCCTTTGATCCTTGGTTTCTCCTCTCTTGTTTCCTTCTTTCTTTCTTTAATTCTTTGCTGGTTTATGCTTGAATAACTGGTGTCAAAACCTCTGCTGTTCGAGCCAGGAAAAACAAATTGGAGAGAGGGAGAGAGAGATGGGAATTCTTGGATTTACAAAGTGAAAATCGGCCAAGAATGGTAACATTTTCCTTTTGTAGTTTCAGTCCCATCTCCCATTCATCCTCCCTCATTTAATCTTGCCAAAACCGATGGGGTATCGGGTTTCATCCAAGACACACCTTCACCAAACGTTGCAACCTTTCATCTTTAAACACATGCATCTCATGGGATGCATGGTGCCTGCCCAAGCTTGGTGTCCCTTGGCTTTGCCAAGGCACCTCTTCACTCTCAACGGCTGGGATGGATTTAATTCAAGTGTTGTGTGAGATTACAACTCATTTCCACCTCCTCTTGATTCACTAGGATCATGATATTTTTATTCTAAACCAACTCATCCAACTCATCACATTTAATGCACCTAAGTTTGAGTCAACTCTTTTCTTAAATCAAACTCACTTCAAGTCAGTCCAACTCAAGCTGAATTAACTCACACTTGAGTTCAATTGAGGGCCCACACGGTCATCCATGGTCAACCTAGTCAACCCGACCCATTGGGTCCCCAATCAGCCCCTTGACCCGTTTTGGCAACTTGACCCATTAATGGGCTGATTTTGCCACTTTTAAATGGTTTTCACTTGTGTTTCAAGCCTACCTATTTTTGCTATACTTGATTTCCAATCAGGTTCAGCTTGACACCATTTAATTTGAGCTTACACAATGGTCAAATCATCCATTATGACCCATTGGGTCCAATTGGGCCCTTTGACCCATTTAGCCATTTTCGACCCAATTGATGTTCATTACCCATCCAATCAAACTTGAGATTTATAATGTGCTCATATGATCTTAATTTGAGCAATGGGCCCCACCATTTCCATACTTAATCTCACTTCATTGAGAAATTGGGGTGTCACAATATAACCCTCTTTTTAAAATTTTCGTCCCGAAAATCGAGCGAAGTAGGGTTCTGAAATTAAATTACATAAATAATTCGGGGTGAGCTGTTCTCATCTCCGATTCAAGTTCCCATGTGGCCTCTTCATCACCATGTCGGTCCCATACCACCGTGTACGAACTGAATCGCTCTGTTTCATAACACCCTTTGTTCGGTCTCCACTATCCTGACCGGCTTCTCGACGTACGTCACGTCGCTTTGCACTTCAATATCCTGAACATTCAAAACATGGGATGGATCCGGATTATACTTTCTTAGCATTGACACATGAAACACATCATGTAGAGCTGCTAACTGCGAAGGAAGTACTAACTCGTAAGCAACATCCCCCATCCTTCTTATGATGGAAAACGGTCCCACATATCTTGGTGACAGTTTCCCCTTCTTTCCGAATCCTCATATGTCCCTTCCGTGGCGAGACCTTTAGAAATACCATGTCTCCCACTTCAAATTCCAGAAACCGTCTCCTTTTATCAGCATAGCTCTTTTGCTGGCTTTGTGCAGTCAATAAGTGTTGACGTATCAACTTAATTTGTGCGGTAGTCTCTACGACTAGTTCCGGTCCAATCAATGCAAGCTCTCCAGCCTCTGTCCAACATACAAGCGACCTACACGGTCTACCACTACAAAGCCTCGTAAGGAGCTATCTGAAGGCTTGCCTGATAGCTGTTATTATAGGAGAATTCTACCAGTGGTATGTGATCCTCCCATCCACCCTTGAAATCTAACATGCATGCTCTCAGCATGTCTTCCAAGGTTTGTATTGTCCTTTTAGACTGTCCATCGGTCTGTGGATGGAAAGCGGTGCTAGTCAATAAGTCTGTCCCCATGGCTGACTGCATGCTTTGCCATACTCTGCCGGTAAAATGGCCATCTCTGTCCGATACTATCATTCGTGGAATGCCATGTAGCCGAATGATCTCTTTAATATACCGCCGACCCAACGTCTCAGATGAATCTGTCATCTTGATAGGAATGAAATGTGCGGACTTGGTCAGCCGGTCGACTACGACCCATATGGCGTCATTGCCCTTTGAAGACCTTGGCAACCCCGATACAAAGTCCATGGAAATGTGTTCCCATTTCCATTCTGGCACTACTAAGGGTTTGAGTAACCCTGGTGGCTTTTGGTGTTCAGTCTTAACTTGCTGACAAGTTAGACAATGTGCCACGAATTTCGCCACATCCCTTTTTAGTCCATGCCACCAATAATGCCTCTTTAGATCATAGGTACATTTTGGTGCTGCCCGGATGGATAGAGAGCTTGGACTGATGTGCCTCAATCAGTAGTTCTTTCCTGCAACTCTTTGGCACATATGTTCCTTCCCCGGAATACAAGACCCTGTCCTGGTCTTAATTCCCATTCCGGTACAACGGTGCCAGTAGACATCTTGGCCCATAATTCCTCCACTTCAGGATCTGCTCTTTGTTCTTGTTCAATCCTGGTGACCATGTTAGATTATATGACCAGATTGTATATGGTCCCACGGTTGTTGTAGTAGAGTTTAAACTCTCGGATGGTATTCAACATCTCCCATTCCGATCTGATCAAACATGCCACGGATGCATGTCGTATATGGCTGAGGGCATCAGCTACCTTGTTTGCCTTGCCTGGATGATATCTAAGCGCAAACTCATAATCCGCCAGATACTCCATCCATCTTCGTTGCCTGAGGTTGAGCTCCTTTGATCAAAAAGATATTTTAAGCTCTTATGATCAGAAAATACCTCAAATTTCTCGCCGTAGAGGTAGTGTCTCCAACTCTTGAGGGCGAAAACCACCGCAGCTAATTCCAAATCGTGTGTGGGGTAAAGACGTTCATGTATTTTTAACTGCCTTGAACCATACGCCACCACACAATTACTTTGACTGAGTGTACAACCCAATCCCTCTCCCAAGGCATCGCAATATACCTCGTAACACTTGCCACTTACCGGCAAAACTAAAATAGGGGTAGTGGTAAGTCTTGTCTTCAGCTCTTCAAACCTTTGATTACATAGATCTGTCCACTCGTACTTGACTCCTTTCTGTGTGAGTCGAGTCAATGGAGATGCTATTTTTGCATAATCCATGATAAATCATCTATAATAACCCGCCAATCCCAAGAAGCTACTAATTTCAGTTACATTCTTGGGCGCTTTCCAATCTTTCACTGCTGCCACCTTAGCCGGATCCACGGCTATACCTCCCTCAGATATAACGTGTCCCAAGAAATTTACTTGAGATAGCCAGAAGTCACACTTACTGGCTTTGGCATATAGTTTATTCTGCCTCAAAGTATTCAAAACTATACGTAAGTGTTCTGCATGTTCCTCCAGACTCTTAGAATAGATCAGGATATCATCAATGAATACGATTACAAATTGATCCAAATAGGGACGGAAGATTCTGTTCATTAAATCTATGAACACAGCCGGCGCATTTGTGAGTCCAAATGGCATGACCACGAACTCGAACAGTCCATACCTGCGTCTGAAAGGCCGTCTTCTCTATATCTTCCTCCCTAACCCGTATTTGATGATAACCAGACATCAAATCTATCTTTGAAAAATGGCTAGAACCCTTCAATTGATCGAACAAATCATCAATTCTGGGTAGAGGGTACTTGTTCCGGACTGTTAGCTGATTCAGCTTTCGATAATCAACACACATCCGTAGTGAACCGTCATTCTTCTTCACAAACAGCACTGGTGCTCCCGATGATGATGTACTGTTCCGGATACAACCCAGCCTAAGCAGTTCATCAATCTGCTTCTTTAACTCCGACATCTCTGCTGGTGCCATCCGATAGTGTGGTAACGACACTGGTGCTGTGCCAGGGTACAACTTGATTTCGAAGTTAATCTCCCTCATAGGTGGTAAACCAGGGATCTCCTTTGGAAACACATCCGCAAATTCTTGTACAATTGTCGGAAGTTCAGTAACTGGAGCTTTATTTATGGTGATATTATTCAATACCATGTGGTTTAACCCTTCCTGCAATCCACTTTGTTTATCTGCACGAACTATGTGTTGCTTGCCCTCAGGTGACCAAAATGTCACTCTTCAGCGATAACAGTCGATGTTGGCATGAAACTTAGCCAACCAATCCATGCCGAATATTATGTCATACTCAGACATATCAAGCACCAGATAATTGAACTCAAATCTGAGTCCAGCTAATTCAGTGTTAACCGCCGTACATATAAGTCCCAATGCCGAATCTTCGACAGGGGATACAATAGTAAGTGCTGTGGCTAATCTTTGAACTAATGTACCGGTAGCAGTAATAAATGATGCAACTATGAAGGAGTGTGATGCTCCAGAATCAAATAGTGCATATGCATAAGTGCTACTCACTACCGCCATACCTTGTATCACTGCATGATCTTCTTCTTCTGGAGAAGTTAGAGTAAATAATCGTCTCGCTCCAGCAGGGTTACACCCTCGACCTCCCCGACTTTGCATTCTGCTTCCTCTGGAGTTTACCGGTCTAGCTGGCAGACTGAAATGATCCTCTGGAATATGACAGCCTGTTGAGTTTTGGGCAGTCGTTTTTGTAGTGACCTGGTTGATCACAGTGAAAGCAGGTGTTCACTCCTCGAGAAGCTTGAGTGACTGCTACAGATTGAGTGGGCTGGTTGGGGCGAAAGCCCCCACTAGATCCAACAGACGGCGAGGGTCTGCTGAAGTTCGACCTGAACTTCTTGTTGGGTTGGTACTCACCCCTCCCACTCGGTGCTCGGCGGTTGTCTACTCTTGCAAATTCCGCCATTTCTTGTTCCACAATTGTAGCCCTGCTGACCACTTCTGCCAGCGTGGCTGCTTTGAACACGGTTACCCTGGCCCTAATGTTTGGCCGTAACCCACGCTCGAACTTGCGAGCCCTCCGATATTCCGTGTCACAACATAGAAAGTATAAATTGACAGGCCGAGAAATTCTTGGTGATACTCAGCCACCGTCATCGAGCCTTGCACTAATGTCATAAAGGCCTGAATCTGACGTTCCCTTTCTTCCTCCGGGAAGTAGCGCTCTAAGAATGTCGCTGAGAATTGCTCCCGGGTCATAGCAATTCTTTCTCCTTCTGGCACAAGTGCCTGCTGTTTCTCCACTACTTTCCACCATTTGGCGGCCTCATCTATTAGCTGTGACGTGGCCAATAGAATTTTGTGAGCATGACTCTTGATATTCAAAAGAGTCAGTATGTGGGAGATCTTTTCCAACCAGTTCTCAGCTCCGACAGGCCCTTCTCTGCCCTTGAAGTAAGGTGGGCGTTGTTGTTGAAAATCTCTGACCATGTTCCAGGTCATTAGTCTTACTCGCGCTTCCACCTCCGTTCATATGTTGTTGGAGGACAGAAGTGACTACAGCCTGTACCAAGCTCTGTAGCTCATGCGGTACATGTGGTATAGTCACGTTGCTGTTGCTGTTTCCTTCTTCCTCCCGTCGATCTGAAGAGTCATTACCTTCCTCTTCGTCCCGTCGATACGTAGGGTCACTATCCTCCTCTTCCTACCGAGAATGGCGCGACTCTTCCTCATTGCGCGATCGTTCATGAACTGATCTCTCCTCATCATGAATTGACCGCTCTCTGTCATGTACCGATGGCACCTTCTCATGCACCACCTTCTTGCGTTGAGGTACCACTTTCCCTTGTGGTGTGATTATGAACACCTCATCCTTCTTTTTACCGTCCTGACGGGTCTTCATTTTTGAAGTCCCTTCAGCTAATCCGATTTGCAAAACTTTTTCCTTTCCCTTCGGATTCTTTATAACCTTTTTCTGTGGCGCCATTTCTTCCTAATTCATGGAAACATCATAGACTTAGTTTCCATCAACAATATGCATTAAATGCCATAAATCCTCATAAAATCATAAAATCGCATACTTTATATTAATTCATAATTCATTTTTGTACAAGGGCGGATAGGGTTAGGCAAAACCCTATTAAGAACAAAATGCAGCCTTACAAAAATAACCCTCTTTTTAATACCCCTTCATATTACTTCCTAGCCTAGTCTTCCGTAGAAGACTCCGCATCATCAGCGAACTTGAAACGGTTATCAGGACACGTCATCGCCGTGTGCCCCAATACTTCACATGTCGTGCAGGGTATTAACCCAGGTCCTCCGATATAAGGACAATTAGTCCTTGCCTCTCCATGCCCACGCAGTCCACAGAACGGGCAGACAATACCTAAGGGTGAGGACAATACATACAGTTGTGCCTGTCCTGGTTGCACAACTCACACGTATCATAGGGATCTATCTCCCCAATCGATTCCAATATAATAGGAACATCTGCAATAGGATCCTCCAGAAAAGGTGCTAGATCCTCTTCTTCTTCCTCAGGAGGTCCCATTAACCAAGGAATATCTTCCATAAGATACTCCGGTAATGGTGCTAGGTTCACCTCCTCCAATGGTGCTAAGTTCCATTCCTCCTCCTCGGGAGGCCCCTCTTGAAGGTCCACATTGACTTCCATACTGATACTGTTGGAAGTCGATACCAAATCTACTGGACAACTAGGCGTCCCTTTATCCCATAACTCTGTGTATTCCTCGTTGCTCGACATATCTGTGCCACAACATTTAAAACACAAGAATATTCAACAACAATTCTAAATAAACCACTCTTGGTTTTCAGGGGAATTTGATCATGCATAATACATGTACTTTGTTTGGGAAGATTACCAAATCATCACTCTTTGTGTTCTTTTGTTTCTGGGGAAATCTCTAAATTCCTGTTGTGTGTTTCTCATTGTGGGGATTTCAGGGGAGTGCATCCTACTTTTCTATGTTTGATATGTCCAGTTATGATGACTGTACTTTATTTTGCTATCTTTATTGTCGTTCTCAGATTGATTGTTTAGTCTGAGTCACTCGAAGTAAATTAATCCGGCCCCCAGTCAGCGGACTCCGAAGAGTCGGTCAGTTGGGATTCTTATCCGTCAGTGAGACATGAAACCGTCTTAATCTTACCTCGATGATTCAACTTCACGTTTCGCTCTGATACCAACTGTAACGCCCCGCCCTTTCCACCCTTCCGAAAATCAGAGTCTGAAAATTTCTTTTGAAAGAAACACAGAGTGAAAGAGAGCGGGGGCGTCACGACGCGAGTTAAGTTCAGACTACTCAAGTCTGAACCTTAACTGGCCACCCATGTGTACATAGACTAGACCATGACAATAAATCACACATGGAACTAACAACAACATGCGGAATAAATTAGACTAACTGCGGAAATAATATGAAAAGATAGCAAGTAACAACCTCAATTATTAATTAAGATAAAACCACCATCCATAGTTACTATCCTAATCAAACCATAGCAAAGTATTAACTTATTACATGTCCACAAACTATAATTCAAATGACAGTAATAAAGAAGTCCAGTTCAACATTCAAGCGCTTAAGTTTGGCTCCCCTCCCGGTCATCGATCTTTTCTTTCCTTTTCCTTGTACCTGCATTCTCCTCTGAGGATAGAATTAGGGCGTTAGATCAACGCGCCCAGAAGGTTCCCGAATCAGGGCTACCACATGGTTAGCATATAAAAACATGCATATATATCATAATACATGATCATCAAAAACATATAAAACCATGCTATGTATGTATGCAATTGTAATGAGCCCCACCCCATCACACATACATAGTCATCACTTGACGGGACTCTCACCGTCAAGGTAAATCACAATACACTTCCATCTGGGTCTCACATGATAAGGTAATCCACAGTAATCCTCGTTACCTATGGAAAGACGCTTCATCATTGAGTTGATTCATATCACATATTAGTCCTCATGGAGGGATTCTCATCGCCTAAGGAGACCAATGTCACTACCTAGCGGGACTCTCATCGTCTAAGGAGGACGGTAACTCATAATTGCAACACTGTAGAACCTCAGTCATCATCCCATGTCCATGCATGAGATGCCAATGCTTTGTATGTCAGTTGTAAATGCATAATTCATCATTCAAAATATGGTTAGTAATAGTATGTCAATATCTCATAAAACCCTTCATGAAAATAGGTGTAAATGTGGTTACAAGTAGGTAGGAAACCTACTGAAGATTCACTTTAGTACTTGATCTTTCTTTAGGGTCACCCGGTCACGACTCGCACGTCGTTCAACTTCCGGTACCTTGTCCATATAACAATCAGCAAATCATACTATCACTAACTTGTTCATTCATATCTAAGACCCAACCACATCATGTGGGGTTCGGCTATGCCCTTGGCTGAACATCACCAGCTTAGGATTTAACTTCATTTTTCATTTAATCAACTCTTAAATACTTAACCATTTAACCCATTCCATCAAATAATTGTTGATGGGGTTCGGCCATCCAAATAAGTTCATCAACTTGTCCAAATGACCATCATACTTCATGGGATTCGGCCATCCAAGATGGCCGATCCTAATGGTCCATTTCATCAAGTTTAATCCACTGTTTGAACCCATGATACCTTCAGTCCTTATGTCATTCAGATCCATGTTTTTAACCCTCTTTAAGAACATGCATTTGAATCTTAAAGAAACCTCAAAAACAGTCCATAAAAAGTCCATGGTTTCTATGTTTCAAAACATCAAACCAACCTATCTTTTACATGGGGTTCGGCCCTCCATGGTGGCCGAACCCAATGGTCATTTTTACCATTTTAAAGCCTCCATTATTCAAGGTTAAAACCTTGGTGCATTCGGCCATAACCATGGCCCAATACACACCCTTTTTCTTACAACTTATTTGGCTTAAACACTTAAGAAATCTTACCAAATTTTCCAAACTTTCTTCTTGCCTTTGATCCTTGGTTTCTCCTCTCTTGTTTCCTTCTTTCTTTCTTTAATTCTTTGCTGGTTTATGCTTGAATAACTGGTGCCAAAACCTCTGCTATTCGAGCCAGGAAAAACAAATTGGAGAGAGGGAGAGAGAGATGGGAATTCTTGGATTTCCAAAGTTAAAATCGGCCAAGAATGGTAACATTTTCCTTTTGTAGTTTCAGTCCCATCTCCCATTCATCCTCCCTCATTTAATCTTGCCAAAACTGACGGGGTATTGGGTGTCATCCAAGACACCCCTTCACCAAACGTTGCAACATTTCTTCTTTAAACACATGCATCTCATGGGATGCATGGTGCCGCCCAAGCTTGGTGTCCCTTGGCTTTGCCAAGGCACCTCTTCACTCTCAATGGCTGGGATGGATTTAATCAAGTGTTGTGTGAGATCACAACTCATTTCCACCTCCTCTTGACTCATTAGGATCATGATATTTTTATTCTAAACCAACTCATCCAACTCATCACATTTAATGGACCAAGTTTGAGTCAGCTCTTTACTTAAATCAAACTCACTTCAAATCAGTCCAACTCAAGCTGAATTAACTCACACTTGAGTTCAATTGGGGGCCCACACGGTCATCCGTGGTCAACCTAGTCAACCCGACCCATTGGGTCCCCAATCAGCCCCTTGACCCGTTTTGACAACTTGACCCATTAATGGGCTGATTTTGCCACTTTTAAATTTTTTTCACTTGTGTTTCAAGCCTACCCATTTTTGCTATACTTGATTTCCAATCAGTTAGCTTGACCCCATTTAATTTGAGCTTACACAATGGTCAAATCATCTATTATGACCCATTGGGTCCAATTGGGCCCTTTGACCCATTTAGCCATTTTCGACCCAATTGATGTTCATTACCCATCCAATCAAACTTGAGATTTATAATGTGCTCATATGATCTTAATTTGAGCAATGGGCCCCACCATTTCCTTACTTAATCTCACAAAATAATTAATTTAACACATCAGGGGCATTTTCGTAATTATCCACTTCATTGAGAAATTGGGGTGTCACAGCATGGGCGCTGGAACTCTGTTTGTGGTGGTCGCGATTGTCGAGATCACTCATATTTCTATTCCTTGTCCAACAATGGTAGAGGCGGTCGATGGAATCGTGGTCGCGGATGTTCACCATCCTCTCCCAGTATTCTTGGTAATCCTCCGTCTGCCACAATCCTGTTAGAGCCCCGGTTTATTTGTGTCTCTTCTTGTCAATTTCGTGCCTTTCTCAAGACTTTGCCTATGATGTTCAGGTTGGAAGATTGCATGAAGCCCATGAAGTTCATGAAGCTTGCTAAGGATTTATCTCCGGTGTGGCAATCCAATCAGGTAAATCAGACTTAGGATGGGTTTAAAAACTGTGTATTAATATTAATCTAGGACCTAAATTTGAAGCCCAGTTATATAAGGTCCAAAATCAGAGCTCATTTTCATACAATCAGACCTTATTGGGTTCGACCTGTCGACTGTGGTTGACAGGTTGAAGGACCAATGTTTCTTGTCGATCGATCTGTCGAACATAGTCGACTGGTCAAAAGCTTTGCCATTTTTTTTGGTCATTTTTGGTCTCTCTCGGGATCAACCCTTCAAACTTATTCGGCTGGTCGATGAGTCTTTTGTGGAAAGTCCTTTTCTACTTGTCGAAAAATCTTCAACATGTCGAGACTACCTCTTTTACACTGGTTGGCATCCGTGTACCTCTTCGTGATATCGGAAAATCTCTCTTACAGCTCCTCGACATGTCGAGGAGTGTGTGTTATCCATTGACTAGCCGTTGCTAAGTTTTTATTATAAATACGGATCAGTGTCATGCGTGAGATCAATAAAAAAATTACAGTGAAATTAGAGAGGCTAACCCATAAAACCCTAGATCTGGGAATCATTCTTCCCTTGCTTTCAAGAATCACCCCTATGGTTTTTCAAACAGTAAAAATACGAAAAAGGGATTTAATGGGGGGCTGTATCATCATACCCAAAGGTTGGACACATTACACGGAGATCATCTACTAGGGCATGCAACCAACAATCTGAAGAACACAACAAGAGATCATGGAAAGGCCCAAGGCAAGTGTTTTTTGTTCCTTTTTATTTCTATATATATATATATATATAAGGTGGACTAGACCTCTGTCGGTCGAACCACCATAAAAAATAGGACTTGAGGTCTTTAGCTCTTTGGTCGAACCTCTTAGAACTGTAATTTTAAGGTATGTAACCCTAATTTTTAGTGAGTCTTGGATAACCCTAAGTTGGGTGACTTCATGAGTGGATGGGTTCTTTGAACCGAACCATTATACATGCTGGTGCAATGTGTGAATGGTGCTTTTATGGTTCGATGGTAGATCTGATATTTGTTATAGAATTTAACTGGTCTGTTTTATTTTGATTATTTTTATGTGCCTTCATAATTTTTCCTGTGTGTTAATAAAGAAAAATTAAGAAAGTTGGAGTATTTTTTTTTAAATGTCCTATTTACCCCCCTTTAGGACTACGCATTGGCCTAGCCCGGACTTTCAAGTGGTATCAGATCAAGGTTCCTCTGCTAAGACTTAATCGTCTAGAGGTGATCCCTGCGCTAGTATAATGCACAGAGGAGATAGTCAGACGGTTACCAAACGTCCATATTTCGATGGTACGAATTATGCATAGTAGAAGGCTCACATGAAAATTTTTCTTGTATCCATCGATGGAACCGTCTGAGAATCTGTTCTAAGAGGCTGGGTTCATCTTGTTGAAGAAATAATTGATTAATCTGAAAAAGGAAAATCTGAATCTTCAACAAGTGTAAAATTGACCTGACCTAAAGATTTTTTCTCCTGGACTGACAATAAAAAATCCTTATATAATGCTAATGGTAAAGCCTTGAATGCAATCAATTGTGCTATTTCACCAGACAAGTTTAAAATAATTATGACATGTGAAACAACTAAAGAAGCATGGGACATTCTAGAGAAAACCCATGAGGGAACAAATTTGGTCAAAAGATCAAAACTCCAAATATTAAGCTCGGAATTTGAAAATATCCGAATGCTAAGAAAATGAAACATTTACTGAGTTTTATTCCATATTGAATGATATTGTTAATACTATGCAGGCTCTTGGACAAGGGATACCAAACAAGGTTATATGCACCAAAATCTTAAGATCCTTGCCTGATAGGTTTAGTCCCCAGGTAGTAGCAATTGAAGAATTTAGGGGTGTGGCCAACATGGCAGTAGATGACATTGTGGGATCATTACAAACTTTTGAACTTCACTTTGGTAAACCAAAAAGTAAATCTATTGCCCTAAATTCATATATGAAAGTTGAAACCAAGGAAACTGAAAAATCTGAATCTGATAGCGACTCAAATGAAGCTGTGGCTATGGGAGTCAAGAAATTTCTGAAAATTTTTAATAAAAAGAAGAACTTCAAAAATAACAAAAGAGATGATTCTAAAGATAAATTCAAAGGGAAAACAAGTTCTTCTAAAGACAGAACAAAAGATCAAAAATGTTATAATTGCAATGGTTATGGACATCTAGCTATTGATTGCTCATAAAAAAAAGGAGATCTAAGAAAAAGGCTATGACAACTGTTTGGGAAAAATCTGAAAGTGACTCTGATGAGTCTGTGAAAGAAAAAGATGAAACATTAAAAAGTTTCATAGCCTCCACTTCTTTAAATCTAGATGCTCCCATTATTGCAAACATTAATGAAAATTCTGATGGTGAGGATGAAGAAGATGATCTTCAGAAAGCATATGATTCTCTGTATCTAGAAAGCAAAAGCTTGGCTAGAAAATTAAATAAATCTAAAGCTGAAAATGTAAAATTGTCTAGCCAATTGGAAGTTGAAATTTCTGAAAAGGAAAAACTCTCATCAAAGTAAAAAACATTGAATGATGAAATTATAAAATTGAGAGAAAATGAAAATTTCCTTCAAGGCAGAATAAACATGTATCAAAATGACATTAAAAAATTGAGAGAAATTCAAATCGCACTTTTCTGTGGAAATTGAAAAATTAAATACTGATTTAAAAAATCTTAGAGATCATAAAATAAAATTTGAAGGTAGGTTCACTCAAGGCGAACAAAAAAAAGGTCATGTTCACCTCCCACTAGGACAGTGCATTGGCCTAGCTCGGACTTTCACATCCAGTGTCTGATCTGGTCCAAGTATGGACATAGTGCTACTCACTACTATTAGCGCTACCGCCAAGAGTCTCAGTTCGAGGCTGATCTTTCCTCTACCTTCCCCGGCATGCAGATGCCTCCTCTCATTTATCACAACTGGTATGTTGATACTGGAGCCACTCATCATATGACTGGTGGTGCACTCTCTATGCTCTAGGTCTAACTACGGCGGTACTAATCACGTTCTATTGGGTAACGGTGGCTCTCTTCCCATTGTGCACACTGGTACTTTTTCTGTAACACCCCAGATTTTCAAGTTATGAATATATATGATAATTGCCATTTAATTTGTGAATTAATGGATATGGACCTTAGATAGGTAAGGTGTTGGGTCGATTGCCCAATTAAGAGCCAACGGATTGTGGATATGCTTCAATTGAATTAAATGGGTGAGATTTATTTAATTGGGTCAAAATTTTCAATTGGGTCAAAATGCCCATTTGGGACCCAATGGGTCATGGTTGACTTGGTTGACCACCAAGTGAGTTTAAGCTTAATAATTGGGGCTGAATTAAGTTGGAAATGGAATCAAGTAATTGAGTTGATTTTAAGTGAGTTAAGTGAGTTGAGTTTAAAAGAATTAAAAATAATTGAGTTATGGTGAGTTGGATGGGAAGTTAATGGGATCTTGAACTTAAGTGAGTGGAGTGGGAAGGTGGAGAGATGCATCTTATGAGACCCAAGTCAAGACTACACGTTGGAGACATGGGAGTTTCATCTCATGGGATGAAACTCCAAGTGGATCATTAATAAGGAGATAAAAGGTTTTGGAGGTTACACAAAGGCTTACACGTTGGAGAGATGGGGGGGGTTTCCATCTCAAGATGGAAATCCAAGGGTCAAACGGTGGGAGTGTTTCATCTCATGGATGAAACCTCCAAATGGAACATTAAGGAGGGAGGTGAAGGGGCATGGGAGTTACAAAGGGGTATCACCAAGGACACCACCTTTGGCCGACCCTCATTAACCAAGGAAAGGACTTTGGTTTCAATTCACTCTCTCAAGCTCTCTCTCTTGGCCGATCCTCCTCTCAAGACAAGAACACTTAGAGAATTTTCATCTCACCCTCTCCCTCTCACACAAGGCCGACCACTCTCAAGACAAAGGGAGAACACTTAAGTTGTTATCTTACATCTTCTCTCTTTCTCCCTCTCTCAAATTATACCTCTTGGCCGAACCACTCCAAGAGATTTTATCAAGATCAATCTCGGCCAAGGATCAAGGAGGAAGAAGAGGCTAAAGAAGAAGAAGATCAAAGGAACAAGAAGCAGTGAAAGAAACCGGAGGAGTCGCAGAATTGGCAAGTACATGATGAGATTATTAAGTAAGATAGTGTTTCATGTATAAAAACCACTAAGAACAAAAGAAGGGCTGGATGAGGTTCGTCCATGATGTATGACCGAGCCCCATCAAGGAATATGAACATGGTTACATGATTTTCAAGAGGAAGTGATGAACCATAGGGTTCGGCCATGTTGTATGGCCGAACCCCATGGAAGGACATTAGTTATTTTTAATGGATTTGAAGGATGAAAATCATAGATGTATGCTAGTAATTTTTAAAAGGTTTTAAAGGGTTTAAATGGATGTATGTATGAGAACCATCAAAGGATCAAACCATATATGTATGATACATTTCTAAGGAAAATAAGGAACTATGGGGTTCAGCCATGTTGTATGGCCGAACCCCATGGAAGAGTTTTAATGATTGTAGAAGATTTAAATGAAGTCATTTTGATGGACTTTGAGTTGTAAATAATGACCTAAGGGTATGATTAAACCCCCCCATGGAGGGACTTGTTTACGAACTTAAGATGGTAAATTATTTAAAGAAGAAGATGGAGATAAGACATCATGGGTTTGGCCATGGTGTATGGCAGAACCCATGAACCATTTGATGAACCATTTGATGGACCATTTTTAAAGGGTCATTTAGAGTTTTTATGCATGGTTAAATGAATGGATGATTAAGCTAGGAAATGAGGGATTTAATTATATATCTATGTTCATGGATCTATGTTATGGACTTGAGTATGGACTTGAGTATGGGTAAGTAAATTAGGTGATTACCTATGGAAGGAAATAAATGGCCAAATGGTAAAATTGAAGGACCATGGGTTCGGCCATGGTGTATGGCCGAACCCCATGGATTATGTTATTGGATATGGATTTGTATAAGTAGGCTTAGATGTATGATTGAATCATGGAAATGAAGGACCATGGGTTCGGCCATGGTGTATGGCCGAACCCCATGGAGAAGGTTTTTGTGGACTTAGGGTTTTATGAATGTTAGATGTTTAACTTATGTATGTTTGGATTGATGAATCAAAAGATGGCATGATCTTTGACCCACATGTATTTAAAAGATCAAGGACTAAAAGAGGGACCCAAAATCAAGTGAGTGAGGTTCGGCCATGTTGTATGGCCGAACCCCACAAAGGTGTGTTTATGGACTTAGACATGATAGAACATGGGTTTTGATTTATTGATATGTTATAAGATAATGGGACCTCACAAGCGGGTACGATCGGTGAGCGATTTTCGGACGAAAACGCAAAGACATATTAAGTTGATCATTGGTAGGATTCTACCTCTTTGAAACCATGGGACATGTAATATGATTTTAGTTCATGTTTTTGATGAGATATTTTGTATCAACTTGTTATAATTCAAATATGGAAGTTTTATGCTATGATTTATACTATTACATAGCATGTGGACATTTGCATCTCATGCATGGCATGGGAGGGATGATATGTAACCGGAGACCACACTCCGTCGGGGCGTCCGTAAGGCAATTGTAGAGGTACCTTGATGTGCATTATCCATCAAGAGGTAACCGAAGTCCATGCTTCGTCGGGCCGTCCGTAAGGCAACCGTGGGGGATACCTTGATGAGGAGCTTTCCATCAAGAGGATAATATGTGTTGATGATATGGCTGATGGGTGGGACTCATGGCATATGAACCATATCATGGCATGAACTTGCCTGTTTTTAATATTAAGTTATTTATGTGATTTTTGTACTAACCATGTGTTAACCCTACTTGGAGTACCTACTGGGTGCATTGTCTAATGTCCTATTTCTACCCTAGTTGATGACACAGGAATTGAACGGAATGATGAACGTGATCGGAGCCAAGCTTAGGAGCTTGGATGTTCTTTTAGTTTAATTTTGTTTAAGTTACTCTTGGACAATGTAATTTGAGTAGCTAGCAATTGGGCATGTAATAACTTAGATGATTTGCTATGGTTTGAATGTTGATTTGGATATTTCAATTTAAGGTAATTATGGTTAAGTGAATGAACTACTTTGCCATCTTAAATGGAATAGAATTAGGATTCTATTATAATTCCGCACTTATGTTTTATTCCGCATGTATAACTTATTGCGTGTGAACCGTATTAGTGGACTTAGTCCATGCACACGTATGGTTGGCTAATTAAGGGTCGGGTTTTAGAAGTTCGGACTTAGCTCGCTGTCGTGGCATCCCGCTCTCTCTCACTCTTCTATTTAAAAAAAAATATAGACTCTGATTTTCAGGCATAGTGAAAAAGGGCGGGGCATTACATTTTTTCTCTCTATTTTGACAGGAGTTAGTTTATGCTGTGTTCCCAGAATAGTTGGTAGAGTTGCCACCACATGGGATATGTTTGGGACATTAATGTCTGACATAGACACAGGTGGATGAATCCGTGTAGGTTGTATGTGTAGATGAGAGGCATGAAAATTGAAGGTGTCGAATCTTTGTGGAGGCATGTGTTAGTGTTGTTGTACGTGCACATGTTGAGATATAAGATGATGTAGAATATGTGTTGGATCGTGGGACAATGATACTCATATGTGGATGAGATTCCTGATCTTGAGATGATTGTTTATGTGAATGACGGGAAGTATGTGGTTTCTATGGATGGGAATATCCGGTGAGTGTCCTTGCTATTCAATAAGTGTGATGTAGACATGGAAGAGACGTGGGAATGAGAGTTGACGATGTAATGCCCCGCCCTTTCCGAGATTCAGAGTCTAATTTTTTTTTAAAGTAATAATATAATAACACCGGAAGAGGGCGGATGACGTCATGACGCGAGTTAAGTTCGGACTACCCAAGTCCGACCCTTAACTGGCCACCCATGTATGCATGGACTAAACCATGATAAATAACACATACATGGAACTAATCAAGTCATGCAGAATAAAACTAGACCAATTGTGGAATTAAACTGAATAGATAGCAAGTACCAGTCTCCAATTAAAACTGCTTAAACCAAGCATCCAATATCAAACCATAAACAAACCATAGCAAAGATACTAGTTATTTATCATCTTGGATTTGAATGATGAGATTTGTTTACATGTTTCATATATTCATTGGCATCTCATGCATGGTCATGGGATGATGATTATGGAAAGCCTCCTTAGGCGATGAGGGTCCCGCCAGGAGGAGTATCATGACGATAAGAGTCACATTGGCCTCCTTAGGCGATGAGGGTCCCGCCAGGAGGAATGTTATAATGATGAGAGCCACATCGGTCTCCTTAGGCGATGAGGGTCCCGCCAGGAGAAATATTATGATGATAAGAGCCACATCGGCCTCCTTAGGTGATGAGGGTCCCGCTAGGAGGAATATCATCAAGAAGAAATGAAAGAGGATTGTGATTTACCTTGACAATGAGAGTCTCGTCAAGTGATGGCTATGTATATGTGTGATGGGAGGGACTCATTACATGTGCATACATACATAGCATTGATTTATCTATTTTTGATGACCATATATACTATGATATATGCATGTTTATATATACTAACCATGTGGTAGCCTTAATCGGAAATCCTACTGGGCTGCGTTGATCTAACGCCATAATTCTATCCTTAGAGGATAATGCAGGAAAAGGAAAAGGGAAAGAGAAGGTCGTGGACCTGGAGGGGAGCCAAGCATAAGCGCTTGATTATTGGAATGTAATTATATTTACTGTCATTTGAATTACATTTTATGGACATGTAATAGCAAGTAACTTTGCTATGGTTTGCTTATGGTTTGATATTGGATATTTGGATTAACTAGTTTTGGACAATGGATCTTGGTTTAAGTAGATTTAATAATGAGACTTGTACTTGCTATCTATTCAGTTTATTTCCGCAATCAGATAATTTCGGCAATTGGTCTAGTTTTATTTCCGCATGACTTGATTAGTTCCATGTGTGGTTTGTCTTTCATGGGTTTAGTCCATGCATACATGGGTGGCCAGTTAAGGGTCGGACTTGGGTAGTCCGGACTTAGCTCACGTTGTGACGTCGTCCGCCCTCTTCCGATGTTATTATGTTATTATTTAAAAAAGAAATAGACTCTGATTTTTGGAAGGTTGGAAAAGGGCGGGGCGTTACAGACGATGCAGAAGTAATATCCAGACGTTGTTTGATGAACAAGGTGCGTATGTTAGTTAAATTTCGGGGACAAAATTTTTTTAAGGGAGGTAGGATGTAGTGACCATGTCCAGAGTAATGGGTCAATAAGAATGGGTGGAGCCAGTTTAGAAAATAAGTAGTTGGGTACTTGTGTGATAGTTTATATTTTTTTGAAAATATTATGAAAACACACAAGACTTAGGATTTTGAGATTAAAATAACTCCCCCATTTCACACACCTCCACCTCAATTACATTACACAATTTGATATTTCCTTAGATTTTAAAAATTTAATGAGAGAGAGAGTAAATCAAATTAAGAATTCAATTTATAAAATTGAAAAAAGGATTTTTATTTCTCTTGATTATTTAAAAAGGCATAATTTAAATTTCAATTGTTTTTAAAATTCAATTTCAAAAGAGCATGATAGTTCCTAGAGCTAGAACACGATTGTTTTAGAGGGGGGTGAATAGGAAAATCTCCAATTTTAATGGCCTTTTTAAATTTCTTGATTAATCAATATAAATGTAGCGGATAAAACATGATTAATCAAGTGTTGTGTGGACAAGAGTGTACAAAAATTAATCACACAAACAAGGAGCCAAACATCCGATGTATAGTGGTTCGGAGTAAATCTCTCCTATATCCACTGTTGGACTCACCTACTATTGAGTTATCCCAAGTTCACTATGTGGGGAATTACGCTCTCATAAATAGAGAATGAATTACGCCTTACTCAAATAGAGTGAGACTTTCACCCAACTCGAATCCTAGTTTGGAAAGGTTCGACCTCCCTGGTCTACTCCTTATCCCTCTATTTTTTAGAGTGGTTCAAGCACCTTACTATAATCCACTATACAAGATTATTTAGAAATAAATCAAGCCAAGAAAAGCATTTTCCTTTGAAGCTTTGCAAATGTAGATGTGCTTCCGAAGACTTTCTCAAAATATGATCTCGCTTGATGATGAAGATGCGCTGTCTATGAGCAATCACAATCCTTAGGAGAGGTTTCTTGAAAAATAGATATGCAAGTTGTATCCTAGAATTGGTTGCCTTAATCTCTCACAACCTTAATTAGTGGGATGATTGGATTTCTATGATTCACCAAGTGAAGAACTTAGAGAGAATTGATCCTTGAATTTTCCTTTTGAATTTGCCAATAAATTCTGGTAGATGAGGGCAATAAATTAAGTTTCTCTAAGGATTATCTACGTTTCCAAATAGTGGAGTTTAAATAGAGGTTAATCGGAATTTTTCGAAACAGTAAGTCCTCGATCGATCGTGGCACCACGATGGGTCGTGTGGTTTGAAAGTGATTTCCCACCAACCAGACTGTTGCACATTAATGCACTTCAACAGTTCAAAAATGGCCACCCACGATAGATCATGAAATCCAGTGTCGATGGATCGTGCTCTGACGATACAATCATTCTGAGACCAGTTGGATTTTATCGAGTTGTTTCAAACCAGAACTCTAAAAGTCCAAGCCGATAGGTCGCCATCACGATGGGTCCTGTCCTGTCCCGCACGATGGATCGTGATCTCACGATAGTATCGGTCTGAGAGTGAGCTTGTTTGACAGTATCTTCCCAAACAGAACATTGTCTATCCGGATGGTTGATAGTTAGACCACGAAGGGTCATCCCTGTCCAAGGTGATAGATCGCAGGACACGATTGGCTGTCCTGATAGTTCATCAATTTTCCAAGTTTAAGTCCACATGGTTCTGTTGGGTGTCAAAGTTCACTTAGGCTTAATTAAATTATCGAGATGTGATATCTAAGCCTAGGCATGGTCATCCTAGAGGTGTGGATCCACCCTAGAGTCATCTATGGCCAATATACGTTGGTGATTGCCATACACTGATGATGATATTGAATCTTCATTGATCTTCCATCTTGGACTTGATTCAACCTTCACTTGAGTCTTGATTCATGTCTTCGATCTTCGAAGACAATGCTTCATTTGAGTTACGGAATTGACAAATAGGTGACTCGGCAAGCCGAGGCACTAACAAAGAAGAAAACCCAAACTTGAGATTTATAAATTTGACATAAAAATAAGTGGACTTCAGTGTTTGAAAATAAATTTATGATTTTATAAACCTTAGACAAATTTTATGAAAACCATTCTTAGTTTTATTTTCAAATTCAAATTTTAAAAATGGTTTGAAATTATGATTTGTGAAAAGACAATTTTGCCCATGTTTTAAAATGATTTCATGAAATAAATTGAAAACCCGCATTTTTAAATTTCATAGTCGAAATTATTTCCTAAAATCGTGTCCCAAGTTTTTGGTTTAACATGTTTAGAGATTTTCGAAAATTGGATTTTATTCTTGGATTTTGAAATTAGTAAATCTTGGCTACATGATTTTTATTCTTGGATTGTTAAGAATATATTTTGAAAATGAAAACACACAAAAACGTGTGGCCTTGGGCGTGTGATATGTAGAGGAAATCCAATCTTATCTTTAAGTCCTACTTTTTTAAAAGGTCCTAAATAACTAGGAAATAAAGTTGGAAACCACCTAGAATCCTTCCCTCCCTTGGATGAATTTCCTTGTGCAACAAGTCCTTGGCCGACTCCTCTCTTCTATTTATTCCTCTCTCTAGTCTCTTTTCCTCCTTTCGCAAATTTCATGTGTCTCCTCCTCTTTCAAGCTTTGGGCGATTTTTCTTCCAAAGGTATGTTAGTATTTTCTTTCAAACTCTTTTCAATTCCTTGGTTTTCTTCCTTTCTTCTTCTCATTATTTCTGTGGTAAATTCGACCCTCATGTTGTTGCAATCCAATCCAAAAATTCGAATGTCATGAGGTTCATTCAAGAGTTGAAATTTTGAATATAAAGAAACCATGGTTTTGATGAGAATATTATCATTAAAAATTTCCTCCGGCTGAACCTTGGTGTTCATTGTTTAATGTTTTGGTTCTTATTCTCTTCCATAGAGTACTCGAACAAGGCTCAAGGCTTGACTATGTTTTTCTTGGATCTTCATCTTCTTCTTCCTTCAATTTTCCAAAGAGGTATGTATGATCGATTATTTCTTCTCTTTATTCTTTCATATTATTCAACCATAGGAATAAGGGATTTAGTTTCTCTTTATGTTTAGATGTGTATGCCTAAAATTCGACCATGGATCCTAAGATTTTTGGATTATAAATAAAGCTTAAGAGGACTAATTCAATATAACTAAGTTCGGTTGAGAAATACTTAATTTCATGGAAAGTTTGAAAATTCAGATTTCAGATTGAACTTGTGAGTTTATGTGCACTGTTGCGAAAAAAATACATAATTGAAGCTACCGAACTCCGTTTTCAATAAGATTTATATATTTAGAAACTAGACAGAGAGATTTTTTTTTTTTTTTAAATTACAGAGGCATGTGATTTGAATCGATACCCCAGATCTGATTTGTAAGACAGGCCAAATCCAGGTCTGCAGTCTGATTTATAGTAGTTCATAAAATTATTTTTATCGTGACTATGCATTTCAGAACCATGCATAATTTGTGTTCATTATCAAGTAGACAAATAGACCTATCTCCAGTAAAAAATTGAGATTTAGATGATTTGATTTGATGGGTCAAAAATAGTTTTGTAAACTGACAGATCATCCTAGACTGCAATATGAAATATAAATTGTGTTGTCTAAGTAAATCAACTATAACTTGGGCTAGGAAACTCCATTTGGGGCAAACGAAATATTTCAGAATCCTTATTCAGAGACCTACGTACTGCAAAATTATGATACTTTAAGGATGACTGTGCAGATTCTAGAAAATTCAACAAGAACACAAATTTTACAAGGTTTTGCTATATTTTGATTAGACTTAAGATTATATGTTTTTAGACCCTTATTTGGATTAATTGATGACTAGTAGTTAGACCAGCAGCCATAAACCAGTAGTGGAGTATATCAATTTCTTAAAGGAGTAAGAAAAATATATTTAGAAATTTGGTTTAGACTAGAGATCAAATCAAGATAAATTTGGGACTTTAATAAGTAATTAAATTAGAATTTTATTTGGCTGTTGTTTTAAATATCATTTCAGCAAACATTGAGTTTTGATCATTAGAGGACTTGTGGACTTATCACCTACACTACATAGAAGTTTAGGTGAGGAGGCCAATTCACTTGCATAATGTTTTTATTATATTTGATTGTGTAATGTAAAGAATATTGCAATTGTTTGAATGTGAAATTTGGAATAGAATTATTAGACCTGGAAAATAGACTGAGTGATTTGATTAATGAATGGTTAGAATCTGGTGCAATGCTCTTAGTAATGTATGGGAATTGGCTAAAATGTTTGGATGGCCATGAGGGTGCTCAGTCAAGCTCGAATTTGTGGAAATAACCATTTACCTTATTGAAAGGTCTAGTAATTTTATTCAATTGCATATGACTTAGAAGGCTTGAATGATGATGTATTTTTTGATGGTTGGCTGAATTGTGTAGTTTGCTATTTATGGCCGCTTATGTGATTATTGGTATAATAATTTAGTGAAGATTGTGTGAAAGTCCCTCTATCCACGGTGCTAGAACAACATGATTGACCCTAGAGGAAGAGGGAGGGGGGGGGGGGGGGGGGGGGTTGGTTGAATAGGTCAATCCCATTTTTCATGGTATTTACAAATTTCTTGATTGTTTTAAGTGCAACGGAAACTTCATCAAGAAATTTGTTTAGTGTGATAATTTCCTTAAGTGATCACACTACGATTATGACCATTTACATATTGCTTGATTATCGATGCTTATGCACAATGTATAAAATTAGAAAATCAGCATGCAAAGTGTTGTGTTAAGAAGAGTACTTAAATACTAAATAGAAACACACAAAGATCAAACACCATAAGACCAATTTAAAGTGGTTCGGTTAGCCAACATACGTCCATTGTTAGGACTCGTTCAACCTTGAGCTATCCCCAAATCTATTAAGTGGGGACTTACACCCTCACAATTAGATTAGGAATTCCACCTCACTCAATCGGGTGAGAATTTCACCCACCATTGCAGAATAGGAATTCCACTTATTCAATTGGCTGGGAATTCCACCCACCACATGTGCCGGAGACACTGCTCCAGATTTTTTATAGTGGTTTTGGAACCAAGCTTCCTTAATCCGCTTTCTGAACAAAGGTTTTAAAACAAAATTAAAACCAAAAAGCACTTGCCTTTGAAGCTCTTTCTCTTGATGTGTGCTTCTTCAAGATCCACCCAATGTGTGCCGGTACCGACGCTCCACCTTATAGCCGTCGTAAGGCAATCACAATCCAGGGTGACAAAGAAGCTGGTTTTACCAAAGGTTTCCTAGTTTGTGTTCTTTTCTTTCTCATCTCTTTCTCATTGTCAAACTCAATCAATAGATTGGTTGTTTATGAGTTTTCTTTCCTCCTCTCTCCCCCTTCGCAAACTCAATCCATATGATTGGTTGTATTTGATTCCCCAAGTGTAAACATGAGAGGGAGAGTGAACCTTCTGTTGGCCCTTGTTTAAGCTCACTGATAATGATGAAGGTCCAACTGATTTTGCCGAATGATGCCAACTGGCTGTATAAAGATCAATTTTTATAAAGAAGGCAACCAGTTGCAATAACGGCAATGTACTGACAAGACGGTCTCATCGAGGGGTTGGTGACTAGAAATGTTTTCGTTACAATACCGACCGCTGTGCATTAAGTGCACTCCCAACGGTAATATTCTTTCCCGGTCGACATGTTGATGTCGTCGATGGGTCAACAGTTATGGCACAGAGAGGTCGGTCCATACGAGAGGCTCGGTCTGGGTAAAACTATGCTGACAACAGTTTCAAGTACAGAAACCTGTCTTACCCAGAACGACCTGTTGCCCTTTACTGAGGGGTCGGTCCTGGTACTCTTAATCGCTCTCTATATACAGATTTGTCTGTTTCTTCGAGAGCCCACTTGAGTTCAAAGTTCCCGAACTCAATTCTTGATCGAAGAGTCGTTGACCACGATAGGTTGTTTTAGCCTTCACCTAGGGGTCGGTGCATACGAGACTCTCGATCAGAGGCTTTCCCAAAATGATTGTTCTATGATCCAGAACCTATGTCAATCTGGCTGACCAATCTTTTGGCCACGATGGGTCGATTATGTCTCCATCGAGGGGTCGGTGAGAACGATTGGTCGAGCTGACAATGAAATAAAATACATATTTCCAAGTTGGCTTCCATTTCACTGTCAAGCTTCCTCTCTAGGCTTTTTATGATTTAACCATTGGTTCCACTAAGCTTAGGGATAGTCCTCTCTAAGGTGTAGGTAGCACCTAAAGTCATCTATGGCCATAATACCTGTTTTTTTTTATTGCCATAACGATGAGTTTGAATCCGGTGGAACGTGATCTTCATTCTTGATCACTTTAGGTTTTCAAGCTTCTAGCAAGTGCTTCTTTCCGAGTCATGGAACTGACAAACACAGGGACTTGGCCAAGCCGAGGCACTAACAATCTCCCCCTTTGTCAATTTCATGACCAAACCTAGAAGCTAACCCAATTACAGTGCCACCCTTATTACATCTCATTTGAATACAAAATATTACACTGATTACATGTACATATTCAAATGGAAAAGAAAACTATGATCTTTGCATAGTCTTGTTCAGTCTTGCTTCATTTCATGTTTACGTGTTCAAGCACATAAACAAGGAAACACTAGGAAATCATTAGAGGAGTTAGTCCCAAAAACGTAAATATGCATTCATGGACTAAGTAAGATTAGAATTCATTCTCCCTCATACGTCATGATATCCTAGCAACCAACACTGCCCAGTGTTGAGAAGATTTCTCCCCCAATCTTCTTGAGTTTGATCTCCCAAACTCCAAGCATAGACATTCTCCCTATGTCCATTGGCTTTTTCATATTCTTCCCTATTCTTCCAAGCACTTTGGCTTAACCAATTTCTTCCCATAATTGGTTTTGATGTCTTTTAGCTTCTACTAATTTCTCCCCCATTTTGTCATTCAACTGACAAATATTAGTAGGGAGACATAGATTTTTTAAGCACTCCCCCATGCTTCTTGCATTAAGTGCTTAATTAAGTTCTGCTCCAACTCATGATTCTCCCCTGTGGTTCAATGCACACTTCTTGTGCATCAAGGTTTGTTTGCCCTGCACAAACTAAGTTCCAACTTAGCTAATTTCTTCCATGAGTCAGGCTAATGTTCTAGCTTCCCTAGTGTCTTCTCCCTCATTCTCAAATCTATTTTTTTGTAGCTTTTTTGACTCATCTCCCCGTGGAGTAATCTATATTTTCTAGTTTCTCCAAATTATCTCTCCCATAAACATAGCTGTCTTTAAGTTTAATTTTCTCCAAGCTTTCTTTCAACCTTGCATTAGCCATCCTCCTTATACTATCATGACCAATGACGGTAGCTAATTAGCACATATTTTGTGCTCCTCCAAACTCCAAGAGTGTGTGCAATATCACAGCTCGATCCTTATCTCCCTTACATGCCAATATGAAACCAACTCATCTGATCCTACATGTTAGTCTATTTAACAAAATCCATGTTAGCAATAGACATGAGATAGAAGGCAATTCACTAATTTTGCACACATACAAATTCAAACCATATTATTTCATTGATAAAGATATCAGTACATATGGTTAAGGAGAGGGTCAAATGGATGCTTAGACAAAACATTACCATAATTTTTCCAAAATATGAAACATAAGTCATAAAAAACTATCTTAATCAGAGCCATTCGGAGGAGGAGATGCTGGAGGAGAGGGTCGATACGTCGAAAAAGATTGACTATTGATTTTCGTAATGCAAAGATTTCTTCATGGGCACTTTGAGTGAATCTTTCCACGAAGTCATCTAGCCCATCCAGATGTGCCTCAATCTAAGAGACTCGATCTTCAATTTTGCAGATAAATCAAATCAGGGTTTGTGACTCAGAGGTGTCTGCATTTTCAACATTCACTCCTCCTTCTTAATCAGAGCTGTCCAGCAACGAGATTACTTCTGCTTCGGTTCTCAGGTTTTGTCCAGATTGAGACTGAGAGAGTACCAATGGATGGATCCAGTTTTAGGGGCAAGGGATTTTTCTCGAGGGATACTCTTCGGAGTAGGGACGACAACGCTAGGTTCGGGAACATCTTGTATGAACCTAGGTGATCTCCTGCTTGAGAAGGAGCTACGATTTTGAAATGATCAATCATTTTGCACAGAAAGAGACATTTTAAATTACTCTTTCTGATTTAACGATGTATCGTGACCAACGACCGGTCTGTGTCGATGTGTCAATAAAAATCGACCTGTCTCCCTTTTCGATTTTCCCCCCTTTCCAGACAGTGTTCTGATTTCCATCAGTACCTATCTGTCTGTTCCTCCGACTAGTCTATCCTTCGACCTGGATTTTAACTTGAAGGAAGACTGGGTATGTGTGTGTGAATGTGCTTGTGATGTTCATAGTTCATCAAGCTTTTCTTATACACCTTTGAATGGCAGTGATGATGTAACGCCCGCCCCTTTTTCACTCACTTTTCGAAAATCAGAGTCTATTTTTTTTTTTAATAGAAGAGTGAGAGAGGGCGCGGACGCCACGACGCGAGTTAAGTCCGAGCTTCTAAAGCCCGACCCTTAACTGGCCAACCCCACGTGTACGCGGATCTAAGTCCACGAGAACGGTTCACGCGTAGGAAGTAAGCTCGTGGATTATAATTATTGTGGAACATGATAATAGAGTCTATCCTACCGGTTTTTAGATAGAAGGGAAGATATAACATTGAATTACCAAAATGCCCCTATGTTCATATTTATATCACAAAATGTAATCGTCCATAAGTAACGTCCAAACCATTGTAAGAAATGTAAACTTATACAACCCGACAAGCTAAGTTACTTTAAAATTACATCTCCAAAATGTAAACGTAAATAAACTAAGACTGCGCTGCCCAAGCTCCTAAGCTTGGCTCCTGTCATGTCCACCGCTTCCGCCATCCCCTGCGTCATCAGCTAGGGTAGAAGTAGGGCATTAGTCAACGCGCCCAGTAGGACTCCGAGTAGGGCTAGCATATGGATTAGTGATAACATGCATACCAATACAATAAAATATAACAAAATAAGCATGTAATGAGTGCTATGCCATGGGTGCCAATGTCATGTGTCCCACCCATCATCCGTATGATCATACAATGTATTGTCCCCATGTTTGCTTCTCGGTCGCCCCGACGGGCATGGACTCCGGTTATAGAACTATCCCCATGTTTGATTCTTGGTCGCCCCGACGGAGCATGGACTCCGGTTATAGCCCTCAGGCTATCCCCATGTCTGATTTTCGATCACCCCGACGGAGCATGGACTCCAGTTATAGCCCTCAGGCTATCCCCATGTCTGATTCTCAGTCGCCTCGACGGAGCATGGACTCCGGTTTCATTATTTTCCCGCCCATGCCATGCATGAGATGTACGTGCATTATGCTATGTAGTATATAGATAAACCATAATTTTGATATACCATACATAGCCATATAATGCATAATATTAAAATATAATCCATATGATTCATAATTTAAAACTCATCATAAGATAAATCATAATCATAAATCCATCATAAGATAAATCATAATCATAAATCCATCATAAGCCAAATCAAAATAATCTAAAATACCATCACATCTCCATCGCTTACAAAAAGGTAGGAATCCTACCGAATACCGTATAGCGTTCCGTTACGTTTTCCGCTCGATAATCCGGTCGCCGATCGCGTACCGTTTGCGACGTCCGATACCTTATTACATTTACCGAATTAGTCCATGATTAAGTTCATAATTGATCCATCTAATTAGACCCATTAATGGCCATTAATTATGTCACAATTTTATCACAAATCAGCCCTTATCTTAGCCCATTATCCATTGGTTAAAACACATAGATAAATCCCATTTTTGGCCAATTTACGAGCCTAAAATGCAGCAACTATCTGCTTCATTTAACCATTCATAATGTATTCGATTTTCATGTCTAATCCACATAGGGTTCGGCCATGTACCATGGCCGAACCCATGGTTCTTTAATGTGGCACTTATTTGCCGTTTTGCCACTCCTCTCTCATGGTTCAATCATCCATTCGTTTATGTATCTTCTAAGTCCAAACTTCAACCCTAATTTAGATCCATTAGGGTTTCATTGACCATGACCTAACATCCATAAAAACAGCCACCTAATTTAATTAAATTTGTAATCATCTAACTCCATATATGATTTAATAATTGGCCCATAATCATGACCTCCAAATGGGTCATGGGTTCGGCCATACACCATGGCTGAACCCATGGTGCCTATTTCCATTCCCTTAGGTCCATTTTACCTTCACCAAATGAAATTAAATCATTCATTTAAAATCCCATTTTTCATCTCATTTAAAACATCACGTACCTACTCATAAATCCATTTAAATTTATCATCTCTTTCCAACATTTTCCATTCCTTTTACCTTCATTAAAAATCACTAAATCATCACCATAGGGTTCGGCCATACACCATGGCCGAGCCCATGGTTCATGGCTCACTTTCATGGATGTTATTTTAAAGACTAAGTTTTGTCCCAAATTAATCCAATTTGAAATTACTAATCTTCGTTCATTTTGGCCCTTTAAAACAAACTCCTAAGCATTGATACATACATTAACCTTAGCCTAAAATTGATCCAAAATTGGGTCATGGGTTCGGCCATACATCATGGCCGAAACCATGATGTCTCTTTCTCCATTTTTCTTGGTTTCATTTACCCATTTTAACATACTTCCAAATGAAGATTAAATCATCCATTTAAATCTTCATTTCCATCAAAAGATTACTACATACCATACTTACTCATCTATTCAAATTCCCATTCCTCCATATTACTTTCCATGCCTAAAAGTCCCATAACCTTACTATAGGGTTCACCTTTATGGATGCCATTTTCAAAGACTCATGTTTTGTCCCGTACAATAATCCATTTAAAACTATCATTTTCTCCATCATTTTCTATCTCTTCACTCTCATTAAAATAATTAATCATCACCATAGGGTTCTGCCATGTACCATGGCCGAACCCGTGGTTCATGGTTTATCTCCTCCATGCTATTTTAGAAGCCATAATAATCATGTGCATTCCCCATGATTTTCTCATCTTAACAATCCTTTAAAATCACCCATTCTTAACCATTTGAAACCTAATTTTCATTAACCATTCGCCACCATTTTAAACCTTCACACCTTAATTAAAAATCATCCACATTTACCATGGGGTTCGGCCATGCTACATGGCCGAACCCTATGGCCCATTAAACCATAAAAATTCCAATTTTCCTATGCTTAATAAAGACTTAAAAAAAATTCCATTAAAAATTCCATTCTTCCATTTCATCCATTTCTTAGTCCATTCCTCCATTTTTATCCATTTCTTATCCTATCTTTTGATGGATCTTAGATCCATGGCCCACAACAGTTTTGGCCATATTTGGTCTAAGAAATGGATTCCATATGCTATCTTTAAAAATATAAATTCTTGTTTAAGAAATTCTTACCGCACCGACGACTCCTCCGGTCCTTCTTTCTTCTTTGCTTTCCTTGGCCCTTTCTCCTTCTTTCTCTTCTTGATGATCGGCCAAGATGAGCTTGATCAATGGTGTGGCCCTCCAAGCTTAGGATCGGCCAATATTGAGTGAGTTTGTTTGAGAGGGATGGAGAGGGGAAGGTGATGGAAAACAAGATCTTAGCCTTTGATCTTGAGGTGGTGATGGTTGATCAATGCTTGGTCTTCCCTTTTCTTCTCTTCTTTTCCTCTATTTCTTCTTATTTTCTTCTTTTCTTCTCTTGATACATGGAGGGACGGTTTTTGGGTGTGAAAAGAGGGAGAGTGAAATGAGAGGGATGAGATCGAAAACCCCTCTCATCTTTGGTCTTACTTGGACCATACCCCTCCATCATGTCTCCACCAACCAAAGTATGGGCTCCCTTGACCTTGCTGGTGGTGGTTGAGACCCAACCACCAAGCATGGCTCCCATGTCCTCTTTGACTTGTTTATGTTGACCTTAATTAATCAACCTAATTAATTACGTCAAGTCCTCACTTAGGTTAATTAATTTCTATCCAATTTAATTCCATCAAATTATCTATCTAATAAATCCACCCATGGTTGACCAAGTCAACCATGGTGGACGGCCCCCACATGTACCTACCCCACTCGCCACCTCACTTGATGAGGTGGAGGTGGGCCCCACTTGACTATGTTATTTTAATTCTATTAATTTTAACTTAGGAAATTTTACAATAATTTTAATCAATTTAATTTACCTTAATCCACCTTAGTCTTCTTAAATTTATCCATGGTTGACCAAGTCAACCATGATGGTTGGCCCCACTTTTTCCTTGGTCCACACGCCACCTCAATGGGTGAGGTGGAGGTGGGCCCCATTTGGCCATATTACTTAATCTTGATACATCTTAACTTAGATAGGTTTATAATTATCTAATCTATTTAATTTATCTTAATTGGATCACCATTGGGTCCATGGCCCAATTATATTTTGTCTTTCCCATTTATTTTAGGGCTTACCTACTTTGGCCCAAATTGACTATCTTGACCCAATTACTTACCATTGACCCATTAATTGTATTAATTCCAATTCATGGTTTATTGGATAGACATTGGGCCCATGGCCCAATTAAATTCCCTCCTTACCTTAGGCTTACCTCAATTGGGTCCATTGGGTCCCAAATGAGTATTGGGCCCAATTTGACCATCCTTGACCCGATTAGTCCTCATTGACCCATTAAATGGATTTCATTCAATCCATGGTCCATTGGACCATTCTTGGACCCTTGTCCCAACTTTTGATCCATTTGGTATTCCATCATGTTAAAATTCAAATTAAAATCAATAAATGTCAAATATATATTGATTCGAAAATTCGGGCTATTACAGATGATACATACATTCACACCGTTTTTGTGCTACTTGAGATTCAATTTATCCTTCTAAGAGTAGGCAGAAAACATGGATTATAGATCTCTCCTAGATCCAAACCAATCCAAGTACCTTGGGCACATTAATTTTACAGTTCAAACATATTGCCCAAGTGTGTGATGTCATGTGATGCGGAATTTCCAATCTTTAGCAAAGACAAGTTGTCTATGAACATGAGTTATTCCACATAATATACAAACTTGTGATATTGGAATGAAATACAAAGCACACTGATCATACATTCCTGTTTTGAATATGGTTATCATGCATATGGAAATGAAGTATGATGTTACACACGCAGCTCTCATGTCTGTTATCATGTTATTACCCAAAATATGATAAATATTTTTACCATTCGTTTAAGCATATTCCATTCCTTGAAATGAGTTGGTACTTAAATAGGTTATTTGATCATTTTGATCAGTACTTTTGGTAGGTCACACCAAAAAGAAATCCATTTAAAATCATAGAGCATATTTCATTCCACACGGGATTCATAAGTTTAGGAACTTGGAATGAAACAACACTCTGTATGTATACCAAACATACCCTATACATGAGGTAATGCACAAACTACATTATCCTAAAGATGCACAAATCACATGCGATATGAAATGAAATGATACAGGTATAATCCAATACTAGAGTGCAATCCTACATGTACAACGTATATCTTACATTAGATCAATCCAATAATCAAACAAGAACATGAATTGAATGTAAGATATACAATGATTCCAAAACATGTTTCAAATGTGATACCAACAGTGGTATCCCTTCACACATTTGAATATAACTTTGTGAGACTTGGAATCAAAGTTCATAATCTGGTGATGGCCTTTATCAAATCTAGTTTTTATCTTGGGCGCCTTCCCATTTGATCTTTTGAATCAAAACTTTAGATTTTGTACCACGATGTTGTCCTAACATAAGAGGCAAACATATTGGTACATGGCCACAAAGGATACTTGAAGGTCATTACCTTCAACAAGTTCCATTCATCTATCCTCTTCTTCATTTGGAGGATTTAGCTTGGGCTTTTTCAATGGATGAATCATTCACCTGTATTATTAGTACACATATTGGTCAAGATAGGTGGTGTCATCTATTGGGCTAGAAGAGGCAATTTTTCGTGGATTCTTTCAGCCTCTTTTGTTGCTTCATATCTTTTAAATATTTTAAACGCATATTATGAAACGACACTGATGAAATGCTACTTAGTGTTTGTTTAAAGTACATAGTCATTTCATCACTAGTCCAAGCTTATTTGGTCTTTGGGCTGAATGGTCATGGAAGTTGAAGGTTTATCCAATACCTTTCCATAGGCATAGACCACTTTCTATTCACCTATTTTCGAACATATTTATTGATGAAAATATATAAAAAAAATTATTTAATTTTTCATCATAAATGGAGGTTTGGAAATATCATGGCTTTCTCTTATAGCCATTGTTTTAGCACGGATCAACTTGGATGGTTGGATCCTTTCTCAAGAGCACGAGGCTTTGATACAAATTGAGAGTCCCTTATCCACGGTGCTAGAACAACATGATTGACCCTAGATGTATTGGGGGGGGGGGGGGGGGGGGGGGAAGTGGGGAGTTGAATAGGTCAATCCCATTTTTCATGGTGTTCACAAATTTCTTGGTTGTTTTAAGTGCAGCGGAAACTTCATCAAGAGACTTGTTTAGTATGATAATTTCTTTAACTGATCACACTACGATTATGACCCTTTACATATTGCTTGATTATCGATGCTTGTGCACAATGTATAAAATAAGAAATCAACATGCAAAGTGATGTGGTTGAGAAGAGTACTTAAATACTAAATACGAACACACAAAGATCAAACATCATAAGGTCAATTTAAAGTTGTTCGGTTAGCCAACCTACATCCACTGTTAGGACTCGCTCAATATTGAGCTATCCCCAAATCCACTAAGTGGGGACATACACCCTCACAATTAGAGTAGGAATTCCACCTCAATCAATTGGGTGAGAATTTCACCCGACACTGTAGAATAAGAATTCCACCTACTCAATTGGCTGGGAATTCCACCCACCACATGTGTCGGAGATTTCGCTCTATATCTTTTATAGTGGTTCCGGAACCAAGCTTCTTTAATCGACTTTCGGAACAACCGTTTTAAAAAAAAAATTAAAACCAAGAAGCACTTGCATTTAAAGCTCTTTCTCTTGACGTGTGCTTCTTCAAGATCCACCCAGTGTATCGATGTCGACGCTCCTCTTATAGTCGTTGCAAATCAATCACAATCCAGTGGGACAAGGAACATGGTTTTACCAAAGGTTTCCTAGTTTAAGTTATTTTCTTCTTTTTTTTCCTCGCTTGCAAACTCAATCAATGGATTTGTTGTTTATGAGTTTTCTTTCCTCCTCTCTCTCCCTTCACAAACTCAATCCATATGATTGGTTATATTTGATTCCCAAGTGTAAGCACGAGAGAAAGAGAGTGATCCTTCTATGGGCCCTTGTTTAAGCTCACTGATAATGATAAAAGGTCCAACTGATTTTGTCGAAGGATGCCAACTAGGTTTCATAAAGATCTGTTTTTATAGAGATGGAAACTAGTTGCAATAACGGTAATGTACCGATAGGTCGATCGCACTGAGGGGTCGGTAACTGAAAATATTACCGTTACAAGCCCGACTGTTGTGCATTAAGTGCACTCTCAACGGTAATATTCTTTCCCAGTCGATATGTCGATGTAGCCGATGGGTCGACAGTTATGGCACCGAGAGGTCGGTCCATTCGAGAGGCTCGGTCTTGGGCAAAGCCATCCTGACAGTATTTTCAAGTCCAAAAACCTGTCTTACCCAGAATGACCTGTCGCCCTTTACTGAGGGGTCAGTTCTGGTACTCTCTATCGATCTCTATGTACCGATATGTCTGTTTCTTCGAGAGCCCACTTGATTTTAAAGTTCCAGAACTCATAATTCTTGATCGAAGAGTCGTTGACCACGATAGGTCGTTTTAAGCCTTTCACTGAGGGGTCGGTGCATACGAGACTCTCGATCAGAGGCTTTCCCAAAATGATTGTTCTATGATCCATAACCTATGTCAATCTGGCCGACCAATCTTTTGGCCACGATGGGTCAATCCTGTCTCCACCGAGGGGTCGGTGAGAACGATTGGTCTAGCTGACAATGAAACCAAATACATATTTCCAAGTTGGGTTCCATTTCACTATCAAGCGTCCTTTCTAGGCTTTTTATGATTTAACCATTGGTTCCACTAAGCTTAGGGATAGTCCTCTCTAAGGTATGCGTACCATCTAAAGTCATCTATGGCCATAATACCTGTCTTTTTATTGCCATAGCGATGGACTTCAATCTGGTGGAGTGTGATCTTCATTCTTGATCACTTTGGGTCTTCAAGCTTCTAGCAAGTGCTTCTTTTCGAGTCATGGAATGACAAACTTAGGGACTTGGCCAAGCCGAGGCATTAACATTGTGCAATTTAAGATGTGAGTATGTTGAGATTTTAGTTTGAATAGTTGTGTTATGGATTATGTATTGGTGTTGTAGACCATGCTTAGAAAAAATGTAAGTTTATTATAGAATGTATTGGAGATTTGAGCATGTTAATATTAATTATAGCATGATATTAGACAATTATGTTATAATATTGGAGAATTGAGCATGACATTCTCATATTCATAGGACTCGGTATGGGAGTGTTATCTATGGTTTATTCATGAAGACCACTTAGGGCACTAAGTGGTAGTTGTGGGATCCTCGATTCGTCGGGAAGACCATTTCGATGGTAGGTGTGGGATCCTGTGACAAGACTATGTTGATTGTCTCTTGGTGGTAGGTTGTGGGATCTTTGATTCGTCAGGAAGAGTACTAATGGATTAGTCAATGGGTGTTGTTATTTGGTATTGCATTGAGCATTGAGCATGGACATTGAGCATATAGCATTTATATCAATTATTGATGAATTCTATTATGCTTCATTTACTTATTTTTGGAAATTTTGCTAAGTTAGGCAAATTCAATGGATTATGTATGTGTCTTGTTTTCTTCACTGGGTTTTGGAAGTCACGTCCTTTACATTACAGGGAAACCAGATGATTTAGGCATTAATGAGACGCTGGAAAAGAACTAAGGAACCAAGAGAAATTTAGAAGCAATTTAATTTGTTTGCTTAAGACTCAGTTGTCCTCTACTATTGATGATATATTTTTGGACCCTTCTGGGTACGTCACATTGTTGGAACTTTTCTATATCTCACCCTCACTAGCCCAATATTGTTTATGTCGTGGACATTTCCTCTCAGTTTATGAGTCAGCCTCTCATATCTCATTTCGACATTGTCAAACACATTCTTTGTTATCTCAAGGCTCCCTTGTCGTGGTCTACATCTCATGCGCATGACACATCCATTGCATATGACTGCGTACTCTGATACTGATTGGGTCGGTTGTCCTGATAGTTGACACTCCACTACCAGTTATTGTATCTTCATGGGCCCCAATTTAACTTCTTGGTGTGCAAATAAGCAATCCATAGTCTCTTGGTATAGTGATAAAGCTGAATAAAGGGCCATTGCCTATACTTGTGTGGATACTGTCAGGATACAAAATCTTTTACAAGAGCTTGGTCTTTCGCTTTTCTTCTCCATAAGTACTTCTCTGTGATAATCTCAGTGTGAAATACATGTCCACTAATTTTGTGTTCCATACTTGGACTAAACACATTAAGCTTGATTATCATTTAGGAGAACGTGTCACCGCTAACTCTCATCAGATTCAGTTTTTCTCCCCCCAGAATCAACTTGGTGATATCTTCATCAAAAGGTTACCAAAGTAACGCTTTTCAGCGCTTAGTTCCAAACTCGCCGCCTTTCCACCGCCACGTTTGAGGGGTAGTATTAATAGAAAGTCTTCACCCAATTGACTTTCCTAAAGTGTGGAATTCCCTTAATTGTCGGCTTCCCTAATCAAAGGATTATAAAATAATATTGATTGATTCTTTCCTCCTTCGTGAGGTGTGTAATTCCTATTTATACCCATATCGATGAAAGAGGCAATGGGACAAATTTGAAACTCTACAAGTGGGACTCTACTAAAAATGTGTGTTAAGTCCATACCTAATTACATTAATCCTGGATAATTTGACTTCAGGAACCCAATTTGAAGTTTCGTGGTGTATGTTTTTCACAAATGTTATAATATTAGTTTGTTAAATAAAGCAATTCATTATTTTCATAGAATGTAACTTTAATGGAGATCAAGATATTGAACATGAGTCAATTAAAATTGAATAGGACTTAGTAACATATTGTGATAATTTTAGATATTTTGGTTCTTAGATAGAACCCTTGAAAGGATACAACTTAGATATCATTAATAGAATGGAAATTTGTGATACCCCTAGCCGTGAAAGGGGGCTAAAGCATCATGTGTCGTGTGGCTCAGGTGTGGGAGTGGAGTCCGACATCAGAAGTGGAGGCAAATCTTGAGGGGTTTATAAGTAGCCACCCATGGAACTCTTGCAAGACGCGTTTCGGGCCTATCCCTAGTAAGCCAGGCCCAATCCAAAACCGTGAGAGGTCGTGCGTGTGTGCGTACAAGGCCCAGAGCGGACAATTTCTTGCTGAGTTGAGCCCTAAGACCTGTGTTCGGGCAGGTCGTTACAATTTGGTATTAGAACTGAGTTCAACACTCGGACTATGTAGGTCTACTGCCTTCCACTAGATTTGTTGGGTCAAGCCGGGGATGACTTTGGGCTTTTAGGGGTGGATTGTGATACCCCTACACGTGGAAGGGGGCCAGAGCATCATGTGTCGTGCGGCTTAGGTGTGTGTGTGGAGTTCCACATTGGAAGAGGAGACAAATCTTGAGGGGTTTATAAGTAGCCATCCATGGAACTCTAGCAAGACGCATTTTAGGTCTATCCCTAGTCAGCCAGGCCCAATCCAAAAAATGTGAGAGGTCGTACGTGTACGAGTGCGAGGCCTAGAGCGAAAAATTTCTTGCTGGGTTGAGCCCTAAGACATGTGTTCGGGTCAGGTCGTTACAATTATTGTAATACTCCGCCCCAAAAGTCTCACATTGCTAGTTGCATTGGAAATTCCTTGGTATATAAGTGGTAGCCTTCCTCCTTCTAGCACAAGGCCTTTTGGGGGCAACAATGGGTTGGTTCGCCAATTGAAATTCATAAGGGCCGTGTGTGAGGCCAAGTGCGAACAATGTCATGCTAGCGGGATGGGTCGTTACAAATGGTATCAGATCCGAGTTCAGCACTCAGACTGTGTGGACTTACTGCCTTCCGCTAGATTATTTGGGTCCAGCTAGGGACGACTCTAGGATTAGGGGGGTGGATTGTGAGACCCTGACCTGGCTCAGATGACTGAGTCCATGAGGGTCGGCCCAAAGGTGTGAAAGTGGGAGAAGGGACATTGCTAGTTGCATTGGAAATTCCCTGGTATATAACTGGTAGCCTTCCTCCTTCTAGCACAATGCCTTTTGGGTGTAACATTGGGTTGACTCGCCAATTGAAAGCCATACGGGTCGTGTGTGAGGCCCAGAGCGGATAATATCATGCTAGCGGGATGGGTCGTTATAAATGGTATCAGAGAATGGTTCAACTCTTTGCCTAAGGGTGTGGGCTTAGTTGTTGTGTGTGCAGAGCCAGAGACGGCTCTAGCGTTAAGGGGGTACATTGTAATACTCTGCCCCAAAAGTCCCACATTGCAAGTTGCATTGGAAATTACCCAGTATATAAGTGATAGCCTTCCTTTTTCTAGCATAGGGCCTTTTGGGAGCAACATTGGGTTGGCTCGCCAATTGAAAGTTGTGCGGGCCGTGTGTGAGGCCGAGAGCGGACAATATCATGCTAGCGGGACGGGTTGTTGCAATTGGTATCAAAGCCGAGTTCATCACTCGGACAGTGTGGGCTGACTGCCTTCCATTGGATTCTTTGGGCTTTTAGGGGTGGATTGTGAGGCCGTGACTCGGCCCAGATGGTGGAGTCCATGAGGGCCGATTGAAATGAGTGAAAGTGGGAGAAGGGGTATGTGTTTGTGCTCTTGAGAGTGGGAAACAGAGTCCTACATCGAAAGTTTCCAACTTTTGCATTGGGTTTATAAGTAAATATTCCCCTTTCAACCGGTGGATGCGTTTTGGGCCAGGTACTTGGACCTGGCCCAAAGGCAAACCCGTGCAGTCTCGGCGTGTACGTGCGCACGTGTGGGCCCAAAGCTGACAATTTCCACTGAGTTGGACCTCAAGCCCTATTTATGGGCTGGGTTGTTACAAAATTGGTTGAGCAAAATGTAGACAAGTTAGCAGAATTCTGTGTGATAATAGTCCCACAATGCTTACAGGGACAACTGTATAAAATAGTTGTTAGACCCACCATGTTTTATGAAGTAATGTATTGGGCAAAGAAAAAAAAAGACTTACAAACAAAGTTACGAAAATGGAAATGTGTATGCATCGTTGGATAAGTGGTTTAACCTTAAAAGATATGGATAGAAATGACTCAACTAGGTGTTTTTAAAAAAAACACCAATTGATTACAAACATAAGGGAAACCCATTTGAAGTGGTTTTGGTATGTAAATTGAAAACATGAGATGCTCTCTGCATAGAATTGAGTGTGTTGGCTTAAAAGTTAAATCTTCCTCCCTTGAGTTGGACTGAGTTGTTAATTCCATGACTGAGTCTGACTGAATCCTTATGATTGAGTTGAGATCGTATCCACATCTCAGAGACTGCGCCTTTGGAAGGCCTGCATAGTCAAATCAAGCTTGAAGCTCCAACAGATGCGAAGATTGGAAACCATCGCACTGAAATGGGAAGAACTTCATGAATACCAACCTACACTGGTATATGGATCTTAGGACTAACCTAGAAACCTTAAAATCCCTTGGTTAAAACTAACTTAATTAAATTGGATTTCTAAGTGTGCTTTGCCCTATGGAGAACCTCTTGTTATCTATCAAATGTGTCCACATTGTATGTGTTCTTGCAATCTAAAAATGTTTTATAGTTATCGCATAAGAACACTCAAAGAGTTCTCCATCATGTTCAAATTCACCCAATTGCTAGTCATTTAAAATGGCGATTTGTTGGACATGTCTGGGAACTTTAGAACATGATATTATTCATTCTCGGAAGATCCGAAGGTTGTTCTGAGCCAATGTCTCTTGGAAACTCCGAAATGGAACTCTAGCTGTTCCGAGGTATACATCTCGGAAGTTCCGAGGTCAAAGACTAGAAATCTCTCTTTGATTCCTCCTTTTGAGCAGTCTCTCGGACGTTCTATGCTAGGGCTATGACATATTTCGAAGTAGGGGTCTAGGAAGTTCCTGAGCGAACTTTAGGATATTCCGCGCCTTTGATTCCCAGGTTGTTTCGGACATTCCGAATAGCGAACTTCGAACGTTCCGAAGGCTGTCCTCCATTGTCAATATAGCTGTTGTAAGGTCAAACTAGGCCGTTGTGAGTTGACCATTGGATTTTGTTTGTGCCCCGGCTTGCCGAATCACCTATTTGTCAATTCCATGACTTAGGTGAAGCATTACCTCGGAAGGTTGAAGCTAATGAATACAAGACTCAAGGTGTGATGAAGGTTGAATCAGGAGCTTCAAGAATGGAAGATCAAGTGCGGATTCAAGCATCATCAAGTGTATGGCAATTACAAAAGGTAATTGGCCATAGATGACCTTAGGTGGAACCCAAACCCTTTGGTGGACCTTGCCTAGGTTTAGTGGAACATGTTGGTAATAACATTAACAACCCTTAGTGCACCTATGACAGTCACATAACTAAATGGTTTGAAAATCTGGTAAACCGTCAAGTCGACACATCGTGTCCACTGACCCATCGGTGAGACACGACAGACCCATCGTGGTCATCGATATGTCGACTAGATTGACAAGGGTTCTAGAATGGATGTACTGTCATTCGAGGTTGCACTCAGATCGAGTGAAACGTGTTCACCTACCCCTCTGTGATATAGGACCGCCATCGAGGTCATTGATACATCGACTGGAAAATTCGAGCTTCTAGTTAGGAACATATTGTCAAAATAGGTTGCTCTCAGATCGATTGTCTCTTGCACACTGACATATCGATGAGTACAGAACAACCCATCAGTGAGTACGACATGTCGACCTAGGTTGTGTGAGTTCGGGAGCTTAGAACTCAGGGGTACTCTCAGAACAGACACGTCAATGTAATAGATCCATTGGGAGTACCAGGATCGACCCATCGGTGGATCGACATGGGTTTCACAAGTTTCTGGACTTGAAACTCTGTCTACATGTACCGACCCGTCGACTAGGTTAACCCATCGACAACCCAAAGTCGGGATGTTTATGTTTGCCTTTATATTTTCCAATCCTTTGGTGTATTTGGTCGGAGACCTTGGACACTTGGAGAGAGTTTTGAATAGAAAAATCCAAAGGCATTCCTAGAGATCCCACCTCCTCTCCATGCACTTCACATAGGTGAATCATTTGATAGTCCAATCTTCCATGGATTGATATTGTGAGAGACGAAGGGAAACCACTATAGGATAGATATTGGCCACTCAATTTCCTAGAGACTTCCCAAGGATTATGATTGCTTTACACACGACACATCTTCGTCAACATACGAGATCACATTGGGAAGGAGAATCAGAAGTACATCTTTAGATTGCAAAGCTTCAGAGGAAAGTGCTTCTAACGTGATTTTGTTGTTTAAATCATCTTGATTATAAAGTGGATTAAAGAGGGTTTACTCTTGAACCACTATAAAAAGTAGAGGGATAATGACGTATACCGAGGTAGGTCTAACCTTTCAAAATCTTAGGGATTGGGTGAAATTCCCAGTCAATCGAGCTAGGTGAAATTCCTACTCTATTTGTGAGGGATTAATTCCCCACATAGTGAATTAGGTTAACTCAAGGTTGGGTGAGTCCATCAGTGGATGTAGAAGGGTTTACTCCAAACCACTATAAAATATGGTGTTATGAGTGTTTGGTCTTTGCTTGTACGATTGATCTATAATTGGGGCACTCTTATTATCACACAACACATCTTGAATAATTTGATTTATCCGCTGCAAGTTGTTTTATTAGTCAAGTAATTTTTAAAGGACCAATGAATTTTTAAATTGCCCTATTCATCCCCCTTCTACGGTCAATCCTGTTCTTGCACACCGGGGCTTTCAGATTTTTATCATTGCAAGCTCGAAAGTTTCGAAACTTCCATGGGAAGTGCCAAAGAACTGTTCCGTTGGGAAAGTCCTTGCCTATATAAACCAAGTCCATTTGAGTGGCAAAGGTTGATTCTTTTGATCTGAATTTTCTCCCACATACTTTAAGTGTCCAACCACTCCAAGAGCACAAAATCTTCGTAGTTAAACCTCCAAACCTCTCAAACTTAATCCCACACACATTGATGAACACATGAAAATTACATTTTTACCCCTATATTTGGATCGGTTAGCCCTTGTTTTCCTTGTTTTTGATATAATTTGATGCAATTTTAGAGTTTTGTAGGTAAATCTGGAAATTACAAGATATGAGAAGAACTTCGGAAGAAAGTGCAATTTTTCGAGAAGAAAAATCTATTTTTGGAAAGTCTGGATTTTTAGTAATAATTTTGCACATTTTTGGGTTTTATTGTAAAGTAATTAATTCAAATCCATTTATGAGAGTTTGGATTATCTTAGTACATTTTAGAATTGAATGTAACTAGTAAAAATATTTATTAAAATTTCCCATACATGAAAAACCCATGAAGTTAAATCTTTAACACCCCGCCCTTTTTCACTCACTTTTTCCCGAAAATTCAGAGTCTATTTTTTTTTTTTTATAACAGAGTACAGTGATAGAGCGCGGGACGTCACGACGCGAGCTAAGTCCTGAACTTCCAAAGTCCGACCCTTAACTGGCGAACCCTATGTGTGCATGGATCAAGTCCACGAAAAATGGTTCACACATAGCAATATCAATTTACGGAATAAAAATCATAACCTGTGGAATCATAACATCAATTTGCGGAAAAAAAGCGAGTGAAAAAGGGCGGGGCGTTACAGTTGGTATCAGAGCGAACCCGAAACGTGGATCTCTCAGAGTAAATTAAGCCAGGTCTCGTGCATTAATTTACTTCGATAGATTCAGACGGATGATAGCAAAGGAAGTACAGTCAAAATAATCGGAATTATCCAATATAGCAAAATAGGATATATTCCCCGGAAGCAAAGAAAAATCAAAGAGTGCTTATTTGGAAATTTTTCCCAAGGACAAGAAACACAAGATGGTTATTTGGCAATTTTCCCCAAACAAGAGAAATTATGTGATACGTAGAGAAATTCCCCAAACAAAGATTTAGTTTGATTTGAACTGTTATTGGCATTGACATACTTCGGTTGTTGTGATACAGATATGTAAGGCAATACAGAGTTGTGGGACCGAGGTACACCTAGCTGTCCGATAGATCTGGTTTCTTCCGATGATTCCAGCATACCAAACTTCAACAATGAAGTTGAAATCAGTCAGAACATGGAAGTAGAATCGCCCTGAGTACAATGTTGGGGTGACTCCAACCTTTGTAACTGAAGAAGAACACAACGGAGGGGGTTAGGACAGTGTAAACATTCCTGAAGTACCTCATGAACTACAAAACCTAGTACAAGCGGTAGTCACTTCCGTTCTACAGCAATTCTTGAGTGGAAATGGGGACACAAACCTCAATGAAACACAGGACCGAAAAGGTCGGAGTGGGGGAAAATACTTTTTGCCCTCATAAAAGATTTAAACCCTACTTTTGGAGATCTTCAGCCTCTAATGGTTCCACTGGAAGTTCCTGTTTCCAGTGTGGTCAACATGGCCATTTCAAAAGGGAGTGTCCACAGAATGGTAGATCTCCTCATTCCTAGTTTCCGATGTGGTCAGTAGGGACCATTTCAAGAGGAAGTGTCCACAGAATGGTAGATCTCCTCATTCTTGTTTCCGATGTGGTCAACAGGGCCATTTCAAGAGAGAGTGTCCACAGAGCAAAAGATCTCCTTACTTCAAGGGTTCTCTTCGTCGTTCAGCTCAACTAGCTCAGTCATAAGGATCTGGATGACTGAATACTTAAACTGTTTTCCCCAAGATACTAGGTCATTAGGTAATTCAAGGGTCTTCCACTGGAAAGTTAGGCTAAGGAGTGGTAGGAAAAGTCGGAGGAAGGGAATATTTTGTAAGGGTCGTGGGTAAGTTGTAAAGGGTTTTGTTTTAACCCTACCAACTCTTATATTATGATGGAAGTTTCAAATAAATTTCAATAAAGTTTTTCAAATTTAAGAATTTATGAGGATTTGGGCATTGAGATATATGTGACAAGGTCACTTGATTTTATTGAGATATGGCATAGGTGCGTTTTACACGTGATATTGATGAGACAAGTATTTAGATTCTATGACTATGACTGAGAGTCGTTATGAGACTGTGGAAACCTCGATATGAAATACTGGAGACTTGGTCCCGTAGGGTTACCGTTGAGGAGTGGGTCCCCTCGCATGCTACGCGCTGGAGAGCACTCTCACGACTATTTTGCACACTTGACGTGCATGGATGCTCAGAGCTAGGTACTATTTTACCCGTGGAAGTGGTACTAGTCTCGTTAGACGCGTTCGACAGCAGTTAGAGCTTGATTGAATCACCCTTGGGGTGAAGGAATGCAGGGCGGGGTAGACATGATCACGTTGGATGTGGGTCTTCAGCTTAGTAAGTCATGGGTTTTAAGTCTTGCTAAGGGGTCGGGATATATTATGATGGATATTTTATCTACAGTCATATGGTGATTCATTCGAATGTTGTTACTATGGATAGAATATCTTAGGGTAGATTACGTGCCCTGGATTAATTATGCCAAGGATGAATTATTCCCATGAATGGATCATACCCAGAAGGGGGTTATATTCATGGATGGTTATTAACTATGGAAAGAATATCTCATGGTAGTATGATGGACCGGTTGGTCTCATAAATGACATATAGATCTAAGGATTGGAACATGTTTCGATTTACATTCCACGGTATAAGACAAAGGTGTTAGTCGTATTACGACTTGTATCACAGGAAAGTTAGTGTAGAGAAATACTCAGTATCATAGAAGTTATGAATAGAAAGGGTTAGTCACATAGTGACTTAAGTACAGATGAAGATATGTTTACATTTGGAGATGTACTAAGGGAAAGGTTAAGAATCTAGTGAAGCTCGAATGGGAAGTTATGGGCGACTGCCGAGTTAGTCTAGCTAGCTAACTCTTTAGATGGCCGATAGAGTTCCAGGAGAGTGAAGCTAGAAACCTAGTCAAAATGGAATCAGCAAAAGACTTGAGCATAGGCTCGTATTGGCAGGCTACCTCACACAGAGAGTAGACGAATGAACATTTCGAGCAAGTACGTATGGAAAATAATTTTGTAGCAGGTAAAGTGAAACAGAGTACATTGATGTACATAAGATCGTAGATGGGTTCATGAGAAAAAGAGATAACATGAGACAGAGTAAATTCTACGAGAATGAAACTCATAGGTTGATATGAGTGATTTTGATATGATTGAGTGGTACTTGACAAGATTGAACAGGAACAACGGATAGATTCGGAAATGGGCCAAGATGTTATTGGCGAAGTCATACCGGAATGGGAGTTAAGAACGGAACGGGGTCTTGTATTCCAAGGAAGGATATGTGTACCTAAAAGTTGCCAAGGTCACCAAAGGGCAACGATACGATATGGGTCGTGGTAGGCCGACTGACCAAGTCTGTACATTTTATTCCTATTAAGATGGCAGACTCATCTGAGACTTTAAGTCGGCGGTATAATTAGGATATCATCAGATTGCATGGTATATCTCAGACTTTTGTGTTCGACAGAGATGATTGATTTACCGGCATAATATGGCAAAGCATATAGGACGCCATGGGAACAGACTGATTGACTAAGTACAACATTTCATCCATAGACTGATGGACAGTCTGAGAGGACAACACAGAACAAAGGGTATTACGAAATCGAGCGATCCAGTTTATCAAAGTGATATGGGAGGCATTAAGGAAGCCATAAGGGAACTCGAGTCAGAAATGAGAACAGCTCATCCTGAGCTGTTTATGTAAATGTTTGAAACCCTACTTCACTCGATTTTTGGGACGAAATTTTTAAAAAGAGGGTTGTATTGTAACACCTCAGATTTTCAGATAATTATTTTTGTATGAAAATAATCCATTTAATTTGTGAACATTGGTTATGGATCTTATTTGGATAAAGAATTGGGCCATGGCCCAATTAAGAGCCGACGGTTTTGGAATTGTTTCCAATAAAAATTAAATGGAGTTGAATTTAAATTGGTATTGCAATATTACATAAATAAGGAAGGAGATAATATTACTATGGCCGTGTGGATATATTTTCATGGAAGAGATTTTACGAAATGGAAGATATGCATGGTCGTATGAGATAATTAAATAAAATATTTTATATCACAAAAAAAAAAATCAAGGGGTTATATGCGCATAATATGTTGGATAAGATGAGATATCTAAGATTAATTAGCAATGGCTAATTTAAAGGATAGTGCACACGACAATGGGGATTGTAGCAAATATGGGGTGCATGGCACTTTCTATTCTTGATTAAGTGAAGGTTTTATAAGAGGTAAACATGGGGTGCATGTTACTTTCTATTTTGGATTAATGGAAGTTTATAAAGAGGCAACACAATGAAACATGACATTCATGAGATAATTAAAGAAAGGGAGGGGCGCATGGCACCTTCCCCATTTAGATAAAGGGGAGCTTATATAAGAAAACACCCCATAGGCCGATCTCTCTCTCTCTCTCAATTCCCATTCACGCCAAAAAAATATAAGAGGAAGAGAAAGGGCAGCCGACCAAGGGTAAGAAGCATTAGAAATTGCTATTTGGATACCTTCTAAATTGGGACTAGTTGTAAGCAATAAAAGGAGACAAGAGAGAGGGGTACAAGGCATTCACTTGTCATTCAAAGAGAGACTACAGCAAGCACAAGAGCAACCAGCCGAGTGGAAGAGAAAGGAGAAGAAAATACTAAGGAAAGAAGAGGATTGGAAGAGCAAGATCAACCGACGGAAAACCGAAGGAGTCGCGGAACCGGTAAGTGGTTTAGATGTTTTTGTTTTAATGAAATAAGGAACCATAGGGTTCGGCCAAGGTGCATGGCCGAACCCCATGAAAGAGGAATTAAGAGATGATCATGGATGAACCACCATGGCCGAACCCCATGGAAGGGTTTTGGTGATTTTTATGAAGAAACATGGGTCATATTAGTATGGTTAATGGATGGTTTTAAGGGATGCTTTTGGTGATTATATTTTATGGGATGAAAGTCATGGAGTAATTATATGGTTTTAGATCCATGGAAAGATAAATTTTAATGGAAAGAATGGACCATGTGGTTCGGCCATAGTGCATGGCCGAACCCCATGGAAAAACATGGTTTAATTATGGAATTTTAATGATGAAAATCATGTGGGCTGATTTATTAATTTTATTGGTTGGAAACCATGGAAGGATTATCAATTCTTTTAAAGGGATTACATGCAAGAACTTCAATAAATTTTAATGGAAGGTTATTGGTTATTTTTGAGGGATAAAAACCATAGAACATTATGTATGTTTTAAATAAGGTTTAAATGGAAAGAAGGGCACAAAACAAAAGGTTGAGGTTCGGCCATGGTGTATGGCCGAACCCCACCAAGGAGTATACATGGACTTGAGGTTAATGATATATGGTTTTGAAAGGATCATGAACCATAGGGTTCGGCCATGGTGCATGGCCGAACCCCATGGAGTTGTATGGAGTTGGAAGAGGATTATTATTTTAGAAAGTAATCAAAGTATGGATTTTAATTTAGCAAGGATGTTACTAGATTAGAAAAATATCTAATCATGGTCCTTGGATTAATTGGAAGTTGCTAAAAATTGGAAAGCATTCCTAATTATGGAAAGATGGTTACTAAATATGGAGAATGGTTATTAAATTAGTAAGCTTCTAAATTTAGAAGTTGGAGATTAAATTAGAATCTTTTAATCATGGAAAATGGAAATTAAAATGGGAAGTTCTAATTAAGGAAAGTGGAGATTAAATTAGAAAGTCTCTAATTTTGGAAGGTGGAGTTTAAATTTGGAAACCTTCTATTTATGGAAGGTCGGCCATGAATGGTAATTTTGTAATTATGGAAGTTGGATGCTAAAATAGGAAACTTTCTAAGTATGGATTATTAATGTTATAATTGGAAATTATACACTATAGGGTTCGGCCAAGGTGTATGGCCGAACCCCATGGACCAAGTTAAGGAATCATGGTTGATCATTTTGGGACTTGGTATTAAGTAAGTAAACCAAGTAATTAGCCATGGATGGATGATGGCTTAAGGACTTGAAAAAGGGACTAAAATCAATATGGTGAGGTTCGACCATGGTGTATGGCCGAACCCCACAAATGGGAAATATTTGGTGAACTTAGGGCCTTTGTGTGAAAGATTAAGGTGAATGAAATGTTTGATGGAAACAATGGCAATTTGCTAATTAATAGAATAAATGAACAAAAAGGAAACTAAAACAAAGAGGGGTGAGGTTCGGCCATGATGTATGGCCGAACCCCACAAATTTGGTTTATGGACTTGGGGATTTTTATGTTACGGTTATGAACTTGTAAATGGGCCATGTTTGGGTCAATACATGATTTAAATAAAAGGTTTACCAAACCAAGGGATGAAGGATGAAAAGAATGGAAAGATAGTTATAATGGCATAATTGTAATTAAGTGAATTAATGAGTTATGTTAGCCATGAATGGCAATTCCGTAATATTAGCTGAAGGTGTTTGGTTCCATGAATCAAGGATGACATGGGGATAGACTTAATTAAAATAAATGGAATTTTAATTAAGGTTTAGATCAATGGCAAAGTGGTAATAAAGGGTGAAAAGTAAGGATTGGTTTATGGACTTAAAATGTTATAACTCAAGTGGGACTTGGTTTTGATTTGTTATTATATTATAAGGTAACGGGACTTCACAAGGTGTTTACAATCGTGAAGCGGTTACCGGACGAAAAGACGCAAGCACACGTAGCGGTCTTTGGTAGGATTCCACCTCTTTGAAACCATGGGTTTATGTACATTATTTTTATCTTGATTTAATGATTTTATATTGCAAAGGATATGTTTCAAATGGTGATTTTATATGCTATGTTTATTTGATAAAATAACATGTGTTTTAAATATGAGCTTTTAAATGCTATGATTTTGTATAATTGCATAGCATGTGGTATTTGCATCTCATGCATGGCATGGGAGGGATGACAGGTAACCGGGGACCCACACTCCATCGGGGCTTCCGTAAAACACTAGTGGGGGATAGCTTGATGATGAGAATCTCATCAAGAAGATACGATGTATGAATACCTTGATGATGAGAATCCCATCAAGAGGATACTATGTATGAAGACCCTGGTGATGAGCATTCCATCAGGGGATACCTTGATGATGAGAATTCCATCAAGAGGATACTAAGTAACCGGAGCCCACATTCCGTCGGAATATCCATAAGGCAACTGTGAGAAATACCTTGATGAGGAGAATTCCATCAAGAGAGAAGACCTTGGTGACGAGCATTCCACCAAGAAGATACTTTGATGAGGAGAATTCCATCAAGAGTATACCCTATGTTTTGTGATGGACGGGACTCATTGCATATGATAGCATGGCATGGCGTTGAATCGGCATGATTATGATCTTTATTATCATGCAAGGTTTCTGGTTTTTATCGGTATGATTGGATCTCTATTATCATACACTGTTTTGGATACGATGCTTTAAAAGTACGGAATGATTTATTATAACTAGTTTTGATATATATCTGGATTGTTGGTACTAACCCATGTGTTAACCCTAATTGGAATACCTACTGGGCGCGTTGTACTAACGTCCTACTTCTACCCTTTAGTGGATGATGCAGGAAACGAGGAAAACTGCTAAACGCGGAAAGGGACAAGCATAGGAGCTTGGAACACTTTTAGTTTATATTTTGTTTAAGATACTCATGGGCTTGTATTTGAGTATCTAGAATTCGGATTGTAATAACTTAGATGGATTTGCTATGGTTGGATGTCTTATTGGATAATTGCGTTATGATAATGATGATTAATGACTTGACGTGCTTTGTTATCTGAATGAAATAGAACTTGGTTCTATTATGTTTCAGCATTTTGATGTTATGATTCCGCAGGTTATGATTTTATTCCTGCAAGTAGATATTGCTATGTGTGAACCGTTTTATTGGATTGAGTCCATACACACATAGGGTTGGCCAGTTAAGGGTCGGACTTTGGAAGTTCGGACTTAGCTCAGCGTCGTGACGTCCCGAGCTCTATCACTCTACTCTGTTATAAAATATATATATATATATATATATATATATATATATATATATATATATATATATATATATATATACTCTGAATTTACGGGAAGAAGCGAGTGAAAAAGGGCGGGGCGTTACAAAATCCAATTGTCACCAATACATTGGGTCATAAAAATTCACATCATCAGCTGAAAGGAGAAGTCTACTGCAATGCCCGAGCCAAGAAACTTAGGTTTGGATTGGTTGACACAAGAAGATAGAAAAATAGCAGCACCACTATCAATCCAACATTGGGGTAGCTCTATGTAAACAAAAAGGCAGCTAGGCAACACCTTTGTTGTTCCAACACTGGAATCACGAAGGCAAAGCTATCTGTTGAAGTACCATCATGTAAAGTAGCCTGCAAAGAGAGAATCTTTGGGAAGAAAGAAAACAAGTTGTTGCAGCAGAGGTCTAATCTTACAGCAGCAACCCATTAAGGCAGCCAACATTTCAAGCAAGAAACTACAGGTACTGGTTGATTTGGAGGAGACACAGCAGAAAAGAATAAAGAAATTAAAAAAAAAAAAGATAAGAAAGAAGAGAAAAAGAAACTGGGTTCGGCTAAACAAAACAGATCTGTTCAAACAGTCTGGCGGCAATATGTGACAATCATGCCAAGAAGCAACTAGCAATAGGCTACAGGCTAGCAGCAGAGGAGAAGCAAGAGATGGCACTAAGAAGTAACGTTTCAAAAGATGAAACTGAGAGATAGTGTCAGCAATCTGCAAGCAACAATTTAGGAGGTGTTGGCGTGAAGAAGTCAACATTGCAATAAGAAGCATGTAAGACTAAACATGACCCACATTAAATTTGGGGGCTCCACATAGCGGATATTAAATTAGGGAAACTTTGTTTACATAAGGAATGTCTATTTTGGAGAGTTTTAAAGGTAGTAGGTTTCCTATTTTGATGGGAAGTCGGAAAGGAAAGTTTTAATTGCCTGAGGGGTCCTTCTTCTGCTTATAAAAGGGTCTCTCTCCATTATTATCCATCAACTGAAGCCAACCCTAGTGTCAAAATACTATTCACGA